>OZ018300.1:8084259-8738161 GCA_963969485.1 Nomada goodeniana
GAAGGCAAAACGGTTACGTGACATTGTTATAAAAATTAAGAATTTTCATAGCAAAATGAGTTAGTATGCGCTGTTTTTACTTACAGTAACCTATTTCATTTTTTCCTACCACTGTATAAAGAAAATCGTTATTCAATAGAAATATGTAGGGAGAACAAAAATGTTAAGCTCAGTAAACTGCAAGCATTTCCAAAATTAAATAGAGCCTACAATTAGAAGGTTCAAGAGCCAATCGGCGCAAGTCCATTAGCATTCAAACCGAGATAAATAAGGTTATTACAAATTACTTTGAATGTTTCCACCGTCATCTATTGCTTACGTATGAAAATTGTAACTTAATTAATTTATTAACCAAAAGTTTCACCAATAAGGAGGTTTTCGCTCGACGAAACTCATGTTCAGGGAAAGATGGACTTACACTGGTTGGCTTCTGGACACTCCAATCATCCCAAAACAGTGTTACAAAAAGCGCAATGAAAATCGAATTCAAAATTTCATCCGGCATGTAAAAGTAAATCACATCTTTCCCTTGCCACTGGCAAAATTCGGCAAACATTCCTGAACTCGACCTCTGGCCTGATTCTTCGCACCATAAATACAACGTAAGGCGGCACGCGGATAACAGTCCCGTGAATCTAGCATTTACCAGTCTCACGGTTCCATTGTATTCCCCATATCATTCGAATAATTCTGCATAACGCTATACACGGGGCACAACCCAACCAGACGGAGAGATGTATCCGCTGCGTGGCTGACATCGAGGTGCGACGAAACGGTCGGTATGTGATGCCAGGAATATACCGGAAGCGTAGGGACGTGCTCCGAAGGGTTCCCGTCGCATAACACTATCGTGAAATTTCGACGGTGCTTCGCGTGTCCGTATCATTCGCGCGCCATTAATTTCATTCCCGTGCTCAAGGATATCCTATCGACGCCGGCAATCACGACGACGATTTGCCACGTATCTCGCGGCTGTTGTAAGTATAGGTTCCGCGTACGTGTTCCCAGCCGAATATGGGTCAGTCCGGGAGTAGCGTATCGCCGTGTGTGCAGGGGATCGGAGGGATGTACACGGGACAGGGTGGCGCCATCGGAGCTGTCCATGTTCGGGGGAGAAATTATTTCGCCTGTAACTCGCCCCGCCCGCTAGCACAGTTAAACATATTTCATCGCGAATGAACTCGCTCGTGATTATCGCGGACAAAGCTGCGTATACCTCCTGTGGAAATTGTCTTGCCCGAGTATAATCGATACAGCGTAATTGGAACAATACCTTTCGCCCAGCGAACTGCCGAGCGATTACTTCGTAAAGCGATCCAATGGATATGAAAGGCGGCGCGGCGTCGCGTCGTTCAGGTTATTAAATTGGACACGCCACGGAGTTTATTGATCCGCCATTTGGAAAAATCGCTAATCATCGGCCGGGTTTGTATTTACACTGGCTCGACGGGACAGGTTTATTAAAAGTTCCGGGAAAGTTTTATCGCCGGCCTAGAAATCGGCTGATAAGAACGGCATGACCGACTGGATGAAAGCAGCAACGATGGAGTACAATTGGTGGACTACGTGCGACGGTTATACTTCTCCGCGGGGCCGGTAACGTTTCGATCGCGGGTCAACCGTAACAACGAACGACTCGTTACGAATTAATAGAACATGCTCGGAACTGTTATAACCTCGTAATACCTCATTATCTATTATTTTCGAGACCTGTGACCTGGGCGTTTGATTCTCTTGCCCCCTAGTTTTCCCTCCGCGCATTAAACACATTGCGAAAGAATCTGCAACGACCTTGGTGTAAGAGATTTCGGCTGCGAGGGCTGTAGCTGGGCATCTGGTGTACGTCAGCGCGGGGTCCGATAGCGCACGTACCCACAGGACACCGCGGGCCGAAGGGAAATACGTGACCGAGGCCCTTGAAGCCATGGCGCCGGGAAAAACACATAGAGCGCGTTCTTTTTGGCGATCACGAGGCAGCAGGGCATTCTTGCATCGACCGCCGTTCGGAACAGTCCTGACAACAGTTTAGCGGAACGGTTAATAAAGAATAGCTGGTTTAAGCGTTCTATATAGAGCAGCCCTATCTATTTAAAACCGCTAGAGAATCAAGGAACTGTAAACGATCTTTTATTCTTACATAAAATCTTAAATGCACATATATGTTGTTCCTATACCCTCTCGTGCATCAACTTGCACGTTCCATCGAGGCCCGTAAGATGGTCCCCTGTTTTCCTGCCGCGCAGGTATTTAACCGGTTTCATTTCCCCTGATACCATACATAGAATATGCGATACCGCAAACAATTTCTGCTCCAAACTTAATTCTTTAAATACCGCATTTAAATCTTTTAAGATAGCCGCGTATAAGTTTCTCTGAATATTTATGTAGGCCGATCAAAAACTGAAAAAATTTAGTCAGTTCTATTTTGTCACCATGGCGCAAATATTGTATCACTTCGTTTATTTATGGGTTGTATGATTTTGGAATTGTACTAAAATAAATGTAATACGCGCTCTTAGAATGTCATAATTAAATGTAGAGTTAAATATCTTATTAACCTTTGTTTAATTGCCGAAGAAAATAATAATGTTTCAATGTATTAACGGAACACTATCGTTTGCCATGTCTTATTTGAGTAGTTCGCTGTTTCGGACAATATTTGATACGATTTGGCTTGTACGTATTATTTCTTCTTCCCATACTGCGGAATATTTTCAACGAAATTTTCCGTTTCATTGCTGAATCGCATGGCGATTTCTCTATGCACGCCCGCCCACCTTTTTCTCCCTTTGATCCGCCGTCCGGATTCATCGCGATACATTGCATTCATTTTCATCTGAAACGGAATTATCGACTGCCGGGGAAATATTATATGAACGTATAGCTTAACGACGTGTCGAAGAAACGGCCGAATCTCCCGTGGGTTTCGCGTGCTTTATGCAGACGAATTTTCCATACCTTGGTTGGCTGTAATTTTCACGTGTCTCGGGGCCAATGAACTTCCACCGGGTATCTTCTTTTTTTTTTGTGCGTTTCATGAAGCTTCGCTATCGGACGTTCGTTAATTATGGAGGGCAATTAGCGAAATACGAGATTACGTTTTGTGAATAATTTGATGTGGAAGTTTGTCCGAATTATTTGGAAAGTACGTAAGCTAATTTTGTAGCAAGATTAAATTTACTTTATCGTGCTCCATTGTAGTTAGGTTGAAATTTTCGATGTAAAAGAAATTGTATCTGATCACTTCGACCATGTATTGTAGGGGCAATTTATTTATTGGTCCCCGTTATTAAACTAAGTTTCGGATACTGAAAAGTGGTTTCACAGTGTGTCAATTAGTGGGATAATTGGAAAAATATATTCGCGTAATTGTATGGCGAAACAATATTCCATCTGAAATGGTCCTAAGAGTTTTTTACCTTGGAACCTTCTTTTATATGTTAATGCTTCTAACTACATTTTTGTTTCAATGATAGCTAAAAAAAATGCAAAACTGTACCTCCATTATTTAAACAATTATCTAAATAATAAAAATGAATGATAAATCTTCATCATTAATTACTTTTCACGCGAATCTTCCTATAAATATAATGCCCTTTCACGCAAAGAATTGTACATACAAGAATAAAAAATTCTTTTAAACAAGTGTTCCAATGATTTTTCTTGAAAAGGATACATCTATTATAAAGCACACGAAAGAAATGATCGAACTAATAAACTCGCATCGATCAAAATCCACGTTTCTGATTGAACTAATGCATTTCAGCGGGCAAAACGCCATTTGAAAGTCAATTTTCCAGCACAAGCCAATCTATTATGTAGTTGTTCCGTACACCGACGAAACTATTCAAAATAAATTTACACTATTCCTGTACACATTCGGAAGAAGAATTTGATAAGAAGATTGGAGTTATATTAAACGCTGTTCCGCCGCTCCGGCCGTTTATAAGGCTTCTTGTTTTATTTTGACAGTGATCGATGTCCATGTTATTTCATATCCAGCAGTTTCAAAAACGATCCCTATTATTTTAGCAGAGAGTGTTGAGATACCAGAGAAAAACTGATCTTGCAGACAATGCTTAAAAAGTTTAATGCATCTTCTACGAGTAAAATTGTTTACCACAACTTTTACCAAAAAGATATTTTGATTAACATCTAAGTAATAATACAGTTTGGCACTGTTCGTAGCTATTACATACAAAAAGAAAGGAGAAAATGGAAAAACATAAGCTTTAAATTTGCCCATTTTTACGGGCAACACATGTTATTACAGCATATATATATATATTTTGTAAATTTTGTAGTGTTATTATATAGAGATCATTTATGATTACGTTATTTTTATTCAGTTGAATACTATTTGATAATATTTGTTAATTAATACCAACTATTGTTCTAAAAGAATTATGCGGGTTTCATTGAACCGTTTCATACCTATTTATCCTTCTCATTTGTTGGAACTAATAATGAAATCCTAATAAACCAGTTCCTCTTGTTTCAAATAATGTTTCTATTTTAGTATCTCGTTAGAGTATTTTCCGAAGAATATACTTACGTCTATGTGGTTCATTAGTGTCGTAATTTCTCTGGATTAGAAACGTCTAAATAATAATTTTGCAAAACCAAATAGGACATTCGCTCTCAGATACGATCAATATTAAAACGTCGATCTATGTTTGTGGGGATGTTTTACGCCATGCTGCATTTAAGGCAAACAATTTGAAAAACAATTTGACCAGAGTATATTTCTGCGAAAATGCACCGGGACATCGAGTTCAGAATTGACCCTCAAAATGGAAGATCGTGCTCACAACTACGCACCACAGCTTGGTGAATAAAGCGGAATAATTGTAGACTAAACGTTCTCGTCATTTCTGCTAGGATCAGTAACAGACGATGTTAAAAGCAGTCGTAAAAAAAACACACACCCAACGAAAAATGAAAAAATACTGCGTTTCACAGAGATAGATGTATCATTCGAGTATAACGGACGGCTCGTGATTATTTTTTCCTGCCTCTTCACGCTAGAGAGGACCTGAAACAAAGCCAAACATATCTATTCGATAAACGTTTGTAATAAACAGTAGTGAAGAGAGCTTGAAATAACAATTTCAAGCACGAAGCTGTTGATTGTACTCCACAGCTGCAATCCGCAGAGAACACTAGGTACTAATTGTTAAGCTGGGTATACAAATGTTTTCAGCTATGGCATGAAATGGCAAGTTCGCGGTCTATTCAAAATTCGATATTGACCCGAATTGTCAAAAGATGTTAATTAAGTTAGGTGACCGACATTGATTTAAGAAAATATTAATCAAAATTGATGGCTTATTTTATATTTTATATGAATTTTTATCTGTGAACTTTGCGGTCAATTTCTGAATTGATTATTTAATAACATGATTAAATCAAAATTTGCCCAACATTATTTTACAATTGATTCATTATTGGTTCATTCTTATATATTTGTATGGATGTTTAAGAAAGTATGTGTTGGCTATGAAAGCTTTGAAAATAATGCCGAATGGTTATTGCTTTATAAACGAAACAAATGGTTCTATGGAAAATTTAAAGAATATCTGAACTCAGTTGCGCGATAGTGTTAAAACTTTCTAAATTTATGGATATACATCAATATCGTTAAAAATAGAAGGCTTCCCGTCATCTGAGCTGCAATGACACGCCGAATAATACTTTAATTCCATTAGAATTTGTTAAATAATATTAACCATTGCTACTTGCGAGTTTAAAATACAATATTTAAATCTATCTCGGTATTAATTTATACAAGATATCTGCTTTATACAAGTTTCTGCTCCACATTTACCTATCTGAAAAATTACGAAAATATCTACTTCACAATTCTACGGTTTTCAGTTCTTCCATTGTTCACTTTCTTCGTTTTCTATTTTAACCGATGAAATAAAACTTAATATGAATTGATAAAATAGACGCGATAAATTACAAACTATCCTCTAACTAACACTTCAAATGGATTACAGTCTTTACATAAATTGTGCACTTAAATTCTCGAACGGTGTATTGAAAAAAAAAACAAAATCCTGGAAAGAAGCCTGCTTTGAAATTACATATTTCAGTCACTATTGCGAATATCGCGAACCACGCGAACAAATAGACCACAATTTGTATAGTATGCATGGTCACGAAGATCGTCCAAAACTATTGTTTATACGTGACGTTTCATTTGATCGCGTTTCATTCTCTTTTTCACAGTCGATACAGAGGCCTGGAAACGTGCTCGAAACTGTCGCATAATACATATCCGAGGCAGCGACTTCGTTTTCATAGGATCTTCTTTCGTATAAAAAAAAAAAACGGAAACTCAGTTGCAGTCTGATAATGGTTCGTTTCATCGATTACAGCATTATATTCCACTAATCGCCTCGTCTTGCAGTCACGTGCATAGCGATCCCTCGTGGTCGTTTCATTCGTCGCGGCAGAGTGAATACGCTATCTCCTTTTGTCCGCTCGGTAATCACAGGGGTATAATTGCCATTGAAATTTTAACGAAAGTCCTTACTTCTCCCGTCGCGTGATCAGTCAAGGGGCTAGATGTTCGACGATTCAATCGCGTTCAGTCAGCGAGCAGTTGCCTCTCCAATTGTTCTCTATTCGGCATTCTTTCTCCTTACGTTACCGTGCACTTAATGCAACCACTGAGGCAGGATAGATCCGCGGTAAATCGTTCATAAAGACAGTGTCTCGATGAACGGTGAATATCGTTCAGCCTGCACTTTATTTAAATTTCAATGCGCCCCAAAAGGGGAACCCACACCGGTTCGACACGTGGTTCGGGTCAACCCGATTGCGAATGCACGCGTTTCTAGAATACTGTGCAACTTCTCATTAGCGTTGTAGGTGGTTGGTTTCTATTCGCGTTTGTTTTCTTCTTCGATGTTCGCCAAACTGAATGATCCTTTCAGTGCAACTGGCGAGATACAAACGAAACTTCCGCTTTATCACCGACCTTCTCGCCACGGAACTTTGGTAATCAGAATACTTTGGCAGGTCTTTGGTGCATTGAAAAACGGCTGTGGTACAGAGATCGGATAATTCTGTTCCTTTTTTATAGTTTCGTTTTAAATTGTACCTCATTTATTAAATACACTAACGGCCGAAATTTAATTGCGTTACACAGTGTGCATCAGTTGATCTGGAAGTAATTTAATTTATATGCATGCATGCATGTATTATGTACGTTGAATGGGGTATGATAAATTGATAAGTTCCGCAATTAGAACAAACAATGCCAAGAAAACATATTCGTCCATTTCATCCTGCATCTCAGTGATTTACACCTGCGTTATGCATCGATGACCAATTTGTGTATGCGATAATTATTATAATACACTATGTAGTAGTAGTAACTGTTTATTGATTTCTCTTACGGATTACAAGTACTTTCACCGTTTCATATCTTACGTTACATGTTAACATAATATAATATAATATAATATAATATAATATAATATAATATAATATAATATAATATAATATAATATGTATTATTGTGTATTAAAATGAATTGAATGGAACGTGTAACAACTATTAAACACAATGTGTCTTTCTGTATCTTCATTATGTCACCTTGTGCAGGCTACATGAAATGGGAAATTACTGGAATTACATTAATTGACCAATTGTCAATAACCCAGGTACGCACACTTAGAGCAATCGTTCACAGGCCTAGAAATTTGTTCAAATTAAACTTTCGATATACAGTAATGAAAATTAATGGATAATATATGTTCTTTTGACAACCAAGTGAATTAGTTCAACTAGTAACATTAAACATTCTTAAATTTGAAGGGACATTGTTTCGTAATTTCTGCGTCTAACTACATGATCGGGCAATTGTACATAAAAGATGATCTATGTATAAATATAAACTTACTGTATGCAAATTACTTTATGTTTGCAGGGAAAGGAAATACGGAATACATTATAAATATTCACGAGCAATTTTTAAAATGTACACTCGCTATAAAGTTTGGCGAATACCTGGGATAATGTGCCATTTGAATAATGCTAGTTTTGCAAGCAAAAATGGCACTCATTTATCAGGGAATGCATACGACTGAGTAGGTTAATTACGCGCTGCGCGAAAAAGAAGTAATGAAACGCGTGTATGTCGTGTCGCATATACAGAAGGCCATATAATAATATTCGCTCGATAATAACATCCAGCTACCATACGATGGAAATTTCGGGCATTATATTTGCTTGACCAAGATATAAACTTCGCTGCCTGCTTTATCTCTCAATTTATTTTAACCAGACAATGAAATTATTAAGTAATTAAACTTTCGTATTTTTATTATACAATTCGGATTGTGTGTAATTGCGCTGCGTGAACTGAATATTATTAAGTAACAATTTATTTATCACATGTATACCTTATCCCACCTGACACAGTTTTATTAATCGTTTTGTATTCATTTTTCATTACTTTGCAAGTATAACCGTATTATGAATAATGTAAAGTATTAATTTACATTGCGTTACGATTATGACCTGCTCGTTCACCCGTTGCATGCAGTACCACACATTTCTAGTTAAACGTTCTTTGCACAAAATTTGTTCCCCTTTGTGATACAATTGTTTTATTTGTCATTTGAAAACACGCAGGCGCAATGCAAGATTTTCCTGACCATTGAAAATTGCTGAAATAAATGGTCCATATTATTTGTAATGGTTCGTATTAAGGGATGAAATGAAATTCATATCTCTGATCGTGTATGAATGCGAAAAAAATCACAAAAAATTCTGTATCAATTACGAATTGTTTGGCACAAACAATCACGTGGCAAACAGAAACTCTGAGAATATTCTGATGGATTCCAAAATGACAAAAGGACTACAAAATTGTAACCCACAGCCACTGAATAGTTCAAATAATGAACTCTCACAAACCAGATCACTAATACGACCATTTTCAACAGAAAAGAAATTCCCGAATGGAAAACTATTACATCCATCCATTACATTACATTACATCCTTATCTCTCAATAATTACAAACTATCGTGCATGTAATTACGATTTGACCCTACGAGTAAATTCTCAAGCAACGTTCACCTTATATCTCCGCACGATGCAGCGAAATAATCCAGGTACTTCCAATCCAACGTGAAGATTCTTCACCAGCGCGCGGTACATACACGCGTACATAGTACGTATGTACATGCAAGGTGTGCAGCTGAAAAGCCGGAAACGGTTCGTGTTTCACGGTGTACAAAATGGAACGGAAAAACCAAGATTCTCGGTTCGATGGTAACCGGTGAATAATACGGCCGTACCGTATTGTCAGTCTCGAAGGAAATTCTGGGGTAAACCAGAGACACGCTAACATACTCTTGCAGCCAGCAGAGGCGGGCTGAATTCGAGTAGGCAGAGGATGAAGAAACTGCGGCACACCGTTCCTGTCTATCCGGTTGCCGGTGGCAACCAGCTAGCTGCACGACGAGCTATTAGACTTTCAGAAAGGTGGTTGATCATCGAGCACATACCGCTATCCAGAGTTTACACATCGTAGACAAATACCCCCGTCGCCACCCTTATGGTAATACTCTAACCCTTCGACACGGTTCGCGTACGGCGACGAATGCGAGCGTAAGTTTATTACGTGGATCAGGATAGCTTAAATTCAGATTGTCCGATGCTTCCCCGGCAAACTTCGGACAATTATACCCGCGAACAGGAACGCTTTCAGGAGATCACCGTGGACCAGCGAACGAATCGGACAGGCTTCAAACGATAATAGGTGTGGGTAAGTGTTGGAATTTAATTTAGGTGGATTTTGAGATACCGACGGCCGCTTTTCAATGGCAAGACTGTAGTAGAGTTTAGGTTTATGATGGTTCGGCGTGTTGCGCGGATAGACGTGACGTATACATGTGTGTATGTATAAGTTGAAATTGGAATGGGGACGGGTAAGTGGTAGAATTTAATTTAGGCGGATTATGAGACCCCGGTTACTGCTTAACATTACTAAATCTATGGTGGAATTTTCATTTAAGATTGTTCAACGTGTTTTAGATGTAAGGATGACATATGGATAATATGGTTGTAAATAATGACAAGGAGGTATATGTGTTGGAACTTCCAGTGGTGAAATTGTAGTCGATTTGCGGTTTCAGATTGTTGTTGACAGTGTAGTGCGTGTAGATGAAACGTGTGTATGCGATTTCAAATAATAATAAGGGCGGGTAAGTGTTGGAATTTCAATTTCGGTGAATTATAAAGTAAAATTTTTAAAACCCGACGACCGTTTCACATTCGTAAGACTGTAGTACAGGCGTGGTTCTGTGATAACCTTTTTCAATTATTTAATTAGACCTCTTCATTTCACTATCCCTTTCGCCTTTATTAAGCATTGTTACATATTTTGTATTCCGCACCTTTAATTTTTCCTCAGAAAAAGAAAAAGGGATTATGCCCTCTTTTCTTTCCTTTTAATAAAGAATCTTCCACTGTAGTTATAACTTTGATTAAATTTCAAGCGGGAAATAATACCTTCGTCAAATGTTCGCGGTTTAAAAACGCTTTAGTAGCGGATGAATGGTAGAAATAACTTCCTAGTACCAGTATATTTGGAGGTTCGTTTAATATAGCCCAAAGATTTTGTAATCAATAAGCTTCAATAATATCGACGTAAAAAAGTTTGTATAAATATTGTACAAGCCCGATATTAAAACTCAATATTTACTCCAACAAAGCCAATGAACATTTCACTACGATTAACATCTATAATATTAAAGGATAATGCACAGTTACACTCTTAAAAGTGTTGATATATTTTACAATTCCAAATGTGACAACATACATGCAACAGAATGCTTTTACAGTATATCATAATGTACATTCTTTTAATTCACTGAAATTATTACAAATATTTCAGATAATATAAACAACCTCCACACCTTTTTAGTTTAATATTGATGAATTTCTATAAAAGGCAAATGTCTTCAGCAGCAACAATTTTTATTTAAATCACACTTACAATTAATGACGAACAGATGGAGCAAAAGCTGCGTACCAGAAAAAATAGACAACAATATCAGGTTTTATCTTGTCGCATACAAAATATCGAGAGAGTTCGTACTTATCGTACATACGCGAGGCGAGAATGAGGTTGGAAATGCAAATTTTGGAATGAGTAGAACAACACCACGTAAAGTGTAAAATAACATGGAGTACCTTTAAAACTCCGCCACGTGATCTCTTTTTCATGCAAATTCTACACCAAGAGGAACTTCAAATGTAAGGGTTAAGAAAATAGAAGAATATGCATTTGCCATTACTAAGAACGGTCGAATATTATAATAAAAACAAATGCAGTTTCCATACCAGTGTGCCTATGTTTTTGTTCTCAATTAAATACGAGCTTTTCGTTCTTTCAAACATCGTTGAAGGACATCACTTTTTTGGAATAAAATTTCCCGGCGTATTAGGGATGATTTTATCATGGAAAAATAATCGATGCAACTGTAACATTGCTTCTGCCAGATACTATAAATATTCACGCCGTTCTTGTTTGCCAATCTGAACCTTCACGTGAACCCAGTGAGCAATTCATGTGTAATCAAATTGACAGAAATTGGTATTTCGTTACACTGCACTAAAGAACTCATCTAAATTTTATTGCAGTTCGGTATTTTGATAGTTCGTGGTGTCAAGTGTTTCAGAATCAATAATTCCAGACGTAAAAGCCGATAGGCTACAGTCAGGGATAAAATGTAGGATATCCAACAACTGATTGTTTCAATTATAGACATTTTGAAAATTATAGCATTACCTAGCTCTGAATGGAGATCCCACAAAAAGTGTATCTATTATCTTTTATTTCATCCTCTGTGATAACTAGTATCATTAATGTGTCACATTTTACATCTTGCATGAGATTGTAATATATTCATTATACAATAAATACGTACATGCAATGAATGCCCTTTTGTTTAAATGGGTATGTAATTTATCATTTTTTAAAACTGAAATTCTTTATCGCGAAGCATCCACGGGGAATCGATTGTTCCAATGTCAATCGGATTCTAACTTTTATAAAAGTTTAAATGCACACATGCTTCCTTAAGACGACATTATTGAAAATTTACTTTCCACGCTGTGCTTCGATTTTCAGTTTCGACATATTTCAATATGCCTGTCAGTCGGTGCCATGTCGCCGCCAATGTGTTCTCGTAATCTCGAGATATATGGCCACGTGTACATCCACGTATCAGTGCTCATCCCTTTCCCAAAATGTACAAGTCGAACGTATTCCTATATCCTTTGTTCTGTTCATTTTAATAATTCCTTCGAGCGGTACTTTCTAGTGAAACGGATTTTCCTAGAGCGCTTTGCTCAGACGCTTCTATTTCTTGCATGAACCGATATTGGGCCAGAAGTTCTGTACCACAAGCTTATTTCTTTCAACTTCAACGATCTTTATTCCAACTGCATTGAATATTTTCACAGAGTTGAAATCTCTCCCGTATTTTCGCTCGAATTAATATTTTTCTGATCGTTCCACAGTTCCGAGCCTTATTTGTCAAATTTTATATTGGTTTGCTCTATAACCGATTTACCACTCCGTTCGAAAATACATCTGCTTGGCGTAAACGCGACCGAATGATTTACGATATTTCTTGCAATTAATTTACGTTTCATTCGTTCTTCCGGTTGATATGAGTTTCATGTATAGCTCTTCACTGTTCGAGGGTACACGGGGTAAATTTTCGCAGGGGGACTATAAAAATTCACAAATTGCAAATTTGACCGCTACTTGGTTTTTAAATAGAATTATGATGCAGGTGTTACTAGGCATCGAAAGCTGGTACATACTGGTGTATTTTATATGGAAACGACCTCTTTGAATATAAATTTCATTTTGTAGTATCTCAAATAAACAACAGCAGCAAATAAAATTATAGTAACAGAGGATCATAGGAATAAGTGTAATATGAAAATGTATTGAACAGAAATATAGTAAACAATTAAACTATGATAATTAGATAATAGTACACAGATTAATGTCATTATTAAAGGAAACAGAACTGTTTACCTATCAATTTTGGTACATTCGCATTATTTATGAAACATGTAATACAATGGAAACTAATTTAATTAAATCTATAGGATAATATACTATGTCGCTTATTATTGATTTAGTAATTGGAACAAACGCAAGTCGACATTACAGGAGTGTGCATTACAAAGGATTTACTTTCCAGCACGCTTTGAAATGAATTTCGAACTATTTTCACGAGCCCTGTAACCTGCATAATGTATTTACGAATACTTTCTCGCGGAACAAATTTAAATCATATTAGAATTTTCTTAAAATGAAAAATCAGTGAAGCCCGCAAATTTATTACACCTGCCCCCATCCCGTAAATTTATATCCAGGACCCCCCGCAATTTTCGAATACCTTTCTACCGATTAGAAAACAACTGTACTCCAAGTCGCGCGACCTGCGTACCGAATTTCCATACTTTATCGAACATTTAAAACCCGGCGTTACGGGCGACGGTGAAATTGCTCGACTTTTAAACAATCCCAGTAATTGCGTCGTTCCCCGTGAAATATATTTCTCAAACGGGGCGGAAGGAAATCGTTACTCTCTAATTCTCGACATATGCGTTTCCTATAAAATCGTAAAATTCGACTTTAGCCAATTTCGAAGTTTCCCGCAAGTACGCGTGCTTCGTAACTAACACACTGACTTGTGGATCTTTCGCGTTCTTTTTGTGAAAATATGTATATGTGTGTGTGCGTTCTGTCCATCTGGTCCAGTTTTAATAATCCGTGAAACCAAGCCCCGATCTTGCGATATATAGTATTTTATCGTTATCTCTGCCTGTCCGTCCTTTACCGGGCAATCGGGACATTAGCGCAACGATTTCGCTTCAGTTCCAGCGAAACGGAAAGGGGATGAGACAAAAGAGATTTTTGCGGTAGGAAACAGCCGGATGGGATTCACGGGGATTTCAGCGTCGCCTTTGGAAATGTCGCAGGTGGATACAGAAAGGTGTAAGCCGACTCTTGCCGCTGACATCTTTCTTTGCTCGACGAAGATAAAATTTTATTGTCGCCGTTTATTACGTTTCCCAGGAAACGATGAGCATGCGACATTCGTGACAATGACACTTCGTTGCTGTGCCGCGATGAGCTCGATATTTCTGTGGAATCGGTCGTGGAACCGGGAACATAGGCCGCGGTGTATTTGTTCAAATGTATGGAAGCTTAATTTTGAATAATTAACGAAGAGAATTAACGTAGCGATGAAACACGCAGAACCGAATGATATTAATTAATGGGCGAGATGCAAAAGTTACGCGAATGTTTAATTAATTAATTTTGGTCCAATGGTCAGCATTCGAGAATAAAATTGAGCATTTTGATCATAGGGAAGTAGAATTTGGTTCGTAAATGTACAGTTTAAAAATTTTAAACAAGTAAAGGTACAATTTATTAGCATTAAAACATCGAATCAATTTTGCTCAGCAATAAATAGTTTGTCCACAGGAAGTTTAATAGGTACTGGCTACTTTCTCGGAGTTGCTACTTTGTTCTACGATTACTAATGCTTTTGTCTTGCTGTAGAAGTTACTCTAATTAAAAACAAGTTTGTTAAATTATTAAGAAGATACATTATACCATAATGGCAAAAAAGCCAATTTCTATTCCTCTCTCGATTTAACATCTACAAATCAGATAGTTTATTCCACCACACTTGTAATATACTGTAACATAGAATACAGATCTCCCAGTTTTTACCTGAAAATCTCTCGAATATATAGGAACGCAACTCATCACAATATAAGGAAAATTAAGAAACAAAAATTCTGTAGTACATCGTATACTGTTTGTGGCCAATAAGTATTTAAAAAAAAAGGTAAAACTACGTAAGTGCTTCGACCTCTCCTATTTGGATGATTTCTGAATATGTTGTAGAACTGAGTATCCGGAACAACTTTTTCCTATTCATATAACCGCCGCTCGGCCTTAGTTTTCGAGATATTTGCCAACAAATATAGTTACTACTATATTGAATTTTGTATATACGTGCACGCTCGTGGCAACGTGTTAGGCTGCCGCTTTTCCGGCGGCTGGCGAAGAATCTGTATACCGGGTGACCTCATACAAATTGTACCTCTAGAGGGTAGCTATATTTGATGGCAAATATCTCGAAAGCTAAGGCCGAGCGGCGGTTATATGTATAGGAAAAAGTTGTTCCGGATACTCAGTTCTACAACATATTCATAAATCATCGAAATCGGAGAGGTCGGAGTACTTGCGTAGTTTTACCAAAAAAAATCAGAAAAGACTAATCCTACCCGTACCAATGACAAATACATATATCATATTCTCCACGATAAAATAATACAATCACCAAGCTCGTAGTAATACAAATTGCATTACGCAGCAGCATGAATAAAATAGCCAGTAGATTGTTATCTACCATCCAATTACAACTTCCGACCATTGTAAGAAAACTTGAACGATGCTTCCGGATTCAATGGTTACCAAACTTGTAGCACTTACGAGCAAGCGTGCACCATATCTAATCATTACAGATTCTGATACCTGGGCGATAACGGTGCTCGAAGTAGTTCGCTAACAAGATTCTAACGAGAGGGCGAGAGTGCGAGAGAGGCCCGGGCGGAGATTGGCATAAAATTGGTCGATATCCGTGACTCACCGGATCCAACAGGGAGCAGGACCCGTCACCCGTGTGACGTTGCAACGTGGAAACAACGAAAGGCTGCAGGTGTCGACCGTGATGAAAAATCAATTGACCACGTCACGATATTTATCATCGCATACCTCCTTAGCGCGAGATCTCGAGAAACGCCGTCGGTCCAGGTATCGTGATTTTTCAGGCGCGTCAAAAACAGCCCGGCACGTTTATCCGGCGGCCGGTGCTCGTTTGAGAAATTACAGTTACCGGAGAAATAAATAACCGGACCACCGTGCCGACGAAGGACCGCCTGCAAACGTATACAGTAAAACCTGTTTTTGTGCGATGGATAGGGACCGCAAAAGAATATTCGGAAATTTTATAAATTCTTACATATAATAAACAACTTTGTACGATATACTACCTAAAATTTTGTTTATGCGGTGGATAGGGACCGCATAAAAAAAGTCGGACTTAGAAAATACATCAAAGATTTATGAAATAGATGAGAGAATGTTTTCAATTAAATAAAATAATTAAATTAGACCTAAAGAGAGTGTAAAAATATTGAATTCTTCATTGTACATATACATGAAGAAGTTTTCAAATTATACATTAAATAGTTTGCTTCTACTCGTCGTAATCCAAAACGCGCATCTTCTTGTGACGAATTGGTTGAAACTCGCTTTCGTCGCTTGAAGATAGGATTTCAATTGATTTCTTTTTTGGTACCATGAAGTCAGTGATCAGTTTTTGTGACGACGGTCGACTGGTCAATTGCTTGTAAACGTCACGATAGTGAGACATGCACGATCTCAGTTCTTTTTGGAATTTGAAGCGTCTTTCCGCATTGGTATCTATTTTAAGAAAATGCGTTTCCTATTTTTTAGAAATCTGGATCCCTGCATATATTTTATCTGCTGTAATAGATTCCGGTTCTTCTTGTCCATTTTCATAATCTATCAAACTATTGATAATGTCACTATCATCGACAGTTTGGTCCTCAATCATCTCGTCCAGGTCATTTTCGCCGAAATTATCAAAGCCTTCTCCGCCGATGTTATGTGCGAGCGCACTAATTTCAGATAAAAACGTTGACGCGTTTTTGGTAACGTTTCGATTAATTACACATTCAGGCCAGATCGCTTTCCAGCACGAATTTAATGTGTGTTGTTTGATTTGTCCAATTGCTGCAATAATATGGTTTATGCAGTCTAAAAATGAGAATTTTTTCCAAACTTCAGCCAGGCTTAATTTATCGTTCTCTAGCTTTTTCAAAATGTAGCTGAAAGTTAATTTGATATAATGTTTCTTAAAATTTGCGATTATGCCCTGATCCAGTGGTTGTACGAGGCTAGCCGTATTTGGTGGTAAAAACACTACTTGTACCTTAGGATGTTCTATACAGGGATGACCGGGTGCATTATTTACAATTAGTAACACTTTAAACGGAAGACCCATCTCTTCCATGTATTTTTCAACTTCTGGTACAAAAGAATCGTTGAACCATGTTGCAAATAGAGCTGATGTGACCCATGCTTTTTCATTGGCCATGAAGTGTACTGGATATTCAGATAAATTTACGCCTTTTAGCGCCCGCGGGTGTAAAGCTTTATTTATAATAAGTGGTGTTAACATCTTTGCACCACAGGCATTACAGCAAAGAAGATGTGTGATTCGATCCCTTGCCGCTTTAAAACCACTTGCAGTTTTCTCCGATTTCGCAATGAATGTTCGGCTGGGCATCTTTTTCCAGAATAACCCAGTCTCATCTGCATTAAATACTTGATCTGGGCAATATCCACCATTATCAATGATTTCCGATAATACTTTGCGATAATTCATAGCAGCTGTTTCATCGGCGGACGCTGCCTCGCTTTGTATCTTCGCATTGTGAAATGCGTACCGTTGTAAAAATCCACCAAACCAGCCATTGCTCGCAGAAAATTTCACGTTTCGTAAACAGGATGACGGACTTGGTTCTAAATCCTTCAGTTGGTTGAAATACTGTCTAGTTTTTTCTTGAATCAATTCTTTGTGAACGGGGATTCGTTTTTTAGTTAAATCTTTAACCCACAACACGAGAGCCTTTCCGTCTTCTCTATTACACTATTTCTCGAATACGATGCTCTTTTACCGCTGTCATTTGTTGCACTATTAAGAGATTCATATATTTTACTCGCACGTTTGTGTATAGCTCTGATCGTGGATTCACTTAATTTAAATTCATTAGCAACAACTGTGGATCCTTCACCATCAGCTAGTCTATTTAATATTAGAATCTTTGTTTCTAATGGAATTGTCTGTCTTTTTACATTCTTTTCACTATAATTATTCATTTTAAGGGAGTACTTATGTCTAAATATAAAATAAAAATTATAAAAACTACATATAAATAGAAACAAAAGTAACTAATTTATTTACCTTTAATCTCGCTATAAAATGAATCCTTAATCACGTGAATCGTGGATAAAACTCTGAATACGAAGCGTATACTGTTCGCGCGTCGAACGACAATATGTACGTAACTGAATCTGCCATGTCAGTAGATTGTTTAAAATAAATGAACAGAGCATCCCGAAGTCCACAAACATCGTTATCAAGGAGACCACGTAATCGGAGTTCGTCCACAACATTGTATATGTACATTGATAGGAAACATTAAACTGGTGCTAACGCCGCTAAGATTCATATACCGCATAAAAATAAATCGCACGAAAAAAATCGCACAAGACCAATCGCATAAAAAAGGACCGCACAAAAGCAGGGTTTACTGTATTTTATAGGGGCCCGTACGACGGTCGAAGCGAAGCGAAGAGCGTCCAAAGATTCCGAACGTGACGTTGTGAAGGTGGGTGGGGTTGAGGGGGGGGGGCGCAATAAACGAAGGTGGACGGCGCGGAGGTTCGCAAAATAATTGCCGGATGATAAATTGTGGTCAGTACGGGCGTGTAGCGAACCGACGGGAATTGCATAGATGAGAGTTAGAACGGGATGTAAAAAAAGAAAGAAGGATCCGGGACAACCGGTCGGAAATGATGTATACGAGAGTGGGGTGGGGGGTGGAAATTGGGAGGAGAGGGCCAAAAGAAAACAAGAGGCAAAAGAGCCGGACATACACGTCGAACGACCACGAAGATCGGCTAGAAATGCGGGCGCTGCGAATTCTGCCTTCCGTTTAACCGATGCCTTCCACTCTTTTTCCATTCTGCTATTTCCTTCCTCTTTCGCTTGTCGCCCCACTCCCTTCATTTTATGTTAATTCTTTCGATAGTTCCGCTGCCCCTTTTGTTCTCGTGCCCGTTTCCCGCGGCACACTCGCTCGCCCAGAATCGCACGCCACGATGGCTTCACTTCGCCGGACGGAATCTCTGTTTTTCTAGATTATCGAGATTGTAATAGATGTCTTAGCCGGGGCGGGTATTAATGCAGCATCGGTTGGGGAGCATTGTACTCTGAATCGTTAGCAATTGTGGAGTATCGACGTGCAAGACTAATTTTAGGGTAAAATTACCCAGTAATGTTTATACGCGTATTTATGTTGGTTTTATGTTCTATATAAAACCCAGTTAAACAAAAATTATCTCTTATAGTTCTGAGAATATATTGGGGTATAGAATTCAAATGCTTATACAAAAGTGTTTATATTAAGAAGGACCGATAGGGTCCGAATGCTCCATGCTTCTCTTCTATATTCATTCGTTAGAGTTTCTCCTTCGAATAAGGACGTGCCTTCTTTTACTATATAAAATAAAGTACTTTAGTTAAACTGAATTGTATATTATATATTATCACACTTCCTCATAATCTAGTTTTTCCAATAATTTATTCGTGGTGTGCGCTAATACTAGAATATTCTACGGATTGGTATCCCTGCGCTCTCGACGCTGGCTTTCCATAGAGTGAACGAATCAACGTTCGGGGGGCCTGATATTGACATCTTATTATTCTTTTTGTAGGCGCACGTGCGAAGGCGAGGTTCTTACGATTGAAATTATACGTTTTTACGAACGCATTGGAGGATGCAGCTTGAGATTCTCTATTGAAAAAGATTATTAACCGATGTATGCTTGCAAATTATTTGCACAAAAGCATAAGAATAACTTTAAGATCTCTTCTATGCCTCCACCCCTGCAAAAAGTAGTGGACACAATATTGTAAGAGAAATCACTAATACTCGAATCGAAGTCTCGATTAGGTATTAAAATAATTGCGTAGGCGTGTATATATTAACAAGGAATTCGGTTTATTAATACTGTGCTCTATCGACCGTAGTCTATACAAGAATGCCTTCCTTTGGCAAAAGCGTCGGTCGTGAGGACGCCTACGTCACCATGGCCCTTTTTAACCATTTTAGGGTTCGCCCCGCAGGAAAGCTACGCTAGACAAAGACAGCGTGCATCGGCGAAATGCACATGGCCCGCCTCGGCCGTTCCTTTACCTCAAATATTCTAACAATATTTTTGCAGATTATTAGAAACGACGGAAATGTTACAAGTGGTTCCAGTTCTTCTCCCATCGTGCATATTCAATTTTTTCATAATATCTGTTAGCGTCAGCATATTTTTAAAGAAAGGAATATGGCTGTTTGGCGGAATACTATTCATTTAGGGTATAATTTATATTAGGGTCTTAGGTTACGGGCGTTCGGTGAGGTTGTTGTGAGGATATGCAATCTGGGCGGCAGACGATGGCTGGTGGCTCGTCGCCACTCAGCTAGGATGTCCTAGGATTGACTAATTTATGGCAGGTCTAGAGATTGTATGAATGGGTCCAAACATCCTGTTGGCGGGCGATAGCTGCTGACTACATTGGGTCTTTCAGTTATCGAGTGTCGAAGGGTGTACTGTTTAAAAAAGGAGAGAGAATGATCAGAATGGACAAGCGGCCCGACGCCGTATTGTTAATGAATAGGGACTCTGTTCCTCTAGGATCTGGCCACGGAGTGGGGAAGGCAATGCCTTCTGGTAAGAGGACTGTGATGAACCCCATAGCACTTACCCCAGAACCTTGGAGCTTTACGGTCGCCTTTTTAACCCCGGTAGTTCAAAGTTATAAAATAAATCTAACATATCTATTTAATTCGAGATTCATACTGCAAGATCTGACAATGATTTGTATCATTTTGATATATTGGAATATGGGAGAACTTCTTAGCACTTCATTCGCTTCTTGATTCTAAAATATTAGCCGAACTGCATGTACGCCACTGGATCGAAAATAATATAACTGAATTGGAATAAATAAGGATGATAAAATACATGGATAATGTGTCGACCCGTGACGAAAGGAAGAACAGTATCTCTGTCGATATAATTGAAGTAACCGCAGCCTGAAACCTTTCGTCGCCAGCGTTCAAGAGGACTTCGATGTTATTCAATATTCGAGATGCAGAACGCCGTGTCAAAGTAACATGAAAGTACAGAAAGAAAGTCACAGGGCCGTGATTCAATCTATTCGCATTCAGCGTGGATGTTGCGAAATAACATTTGAGCGGTACCGAGTAACGTGGGGTGAGTCACCCACGATATCGAGAATATTTTACGGAAAGTAAGTCGTAGAAGTGTATTGTGAAATCAGTAACAGTTTCCAGAGGAACTCTTTCCTTGTATGCGGATAATTTCGAACGATCAACGAGTCAAGAATGCAATCATCTACATATTTACATATCTCTTGAAAGGGAAGTGAAATATCTCACAAAATATACTGTCTTCTTCGTTCCTGAATTGTTACTTGAATGTATCAAACATTTAATTTGCAGAAATTATGTATTATTTCGGTTAGTTGATAGCTTGAAACAGAAATGTTGTTCTCTTTTCCTAATACAGACTGGAGGTACGTGAAATTGAATTGAATGCTAAAGGATAATTTAATTATTCTATTAAATGTATACTGTAATAATGGAATGTAACCTTTTAAAATACAGCGTGAGTGGCATTGAAATTTCTTATAACAGTTTTGTGGGGGCACTTCCCACATACACCGCTAGGGGACGAGCACGATGGACACGACGATCCGGCTCCCGAAGGTGGTTGTATAGGTCCGCGCGACTACATATATATATACAACCTCCGACCATTCCCTACTATCCCTGTGTCTAAGGCAGGGCCTGCTAGTACGCTTTACTGATGAGTCCGCTAGCAGGCCTGGGACGAAACGCAACTTCTCCCCCTTCCCCTTTCTTTTCCCGTCGTACCTCCTCCCACCATCTGTACGACGGACCGTCGACTACCGCACCCCTCTTCAGTTTATTCGCGAAATAATTTATTATCTCTGGTACATATCGCGTGGACGAAATTATTATTCCACATTGTGCATTACGGTGGTTTCCAGCTTCAACTTATTGAATATTCTCCTGCAAAATTGTTTACATACAGCCAGCCGAACGCGTTTTAATTCAGGAGGAAATAATATTCAGAGTACGCAAAACAAATTGGACAACGATGAAGGGCAGTTGAAATTTGAAATGGAAGGCTATAAACTATACACTTGAGTGCCAAATATGTATATATATATATATATTTGTGTGTGCATAAAATTTAATAGAGCTGATAAGTTTCCCTAATTTTACTGATAAATATGCTTAACCAACAGAAGTAATTAACTCTGTGAATTTATGGATAAGTAAACAATTTTTCTGTCAAATAGAACATTTTATATGTACATATATCCTATTGCATACTCTTCTCTCTACAAGCTTCTTTAGAGGAGGTAATTAACTATAAATTTGGCATGCTATTATGTGATTCCTGGTCATCGATATCATATTTTGCAAACCACAAATGGAAGTGTGAAGTAATACCCAAAATCATGAGGCATAACATTATTCTGCTATTATATGGCTATATATTAATATTGAATTTCGTATTACAAATCAAACAATTCATTCGTTATTAAATTTGAAGAAACTTGAAGACTATTATAAGGCCGCTTTTGCTGTGTACAACTTGTAATCGATAAATGAAGGAAAGAGATTGAAGAGGTCGGGGTTCAAAAACGATTATATTTTTCCAAACAGTACGTTTAACCTTTCAGTTACTCCCGGCTTACGTGATGGGAAATCTGCGAACAGAATACGAAAATTAAAACCTGTTTGAGTACCAGTTTGAATTTCCAATTGGAAGTTGGTGCGATAATTCGTTCCGATTGCCTCGGAGGGGATGACTCTGCTTTGAATAGCTACTAATTTTCAGCAGAAGGCTTTCTTTTCTCCATTTTTTTCATGCGACGCCACATCCGATTCGAAACATGCAAAGCATTCGACCGAAGTATCGGACAAACACTTGTCTTATCTTACTTTTTTTTACTTTTCCTACTTGGAGAAAGTCTGATGGTAGATGTCCTGGAATTTAAAGTGCCCACCAGTTGGCGACCCTTAACCTTCTTGCTTTACTTAAGTGAAACTTTGAAAGGTTACGAACATTAAGAAATTGTTAAGGGAAGTTCAATGTTTCACTTTTAACCCTTAAAAACGCGAAACCGCGTTCTACTTTCAGTAATTTAATTAATAACTTTAGAATTGTAAATTCAACATTAAGTAAAATGTTACGGTGCACAGGTGGAAACATGCCCTCCATCATTGGCAATCTTTGCAATTTGCCTTCTCTTACCGAGAAATATCTCGAGCAGGATAAGTCGTGCTGCGTCGAATATATTGATAATTAAAATCGATATTTCATTCCATTCAGTCATTTCATTCCAGTCATAATTCACTACACATATATAACTCTACAGAACTGGTTGAAAATCTTGGATAGATAAGAGAGCATTGAGCTAATGCGTCCTAGCATTATTACGACCCCTATGAAAAATACAATCACCCTACGCAAAAAGTCTGACCAACGAGCAGATATCATCGATCGATTGACAATTGCCATCGTTAAGATTATGTAATGACCAACCATTTGGATGGTAACCAATTTCCCAATTTATTCAATGACTATCACGGATACGCAATTATCGATCGGCCCGTTATGCTTGTTATGTATCCCGGTTATTTCATAACCGTGTATATAAACTCGTTGCGGTATGTGGACAGTAATGGCCTCGATAACAATGAAACACGGTCTTTCTTTAAAATAATAAATTCGTGTGCCCGAGGCATCCGTAAATGGTAACTGTTCTGTTCAATCGCAAAAAGATTGTTTAACTGTTTGTCTAACGGCATTACAGTGTATTATTGCGTTCGCACGTAATGCCTACGCACAGCCGTCTAGTAACGCCTAAGCCTAACGTCATGAGAATAAATCGAGCGAAATGATCCGTTCTGCGAAACGCAGTTGCGCGATGGAGTGGCAAATGATGCAATTTACTCCAAGATCGATTTACACGGGTCAAGCAGCACCTGGTCATCTGACAGTAGCATTAATGTGGCGGCAGATTGCACGTCTTTCATCATGTCTGGCAGGACGAGCATGTATCAAGAGTGTCTGAAGTTAATATTCCTCCTAGGACGTGGCTAACGACCATCGAGTTTAAATTAATTGCCCGGCCATTAAACGGCAATAACCAGGCCAACGTCGCTTCCATTGCTTAAACTTCTACTGTCGTGATGTTATTATCGATTTACGTACAGCCGAGTTGTACGGTTTGACAAAAAGGATTTGCTCCTTCGAGCCGCCCGCTTGGAGCCTGGAGGGATAGAAGCTGTGGGCCGCACTGGTTTCCTTCGGAATTATTGAAATGAAGATGGAAATGGTGTCTGTTGTAGTATTTTTGGTAATGCTATAGCAAAATGGTGAATACTTTGTCAGTAGTGATTACTCAATAGTAGATTACAGGATAGAAATGACGAATCTAAAGGGAAGTATCTTAAATCGCAAGCTGAATGAAAGACGGAAATACGTACATGTAATAGTAGTTCTGTATCATTCAAAATTGGGTTACCTTTAGATCCCATAATCTCTACAAAAGAGAAAGAGATTCGTACACTTTTATTTTTCCGTTTCTTTCAGTTTCGTTTTCCAATTGAGCGCAATTTGAGACTTTAATTGTTGAAGGACTTATACAGTGTGAAACAATCATACATATAATAGTCAGTACGGGAATGATCAAGGGAAATGTCTGCTGTTTACAGTAAGAATGAAGAAAAGTAACTCGGTCAACTTATTGATATTGCTGGTTTTCATTCCAAAACAATGTCGAGACAAATTGTATTAAAATATTACAAAAAATGTTCGATTTCATAATCCGATGTATATAATATATTTTTCATAATTCCGTATTGAAAAATGTATTTTTCGACTAATGCATATAAGAATACGGATTACACTGAAAGCCGAAAGACTTGCAGAATCAAGTATCGTTATTTTTACTTTATCTCTAAAACCCATCGCTTACGTACAGTATCGTCCAAATTACGTTCCCACCGTAATTTATTCCAAAACCACTGATTGCTTTCTTGGTTTGTTAATCAGCTTCGTACTTAATTATTCATCAAGGATCCATTACACTGTCGTGCAACATAATTTCTCGTCGACGCATCAGCGCACCTTCTACCAGCTGACGCGACAGCGCTTTGTCACTTTGTGAATATCGATTATTAATTGTCTAAGGCGTGATTACCCGATCACGGCGGGCTAATTTGTTTTCGGTAAATGATTATAAATAGGATATTATCCCGCGGCCGAACGATCAACGTTCTCCACGATCCATACAAGATTAGGGTTCCAAAAACTTTCTGATGTTGTTCTCGAAGCTCGTCACCGTGTATCGAAACCCCCGTCGATCTCACGGACAAACGCGGCATCAAAACTTTCTCCGCGGATAAGCAGTTATGCGAGAGTATATCTCCTTCATTCAGCTGTCTCATTATGCTTGTAAATGTGATGCTCGGGGAACGGCTAAACGTGTTTGGAGTAGCCCATAAAGATGCACAGGTAAAAACAAATGCAATTCCATGGATTATGATACGCTCGGCAGTCTCGTTTCAATGGGCTTCCCGTAATAATTTATTATTCTGTCTGCGCGTATTTGCATAAGCTCACTGACCGTCCAAAATGTTTCGTTATTATTTGCATGGTTGTTGGCTGAAAAGATCCGTTGAGGGAGATGTAGCAATTTAGCAATGTCATATATATATATATAACAGTGATGAGTTTGATCAGCTTAGATGCGCCAACTATATCTGTACCCATAGTTTTGTTCGAATGGTGCTTTCTTAAATAAATGTATCAAGGATCATCATCGTCCATGTATTAAATTCGGATTATGTCGTGATTATTTAATGGAATTCTATTGCTAATGGAATTTTTGTTATTTATATCATTTCGTTCGTTCGTTAAGAGTTTGACGCACTTTACATTATTTATTTGACGATTCACGCTTGGTAACTTGCATGAGTTCCACCATTTTTAAACGTATCCTTTCGCAAGGCATTCTTCTCCTTCGTTTACATTGTTAACTTAAGAAAGGAAAACAGGTCTAACGAGTCGAACGTCGCAACAAAAGATTAGACTTCTACATGAACGTAAAACGAAAATTGAAATTACAGAAAATCAGATCGAAACGTCGAAATTTAGCTGATGCTATACTGTCTATGGGTTAATAAACAAATCGCGTAGCAGGATTGCGGTACTTCTCTCATCTGATACTCATTTCCCTTCTATTTCTTTCCATTTTTCTTCCTACCTCTTTCAGTTTCGAAAAATCGAAGTTGTTTAATATGTACATCATCGCGATAGTTCGCATCAATCAGAACGGTAACACCTTTAACGACGTCTGCGGGCCCAACTGTTTCATTTTAAAAGTTCTTTCAGCTTCCATCCAGTTCATTTAAAATTCCATAAAGTGTCTCCAAACGATTCTCAGGCACATGCTGAAAAAACAATGAAGGTTAACAATGTCCCTATTGAACTTTCTTATCGGACGGCGCGTAATATCCTTCCACAAATTTGCTCGTGAATCCTGGAGATTTCCAACGGCTGTGTAAATTGCCTTTGAAATTTCAACGGCAACAATCTGTGAATGCCGAACGGAAGTGTTGACTTCCTTCAAACGGAAAATCAAACGGTCAACAGTTCTGCCTAATTGCGAACACGTATTCCTTCCTTCATACTTCTGTCCCTGGTTTGTTAATTAATGTAGTGTTAGAATATTCGAGGTACAAGAACGGCCGAGGCGGGCCATGTGCATTTCGCCCATGCACGCTGTCTTTGTCTAGCGCAGCTTTCTTTTGGGGCGAACCCTAAAATGGTTAAAAAGGGCCATGGTGACGTAGGCGTCCTCACGACCGACGCTTTTGCCAAAGGAAGGCATTCTTGTATAGACTACGGTCGAGAGAGCACAGTAGTAATAAACGGAATACCTTGTTAATATATACACGCCTACGCAATTATTCTAATACCTAATCGAGACTTCGATTCGAGTATTAGTGTATTTCTCTTACATATTATTCTGCTGTTACCTTACTCGTATCAAGAAAGTAATTTTAAAGTGTAGGTACTCCAAGAATGAAAATTTCGTGCTATAAAATATAGATAAATTGAGGATCTTTCGTTCTCTTGGATTTAGAAAAGTTCCAGGTACGACGAACTTCCGTTCTACTTTTTAAAAAATTCACGTTCTGCTTGATGGTTAAGTAAATTTTTCCTTATCGAGGCATATAAGTTATTGTAGAGTTTAAGCACGTACCCTCTCTTTGATACTGATTGTAATACTTTTTATGACGGAGAAGAGAGTTACTTTCCCATATTGTTCTAGTTTTTGGGCAATGGAGATTTAGTATATTGACGATTATTGACAGAAAAATTATATGAAATGTTGAAAAATGTAACCAGACAATTTTATTAATCTCAAAATGGTTTAAGATATTATTTATTATGCATGATTCTTATATTTTAGCTCCAGATGCTTGTTAAAGAATGTATTTTCCTTCAGAACATGTCTCTAATGAATAAAAAGTAATGATAATCACATTTGTTGTCGTACAGTCGACAAAGCTTTGCATGCGACACCGATATCCAATTACGGGGCATTGTATGCTGTTGGACGACATTCTTGCAAATTTCCTCCGTGCATCTATGAATCAATTTAACTTACTTACCAGAATGTAATAGACTACGCGGAAAGGTGAATGCACAAAAAGCTACTATCAAATAATAGAATTCACGATGCTTTGGTACACTGGCATTTCTGGAACAATACTTGTAAATAATTTCTTTGCCAATACAAAGCAAATTGCATCAAAATTTCTCTTTGAACCTTGCAGCTGTGCTCTGAAAGGCAATGTAATTTATAACGTACTGCTAACAACGTGTTGTTATAGAATATTCAAAACGTTAATTGACGTTTTAAATTAACTACAGTTCAAGAATTCTTCTTTATTTCATTTAAATGGAAATACTCTTTTTACATTGCACAATAAATACTAAAATTATTGTAACAGATTCTCTAAAATCTGGCATTACTAAAATATAAAAGCTGTATGTTGTCAAAAATTAGTTTCCTTTCGGTGTTAATAAATTTAAAAATTCATTAAAACCGCCAGAAAAAATTCAATGATTTTTCATCGCACGCCACGCGGCATCTTATAGAATTTATAGACCTGAATATAACGAAAAGAAGCGCAGAATATTTTGCCGTTGTTATAACAATTCAAAGTGCAGTACAAAGGATCGCGTTCCTTTGTTTAAACAATGGCGTATGTGGTGCTGCACTGCGTGTGTTTGATAAATTATAGATTGCCTAGCGTGTCCATATTGTTGACAGCATTCTATCAGAGAAACCTTATGATTCTGCGTGCAGTTTGCTATTCATATGTTACACAGAATATCCAATAAATCCTGAATGCAGCTGCTAGTGGGATTAAGCATATCACAATCAAAATCGAAGATTGATGGAAGACGTCCAAATTCAATAAACCCGTTATACTACAATAATGGTACTTGCAGGTGCTCGAGAATCTTGAAAAATAGCATTTTAGATTATAAATACGATTAGTACGACATATCGGGAAAGTTAAGAAGAAATATTTTCCTGCTAAATCTTTTAGTAGCAGAAATTTATGGAATATATTCAAAGGTTAGTCACAAGCATTTTACGTATTAATTGAGATATTGTCGTAATTTGTTAAATTGTAAATTCATTCTTTTATATGTTCACTGAAATTTTCTCATACGTCGTTCCATACATGTAATATTTCTTCCGAAGGTTTTACGAAGGTGAAATTTAAATCTAAAAAGTGGTCCTCACAAAAATAGTATAGAATCCATGTTTCGTATTAGCGTATACAAGGTAAAAAGTATCACGTGTTCCAAAAACTAAAAACGGAAACCGTACGCTGCTCGCTTTGTGCATTTCCGCAATTTTAGGGGCAGAAAATACTTCTGTTTCATCTCTTCATAATTATTTGCGCATCGACCGCAATTATTTACGACAAAATCTTATAACGCTGTTCAAGACTGTAGTATTTTATTATTTAAACAGTTAATTGCAACTGATTGCTCATTCGATTGCAATTACCATTTGTTTCTTCTTGAAGTTGAATGCGGATAATTGTCTTTGATAGAAAATAATTTTGGAGAGACGGATTTGATTATCCAGGCATTGAATATATATTATATGAAACCTTTAAGACTCGCTAGCTTTTAAATCAGAATTATTAAATTCCAATAATACCGAATGAAGAATATTAATATCGTTTTGTGTATCGTGCGCTGCTAATTAAGAATGATTAATGGTTGAAAATGATAATATATTTTAATTGTTTAGTCCGGAGCTCGGAAAATATTGAACACCGTTAACGTGTCATGTCGATTTGCTTGTACAGTTTCCAAAATTTCCAACGAGAAAACGTTCCACCCTGCAATTTTTAAACGCTTTATCAAACATGAACGACTTGAAGAGCTTTGGGAATTGATCGATGGTTGTTCCATAAAGAACAATTCGAATATTGCTAGGCATATACAGAACGTTCAAGTTGTAAATGTGGTATAGCCGAAACAAATGGTATCTTCGAATTTATGTCGTTTTCGACGATTACCTTTAGCTCCAATGTGCATATGCTTCAACGTGAAATTCGGTGATAAAACTGTGCTACGAACTCTGTTTGTTTTATCGGAATCGTGTAAAAGCGTAGTTTAACGCAAAAAGTTACTGCGACAGAAATATCACGAAGGTGTTAGTGAACTTTGAATAACTTTAATTTTAAATAGTGTACGATTCTGAATGTGTGGATTCACCAATGTCTGTGCTTTTTTTAAAATTTTAACCACTTACCTTTTCCTATTTTCAGCTTGTCTGACAATGTTTGTTTATTTCAGTAAAAGAAATCGTGCTTCAAAAGAATAATATTCAACGAAAATTATTTAACCCTGTAATTGTACTGCATTATTATTTCATTAATCATGAGTTATTTGCTGCAGTACATGTTTCTGTAATATCTCAAAAAATTTGAAAGGCTGTGAGACAGGTATTGAATTTATACTTTTAATTATGTCAATTTTGAAATGATAGGTGTACAGAGTGTCTCACTCGATTTTGACATCCTGTCCTAACGAAAACAAAAAAAATTGTTTGAAAATTCGCAAAACAATACCTTTTTTTAATTCACGGAAGGACTAGTAGCACCAGAGGTTGCCCTACATGACACCATTCAACACTACTCTGCAACTTTTTTCGCAACGGTTAACAATAACGAGAAAATCAGGATGTGAAAATCGAGTTAGTCACCCTGTATGTAATTCCACAAATGTTGCCCGCAACGCTTTAAACGGTGAATAAAAATATTATTAACAATTGGTTGCGATCCTGACATATGTTACAGTGATGATGGTGTCAATCGAATGTGAAAAAAATCAAATACATAAATGCTCATTCGCGTGAAACAGCCACCCATTGCGATGACGTTTTCAGTACTGTCAACAGGGTTAACTGGCCCTATGGCACGCTTTTGTAATATTCTATGGATTATACACAGCAGTCCATATGCCTTTGATATTCGAAAAATACTTTCGTTTTAAAATCAGTCATTTGTCCAGAGCTTTATTTTTAATATGTACTTTTTTGCAAAGCTTCTTCACTTCACATCTCGTTAGCGGAATATACTTTTCGACCGCGGATGTAAAGGGCTTTACGATCGAATGTAACCTCGTAGTTCAGTGGAAAATGTTGAAGATATAAACTTGGCATTAGAATAAATATAATTAACAATAATACTAAAAAAACCTTGGTGTATTCGTTACATTTGAACTATGCGCAATACATTTTCCAGCGATTTAGTTTCTAAATTAATTCATCTACAACTCTAAAGTAGGTTAACGCGCAAACTATAGTAGAAGAATGTAAAACTGATTATACCAATTCACCATAATCAATGTAAACATTTAAATTGTCAATCATATATTTCTTTGCTGGTAGAAAATGATATACCCTTCGGGAAAATTAAAATAGAAGGCATTTTAATAGATACTATAAAAATTTCCTTCATATTAAAGTTCCACAAACACAAAACTGTAACAACATGCCTATGAATCCTTTCTTTGCGAGCGAATGGACGCGGCACAAAAAGAGCACAATTATCAAACTAATATTTACACAATGGGACGCGTTCTCAAATATTTCTCCCACAAATGAAACGATTGAACCCAATTGTTAAGCTAAAGCCAAAACATAAGGAAACCACAAACAAGAGAGATACAGCTTGCAGGTTTCCGCAAGCGTTAGGTAAACGATATTCTTATTTAACTGAGGGTCCCAAACGAAAACTACCCTTAAAAATTCGTTCATGGTGCTCATGTTCACGGCGTTGAAGCGCGACGGGGTTTCCCCTCTACACCTACCGCCGTCTGGGAACAAAGAAACGAGCTGATCGCAGCAGAAAATTCAGAAGGACTGCGTCTTTTAAACGAGAACGAGTCGCCGACATGAATTGGCTGCATGCTAGACGGCAGTATGCCATGGATCTTACGACGCTATCCAGATAATTCGCATCAGAGCTTTAACGAGGGTCCATAAAAACGTAGCAGGGGTCACGTCAATTCCTCTCAACGGTCTGGGACGCCAGCACAGTCTAATGCCGCCCCTATCGCCGTCCTGACGCTCTTCTGCCAATCCGGCCCGGTCACCACCAGGCAAACAGAAATTAATTAGAAGTAGTGGAACGTTCACCGGTGACTCTGAAACAAGATTACCGGATTTGCTGTTTTTGTTCGCCCGCGCAACGTAATTCGTTTGCAGCACTCGAATCGCCGTCGACGTCTACGACGCCGGCATCTTCTGCGTCGCCTTCCTCAACGACGCCCGGATGTCGACAGTAATCGTTGTTCTACCCCCTCACCCTTCAACCTCTTCGTTGATTCACCCTTTCCACCGTTTCTCCCATTTTCTCTCTCCCTCTCTCAGTCCCCTTCGCCCGCACTCTGTCCGCCACTTGGCTATTCTTTCTCTGTTGTCAGCGCACCAGCAAGTATTTTTGTTTCTTCGTTGGCAGTTAAAGGAGCCGCGAGTGCACGGACGACGAGTCTCACAGTTTGGCAGAGGACGCATCGGAGAAACGGCGAGAGAGTTAAGTTTCTGATTTTCCGCGGAACTTGCCGCCGATTAATTGGTTTACCACGCGGCCAACGAACTCTACTTCCGGCCGGGTTTCTTCGTACCCCGATCGCCGGAGACCGTCCCGGGATTCCCTGACCCTGTTTCCGAAAATTTCCCTGGGAATTTCGAAATATCGTCGCTGGAACTAGGGGCGATGTTGGGGCGATAACGATACTAAACGGACGGTTGCGAGCGGAATTTTAAAAAGGGACCACTGGCTGGGAAGGTGGTTTGAATTTATTGCTGCGAAGCTGATAGGGTAAATCAGTGGTATAGTTTCGATTCGAACTTCCTTTTAACTGTTGAATATATTAGAATGACCTGTCGGTTGATTTATTGACACAATTTTACATCTGCGCGATCTATTTGTTTTGTACGGTTTTGTAGGAACGGATAGGGGAACTGATTTCTTCGAGAATCGTACTCTTTTTTTTTTACAGTGTATCCGAAGTCATGTTGACTTAATCGAGTGGAACTTTAACGATTGCGCTTGAGGTAGGTTCACGAAGCGTGACTTCTGCCATTTTCCAGGGGAAGAATTTCCACCCGCAATCACTTTGGCATTTTTCATTTCTTCTCTGACGTAGCGACGGAGAGGTAAAGGATGAACCCGACCCAAACCTAAACCGATGCTGCACAATGTTCAAACCTTCATCTCTAAAATATTACAAATTCAGGCCAAAGATACGCCCAATAAATAACAACAACTGAGAACATAAATTCTTCAGCGTGGATGGTTCGAAATTAGCTTCGCTGAAACAGTGTTAAAACCGCGTCGCGTTGCGCGGTGGTTGGGTACGCTCGAAAAAGACAAGAAAAAGAAAAAAGGAAAGATGATTCAATTTCTGCCATTCAGCTGGATGCATTACGATATTTTTGTTTACCTCTATCGTCGCTATTTTTATTTTCCAAACACGATAAGTATCCACTTTGGGGTGGATCTACTTTGCGTGGGATGAGGGCGAAGGTAGCCGGGGAAACACAAATGAAGAAAATCAATAACGTTCGATGAAATAACATCCCAGGTATAAGGAAAGGCCGCGCCATCGAAAAATATTGATACTTTAACTAAGGAGGAAAGTTTTGTCGGTCTACCGACGGATGGGCTAACGTTGCTAGCGCAGGGAGGGGGGGGGGGTGCGGCAGGGTGGCCGAAGCCAACCCGGCATCTGCGGCGGCTGGTATTGACGGGTCTCCAATTTTATCAGACTCCGGGAGAAATATATATGTATTGAATGGCGCATTATCGCATATTAGTCATAAAACTTTTTTCGCCGGCTCGAAAGAGAGCGGGTTAAACTTCGACCGTGTGTCAGCCGTCACGCGGATTACCGTCGCTCCCGCGACGCCCCTGACTGTTTCAATCGTGTTCTCGTCATGCCACGGACGGACGATTTCTGATTAGCAATACAAAGGGCGACGAGTTTTGTTAAATGGGTATGTTGTCGAGTTCTTTGAGGAATGGCGTGGAAAGGAATTTTATTGTTCATTTATTGTTTTTTTCTTCATTTATATTTGATTTTCACTGGGATTACGATTATAGTATGATAAGTGTAAGAAAACCCGAGGCTTTGGAGCGCCTCGCTTACTCATCTGGCAAATGTCGCCACGAGGCCGATAGGCGAGCGGGACCCGTAAACATTTCGGGGCCGTAAAACGGACCCTTGAAGGGATTGCGTCGTGGGACCGAGGGCGGGCAAGAATGCAACGTCGGGGCACTCTTTGGGAAACGATCGACTAGAGCAGACCGATTGTATCCAAACCATTGTATCAATGCATAAATAGTTATACTTATTATCGTAGACAAATTGTACGATTTCCTCAATTATTCGTCTTACATAAGTGTGATATAATTATGAAAATTGAGATGATTGTGCGAAGAACGGGATCTGGAAAATATCTTCATAAGTAACTGAGTATTTTAATTTTTAATAGTACGTTAATTTTTCTATTGATTTTTATTGAAAAATCTAACAATACGTACATTCTTTTATGTTGTAATGGATAAATAGATAATAGGTAAAATAGAAAAAACGAAGAAAACTATCGGCACAATAAAAATACTTATAATTTCAATTTTGGTCTTAGAATTTCCACGACACTCTGCACTTTTTTGTGCATAATACGTTCTAAAAATTTCCCTATGAGGGATAAGCTGTGTGGTTCCAAAAGACCAGGGATACATACGTGTTTTAAAATGCTTCACAGTTAATACTGCAGCATGGCGGAAAAAAAAAAATCGAATGCCGGAGATAACCGATGGAAAAAGCTCTGAAATTAAATACCGTTTGCCTCAGTTGCAGAATTTCCCGATGAAATATCGTAGAACATTACTGCGCTTCGCGGAGACTTGAATTGCCTTTGAAAATATAATATACTTGCTCAATCGGCTGTTTTGGTGTCTCTAAAAATGAAATCTGTTTGTTGAGACGTTTATTCAACTGATAGTGCCGTTTATTTCGACGAATGTGATAGACTTTGATCCCACCATTTGTTTCAGCGACTGTGATAGACTTCGCCTCCCGCATTTAAATATAATAGAAAATTCTAGTCCCGTGAGAGTAATCTTAATAGTTCCGCGTTCCGATCGTGAGCCGTCGCGTATTTAAATGTTAATTAATGACTGCTTGTAATGGGTCTCGCGTGCAATAACAGTATTATGAAAAATGTGTGGTACAGATTTCATCTAATCAATGATGGACCGCATTCGGAAGGAAGGGTCAAGTAATCCCCGAAATAGGGGTTGATTATAATCCCAGAAGCAGGGAGTGAAAATAATCCTCAAGGCGGGGCTATAAAAAAACATATTTCCTTCGGTATTTCGAAAGCTGCGAGAGTTGCAAAGAAACACGAGCATAATTGTGATAAAAATATTACGATCTAAATAAAGAATACTTTTTTTTATTTAGCAATCTGTCCTTCGATACTTTGCTAGCGTAGGGCAAAACGTTCTGCACCCTAATAGAGCCCCGCTAATGGGCCAGACAACATATGAGCTCGTGTTAAGCGCATGTGCACGACGATTACACCTTATGGCGTCGAGTATCGTTAATATATCCTTGTTTAGGGTAGCAGAGCGTAGAAAGGAAAATACAGACATCTCCTGATCGACGGAAGAAATTACACGTCAGCCAGAGTGGTTTACATGGGCAGGTGTCCGTAAGCGATAAGCGATTGACAGATATCGACAGTTGGCGTTAACTGGTCGATGCTACAACACCAATGACTGACGCCTATCGCTTACCCCAATAACATGTTGTTCACACCCCCGATGAGATCAGTGACTGTACAAGGTGTAACGACGTAATACGTTCCATATTATTGCCAACACAGTGAACTTTGTATATGGGGCAGGTGGGATGCAACCATACCAATACGTATTATATTATGCACTGGGAGATCAACGCTTAACAATGCAAGTATCTTGAATACTTTTCCACGCAATTTCTATTTCGCCGTTCTGTCCGGCACAAATAACATAAATATGTTAGCAAATGAGATAGGATCGTATCTTCAAATGATTGTATAATCTGTATTAAACATAGTGGTAATTATTTTGTCAATGTCTCGCAAATTAAGGGCGGAACGACGGTTGTATGTATAGTAAAAAGTTGTTCAAAATGTGGATTTTTACAATATATTCAAAAATCATCGACACCCAAGAGGTGGCTTTAGGGATAGTAATAAGGAGCTTTCTAAATAAGAGACTGATAGTTTTAATCACTTCAGGGTAAGTGCAAATTTAGTGAATGGCTACTTGCTAAGTGCTTCAGATACGAGTAGTTTTCGGGGATGAAAATGATAACATAATTTATTTCTATGTGTATTCTCGACCCGCCATATGTATTTCCATATTTCACTTTAAAGAATGAACTTACCTTCGTTATAAATATTTTATCTGTCACGAATATTTTCTGCCAAAAATTCTACATTACATAATGTAGACATAATTTTCGTCCCATCGAAGGTCTGTTTGAACATTTTTCCGATGCTCGGCGTCCGGTAACCATCAACCTTTCGCTCATTAAACCTTTCAGTCGCACTTGGACAGATTTCGTTCGCACGCAAAGAATATTTCCGGACAGAAGATCTATAGATCATCTGCAAACCTGCATGACTGCCGCTAAACCACTGCGAAAATGTGACTTCAATACTTAAAAAAGTGCTTTGACCAAAACTTTTCCTGTACTGTTAGTGGTACTTCTAACAAAACATCCTATGTCGACAGTAAAAGGGTTAGCGCAGCACGTCGGTGTCGACGACTGTTCTTTTAATTGAATTTCAAAACTTGAATTTACAACACAAAATCCCCACTTATAACATTCACCTGACTCTTCCTATGATAGCATTTAAAGTGCCACGAAACGTTCCCAAAAACCCCTACAATCGGAGAACCCGTAAAACTCGAAGGGGGGGGGGGGCGCATTGATCATACAGCAGCGTGCTATTAATACGTAATAATCTGGATATATCGAGAGCGAGAGATCACTGGCCGTAGATCACCAAGGTTCTGTTTCCTTTCTCCGTAGAACATTAAATTTCTCTTTCCGTTAGGGGTCGTCCCGACGTGCTCGCCAATAGTTCCGCCGTTTCTCCGCGTTTCCGTCCAACTTCGATTTTCGACTAGCTCAGAGCACAGAGTAGCGGTATCACTCCGGCTATTATCCGCAGCCTCGAAAACTGTATACCATGAAAGTGTACGGCCACTCGAAGCGATACGCCATGAATCACCGGGAGCGGTCGCGGCGAGCTGGACATCGGATTTCATTTATAAAGCAAATAAATCTTAAAGGCGAGAAACCACACGGGTCAGCAGCAGCAGAAGTGGCAACGACGATAGTACCGGCGGGGGGGGGGGGGGGGGGTGCGATGGTGTCGAAGGGAGGTGAAAAGAGAGGCGAAGGAACATTAGAACGAGACAGTTTTGCGAGAAGATTTGCGAGCATACAAGCACCGAAAATGAAGGCTAACATCCACGACGCCGCATCGAATTGGCAAATTGTCTCAGATATCGCGTATGATATCGCCCCCATCGCGGCCAGGCATTTTTCCAGGAAATGACGAATCACGGGGGAACCACCGTGTCCATCTTTGAAACAATGCCTCGGCGGTTAAATGAAATTCCCTGCGAAGGGATATTTATGTGGCCGTTCGTTGCCAGCTGCGCGGTCGAATTAACTGATCGCCTTGCGATTTTTTCCTATTTTCGTTCGTTCTACTGGCTACGTGCGGCAGAGTTGATTATTCGGGACCGGGCTTGTGGGATAAATGGGAAATATTAATGTGTTACGTGTTAGATCGCTGAATAATAGATTTTATTACGAATGCCCTGATTAAAATTGCACATGTGGGATTGTATGTTCGTTTGAAATGTAGGAACGGAATTTCTCATGATTGTTTCACGGCGATAGTTTGGAAATTCGGCGATAGCCGAGGGAGGATATTTCAGCATATGGTAGTTTAAACTTTCAACAGAACATTTTATATACAAATATGGTTCTTTTTCATTCCTTTGAACGTGGAATATTTACATAAAAATGCCAGGAAAGTTAATATCGTAGAAGTATATACTATTGTACGTCGAATGTTCGTGGGTTGTCCAATCGTTAGCAGTAATATTTATGTTAAGTTGACGTTTCCAGCGTTACGTTACTATTAATTATTCTTCTACTAATTTCAAATAATGATTAAAATTCTTCGGCCAGGGAAACAATCATAATAGTTATTTGGTGATTTTAGAATGAATCTTTATTTATTGTGCAAAAAAATGTTAACTAAAAAGGTGTTCTATTCAATTGAAGCATGAACTCAATGCTTTATTCGAAATGTGCGACCTGTAACAATAACTATATTAAGGATGTACGATGCGGAAATTGTCATTTCGAAAGTGATATAGTGTGGTACTGACAGCAGCTTGCGCATTTATTTCCATGCATCAACCCATCATTTGATCCACAGTTTATTGATTATGTGCATACCGGCTGTAATCGGCTGATCATGTGCATAGGTACTAATTCCATAATCGAAACATAAACTTGTCGAACGATTAGTTGTCAAATGGACGAATAACTATGCCCTGATATTCAGTCAACGTGGAATTATTTAACAATGATAAATTGGAAGGTGTCAACTAAGGTGGTTCCAACTAATATTTGTCTATCAATACTACTCTAAACTCTAAAGTATAACATAATGAATAACGATATTATTGAAATATTGTTTGCCTAGAATGTTTTTACCTACAATTTATGATTCAGTAACAATTTTTCAACGGTATCTCTTCCGTCTATTATATTATGTTATTAATTTATGTATGCATACAAGAACACACTATCGAACTAAATATTTGTATATTTTAACTCATCGAAATCATTGCCTGTTTTATTGAAATATATTTTATCAACTTTGAACTGTTATATGTATAATATATTATTACTCACTGCAAGTAACTTTCCTCCTTAAATATTCGTTACCGTTAATATGCTCGTATAACATACAACTCCGTACTTCTACTTATGTGTATTCTAGCAGAATTAATAAAGAGAAAAAGTACAACCACTTTACTCTCCGCATTTTTGCAATACAAATACTTTAATCCCACGGTATATCCCCGGCACATTTAGTAATCCTAATTCCATCCTCCTACAACAATTGCAACGGACGAATTGTTCAAAACCCATTTCGTGTAACTCGAGGAAAAAGAAACGACACCTTCGTGAAGAAACTTCATCGGCACTGTCGTCGGCCTTCGCACATCTATCGGCCTCAATCGCTAAGAGCGAAGATCGATGACACCATTGTTCCCATGGCCGGTCAAGGAAGAGGCAGAGGCACCCCTTTTAATCGCAAGGTAAAATTGTTATGATCCTTCATTGTTGCCAAGTGGACGCCGTCCAAACGTTTCGATGTCACGGTGGTTCATCCAATCAGGCGTAGCCACGTGAAAATAGCCGTTTCAGCACGGTACACCGATTACACCTACGTGAGCCCCGATGTCAACGTACACATAAACGCTCCCACCCTCCCCCGCGCATGTAGCACGCTACCTTTTACCTGACTTCGCCTGATTCTCCACCTGACTTATGTCCATCCTTCCTTTCGCTTCGTCGCCCTTTCTCTCTCGTTTCACCCCTGCCCCTTTCGTACCGCGGCGTAACTTCTCCTTCTTCGAAATTCACGTGAACCGAGCAACGCGCTGCAACGATTCGAACCGCGGCGGTCGCTCCCCCAGTTTCCTTCGAAGTTCAACGAGTTTCAATTTTCACCGGTGTATTTATCCGCTTAACCATTGCGCGGGACTAAGTTACAGGGGGAGGCTCGAATCAATGAAGCGAGGAGCCCGCCCTATCGAATGCCTCATCCTTTTCGAACCCCGTTCTCCACCTTGCCCAAAATCGCCGCCGTTCTCTGGTCTTTCGTTAGATACGACTGTGCATTACGGTCCCATTCAATTCCTCTACAAGGCGCGAGGCTGCTGGCCGGATCTACGCGGTAATGGTTTTTGCGGCTATTAACGTTCGACTAACGAAGGGAAACCGGCGGCGGGGTGGTCGGTTGCATTGCAACTGGAAAGTCACTGGAAGAGTTATTAGGGAGGGGGTGGGAAAGGGGGTGACATCTGTACACCGGCTACCATTGGATCCGCTTCCTACCCGAATAATTAAGTTCCCCATTTTTCTAACTACCACGAATCTTTCACGTCCGTCGGCCGAGAGTCGAATTAATTGAAGAGATTGAAAGGAAAGGAATGTTCGTGGCGCGGCAAAAGTAGACGAAGACGTGTCGCCCTCTTGCGTGTTTCCATTCGCCCTCCTTTCCTTCGCGAAAACTTCCCTTGCTCGTTGCTATGCCGTCCATTCTCTGCTCCACTGCCACTATTTTCGTGTTTCGCTTCGACGGAGCCTGGCGAAATTGAATTACAAGCGACGACGATTCAGAGACTAATGGACTTCCTGTGTGGGAAGACTGAGATATCGTTGGTAGCAGCGACGACGACGACGACGACGACGACGACGACGAAAGAGAAAGAGAAATAGAAAGGCACGGAATGTTATCGGTCGTCAACGATCGATAGATCGATCGATTCGAGCAGTCCAACGACATTTGGTCTATCGTTGACGTCAGAGGAACTTTCCTTGCCTTTAGTCGTCAGGGGTGAAACGGAGAAAATTGAGTTACGACGCTGCCGCTATCCTCTCGAATGTCGCTCGATATGGAAACGAGCCGAGACCTAGGGCCGACCGCGAAACTTCCTCGTTGCTTCCATTGCTCCTGAAAACTACCCGGCTGTTTTCCCCTGCACTGTTCACCTTTCCCCTCGACCTGCATAATCGGGCCACTTTGCAGCCAGATTGTTTTCTTTCGACCGCCCTTTAGGTTTCGTGGGGTCCGCCATTAGTATGGTCGGGCTTCATTTCGTTTTACGTTGACCTGGGCGGAGTGGAGCAATCAATCTCTGCAGATTTTATTATACTTTTGCGCTAAGATCGCGCAGACTTTAATTTCAGGTGGAAGTAATATATTTAATTAGGGAATTGACGATTATTCTGTTGACACGCGTGTGTAGAACGAATAGTTTTTGAGAATAGAAATGCAAGAAGTGGTATGAACGTATATTTATTCGAATGAATTGTATTATTATGGGCTTACGATAATTCGGGATAAATCTGATATTTTGCAAGTATTAATGTTTCCTTAACGCATCCTTCAAACATTCCTTTGAGACGAAATATTTTAAGAATTTTATCACTTAAATAGTCAACGAAAACAAGATATGCTTAAATATTTAGTCAGCCAAGTTACATTGGAAACGATTTGACTATCGCAGGCGACTGCGAATACTATTTTAAACTGCCTACAGCTCTGGAGAAAAAGCAACACTTTTCAAAAGAGCAATTTATCTAACAATAAAAACATGCAGAATAATGTAATTAATTTGTCAATAACCAGAATACTCACGACTGTCTTATGACCGAAGCAAAAGTGCATCCACATATATTGACCTGTACTACTTAAAACTATATCTGCCCCCATCATTGTTTTGCGCCACTTAAAAATGCGTAACCTTACCATTGTCTTATACTACTGTAAAAATATGCTTGAACGGATTGCTGACCAGTACGCCTTAAATCTTGTTTTCATTAATTACTGAGCTGTACTACTTTGAAAATACTTGTGATAGTATTATATAGAAAATACTGCTGATCTGTACTACTTAATATATTATAACATTTGAGTTAACTACTCGAATGTTCATCCTAGTTCTTTGTACGGTCTTTAAATGTTATATGTCGCAGTTAACGTAGTATGCACCAAATAATTTACATTCATTTACAACTGGAAACAAAATTTAATCAGACATTAGTCTATAACTTCGAAAACTTGTATATGCATTGAATTTATACATACATTTGTACTACGTGGTACACTATCTGTTCTAATCTGTTTGGTTTAAGCTACTAATTCGCCGCTCAAAGCTGCTTTCGCTATTAATGCTGCAGCCTTTGAGTACTTGAAATAATTGCATTAGTACCCAATGATCGACCTGCAGGCAGGATCTTATTGTTACCATCACTCAATCATCAGTTCGTGCATAGTCGACATAACTTCCGCTTCTCCAAAATTACGCAAATATATTTAACCGCCGTAACACGCGAAATATTGTTAGGGCGTTACTTTTAAAGTACTAACTTTTAGGCAACATGAAACCATAACATAATCAAGCATAAATATAATAAGAAATGGGTGAAAGATAAGTATTGTGGTGTCGTATTGGTCACGATTTTCGTAACTTAGATCACGACAGGAATAACGTAGAATGGTTGTAAATAAAACTCCGGAGCCCTTCTTCCGTCGATATGGTTAAGGTGCAAGGCTCGGCTTGCGCAAATTGAAAATCCAGGTTGTAAGGCTCGATCCTGAGAGAAGTGTCAAGATCGAGGTTGTAAGGCCCAATCTTGGCTTCTGAGGTAAAGCGATAGAACTCAAGATCAAGGCTCTTCTTGTCTTCAGGGTAGTCGGAATGGGACTGGTTTCGTTGTCGGACGTTTGTCGAAACGTCGACTCAGAAGTAATCTTCTACACGCTGATTGGATATTAGGAAAAATTACTAAATGTGTGTCTTCTCACATTGCCTTCAATTTGGCAATGCAGCGGAATTTCCGCCAGGGTGTCCAAACATGAGCTGCCAGATGTATGTTGGGACCAGCTCCGAGGCCCCTTTGGAAGTCCACGTTTATGACGCATGCAATTGACTGTTGAGGTCGTGAGTAACCTGAAGGCGTGTAGCTTCTGGATTAAAGATATAAAACGATTTCCTCAAAAACAGTCTTATTACTTGCGCGTCATAAACGTGCTAGCCATCTGCACGTGGAAGGTTTTTTTTTTGTGCCGATTGCTAGCCGCCTTTTTGGAAGGTACGGTGTTTATGAATCAGTAGTGTCATTAACTGGTCCTCGATAATCCCTTGACCGAGGCCTGAGTACCGCGCGCTCGACGTCCCCTCGTACGGCCCGTTTTAGGACGGAACAAGTGTGGTGTATGAAACAATCAGATTAATAAATAATCAGATTATTTTATAATTTAGAAAACTAATCGCCTACATATTCAGTTCTGACGAGTAAACCTGCAGAGTCACACCAGCATTTTGAAAATAAGTCATGTGCACCATACTCTGTGTGTAAGAAAACATCTAGCTTCTGTACGTAAACGCTCCCTCTACAATGCATATTTTTTTAGTTGCTTTAGGTTTGTGGGATATGGTGATAGGGAATGGACTAACTTCCCATTCAATATTTGACACTAGCTTTATTGGCCTCCAGTCTTTAACCAAGACTCTTCTTGAACTCTGCTCATACACTGATTCTCGCACGCATCATTCGTTCCATATATTCTCTCACTTGCAGCTTCTCTCTCGTTCTATCCCTCATTCGTTCTCACTCATTCCGCCCCACACCGACACACACATCCTTGCCACGTGTCACAGCTCGACAACGGGTCACCATGCACTCAAAGCTTCTCGTGCATTCCCAGAAAGCATTCGCTCTTTCCTAGATATAAACATTCGTTCGACATCTCCACTAACACTTCTCATTCGCACATCACGCTACATCCGATACTTCCAATCACACTACGTGTACGGTTCTCAGCTCGCGAATTGACGGTTAATCAAAAGCACGATGACCGTTGCGCTCTACGGCAAACTAATGCCGTGAGGGCTAGTTATATTAGGCGGTGTAAGGTGGTGAGAATTGATTTCACTTGATAAATAGTCGTATATTTACATGTTAATGTACAAAATGATATTAACTACGACTAATCAACGGTGATGGAAAGATTGCCTCGCAAGGTGGTGTAAAGACCTTGAAGGAGTTGCACAGATTCTGACGGTGTCGTTGATACTTTAAATTGATGTAGTGAGTCTTAAGATGATGATGTTGCAAGGTGATGTTAATGTAACTATTATGAGTCTTCGTTAGGTTCGCTCTAACGAAGACTCGCAAAAACCTGGGGATGGGCGGGCTGCTGTTGGTAATATGCTGATTGGTTAGTTCAGATGGTTTGTCGATGTAAATAGGTGACGGAAGGGGTGTTCCAAAATCTGGTAGAAGTGGAAATTACCGCCCCTAATTACCGGTCACTCTGAGGTAGTGACTGACCTGCGGGTGCCGTGCGCGGAGTCCACGTGTGCAGCTAAAGGTTTACAGATTGTAAAGTTATAAAACGCTGTGAGTTCCAATAAAACCTAGTAATTCAAAAAAAGGCGATGTACGAATTTATAGCTATATAGCTTGCAGCTGTAGAATATAGTAATTATACCCGACACGTAAATAATTATATTTTAAGGAACTCGATGGCTTTATGAGTCTACTGTTTGGGCCCGAACACTGCGGTTCTGCCTTACACCTGTCGTCGAATCAGTTGAGACTGGATGTTGTTGATAATTGTTTATTCAATGTTAGCCTATTGTTACAATAGTTTCACAGATCTTAATATACTTTTAGTTTACGTCGCAGTATTGCGGCTCCTACTAACTACTCGTCTTAACTTTTCTACTGAGCTTCGTGGAGTGTCGCGAGACACCTTTTTATATTGGGAAAAGTGCTGGAAATTCGGGAGTGGGAGATTGCCTAGGAAGGAATTTTGAGTTCAATGGTCACATACTTATTTCCTGGAATTCTGTGTGGACCAGCATCCGGTTAGACTTTAGATAGTAGCGGTTTGACCTTTGATTCTGATTAGAATTTGGAAGGGTGATAAGGTGATGCGTGAGAAATAGAATTGTTCGACACACCTAAGGCGGAGACGTGGCGCCGGCTTATCGCCGCCACAGGTGTATAAGTTAAGCGGACAGTATGCACATAGCGCAGATTGTTACAATTTAATGCACTTCAGAAGTACATGATTGCTTGCTCTATGCTTTAAAACGAAAAAAATTACATTTTTATTTCCGCGTCTTAAAACCCCGAACAATTTTTCTCCAGACAAAAAATAATAGAGCTACCCCGACGAACAACTGTAACTATTGTTCCTAAATTGTGCCAAGTTGTCGCCCATAAAACTGCTATGGTTTCATAAATGTTAAGCTATCCAATTTTATTCGAAAGCATAAGATGACAAGCTATTTTCGCCCCACTTTAAAATTAGAGCCTCGTAAACAAGAAACTCGGTTCTATTCCAGCCTTATAGCGGCATGTACGATAAACATATTTTATAACATCATCTATGAAACCGTTCCATGGCCAAATAGACAATCCACATTTTAAAACCAATTCGTACAAGTGCAAACAAAAGAGAAATGACAAAGAAACGAAACGAACAGCCCCCTCCTTTACTTCACACTTTCAACTTCTCTTTTATCCCCAAATATTTACAACCGCCCGCGTCGTACAATCCTTTATCCATGCCCATGAAACCCCGAATGAAATTGCCCGAGCCGCGGCGCTCGACGGTTTAATTATACCCACGGCCGTGGCGGCCGCAAACGGTTTCTTGAACTTCACCTTAAAACTCTTTATCCCCGTGCAATGTCGCGTAACATCAAGTTTCAATCGATACGCTTTCCATTTAGCCGTTAATAGAGTCGCGCTGGCGTGCCAAAGCCGGTCAACGATCTATTATCATCGTACGCGTACAAATTGAGTTGTCACGGGGTAGCGCCCCTTTGATTTCCACCCATACACTTGAGACGGGACGCGTCTAAACTACACACAATCCAACATTCGCGGTATAACACGATAATGATTGCCGGAACTTCCATCCTATCGCAAAATTAGATCGCCTCGTATCAGATTCTAACTTCGTTGCCTGGCTGTAAGCTTTCCTGCCGTCCCTGCGAGTTTATGCCTGGAGGGCCCGTTCATATCTTCACTCTCTCACTATCTCACACTGCCTCCCTCTCTCCCTCCCCCTCTCTACCCCTCTCTCCCTCGCTCTCTCATTCTCGTCGTCATCGTCGCAGCTTGCTTCCGGTATCGTCGAATTAGCGTAACAATTTCTGGTCAACGAGCTATTAACGGAAGAAAATTTAATCGTTCTCACGCAGCGGCCTGTTTGCGGCGCAATCCTTTGTCGCGAATGCCGGGAGTGGTCGTGCGCCGTACAGGAGCGACCAGTGAAAAATTTTTACGAGCTCCAATGAAATGGGGGTGTTCTGGGTGTTCGTGGTGCTCGTTGTGTACGTTGCCCGGCCGCCTTGTCGTTTCAATCCGCTTGACGTAGTAGATGATGTAGCGGCGCTGGAATTGGTATTAACGCGGAAGTTACCGTTTTCTTTGGCGTAGGGTGGATTACGAAGGTACGTTCCTACTGTTTGAGTCGAGTGGGTACATTTGTTTGAGATGTTTTCCGATGTTGTGGAGTTTGCTTGTGTTGGTCGGAAGTTTGCCAATCGAGTAAACGTTGCTTTCAAAAGGCGAATGGATAACTTTGGAGTGTTGTTTTGTGGAACGTTATATCGTTGTGGGCGCATTTGCGGGTTAATGTTATTAAATTGTATAAATAATTTGATTTTAATTATGGATGGCTAGGTGGGTATACATTGGGGACGGTATAGCTAGGGTTAAGATATTCAAGTTGGAACTTAGTTTCTGACATTTTTCAACGCTGAAATGTTATTGTATTGAGTATATAGTGAATCATGTACGAGGAATATTATTATCCCGTACATGGACAGAAGCTGGCGAAGCAATATGTGTAAAGGGTAAGGCAAATGTATGATACAATAATTAATATATCAGGAAATATTTTATTACTAGGATTAACAGTTTCTCCAAATTGCGCCAGTTACCGAATTATTACAGAGGTGAATTGTATAATCCCAATTCTCGCTGTCATTTCCATTCTCACAAGTATTTGTAAAAATGTGTTTCATAAAAATTTCAAATCGAATCTTCAACACTCTACTCTTTCAAATGGAAATGACATTAGTCAAACGATTGATCAATATCATCAGCAATGTATATTCTGAAATTTATAAAAAATACCATGAAGCAATTAGTCCATATATGAAACAATTCAGTTAAAAGAGTAGTAAAGAAAATCTTTACCAAAAATTATTTCCAAGGCGCTAATTGCATCATTTAAATCGCCATATAAATTCTCAAATCTAATAGCAATTTATCTGCCGCGTGTAATAGTGAAGTATCGTGCCCCATAAGAATGGATGCCAACGTGAACGACCACTTTTCAGTGGGTATTGCGCGTGGAATAAATCAGGCCGATTACGCGAACGCATTGCGATTCGCCGAAAGTGATCAGCGATATATCATTGGCGGGCTTAACAGTACGCATAGTTTCATAGGCGATTCTCACGAAGATTTAGATGTAGCTGGGCAGAATTGCTAAACATGCACGGGATAATCGACGGTGCTTACAATTGTACACATCTGATACATTCTCGTACACGTTCGGCCGGCCGCGCTCTACAAGAGTTAATCAACTAATGTGAACTAATCGCAGGTAATCGTTAATCAAGCTTGATTACACGCGGAATAAAGTTCGACTCGTAAGGGGTTAATCCTATCGATCGCCAGACCGCGCGGAAACACCGTCGATGACCTGTTTATTCACCTCGATGACTTCGCACACGCGTGCACCGTGCGTTCATCTCGTCATTGGAGAATTCATACGATGATGGACAATTTTTGTGTTCTTTTTTTCCTGTGCCCCGCTATCCACGTTGGTCTTGTACCCCTGACGCTTTTCTCCTCGGTTTTTAAGGGATACGTCGAGACGAGGTGAAATTTGGTGTCATTAGACGGGACAATTTAGCGGGTCTATTAAATATTTAGGATTTTCCCTTGAGTCCCTTGTGTTTCTCAATAGCTGATTAATCATAGAATATACATGCATTATGGGAAGTCAATTGTGGTACATTATATTGGCGAATGGTCGTTGTCCTAAATGATTCTTGGGGATTTTGCAGTAAAATCTTGTTTCAATAATTATAAGTACAAATGTATATTATTAATTGTTGTTAGATTAGTGTATATTTGTGTACGGTATATCAACAGAATTAAACAGTTCTGGGAATAAGTTGTAATTCATTCCTTATAATTCTATTATGTCATTTTTCGTGTATCAGTTTATAGATGTATTATGCAAAATGTTACAGCGTGCATGTATTTGTTCATTGATAATACAACGCACGAAAGTAATTCATTGAAAGGATAATTACGAATCGCTGAAGAAACAACAAAAACCACTTCATATAAACGATATCGATTATCGATTTCCTATGGCAACAATGCATAGTACAGCGAGTTTTTCCACAATGCATCCACGGATTTTCAATGGTCAGATATATTTTGTTAAACGACTCGCGAAGTTCAATGATTTAATCTATTTCTGAATAACGATATTGTCGTAGAATAAGGTGCTTAAAATTTCCAGTAACAATACAGTCATTTGATTGGCCAGTATAGAAGAAAGTACAAAAGTTAAATGTACAATATTACTATAACCAAACACTGATAAGTCAAATTTGTTTCCTCACAAGTCTAGATAATAATATCCAATCATATAAAATATGTCAATTGTTGCTTTCATGTTGCAGTAATCCTATGGCCTTATGACTCTTTTTGATATTAACCTCCCATGAATTCATTTGGGGATTCACTCTCTCTCATTATTTCGAAAATAGGTCATTAAATGAAGGAAATGAGGATGAAATTCAACAAGCTCGAGAGCTCGACCGTCATCGTATTTTCATATTTCCATCTACTTTTACAATTTTCTCGTCAAATTTTGTATAAATCATTCTATAGTTGCCCAGTTTCTTCTTAATAGCTGTACTGTATTGTTCCTCGAAACTTCCGCTTAAACAAATACTCCCAACAAATATCTATGTATTGCTGCTGTTCGTCCCTTTTTATTTCCAGAACAAATCGACCTTCCTGGCTGTCCACTTGACGATATTCCGAATAAGTAGCAAAAGTAGAGTTATATAATCCGTCATTCAAAACGTTTTCCAGCCAGTCAATGGTGCGGATGCCACTTAAGATATATGACAACTTTTTTTGTGAAAAGGACAAGTGACCACTACTGCCTCAGACAGCGGTCGGGGAACTATGAATCTTTTAGTTGGACTGTCCAATAGAATGTTCCGCAATGTGTGAAGCCGACCAATGAAGCATATAACACGAACGACTGATGTTACTGTAAATTAGATTCTATTGATTCTGAAGTTCAGGCCACTGCGAGGCTTAAAATGAATCCGCCAGTGGAAGAAGCGCCCCAAACGAATTAATCTATCGATATCAAAGCTCCAATGGAGAACGTGTGTCGCTTGCTACACGGTCGAGCTTTGGGGACGACGTTTTTCCTATTCCTCTCCACTTTCGTGTCCGGAAACGTTTTATTTCATGCATGACGCGCTTCCTCGCTGCGGAACGCCGGAGCTTTTTAATCAAATTGGAAAGATTGGTTAACTTTCATGGTGATTATTTCATCTATTGATGGAAAGAATGTTTCTGCTGCGAATTTTAACTTTGTAATTGTGTTTCATTGTGAATAACGATGGGCGATAAGGTAGATATTCGTTTTCATTAGTGGTCGAGACATTTGTTAAATCGAATTCGCCACAAGTGTTTCTGAATTTAGATGTTTAATATTTTGCCAAATAATAGGCATTTTAAAATGTCTTGAATCGCCGTTCATTTCTTTTGATAGGACATGTAATAATTCTATTAGTGCATGTGTGGCAGTGAACGTTCCTATTTGAATATAATTAAGCATTTTCTTTTAATATAACGTTTTCATATGAAATAGAAAACATACAGGTAGACAGGTAGACATACGCCAGGGTAGACAGTAATATGTTTCAAAGTGTTACGATTTCCATGAAGAATTGAGTATAGAAATAGTTTTACGAAAAACTTTGTTGCATTTGAAGTATAATAGAATTCCAGAGAGAAAATTCATGCCAGCCTTTCCAAGAAGGCTGCATGTATGTACATGTAAATTTTAAAGCGACACAATGTGAATACAGAAGTATGTTCGAAATTCCTAGAACACTTTGAACGAGCGGACAGTCATATATATTGAAATTTTCTAGATTTTGTGCATAAAGGTGTTCGAAATGTTTCTGAGTGAATGGCCTCTGAAAATCGAGATTCAAAGTATGGCCAATCTATCGGTTCATTTTCTCATTGTCGTTTCGAGGAATGTAACTCTGCTCTCTTGCATGTTTTAGCTGCACGTGTATAAAATTAAATAAAATACTTCCAACAATTGTAATCTATCAAATAGTTTTAAGTCGGATTCAGTACTGAGAAAAATGTATTAACTCTTCCTAAATAAGATTTTTATTATAATTCTTATGAGTTACATTATTATATTACACTTGTATTATTAGTTCTATTATTGTACTAAAGTTATTCCAGTTACAATTTCAATGGAAATTTTTCTCGAAACGTATAACGAATATCATGTAAAGAGAAGCAGTAATGTGAAATATTGCAGAACGACGAAGATTGATCCTCAGAAAGTGTATTCTCCTTTTTGGAAATTTTATGCTCATCGATGTGTCAAATCTATCATTCACTAATGCTCGAGGTACAACGAAAAATAATATTCATAATGTGCGAAGTATTTGTCAACCGCGGCTGCAGGTTTTCAAGCCAAGTCTTAAAACTGGGAGAGTATTCAGCGCATCATAAATAACTGCAAGGGTGAAGAAAGAGGACGTCAATGGCATCGTTGCTATCTCCAGACAATTTGTCAGCGTTTATTTCCTGGGGAAAGAGTCTACAGCAATACAAATAGACTTCTCTTAGATGACGTGATGCTTCAGGACAAGTGAAAAGCAACGTCAGCGCAGTGATTTCAGCTGCAATATTTTGCATATAAAAAAAAAGCAGTAGCTGTTAATGAGGAAAACACTGAATTCAAAATGCGTCAGAAAGCAAAGCACATATTTGTGCCAGGAATCGCAGAAATGATTTCCGGCACTTGAGATATGGAACACAAATAATTGTATAAAATTACAGTTGTGTAGAATTATAATTTTACCACAGTAAATATATTCGGGTTTGTTTTATTACGATAAATGAGTGTTTTTTAAAAATGATAATAACCCAAATGTATTTTTTAAATCATAGGCTTACCCAGGACAAAATAATAATCATCGAAAATTTATAATTAATCAATGTCTTCTTTTAATCGTTTAATATTCTACCGGTTGGTGCATGTAACCGAAAATGATTTAAAATCTCGAGAACTGGGCGATTGACGGTATTCACTAGTGTATAAAATTTTAAAGGATTTAGAGGCCCTTAAATTTTTGATAGGACTTGTTCTGGTCCATTAAAAACTGGACATGTGTAGATTAAAAAACTGAAGAAATAATTCTGGACGACTTAAATTATTCCCCTGAACGTATGCCAGTGAACAGGAAATTTTTATCTCAAATACTCTTTTCATCATTACTTTTTCATTGGTTATTTTATCAAACATTCATTTCGGGCATTTAATCAACCAACCAAAATTATATTTATACAGGTTCTATTATTGGACAGACTATTTATAAAAGTATTTTTCTATAAAGTACAGTTTTGCGTTTGTATCAATTTATAGTAATTGAATCATTACTATATTTTCAATCAGAATATTAAAAAGCTTTTATTGAAAACATATATCCTTCAAATAAATGATCAAACTTGCAATTGTATGCATACACTTGTCTACGAAAATTAAGAAATATACCGCGTCTGTGACTAGAAGCAGAGTATTACCACAACAAAGTATATACCTATATTTGAAATAATTTCTATCACTTTCTAAAGTACGAAATCATATCTGTCTCACAGTTTAATTAACATCAATTTATCCCCGTCATTTTCCCATGATTATCTATTGAATTATGTGAAATTGACTTGTTTCTTAACCCTTTCCGGCGAGTGTAGAAAAATTTAACTGATATCAGTTACGTGAACCGACCGTTTGGAGCAGTTTCGGTATAATAATTCTCAGTAGAATCCATACAGGACAGCTACACCTGCCCTTCCACACACTTCGTACACTGTCGACTCGGTGAACAATTCTTCCATACAAAAATACTCCTCCCAGGTCGTTCCCTTCAAAATTCAATATCTAAAATTTAATTTCGAACGGTATACGTAGGGTGAACCATCGATTTTACATTTTTGCGCTCTACTTACCACGATCGAGCTGCCTTCCGCGTTCTTTCTGAATTCTGGCGACTGTGGCCCCGAGTGTAATACTCTTCCCGTTTGCGGCGAACATCGCTAAACGACAATAAATGAAAAACGACGCTTTATTTTACCAGCCACCCGCGTATGCAGCATTGGCCATCAACGCGACGCGATGAAATTCGAAACTCGAACAAGACGAGCCTCAATAAAGTTGCAAGGCGGCATCGTTCAACGGGAAATGCAACGTGGCTGAAGTGGCGGGCCCGTGCGCTTGCGGTCATTTTCAATGAAACAACCTTCCTGCCTCATCCCACCTGGCGCCTCCACGATTCCGCGCTGAAGCACACATATATACGAGCGGAACGCTCGTACAATATTTGTAGTTGGGCCACGTCCTTTTCTTTCAGACCTCGTTTCGCACGAACCTTCTTTAGTAGCTTATACCCTAAATGACAATTCGCTTAATACGAGGCATGTGAGGGGGAAAAGGAAAATGGGGTTACTTATTCTACTGCTCGCGTCACTGGATTCCATGGAGTGTAATGTTAATTAATCATTTGTATTCTGAGACGAAAGTTTCGAACTTTTTAATCCTGATTTACTTGCAAATCGTTTTACGATTACTTTTGTGCGTGCGTTGCAGTTGATCGTTTACTGTTCGGTGTAAGTTTAAGACGCATAATAATTTGATCATTATTTGAGCAAATGAGGATGTTTTCGTTGCTAATTTGAAGGTTGCGATATTGCTGGACGGTTTACAATATTCGTGGCTTCTAGACATATTTGTACGATGTATAATAGATCAGCATTTAGATATCCCTTTCGGGAAAGGGGAAAGGTTTAGGACTGCACATTCTCTGTATTTAATTGATCAGTAGTAAACAGTATATAGAGGCAGCTAATTTTATAATCAATGTGAAATTAATTTGGTCAGTACACAGTTGAAACAGTTTTTTGAATCGCAGGTATTTCGTCGGGCACGTTATTTGTTTTACTACTGTTTTAAGTTTTTCCAGTAGTAGTGTAATACGTATTTCTGGATAATGTATTATGCTTTTCTATAATATTTAACGAGTATAATTTTTTTTATAGTCGCGCGGTTCTCGCTGCTGTGTCTACGATATAAATTCGCTTAAACTTAAAAATCCGGTGTTCCATATTATTACATTGTACCAGACACCGTGTCATAAGTATTCGGCAAAGCAGAAATTTTTTACTTGTTCTTTTATGTCTCTGTGTTTCGCATTTCCTTGCACGGAGTGAATTCAGATGAAATTGTAGTTAGAAAGTTGCAGTTCAAAAAACACAGCTCATGAATATTTTTGGTAACTTTCATTCTTCTGTATTAGGAATGATTACACATCAAATAATACTGGGTACGTTGTACTACTGCTTAAATATGGCCACGTGGGATTATTTTTCATAAAACAAATTTTTTAATAAAAATAAAACAAAAAATATTTTTTGAACAGGTGATCATGTTTAAAGTAATAAAGAAACTCAAGGAAATAGGATCTGATCTTTACAACATAAATAACAGAAGTCCCTATTATATAGAACACGGACAAATATAGAAATAATATCCCTGTTTGGAAATACAAAATTAAATTGTTAAACCTCATCGTAGATATAATTCCGTTCTATTCCTCCTGCTCTAAATTCAACTGTTCTAAAATATACAAGTCGTTTCAAATTGCCGGACTGGTCCACATTTCTTTCTAACCTGTTACCTGTTGAGTTCATGAAATACATTTGTCTGTCAAAGCTCGTTCCACACGAACCTCCGTGACTTACATTCTACTTGCGATTAGTTTAATACGCGATTCTCGTAGAGGAAGAAAGGAAGGCAGAGGCTGTTCCAGTCGATTGCGATACATTCAGCGTCGATTACTCGCCCGCGGTACAAGCCAGATAAATGCTGTTTCCTGTTTGCAATTGCTTGACTTTTAATGCCCATGCTCGACGATACGGAAGCCCGCGTGTCAGGTGCGTTCACTGAAATGGATGGATTGGTACCCTATTCGCTGTTAGTTCGCTGCTCAATGGTTCAGGATTTCGAGCATCTCCTGCCGCTGTATCTGGGATACCCAACTGAATGATCTGGCGCACGGTGATTTTAACCTCGGAATTGAGTGTTATTCTAACGCTTAACGTTCCATTCTGTTTAATAAATATCCATCTATGGTGAAATTTACTCGGGGAAAATGCATTTGGTGTCTTTGATTTAGTTTTTATTATTTACCATGAAATAGTGGGAGCGTACAGTGAAATAATTACAGTTACCAGGTTATCATCAGTATGTTATATTCAGTATGTTATAAATGTGCCTGTGCACTAAACGTTTAAACAAATAGCGTTTACCGTTCGTAAGTTATTAATCAATCACTTAAATTATAGCTTCCGCTTTAACCTTTAATTTTAGATCTCTTGGATTAAAAAATAATCATCCGAGGCTGACATATTTGCAAGTTAAGAAATTCGGACACGTATCGCCATTTCTCGTTTCGTGCTCTTTCCTCCACTTCTACTGGGTATCTTTTAATCAACTCGATCTCAAATTAAAACTCAGATTCCCAGTTTTAATATACTATGAAAGTATATAAATATCTTTGGCCGTTCGAAAGTTCTTAATAATTGGAGAGTAGCGAAATTTTCAGCCCGAACGTATGCAATTATGTAGATTTTTGGTTCTGGTAAATAAGCGAATTTACGTTAACCAATAATTTGTACTAGCTTAACTGACTTCAAAGTATTGTTACGTATGAAGAATATTCCATACGTCGCTCTCAACGCGTTTTCGAGCTCGCGTCTGTGATGGGAAAACGCCCTAAAACTCTTTCGGTTATCATAAACAGAAAAAGGGGTCCTGAGCACATGTGCGACCAGCTGCATTATGACCAAGACGGGCGTGGTCCGACGAAGACTCCTCAATTTCCTTATATGGAAAGTTCTAATGCGTTTCCGTGCATTTCGGGGGTATATAAACCCTTTGGTTTCTACCCTCGTCGGTTCAGAGTTACACAGTCACGCGTAACGTCACGTCGTGCCACGCTCGTACAGAGTCAGTTATATCTAGTGAGATTGGGCTTAGCGCACCTTTCGAATCATAGATTAACCCGTTAGAATCCGCTAGTCCGGTTGAAGTTCTTTCGGAACACTCTTAAAGCGGCTCTCAGACCCCGCATCGCCAGTGCGTCAACACCGTGCAAATACTTAGGTAACTCACATACTTTATATTATTTCTATCGCGACAATTACATTTGTACCAACGACTGATTGGAATATATATTTATAATTTGTTCACCATTAAATCGAGTAGATTCGTTAAACCTATATTTACCCCGTAATCCTTTATATCGGTAGTAACGTTCCCACAGATACAACTTAACCGCTCGAGTTGTATCGAATATTAATTTAAAAGTTACGAGACAAACTAACATTTCCTGCGACTCCCTGATTTCACATCAGGTTCGTCCGCACGCCTTATCCAAACAAAATAACTACAAATACTCCAACCCAGTGGCTCCCCGATTTCGCATCGGGTTCGTCCACGAAACCTAACCCATCCTACAGCTCCCTGGTTTCGCACCAGGTTCGTCTGTATCCTACGGCTCCCTGATTTCGCATCAGGTTCGTCCGTACGTTTTCCAACCTCCGAACAGCTCCCCGGCTCCGCGCCGGGTTCGTCTGTGAATAAGCCAACCTCCTAGCAGCTCCCCGATTTCGCATCGGGTTCGTCTGCGAACTTCTTTCCTAGTGGCTCCCCGATTTCGCATCGGGTTCGTCCACGACGTTTCACCCTCCTGCGGCTCCCTGATTTCGCATCAGGTTCGTCCGCGCTTGACTCTATTCCTGAGGCTCCCCGATTTCGCATCGGGTTCGTCCTCGCTACACATATCCCAGCGGCTCCCCGATTTCGCATCGGGTTCGTCCGTGCACCTTACTAATAAATTCTCAACCATATTCCTTGGGTTATATCAACCTCGCCGGTCTAGGCGTTGCCCACAGCCCCGGCTCGTAACAGTATACTTACAATTAGTAGCAGTTGAAAGTAAATATACTCCTTAGTTAAGATTAATATTTTATTACCATAATAACAATTATTATATTATTAAGATACCCTGCATTTAAAAGAATCAGTAACTATAACACCAATTCCAAAAAATAAATCAGTTAACAGTCCTCAATCATTTCCCCTACCGACTTGCCTTATCATAAGCAAAATGGGAGATCCGCATTAAATTGAGTGTCCAACTCTGCATTAATATAATAATAAAACACGGAACCGTCACGAAAAGTGCGAGCAGTCCCTGTCAAAAGTTCCGTTCACGAGTTTATGTCGGCTGTTATACGCGATTCTGATGACGGTTTTGTGACAATAATTACGGCAATATCGCCCCGCCATCAAGATATGCGAATAATGTTGACGAGAGTTTGAACATGCGGAATGTCAATGGAATCCTGCTGCTCTTATGTCCTCCCCCTGTTAATTATATGCCACAACGTGACACGACGAAACATCGATCGATCATTCCGATTTGATCGGCGTAAATTACTGTTTTACATCTCGCTGCATCCTGATGGCAACCTGCCACGGTAATACATCATATAACATACGATCTGCGTAATATGGTTTCATTACGGCGAATTATCGACGTGAACGTCGTAAAATCAGATTCAAGCAGAGATTTCTTGCATCGAGAACGGAGGGCCCTTTAAACGTGTCCCGTGAAAGCGAGACACGTTTGATGTTACAATACATATTTAATTTGTTGCGCACGCTTGGAGAATTTAATGGTAGCGTGAAAGCAATTATCAGCGGGTGGAAGAATTTGAATTAACGGTTCAAGCTTCTTCCGATTTTTCAGCCGTTGTCTGAATAATTGGGAAATCCACGATCTTCGGTGGTTCTCTGGGAAAAAAAGCGAACTATGTAAATACCGCGAGGCTTGATTTATTTAAGTCATGACGTTTTAATTTCGGTAAAACTGACTTGAAGGTATGTTTCACTCTGCGCTTGGTGGAATAAGATAGATGATGAAGATCTTGAGAGATCGTTCCCTTCCGGAAAATATTGCATCGTAGTTTAGGAAAAGAATTATTCAGTTGTGGCAAAAGCTTGGGGCTCGTTCACTGAAGTATTTTCAACAGTCGTTCGATTAATAAAATAAAAGCAAGTGCTTTAAGTGCATATCGAAAGTTCGTCTAATCATTTTGTTGTCAAGATGTTGATTTGTAGAACAATTCTGATGTAACGAAATCATTTGAAGTATTACATAATTACTTAAAGGTAGTATCAATATTTCTATACAAGTTATGTTAGAATTAATCAATTCATATTCACCGCGTCAATCGCTATTTTGTTCTGTAACCGCCATCTAGTTAGGATCATTATAAGTATAGTGTGTACTGAACTTAATGTATGTATATTTTTTTATATAAAATAAACCTCAAGCGTAGCAACTACGATATTCGTAATCAAATACATCTAGTTCTTTGTAGAATAAAGAATACCCAAATAATAACAAACTAACAAGTTATAATATTGTCTATTAAATATTTCATTATTTATCGATCACATAAAATTGTAGATCACGAAAGATTGACGTTAAACAAATAATTTAAAGCAACTCGTGCAAATGAATTTGTATTCAGTATCTCTCCTTGGTAAATAATAATTTCTCATATTTCAAGTAATAATTTGCGATTTAGTACTTACGTATTGTTATATTCATTCCGTTGAATTGAATTTTAGTATATTTTCCCATTTTCGACCCTAAAAATAATTTCATTTTCAATTTTTGTAGTAATTCCTAATTTTCTTTGCGCATAATTTGTTAATTTTTCATACGAGCGCCTGCGTTCTATTTCTACTGCTATTAATTCTCCTGTGAAATGTGTGGGTGTCCCCAAGAGACTGGACAGGTCTGTGTTTCTTTCTCGTGTTGCCTGTCACGTGGAGTTTAAGCGTCACTTTCTTTTATCCAACGCTGGGGATTAAGTCTCGTGTAGACTAAAGACGGTACGGCATTAAACATTGTTGGTTTACGTACTTTTGCAAACTGCCAACCTATTGTTTACTCTCCCACAGAATTTTAAGCATCCGGGATCAAGCATTCATCAATTGAGAAAAATCGAAAATGCATTGGACGCACTGAAACTTTATTTATCGTACAAGAATGAGGTGACATAAATGAAATCGCGTTTAAACGACGATAGATTTAACTAAATATATTGTTTGGCAGTCAACTGTTGACAGAGGTATGTTAAATAGTTGACAAGCAATTAGGGTTTCGACATTAGCTGAAAGCGATCAACCTTCCAGTTTCTTATCAATCAGACTTAGGACCAACTATATTCCAGAATTCTATTTAAAGTTCACATTCGAAATATCATCTTTAAGTACGAATTTCTTATTTATCGTCCCCTTTTTCAGGTGTCATGAAAGTGTTATCGCAATTCCTTGATGTACAATGCGTCCATTTAAGGTAGCGCACTCCTTTGCATTTCTGTACTTTGCCCAAAATGTGACGACGCTTTTGCCAGTTTTGCCAGAATGGCTGTTACGAGTAAAAAAATTAAGCATAAAAACCCCAGCATAATCAGATTTTTACAAACGGACTGTACGATTTATTTTTGCTAAAACAAATATGTGCTTTGATATCAACCGCGGAATATACCACGCTTTTATGTGTCAGAAGTATTTCCCTTGCAACATACTTTCAACTCTTAATTCTATTCCGTTTCTCCACATACTAAATTATCCTTTATCAGGTGACATTTCTTGTTTAGGCATTTTCCCAAACACGAGCGTCTTCTGAATACACTACAAATGCCTCTATAAAAGTGTAGGAAATAAAATAAATACAGTACTAGAAAAATTTGTGCAATTTCTTCCGCGTATACAAATGTTAATTTAACTTATGACACTTTACAATTAGAAAGTTACATATGTTAGAATATTCGAGGTACAGGAACGGCCGAGGCGGGTCATGTGCATTTCGCCGATGCACGCTGTCTTTGTCTAGCGTGGCTTTCTTTCGGGGCGAACCCTAAAATGGTTAAAAAGGGCCATGGTGACGTAGGCGTCCTCACGACCGACGCTTTTGCCAAAAGAAGGCATTCTTGTATAGACTACGGTCGAGAGAGCAGAAAATATACACTAATACTCGAATCGAAGTCTCGATTAGGTATTAGAATAATTGCGTAGGCGTGTATATATTAACAAGGTATTCCGTTTATTACTACTGTGCTCTCTCGACCGTAGTCTATACAAGAATGCCTTCCTTTGGCAAAAGCGTCGGTCGTGAGGACGCCTACGTCACCATGGCCCTTTTTAACCATTTTAGGGTTCGTAGACAAAGACAGCGTGCATCGGCGAAATGCACATGGCCCGCCTCGGCCGTTCCTGTACCTCGAATATTCTAACACTGGTCTATACGAATTATCACAAATACTCGTCTAACAATTGAACCAAGTATAATACCCCTACTCGCGACTCCAAATGATTTGTCCCTCCAAATATTAATTCGTGTATTGAATACACTCGATTCTGCTATATCAATCAAAGCACAGGCATTCAAACAATCACTTTTCCCTTCGATTCTGATACTTCGCCGGAATGCTCATGCGAAATACTGATCGCCGCTCAAGTCTCGCTTATCATAACGGGTTTAATACGATAAGGCAGCTCGTATAGGTAACTGCAACTTAAGAGAGAACGGTCTATCGCAGCGATACGCCGACCAAGCTTTAAGACTTTACAGTAGTTCGCGGCGGAGTTGCGAGGAGCAACTTATCGGATACATTACATATCGAAAGCTCTAGCGTTACTGATATCGATTAAGCCACTGTTAAACCGATCTCCAGAAGGGATTTCGAGTCTACGCTCGAGGCAGTCCCGGGCGAAGAAATAGAAGGCAATGAGTTCAGGGCCGAGATTAATTTGCATCTATAAAAAACGATCGTTCGTTTCACTCTGCGCGTGTCCAGCTAATGAAAAGCATATTATTTCATTAATGAAAAAAGAACAAATACCACTGAGACGACAGAAATTATCCTTTATCGGAGAGATGTTTCTGTTTAGAAACAATTCCGCTCGTCAAGGGATGACTCCCCGCCGTAGAATGCTTTCATCTGAAGCATTTTATTGTACAGTGAATCTGTTTGGTGGACAATTACATGGGAAAATTATAATGGAATAATCTGGGTGTACAGAAAGGAAGATAATATTAGTCATTCTTTGTGTGATAATATATGCGTGAACAGATTAATAGCAATTCATATTAGATGTTTCTCATACTGAAAGGCAGAAAAAAGTAGAAGAGAAATTATAAAGTGCGCTTCATTGTAGAATAATGTACTTACAATAACCAATTTTGCATTTCTCTGCCACAAATGATATTGTGCGCATCAAAATTGTTTATTACCTGCATGAATTATTTGTTTCATGTCTATACAGCAGATGTCACCCTTCGAAGAATCGACACTCAGGATTATTTAATTTGTAAATTTTGATAAATGAAAGGAACAATAACACTATTCAATATTTCTGTTATAATATGTAATGTAAAAGCTTATTCTACAAATATTAGACCGGTCCAAATGATGGAAGTTTGATTGTTAGAGAAATCTTTGACTCCTACTTGTTCATCTCTATCACCCCCTGCTTAATAAAAACATACGACTAAACAAGTTAACTATTTTATATTTCACTTCTCTTGACGATGACTTGACAGTAGCCCGTGAGCGTTAATCAAAATATATTACCTAATCTCGTAAGAACCCGTGAATCAGTGGTACTGCTACATAATTAACACATATTCGCTGTAAAACAATAATTCTTACGCAAATTTTAATATGCTTGTCTTTTCACTCTCGACAGTAGTCAGATTAATAATCGAGATTAATCTTGTTATATCGTTCGAGCGTGAAAAAAAAGGTTTGTTCACCTCGGCTTACATTTTCGGTTTTCTCGTCTTCCCGCAATTCTATGGACCCGCGTGTAATAGTAGTACTATTACTTTCTTACTTTCTCTTTATTCCAAAACAATACAATATAATACGTTCTAGAAGTTAGCTGCGCGTAAATAGATAGGGCTGCTCTATCTAAGACGCTTAAACCAGCTACTCCTTATTAACCGTTCCGCTAAACTGTTGTCAGGACTGTTCCGAACGGCGATCGATTCAAGAATGCCCTGCTGCATCGTGATCGCCAAAAAGGGCGCGTTGTCTGTGTTTTTCCCGGCGCCATGGCTCCAAGGGCCTGGGTCACGTATTTCCCTTCGGCCCACGGTGTCCTGTAGGTACGTCCGCTATCGGGCCCCGCGCTGACGTACACCAGATGCCCAGCTAGGGCGTTCGCAGCCGAAATCTCTTACACGCGCTCTATCCCACCGAGCAAATAAGCCAACAAACTTTTCAGGAGTCGTTTGTTAAAGGATCGCACGTATGAGTTACTTCTCGCGAGGCGGGAATGCGCCCAAGTTTCTACAGCGATCGGTTCTAAAGTTGGACGATATTCACGGGCGCGACTGCTGCACAGGAGTTCGAATGCCGTGAAAATGCAAACACCCTGAATACCGCTTTTCTCAGGAGTTTTCATTGCAAATATTTTCTACGTCCGATATCTGGCCGCTCGATATCTAGATTGATGCACTTCTATCAACCGTATTTGCCTCTGCACCTTCGAAATACGAACCGCGTACGTATTTATATTTTCACGTGAAATGCAAACGACGAACGCGGCAAGGGACCGCGAAACCGCACGATACAGCTGAGAAAAGGAACGCCTTCGATCGAGCCGCACAAATAAACCGATCAATTTTATTCACAACTACGCCGCTGATAAACTGACCCGCACCGTTCGTCGTTTTTCTGTTTGAAATAAAATTACGCTTCGCCATTCATCGTCTAGGGTATACAAATTTCTCTAGCACTTGCCTCTGAAATTCGCCAGCAGCCATGCCCAAGTAACGTAATACTGTACCGCGGAAGTATTGGATTCCGCTTCTCCCGGGGGAGTTTAAGTTAGAAATATTCTCCGTGCTCCGCGCCAGTTTTCCAGTGTCTTTTTACGGTTTCACGTTTGAATCGAAGTAAATCGTCTCTGGTGAACGAACAAAAGGCAGAAATGTCGCGCGCTGCACGTAGGGAAACACCATACCCATCGTTCCGCGGTTTGTTTGCCGGCTCGGTCGACACGATTGCGACGGGCGAGTTAAAGGTTTATCAAAAATGAAACGGAGGAAAAAATATGCGGGGCCATGTAACACGGCTGTTTGCATTCACCGATTAGACGCCGTTTCGTGTTTGCTTCGCGTGCATAAAGCATTCTGTAAACAAGCGACCAATATGGGCAACGGCGAGCTCTACATGGAAAAACAAGTTGCGTTCCATTGTTGGCGAAATAGTTGAAGGATTTGAAATATGCGTCGCACGTACCGTCGTTCGTTTATCCGACGTGCGCCGAGTGTCCTGGCCCCTTGTATCGATTTTCATCGACGAATAGTCCTGTTTGTGGTAAATACCGATGGGATCAAAATCCAACGCCAGCTGTTGGTGTCCCTCTGAGGCGCGCGTGGGCGAAAAACTGACAAGGGACCGATGTGGTTTCAATTAACTTTAATGGAGAAGCTTAATAGAGAGTTTGACGAACAATCGTGGCTGATATTAAGAGTATCACGTCGTAGAAGAGTCAGATAAAGGGATTGGGATTATGTGGGGGGCAACTATGCGAAGGTATAAAATGTTCATGTTTAGTATTATACTTGGATGCTGGAAGAAAGGCAGTATAAGTTCGACGTTATAGATATTAGTACGCAATTTGTCAGTACAGGCAAAGTATTTAAGGCAAATAAGATAAATGTGTGTGACGAACCCAAAATAGGAGAAAAGAAACTAATAATTGGCCATATGATTCGCAATAATAATTCTACGTGCGTATTTGCATACATTATATAGAAGTAAGTTAGCATTGTTTTCAGAATTGTTTAATCTTAGGAGGATGAGAAATTATGGAATGCCAGTTGGAATTTCAGAAGATTTTGGTTAAAGTAATGTAAATCATTTCCAATTGATGAATATTCGGAGAATATATATATTAGTATGTAAATATGTAAGTTAGAATGTAAGTGATAGATGGAAGCAGAAAATTGTAGTTAAGGAGTGGCCGCAAAGCCGGGAGGCAGGTGGCGAAATAAAGCGTTATTATTATTGTATTAATATTCTGAGAATAAAAATCAATGTTTCCAGTAACATCAGCAACTCACTGTTTCTTATCCGCGAATAATTCGTGCTTTCGACGGTTAAATTAAATACCGGTCGTTAATAAGTCGTTAAAAAACAAGCTTTAGAAGCATGTTTCTAGTAAAAGTAATGAGCTTCCAGAAAATAGTATGTAAAAATATGACCGTACGCGTCCATCCTGTACATCTCGGTTTTTAGAAATAAATAAAGAGCGGACAGCGAGCGGTATTTTGTCCGCTGTTTCATAAAGGTTCAAACAAGCAAATATGCCTGAGCATATTCATGAATTTGGAAACATTTTTCTTAAACGTTGCTACATGATATGCAGTACAAGCCATGCAAAATACTGTAATAGTATATCTGATGTTATCTCTCTAAAAATACTTTCCATATATTTTCGCATTTACTGGAATACTTTGCATTGCCTGTACAGTACTTCCCTCGGGAGATAGATGTGGCATTCGCTTATGTTTTTAAATGAGTCTCGTTGAACTCTGATAGTACTTCAATAAGAAAGGGAAATTTATTAATTTATTTTAGGGTTTGCATACACTGTCATTGAATAAATGCAATGTAATTTAAACGGCAGCAAGTTGGTCGTTTCTCAAATAATATCAGGTTATTAAAAACATTAATGTTAGCTTTTAACAAACATCATCGTTAAACATGTTGTAATTGTGCGGACTTAATTAAACAAGTTTCATTTCACTGTTCTTTTCACATTTGTTTCCTTATTAATATATACATCTATGCGGAATGATGAATATACGTACGTATTTTCCGAAACGAGAAATATCTTTTATTGTGAAATTGAAGTTCATAAATTATGTAAAGAACGATTATCGGATTTCGTTCCGGTCAATTATTAACATATCTTAATATATGTAACGAAATGTATAAAATGTTATACGTGCCATTGTGTATAATGCTAAAGAAGATCAGGATGCATAATTATATAAAAAAATATGCAATCTATCAAAAAAGATAACAGCAAGTATACTAAGAAGGAAATTAATTTCTTCGCATGGTAATTCATATTTGAAGAAATTTAATTTTGCTTGAATTTCGGTGCCGAACCCAAGTATGACAAATTGGACTTTAACTGTGCCCTTATACACATAATGATTCCCTTCGTAACAGTTCACTAATTCAAAACGCGCATAATTTTTTTAAATATTCTTACGGAGTCATACATATTCCACTGCATTTCCAGATTGCTTACGATATGCTTAATCCCATTAGTTGAGAAACCTGCTTTGTTGGAAACGCTGTTCAGATAACGTGTTACGCAAATGAAGATTAGCATTCGCAACTCAACTGCTAAAGTATCCTAATGAAAATGTAAATGCTCGTATGCACGTACCTGATGGAGATGACGGCGCCAAATTATCAATTTTTCGTAGCATGAGGAAGTTAATAAACAATAGACACTTTTTAAATAAAACTTCACAACTAAGTTAAAGTTGAATGTAAACTAAAGTCAAACTGAGTGACACGAAGTAACGAAAACGTGGTTGCTAATAATTAAAGTGATTGATCCGAATTAAAACACTGACATACAAAAAAAATTTATTTGATGATATCGGGTTTCAGATATATGCCTGGTTTCAGGCATATACATGTATGCCTTTATGTGCACTGAACAATTTGAAAAAAAGTTATCGAACCGTTTACAAAACTTCCTACGGATAAAAGTAAACTCATTTCTTCCCAGAAAAACATCGACTAGGGAAAAAAACATTCGTTTAGTGCATATTTTACAAATAAAATGTTATGTCCTCGGAAACATGTGGACGTTTTAAAACATTTCCAATTTGCATTGCATTTGTTGCATGGTTATTCCTTACTCGCCGTTGTAAATCCTTAAAAGCATTAATTTTAAAGAGATAAATAATGTTCCACGCGCGCACGCAAAATAAATTGTCTGTGTTTGGAGTACAATTTATACGCGACTACATGTTGCCCTGCTTTTTATCCACTTTTGCATGTACTAAGTGTACGTTTTTTCCCCGGGAAATTTTGTATAGGAATCACGGCGTTAAAATCTTACATGTACGTGTAAAACCAAATATGTATATTCTATCTTAGAAGGTTCATTATAAATGTTTTACTTATTTCTTAGCATAAAGTTCGGCATGTTATATTTTATATTTTATGCGCGTTTAGTTCAAAATAACTGTAGGTATTATACTATAAGAATAGAAATTTATTATCTGTGAAACTACTACTTTGAATAGTGAATCCATACAAATACGTTTAATGCGTGAAATAATACAGCACAACGATTGTAAAAATATAGAAATTGAAAATAAGACGATTGAGTTCCAATTGCCCGATTACCTGATTTATAAGATTAAATGAAAATTAACTCTGTACATGTCAAATGAGCAACGAAGTAACGATCTATGCACCACACCTTTATCCAATTTAGGTGTATAACATTCGCTGAAAGATTGCGCAATAGCGGAATCAATTGTTTTCACCGTACTAAATCTATTCGGAGCAATTGAATATCGAAAGCAGAACAACGTATAGCTATGTACGTGTACATAATCGTAAAAAAGTTGAAGGGAATAAATGAATATTTCGAAACGTGCTACACTTTATTGCTTGCGACCAGGAAAGTTTCCCAATAATAGTAATAAAAAATACTTTTTGAAAGTTGAAAGTTATGTACGGAATGTACGTTCATCAATTAAAAGAAAATGTAATTTACAAACACGGGTATTATACCGGGTAAAAAACCATTCGCGCTATAATATTGAATGTGACAAGCGGCCGTTATTTGTATTCTTACCAACAAGCTTTAATCAGCAACAGAAACTGCGGAACAAATACCTGACCGTTTTTCAAAGAAATAGTCCACTGTTATTGGGAGGTATTGTTTAAATAATCAAACGGTAAAGAATATTTATTGACGAAGGTGTTAGTACGAAGCTACTTTAAAAAGGTAAATATAAGGGATGTTCTTTCATGCATTTCGTACTTTTGTTTTAAGTAAGCTGCTCGTTATCCTTATACGTTCTACTTTGACATTAATTTTAATTTTGTTCCAGCAGTATTTACATAAGCTATTCAGTTTAAATACAGTCGCAAGAAAAATTATCTAGAAATGCAAAGAGATCAACTACACGTTTTATTAAACTGAAGGGGGGTTGCTGTAGTCGACGGACCGTCGTACAGATGGTGGGAGGAGGTACGACGGGAAAAGAAAGAGGAAGGGGGAGAAGTTGCGTTTCGTCCTAGGCCTGCTAGCGGACTCATCAGTAAGGCGTACTAGCAGGCCCTGCCTTAGACACAGGGATAGAAGGGAATGGTCGGAGGTTGTATATATGGTCCCGCGGACCTATACAACCACTTTCGGGAGCCGGATCGTCGTGCTCATCGTGCTTGTCCCCTAGCGGTGTATGTGGGAAGTGCCCCCACAAAACTTTAATCAAAGCAGTACAGTAGATGTGAATTTAAATGTTATTTTTCAAATTGTATATAAAGAATCTCTGCCACATCAAAACATATTACATCAAGACACTAAATATAAAATTAAATATAAGTAGATTATATTATACCTCGTTTTCAGCATACATAAAGATCATTGCGGCAGTATTAATTTATCAGCCGATATAAAGAAATACGGCTTCCGCATGAAAATAAAAAGTAAATATAAATAATAATAATATAAAGGAAAATAAATGATCTACAATTATACAGTTATACAGTTATACATTTCTCGATTACTTGAATGTATCAGCTTTTAAATGGACTCAAACTTTCCTAAATACCAAATTTTTCATATCTATATCACAGCAAGGAATAACCTCTTTAATATTAAATTGATCTCCAGATAAACTTTTTAAAATAAGGAGCTACATTTAAAAAAACAACTCCATTTACTATTCCCACAGGTGACGAATTTCGTTTATAGCCTACAACCAGTTGAAAATCTTTGTCGACCGATTTTCAGTGTCAAACCGATCGGCAATCGCTTCGCACAATTTTCGAACCACCTAGCTTCAACCTCGCTGTACGTTTGCGTGACTTCTTTTCGCCGGTACCGCGAAACGCACACCTGTGGCCGTTAATCACGCGTCGCACATACCCGTCGGGTATCGCTCGCGATCACAAGGGCGCACACGGCGGCAGCAATTTGGAAAAAAATGCCCAACCCTTGAGCGAGAAACACGGCAAATATCAAATCGATACAGTGGTCCCGGTTGCGCGCGCATCCGATATACTCTTTGCCACCCTCATTTACGCACAAGGATACACACGCGTCGTTATTACGTTTAAGTATCGATAAATGCTCGAATGCATCATGTTCCCTTGTTTATGGTTCACAAGGATAACAAGGGTCAAGCCCGAACGTTGTTCCGAGTTACGCTCTTTCTTTTTGCACTTCGCGCCTCTGTGATCACTGCGTGTTTCAGTTATTCAATTGTAGAACATTATTAATAATGCGGAAAAATAGTTGGAAGAACGCGGAGTCAAGTAACCTGTATATATCGCGGTACTTTAAGAACAGGTTTGGTTTCAAAATTGTTCGATCTCTTTTGTAACGAGGTATTTTGAGAGTACAGTTTTCGTATAGTATAGTAGTTCGGATGAAACTACTGTTAATTCATGTGCAGCTCGAGCACTTACGATTAGGTGACAGATTATACCATTCAAATTTTTAAAATTGTGAAACATTATTGTCCGATGTCCATCATTGCTCGTCGGATGTCCGTACGTTTTGTAGAAGTACCAGCATTCATTGTGATCGTTGAAAGAAACATGTGCCCGCCACGTTAAGCGTCGATCACTGGAAGCATTACCGGGGTGTGGTTGTGTCGATTCCGATCGCGCAATACATTTAGAAATCCTGTCGCATTACTCATTCGAATACATATTTTCAACAGAAGTCACCACTGTTTCCTTACAGACCTTTCACAGAGATTATGTTTGACAGAGATTGTTTCCCGGTTGGCGTTTCATGCCTCGTCCAGTCAGCCCGTTCTGAAATCATTTACAAACCCACGCTAAACACTCCTCGCGCTACTCTTGTCTAATGGATGCACGCGTACTCCGACCAAAGTCCAGACGCTATCGCGCCCATACGTTTCACCCCGGGTCACCATTAAACGCGTTTCATTGTTCCGGCTTAAAAAGTCCTAACCGCCTTTCGAAACGGCCCCGCTAACAAGTAAATATTCCATTCCCGTAATTTCATCCGTAGAATTCGCCCGCAACTGATGATTTCTCGAACAATAACGCGCCACGAGGAAACGTGGTACTCGGCACAATGGAAAAGTTAGTCGTGCCGCGACCAATTGTGACAAGTCGTTCTCCGACACGTGTCGTAACACGTCCGCCTTGTTAATTCCACGCAACGCACAAGAGGGTCTCGCGACGCGACGTCTAGCGATTTCTACGCTACAAATATGAACCAATACATAATTCAGAGGCGGGAATGTACAGATATACATATGGGTGTATAATGGCTGAATACAACGTCGGCTGAATTATGTTCTAAAAATAACACCGACCGGCCAGACTAACGATACGGACGAAAACCGCGCGGAACGGCCACAAAGGATTGTAATTTTAATTACAACCACGGCGCTCTTTTCGCGGTGAATATATGTACGTGGCGTGGCACAAAGCGGCCCGTGCTGTCATCACACCGTCTATCGAATGTGCAACGACGCGCAGGCCCCGTTGGTCTGGCTCTTTGAGATGCAAATTTTACGCCTATGCCCGGATATTTGCCGTGTTTCGCGATAAACGCGCGTGGAACGCGTGCGCACACGCCTACACGCGACGTTTTTAATGGATATTACTGGGACGGGGTGCGTGAAGCGACGTTACCTAGTTGCTAGTTGGACCTTTTGAAAAATTGATTTTTTGGACCTCCTTGAAGAGCGTAGTTTGGGAAATGAATGTGCACAATCGTGTGCCCGAATTGCTGATATTAAGATCGTTATGGCTACTCGAAGGGCGTAGGGTTCGGTGGTATTTGAACGATATTTCAAAATCTATCACGTCTAATTGCTGCGAAATTGTAGGGGTAGCTTAAGCGCATTGATGATTATAAACTGAAGTTATTCTTTCTACTTCTTTAAGTCAGTCGAAGATAAATGAACGCGATAAAATCGATAATCAAACTTCGCAGTGCTGTTATTTTTTTAATTATCGACATTTCTCTGTCGTTCTTGCTCCAATTACGGTCAAACTCTTTCTACTTAGACATGTATCGCTTTGTTCTGTTTTGCATAACCAGAATGGACGGAGTCACGGTCATCATGTGACGACCACTTTTAAACGGGAACGTGTTCAAAGCATTGCCGCTAAATATAATTTTCCAAAAGCACATGTATACGTTACTGAGAAATGTGTACAACTATTCCGCGAAATTTTAAGTGCAAAAGGCCTTACAGTTTCTTCGCAAAAAAATCAGAAGGACAGCACAGAAATACGCTACCCACAGTACAATACACCCTTATGAAAATATCCTTTCGATTTTTCGATCCTGAAGATTCGAGTACAGATTGAAAAACCAAAACCAATCTATTGCGTGTATTAAAAATATCTTGCCACCTCGAGCGAATGTTCGCACCCGCAGGCTCGTCGATTTACCGTGTTTTCTGGAAGATATTCGTTAAATCGCCAGACTTGTTGTAACCGAGGGCTTGTCTGGGATAATGTGCTTCCTGTCTGACGATTAATTGAACGCCTCCGCGACAGGGAAACAAAGGTGAATGATTAATGGGATGTAATGCGAAAAAGATGTAGCGAAGCCAGAAGAGGGGAGCCGAGGGCGGTGTAAAAATTGGGGAAGTAGGATGATAAGTACGGGGTAAGGTAGGGTGAGGTGAAATTGTGGTGAAATTGGAAGAATGTGGTCCTTTGGACAAATTCTCTGGGAACCACGTAAATATTTATGCGTCCTACGTTGTATCCGTGATTAATTGTGTTTTAATGAGACCGTTTAGGTGTGAGATTGTTCTGACAACAAAGTGGATATGTTTAATTAAACTTTCTGGTGTTATCAATTTTCTTTGGAAGCGTGATTAAATATAGCAGATACCAGTGTCTATGTCTATGTATGTAAATTGTCACAGAATAATGGAAGTGTACGAGCCCAGGTTTTCGTCGAATCTGTGGCATGGTCTTGTCTACGAGTCTACTACGTTCTATATGGAAATTAAATTGGAGATTGTAGAAAAAATTGGTTGAAAATTTATTTGAATATACTTTGGAACGTTGATTATTTTGATCAGTCCCTACATTGATTTAATAATTTTGCCGCAGAATGTGTCTAATTCGTTATTTCCCAGAAATAATTTGTTAGAACAAAGCAGTATAATTGAACTTTGCACCTGTTAGTGCAAGAAAACACCCATAGTAATAAAGCTTTATTACCAATTACAGAAAATTCCAGAGATTCAGGCTGATCAATGTCGTAATTTCCAAATGCTACCAAGATCAATAAAAAAACTACCAAAAAATCTGGTTTAGTTCGACCGCAGAGTAATAAAGATTTTTCTTCTCGAGGTTAACTCGGACGAATTTTCAGTAGTATGGGGCTCGTATCTACGTTGAAATAATTTGTGGTAAAAGAAAAGAATGGATGCGTTTATTTGAGAAACGAGTTACTTGCAAATTCGCGCGTACTTCACACAGAACGTGTGATATAATAAAATAATATGTTAATTATAAAAATTCGACGAAATAATTAGATAACGTCATATAGTTAGCAAGATGGTAAGGTTTAATAAGAATAGTTAAGGAAATAAAATAATTGACGTAGAAGAACCGTGCATCATGGATATCCATTACCATTATAATTAATAATTAAATTTTAAGTACTAGTATTTCACTTTACACTCACACTTCATTCTTGTCCTTTTATAATAATATTTACAATCTATTCAAGTAAATACAAAGTTACATTAATCTTTTCGAGTAAAATTACAATATAAACTAAGGATAAGACGAAAGCATTATTAACAAAGCATTGCTTAAATAACATAAATGTTAAACGATTTCTTGAAACACAAAATGAGTTGAAATTACATAATTTTTATCAATTTGAACCTCATCGTCGATATGAAGTAACTTGCCACGATCATCTGTCAATTTTATTGCTGCCTAATCGATTGCATGCAGAACTGGTTCAGTTGAAACTTAAACTGTTTAGCTAACGTTAGCTGGCAAAAAACTTGTAACCATGTTAGGAAACGCTAGTTTAGCTCTTACCGATTAGAAACTGATCTGATGTTGGCACACTTCATCGTGTGGTAATTGACTAAAAACTAAATGGAAACTTCTTCTGATACCCGTTTGCTTCGTGAGATGTTGTCCGAGTGGTTATTGATTAGAAATTGATTTTCTCAAACTTACGAGTGCGCCAGGGGTATGTTAACTTACCGAAAACTAATCGACAACTCCTCAACTTTCTTCCTACAAAAATTGCTATTCCGAGATTAGAAACGAATTTTCAATTGACTATGAAAACTCATTCCTCGCACAAATACGGATATCGGAATAATTAAACCATGATAATTATGCAAGATGTCGCGTCGCAAGAGACATCCAGATTTCAGAACTGTAGAAACTAAACTCGAAATGTGAGACCAACCAATTTTATTGAACATTGCAAAATCAATTGAATCCCCATAACCGCTAACATTGCAGTTGCGCCAGATATATGCTGATATTGTACTTTAATCGAGAAGAATTGAACACTTCAATCGGGTGCGAATAAATCCCTTCGTCCGCCTATTTCCAACAGTCGCTATTAAGCTGATCGTGTAAATAGATTGCACCCATTTATCCGTCGACTGATGGAAGCGGCGTTCGATTCAACGTAACCCCCTCAAAATAACGCCGAATTTCGTAGAAAACTATCAGCGTGTTATTAAACAACCGAAGGTAACAACAAATTCGCGGGCGAACAGTCAAACATAATCGGACCACTCGTTTCATCGCTAATCAACAGAACGACAATAAATACAATTTGCCACTATCGCGGAACCGCTTGGAAATATAGTAAATTCAATTAAAGAAACGTCAATTTGCTACACGGCGGGGCTCGTTAAACGGCGGACGGTAAGGCGGAAGTCGCGCAGATTGTTTGAACGTATCGTATATCGCTGAATATAAATCCGTGATTTCCCGACGGAAGAAAAACAGGCAGAGGGGAAAGGCTACAGAGCGGGACAGCTGGAAAGTTTTCCAATTAAAGTACTCGCTATCCGGCAGGACGATCGGCAGGCTACAAGGACCGTGTGCTCGGTCTCATTAACGCTTTTCCAAAGTGGATACAGGGGATCGATCGAAAATAGTGGAAAGAGTGTATACGGTCGGGGCCGGCGGAGAGAAAGGTCGAATCGGTAGCCATTTTTCTTGGCTGCAGCCATAAAGTCTCAGCTTCGATGACAACAGCCTCTACCCTTTCTCCGTTCCCATCCCCGTATTCTATCCTAGATGGCTGGTAAACGGTTCGATTTCCATCGGCGGTTGGTTTGGCCGTGTATCGCGGAATCATTGATAGCTAAGGGAACGGGGTGGATAGGGCCAACCACGGCCTAGCAATTTTATTCGAAATCGTCCGAGTGTTAAACTATGCCCGATTGAAAATCGATATTTCATTCTGGTCAAACTGCCGATACGAAATGCCGGCAGAGAAGATCGACAGATTTTCTATAGCGCGCGGGACGATGGGGAGCCGGGCGAGCGAAAAATACAGCTGGCCTGAATAGTTTTGTCCACGGACTAGCGTTATACCCTCGGGCTGGGTGCAGACTGGAAAGCTAACCTGTATTTCGCGAGATCGCGAAGTCGTCCTCGCCACTTTGCTGTTAAGAAATCGGTGGAGAGGAAGCGGACGTATTGTCGATAAATTGTGGCACGCGAATTGACATATTTGATAGTTGTACATCGAGATGTTTGAAATGTGTTTGTCGTTGGCCCTTGAAATATTTATCTGTTGATGGAATATTAACCATTCTCGACTCGGTAGTAATTAGCTGAACCATTGATTAGTGAAATGTCAGTGGAAATGTCGACGCAACATCTGTAGAACGTTTCGAAGATATTTACGTCTACTTATGTTCATCTATTTTATGTTCGTTGAAATATCTTTATTGATCCCTCTACTGTGCAACGTAAGGAAAAATATTTTCATTGGAACAGACAACTATTTATTGCACATATTAATGCCTTTAAATAACTGTCGATTATATTGCCTCAAAGTAATTGGTGGGTAAAAGATGTAAAGACCTCACCTGAGTTCCGTACAAGTGAAAAAATAAATGCGGTTTTGTTTGAAACCCAGGTAGCCACCGGTGAAAGGTAACATGAAATAGTGGCTTCATCGCGAAACCACCGGGATTAAAAGGGGTAAAAGTATTCTTCTTTACCTTTCCGTCATTCCAGACTGAGATATTTAACATTAATTGCATGTCAAGTAAGGAATTTCACTATATTTCTCTTTTCTCATTTCGCTTCTGCCATTTCTCATGCTTAAGAGCAGCTGTGAGTTCTCCAACAGCTCTGTTTAAGGCTTAAACAACTGCATCAAACAGGGCACGTCTAATGGAACGTAACGTTACGTATATAAACGTATTCAGCTAATATTTGCAGTCGGCATTGAATCAAGCGTAACAGGTATTCGTGTTTTCTATCCTTGCTTGGTGACAAAACTAGGGTGGCGTCGTCGACGCTGCATTTTAAGTTTGTAATGATGCTGATTCCGTGCAAAAGCGTGCAATAGAAAAGCTCTCTCGACGAGCAATAAAACAAACTAGCGAGGAAGGCAGCAGCAGGTTATCCGTTTCGGTTATATGGCGATAGTTAGGTGCCAGGAGATTTACAACTGTTTGCCGTTTCTGGCTTCTCTGGATCATTAAAACAAATCGGTAACAAACCATAAAGAAATTAATTAAAAAAAGCAGTAGACGAACACCATACGGCAGTGCAGGGTTTTAAAAATAATTTCGTATCCAATAATCGCAAACAGATCGCTTCACACAACCTAGAATTACCGAAAGAAACCCCATAAAACTCTATCGATGTCGTTAAATATCAGTCAACCTCGTTCAAACTCAACCGAATCGTAAAAGCGCAAGAAAGAAATCTTTGTGCCATATCAACGAAACGCCGTCGTTAACCGAAATAAAGTCGCGTGCAACATTTACATATGTCGCCGGGCGCGTGTCCATTTACTGCTTTCCCGGATTTAAAATGCGCCAAGCGGCACCGGCTGGCGCATCTCTCGTAACGATTCCGCCTTCTTCTATCGTCGTATTAGCGGAAGAAACAGTTGGCCAGAAGCCAGCCGCGGCGTTTTGAAGGGCCGATCGTACATGTTAATTTAATAGGTGAGGCCGGGCCTCGATTGCCCGTGGCGCGTGTATGCATGTTCGCGCGACCGCGGGACCCCGGCGATCGTTTGAAAGTAAAATTTTTCATTTCGCGGAAGGGCTCCATTTAACTTGGCGGGCATCATGAATATCGCAGCGCCATAAATCGGGCAGAAGTTGCAGAGGGCGGCTGCAATTACGCATCTTCTGCGGCGCGCGTGCACTGCATCGTAAGATATTAACGGTGCCGTCGGGCGTTAAGTTTCATTCGGACGTATTTTCACCGGACGTATTATTGTCCCGGTCTCGCGTGCCCCGCCGAAAAAGTGGCCGACCTGGACACCGTGGAATTCGCGGGAGCCAGACTGTCCCGGCCGGTTGGTAATTTTCTTAATTTCAGGGTTAATGCGGCCGCGTTATATCGTGCCGCGCCCGGAATAATATTTCAACGTTTCAGCCATTTTTGCAGACCCTCCGGACTGCCCAGTACGATCAATTATCTTCGTAACGGGGGTGTTTTCGGCGGAGTGGTCGGGGTCTGGGTTCTGTGAACTATACCCTACAAGTTTGTAGCATGTAATATACCGTAGGCACGAAAGTCTCTTGTATTATAGGCGAAATCTAAGTTAAATCTAAGGGGTTGGTTTGGTGATTTCTTGGAAGGTTTAGGTATTTCGGATATTGGTTGGTTTATTAATTAATATTGCGCGTGTAATATTTTACTCTGTGTATTTTAATAATTCTACTGGTTACGTGAATTTAGTGCTCATCATTGATACGAGTATGCAGTATTTTATCAATACTTTCCTATAATTTATCCCTTTTAGCGAGGAATGTTTTTTAATATAGTTATGCTTGAATAAATTGTTTTAATTTTGTTAATTATCGTCTTATATTTATAAATTTGCAATAATTGTTGAATCCAGCTGCGATTTTATTTCGCAGTTACGATCAATGAAAGACGAAAATGCCGAGAATGTAAATAATGTGCCGCTGTCCTTTGTCATATTCATTAAAACTTTGTCAATAATATTATTCATTAGGCAATTGTTAAAATTTGTCTGGGTAACCAAAATAACGGTGATCAAATAATATATCGGTGCCACTTCTTGCTGAAAATTGCGCATGACAGATCGTTCGTCGTGGCGTTCATTTAATATTATTTAACGACACGCGATCATACGTTTATGAGGTAAAATATATTGCGTTTGCCAATCTCAGCGTTAGCCGGTTGATTGATTTGTGGCTTTTAAATAGTTTCTTTCATTTAAAACAAAAACTTCACCTAAATATTCCGCAGATTTCCTTTATACATATCATATAATGTGCAATGAATTGCACGTGAACAGTTGTATAATCAAAAGTGCAGTGATATACCAAACAATATTTCGTACAATCATATTTTACCATGCTGATATTAATTTTATTAAATATTTACTGATATATTGCGGGGCTTTATTGAGAATCGTAGGGACCTGTTTGACAAACTGTACAAGGGCTTAATTAATGTCAAATTATTTAACGCGAGACAGGGTCAGTGTCTTGAAACTCGTTGCGGTTATATGATCGATAGGCCTTTCGACCTAAGGGCCCGTCAGTAAGAGTTTGGTTGATGAGATTCCAGCAGCTATAGCAACGTATCAGTGTCGGACCGCACCGTGACATCGTGACTGGCAAAGAGGTGCTAGTAATTAGCTCGCTGCAAGTTATCCGATCCAGTGCATGGCTAATTAATTAAACCACTGTTAAAGTTTTCGACAATTTGCGATTGTACTTTTTGTGAACCTGAATCTTAATCGTGTTCATCTTGCCCCTGCATCCAGCCTCTCTTCCATTAAGGTGTCAACGTACGATGTTTAGGGATATCTGTACGATATTTAGTTTCAAATAATGGAACGGTTTGTGCGGGAAAGTCCGTGAAAAGAATCGTGCTTGAGAAAGAAGCTCCGAGATTTTGTTAGTGAACGTTGAATTACGGTAAGCCTGTTGGTTGCTATAAAGTTTGTGAGGGAAATTATACAATTTTGTTGTGCGTACATGTATTATAAACAATATGATACTTTTTTGGCGACAACAAAAGTTTATTCAAGCAGACAATAAATGATTTGCGGTAATGCAATTAAATACCAAATATATGTGCGAATATTATAGACAACTGGCGAGACTCAAAATGTGGATAATAATAGAAGTGTAATGTAGATTATTGAACACTTAGATTAGTATGCTGTGTGATACTCAAGTGTGTTGTGTATCAAAATTACTTCCACTGGTATGTCCAATCATTGAGTACAATTTATAATTTTGGTTGCACCCGAGCACACTGTCTGCACTCCAGGAGTTTATCTATTGGACACGGTACAGGTAGACAGTGTACCGTATGTCAAATAGTGGCCTGTCGGGAGAGTTTGTTCGCATCCTGATGTGTTTAACATGTGTTGGGAATATCATGAATTTCATGTATAAATGTACAAAGCAGCAATGCACTATTGAGTGGAGGGTGGCGAACATTTAAAAATTCATCAAGTTTTCGTCGTTTCTCACATTTTCAACTTAAGGACGGGCTTGACTTACATATTTCACGTCCTCTAAAATAGCGCATGTGCAGTCTATATTATAGATTGTGTATTCTGTATTGCACCGAATACTGTGACGACCTGTTCTAAAAAATGCAATGATAAGTTTTTTAATTGCAATCAAATAATTATTTCCAAGCATGTTAAGTGGTTTTTAACTTCTGATATTTGGTGGAGAAAAGAATTTGGATAAGGTGGCCCCAAAATGAATAATTGTTAAATAATTTATTACAATGTACACGTATCATGAGACAAATACGTATGAATCAATTCTGTGCTCTGTGAGTGGACAACTGTTTACGAATGCTAGTTTGTATTTTCTAATAAGTAGCAGAACATATCACAACTAAATAAATATAGTAATAAAATATAAATATAGTAATAAATAAATATAAATATACCTCGTACTGTATACTTCGTTATCATGGTTCACTAATTAATCAGTTTCACAATTAAGTCCTAAAGCGGAATGACTAATTAAATTTGAAAATATATAATCACTGACAATCCAAACTTTTAAATGATAGAAAAAGAAAGGCGTCAAGAAATAGATTGGGCAAACACATTCACGTGCACCGTGCCGGCTGTCAACGCTTTATCAGTTTTCACAGATATGATTGTATGTTTTGCATAATCATCTGCATACTATCGCAAACCAAGCGAATCAGTGGAATCAGATGAATCAAGTGAATTATGCTGCGTGGATTAGGTCGAGCCTAGGTTGGAATACATCAGATATGTCAAGTGCATTAGAAGCATCATGTGATCGAATACAAGAGATACATAAGGTACAACAGGTACATCAGGAATATTAGCCTGACAGCAGGTGTTTCAGGTGCGCGAGATGCGTTTGGTATACATATGTGAAATGAATCCTTACCAAATGCAAATTGGCTACGGTTGATATATGACATAACATTTAGCAAACAAGAGCAATATACATTTTGTTATTACAGTTTTCCAATATTATCTCATTTTATGCGTAAGTGTAAAAAGCGATTTTCTTTCATATTTATTCCAAACAGTAAGGAAGTCGAGGGTATAAATGGAGAATTGTGGAAACCACGTGGAAAGGAATTTTTGTTCTGATCATTGCAGATTACATCTTTAGAAATCCATTAGATATAATTATTGACATATGATAATTGCTACCTTACCTGTATTTACTATTCATACTTGTACTTATTCTTTTAATTAATACGGGATCACTCCTTTGAAAACGGCGAGAAAATGCAATATATATGTAGGAATGTTAGTTTTAAGGGCAAAGTAAGACGTATGCGATGCCGTACGGTGGGGAAAAGAAACAAAAGGGTAGCGACGGCCGTGGCCGATCGACGTCGACGGTCGCGGTTAGTTAGTAGTTCAAGATACCTCTTAGGAGAAGCGTTATATATTCTGTTTGTACGTGTTCATGTATTTGTTATGTAATATAGTAATATAATTAAATCACCATTGTTTCTTAAAATCCTACATATATTTCCCTGCATAGGAAAATAGACTACGAATAACTCCTAAAGGAGGATTAAAAATATTATCAATATACACTAGGATTGATGCAATTAATTTTTATATCCAGGGCCAAAAATCCTCTACTTTTTCTGTGCAGTAAAAAATGCCCAATGAATGTAGGAGAAAAACAAGTGACGTGCTTCGCTCAGTGAAAAACACGCGTGGGAGCACGACACCACTATCGCGCGGCAGTAATATTTGTTCGAAACACGATGAATAGTTTCAATAGAATTATTCTTTTCTGTGCCGAGTCAGAGTAATCCCCAAAGGGACTGCGATACGGCAGATTACGTCGATGAAAAAAAGCTCCATTCAGTGATAGTAAAACAATTCACCAAAATCCAGTCGAACAATGGATTGCCAATTGGAAAGGAGCGATACAAAATAAATGCGATGCGTAGGTGACGAGAGAAAAAAAAGATTTCATTAACGTGCTGGAAACAATTGCAGCACTTTTATTGTTTCACAAGTAACAGCTACAACGCGTAGACAAGATTTTAGATAAACTCGTGATAAGACCTATTTTCACATCGAAGCAATCCAAACATTCTGTATCATTTTATTCACCCTTCCCACGTCTGCGTTATTAGCTTCAACAAATTCGAAAACACAACGAGCCAAGCGTGGTATACAACAATGCAATCGGTACAGCACAATTATTTCAAGTGAAACAGTATCATTCGGCCGTGTCACGAACACTTGCACTCAGGAATCACAAGCTATTGAAACGACCACACCCGTATCCGAAACTCATTCAACGTGCCCACGTACCCTGGTAACGATCAACAGAAGGAAAAAGAAAAAAAAGAGTACGAGAATTTATCATAAAACAACCTGCACTCCAGCAGCCACGTGCCCCCAAGTTTCACCCCGAACATCCACCGTGCCCGTCGATAGAATCGCGCGGCTAACAGAATAAAAGTTGCAGCGCGAGAGGCGTGTGTCGAATCAGTTTGATCGGTACAGTATGATCGCAGCTGCCGGTGAACACGATTCCCAGTCGAGTTTGAGGTCGCGTGCGCGTGCTAGTATCCTACGTGCCCGGAACGTCTCATGAGCGCGATCAGTCGGCCCGATTGCTGTGCTCCGAAAGGGCGAACGGGTATGGCCGACCTTAAATTGCGCTGATGAAACGGCAAATCGTCGATATCATCGTCGGGGAGACAAACGGTCCAACCATTTGGCCGACGAATCCGGCCGGGCCTCCCGTGGGACGCGTTCTGCGGCACAAAAACACGTATACATACATACGTAGACGGCCGGGAACACGTACGAACGTTACCTCAGCATTGACAGATCAAGCATGGAAGAAATCCTTAATATCCTATTCATGGGTCGCGGCGAAGTGGTCCGTTATAGCTTGCTGGGCAGACGAGGACCAACAGGGATCATCTCAATGCCTCTCACCCGGACGTGCTGCTACGGGGGCGGTGAACAGTTCGAGGGTGGTGGGGTCGGTATTGGCGAAGTCCATCGGTGGAATTCAGCGTCGCCGGGCCGTACATCCGTTCCGATGTCCACGGAAAGCAAGCGGCGTGCTCGAACGGGGACAGGCACACCGTTCTATTCATGTTTATGGAAGCTGGACCATTTGCTGGGATCGCTGATGGAAACTATCTGGGGTATAAGCTTTAACCTGACTGTTGAAACGTACGGCAGTGCCACACGATGCTGGGTTGTCGTGTTGTCACTGGAGTATCAGCGTGACATCTCGTTTGGGGAAAGAAACTTGCCATTGTGCTGTGGGAATGATGCGGCTGCTATTGAATTTGTACAATTGTCAGCTTGCTCGGAGAGTAATGCCTTTCTTTTCATTTAACCTGTCGACGACGAAGTGGAAGACGTTTTCGTCGTTAATGAAATGAGGGTATGTGGGTGTGTGTTTGGTGGGATGGATTTTGCAAAGGGTTCGTGACTGTTGTTGATCCGATGAAGGTCAAGGGATTGGAAGATGAATGGAACTTGTTGTGAATTAGTTTGGTGGGTCAAGTTTCATTTGGAAGTCGATTCGAGAAAAGGTTTTAAAATAACTCGTTTAAAATATCAATTTGGGTTTTAAAAAAAACTTCACATTGTCACAGATCTTAAATTTGGTTAATTAATTTATAAGTTCCAATACTTTCCTCCGTTCCATTCGAAATTCGCCGTTTGATATAATATTATGGGACTAGTGTAAAGACAATCGCTATAGGTACGATTATCAACGTGAGTCATTGAAATATTAGTTTGGTCTAAGAATCGATACGTATTGCTATCGGGGCCACGATTACAAAACTATCTAGCCTCTTGCGAGTAGAAGTTGGTCCAGCGTGGGGCAACACTGCGGTCGTAGGTTGTCTACTGGCTCTCCCCGTCGACGCTCTAATTAACACGACTAATTGACAAAGTCCTGTTAGATCTATCGTCCCGTCCACCATGTGGTCATAATTAGAAATACATTTCGACAGAAAATCGATAGAATACCATTCTATTTTGCGGCCTTCTGGATTTCAATTACGTTTCATGCTGTTCCCTCGGCAAGGGTTGAAAAATAAACAGAAGTGTAGAAGATCTGCTAATTTTGTAACGAATTTTTTCATGATTCAATTATTTACTTTTGCAATCTAGATAAGAATATTTGAAACATCTGTTTTACCATTTTCCTTTAAACGATCACTCGAGTACTTTATTCATCGTGGAGGAAAGTCCGGTTTGTTCACGAACAAGTGAATCAGGAACTTAATTACCAAATATCATAATGTTTCTCTATAATAATGATGTACTGAAATTGAATAAATTATACAATACGTACTTTGTTTTAAAGTTTTAATTGTCTTTTTACCGTAACTTCTGGCGTATCGAAGGAAAGTTCTGTATTAAAATTGTTCCCCTTATACTTTTCGAACTTTCTCTGATACTGTTCGCGAGCTAATAATAGAAATCTCATCGTATAGCAAAGAACAATATAAATGATGGCTTTTAGCCAAATTAGTTACGAATAGAGGTATCTTGCATCATTTTCTAAGTGTATTTCGAACTGGCGCGTAACGCGAGATGATACAACCAACTATGCTTATAAATTCATACGTGGAATATTAATTTTTCGAATATATCCGGCATCCACGCGTCGCATTGAACCGTTGCGACGGTACGACTATTTTAATTGCCCTAATTGGTTTGCTAAATGTCTTACGAATTTTCAGGGTAAATAATGTTACAGAATTTATGTGCAACAGTGGAGTAAAATAAATAAGTACTTGTTTCAAATTTATTGTAAAATAATTCCTCTCGTGTAAAGATAATCCAGCATTGTGCAATCAATTTATGTATCAAATTTCGGAAAAGCGATTTATAGTTTTTTCACCAAAAATCGCATAAAATTGAAATTATAAGTAAAAGATAACAGTAGTATCTATTAAACCATTGCAATTCAGAACATTGGATACTCATTTGAACGTGACACAAGTTTCTTGTATTTTTGAACGCTACTCCAATTCTTATCTTGGATGTGGGCAAACTGTGGCCAACAGTTCTGGTGTAAATTCAGCACAAGCTAAGCGACATCCATTTTTCATAAATTCACGCGTTGTTGGCGCAGTTTCTATTAACAAATCTCGTAACCGGCGCAGGAAAAGAAACTTAATGGCATTCAGGTTAGGCAGGGGTTATTCAAAATAATATGCTCATGTATCACAGCGGTGTAATAAATATGAATAAAACAAAAATTTTAAGTGGATATCATTATAAATTTTATGAAATTAAATTAACAAATTTTTATAACTAGGTACTTAAAATATTTACGAAAATATATCTATATAGAATAAAAAAGTTTTTCTGTTTACCTTATAAAACATTATTCGTATAATTCCTTGTATTTAAGCCATTATTATTCTATGGGATTAATTGAACGAGAAATGGCTTCGTGCATTGACAATTAGTAGGTTTCGTATTTTGCTGCATTAAAATTGTTTATCTCTCAGTGTATTTGATTATTATCATTATATTATGATTCAATAATTGAACATGAATCAATCAATCAATCAACTTACAAGCAACTGCACATTTTCGTAATCCAATGCACCGTGCCTTGAAAATTATCAGTTTGGAGTGCACAGTAGAAAATTGCACATACTAACATTTTAACCAACGATTAATTCCAACCACAATATAAATACTCTTTACAAATTTCTGTTTCCGCTCATAGATTTTCATCAACGACCTTTCCCTTCGTTGTTATCGTGACAAGTAATTTATTTTCGAGATTTTAATCCGATCTTCAACGTAACGAGGCCGGGGTCACGTACACGTTCACATTTATTTCCCAGTGCGTTGTAATTTTAACACACATCACTTAAATTTCACACGACATAACCATTTCTCAAGAATCGCTGGGAACAGGTTTATTATCAGAAATTAATTTCCTCCTCGAAGCGTGACAAAGTGGCGCCCATTTCTTTTGTCCACGAGGAACTAATAATACGTAGACATCTGCGCACAAATCATACACCAACGCCTGGAGAAAATAATAAGAATCGTCACATATTTGGAGCTCTAGAGGCATTTGGAATCGCGCCATGCTAACCTGAAAGAGTAAAGCTGTTCACTTCTGATTCGTACACGAAAATCCATTGTAGATGTGAGGGCTATTGACAAAATGAACGATGGTTATATGGCGCCAAACGTTCCGTCGCCTCTTACTAACGCTATAAATCGTCTCTCGCTGGACTACCGACTAGTTTCAGCCCTGTGCAGCGCGAGTTTGCTTCGTATCAGCCGCCTTTCCTTCCCCTTTCGCATTATCTTCGACATTTCTGCTGCTTTTCGATACCGATCCTACTGATCTTGCGATTTTTGATTCGACCGCAATAAGGGAGCAGCTGTAAGGCTTCTTTTTGAAGAAATAATCTTCCGATGCCTGGCTTTTTATTCGTGCGCGGTAAACTATTGATATTTGCATTGAAAATTAAAATTCTTACTGATGCAGTTACTCGTTGATATTCATCAATAAATACGTATATATTGTAGCTAGATTCGATATGATGTTTTCTTCGGATTCGTTATATTCACATTGGAATATGTGATATAAAATTAATTTTTATTTGTAGACTTTGTTGCAAGAGTTTCTTCAAACAATATGGGGGAAGATGTGTTCGAGTTCTATATCAGCAAGTGATTGTTCATGGGATCAAAATTGGAGAACGTAAAGAAGTAACAGAAGTTGAACCTGCTGATGTTAGTGGTATGAGTCGGTTTATGGTCAGGCGCATGATTCCCCGAATGTGTAGAGCCGTGTATGCATGCACGAATGTATGTATATGAAAATGTTCAGAAACATAAGTTGTTCAATTTAGTAGGTATTCAATACACTACGAAAAGAACGCACAGTATTTTGTAGAATGCGTTGAATGTTCTGTGCTGTTATACAGACGAAATTTTCAACAATTCGTATTTTTTAGGAATTCGTTTAATTGAATATTCACTTTCCGTTCTGCATTCTTGGTAATTGCAGACTTTTTAAACTTTGAGTAATTTTGCCTAAATGGAACCGTCGATGAAATAGTAATTTCTTCGTTTTCAAAGTTTCCTGATTTTTCCGATTTTTACAAATTTTGATTAATATACTTTGAAGATACACATACGTGCTTTATGGCACATATGTATGTAAAGAAAGTATACTTTCTTTAGTTTTGGATTGGTCGCGCTTCCCATGCTCCGCGCGCCTCATATTTTAATCACCGATAAATGGGGCGGCGATTAACAAAAGAATTGAGGAGAGACAGATACAGGCATTACGCAATAGAGCACACGTGCAAAATACAAAGATAAAAATTATAAACAGAATTAGTAGTGCAGATAGAGAAGTGATAATAGTAAACTTTAATTGTCGTTTCTTTGTTTACAGGTAAGGTTGTAAATAGTGTAAATAACTGTTGTTAAATAACGAATAAAGACAAAATTTTCTTTGTTTACAGAGAAACATATTTCCGTTTGCTTTATCCTCCCAACAATAATAATAGTCTTATATGTATATGCGGTATTTACCATCTTTAATTGAAGTTTTAATTTGTAAATCTGAATAGCGCACAACCAAACTATTAAATATATCCCTCGATAATTCTTAAAGAGTACAAGAAATGAAGCGTAAGCGTGATGTTTGCAGAAACGAGCGGCAAACGAAACCTAAAATCGTGCTGCGTTTGTATCTCTTCCGTTTTTAACATTCTTTAATTCTATATGTACATCCTATCAGAAGTAAAGTTGATGAAAAATCGTTGACGTAAGGGGTTCCCACCGACCACCCCATCGTTATGAAAACAGGTACAGAAAAATAGTACTTAGCATGCATATCCAGTATATTTTATTCCTGAATGAATCATTAATACGTGTAAGCATACAGCTTCGCCTCATCGTGCAGGAAATATGCATTCATTTGCCACGCAAATTACCGTAATTGAATGTAAACAAACCTCCCGCGGCCGCATGCACAGTTCAGCCATGGACAGAACAGTCCGTCAGAAAACATAACACGGGCCACGATCAAAACTTGGCCATTTCCTGATTGGAAACATGGTACTTACTGTGCTTCCAAACGTTCTCCGCGCGACATAGAGTTTCCATCTGCATAGCGCGACGGAAATTTGTCGAAACACTCGCGGAAATACGACGATTACTAACTTACACGGAAATTCCCTAAAAGGATAACTTCTATATTATTTCATTCGCGTCCCGATATTAATTTGGCCCGAAACTTTCCCATGGCGAGAACGGAATTATTGATTGAAATTATCAACGAGCATTCGCGAATACGTGAGGTCTACGCGCACTTTATATACCACAGACGTGCAGATATTCCGCGGATGGATCGATACACGAGATATACCGCGAAGGGGGAAAGCAAATAGTAATCCCTAAGGTATTGCGAAGCGTACCGTGGTATCGTCTGTTGCTGATGTTTGCCCCGTGGTAATCCTATGTACATATATTTATATTCATACACATCGGAAAATAACCAACGTCGCGTGCATACATACATGCCGTGTTAACGTATTTTTACCGCGACCATAGCTTCGAAATGCCTCTCCCTATTCCCTGCCTCGCCCCTGTGCTCCCCCATTCGATCTGTCTTCCTCTCTAATTTTTCTCGTATTCCAACCCCCTCATCTCGGCTACGCCACCGTACACCCCCGCCCCCACTGGCGCAGTGTTTTAATATCGAAGGAAATCTACTACGTGCTCTCCTCCTCCTCTCTCCTCGTCTCTCACTTCATATCTCTCTCCTCGTCTCTCACTTCATATCTCTCTCTCTCGACAACTCGCGAGTCTAGCAGACGCGGATTTTATCCCATTGATGCGGTGAACACAGGTCTCGAGCGATGGAGCCACATTTTCCGCAGTAATACGCTTTCGAGTTTCGTGGACGCAGCGGCGTGAAACACGTATAATGACCCCACGACGATGGCGTACTTAGGGTCGAGAGGGTGAAAGGGAATTATATTCTCGAAATATTAGCGAGGGGCATGTATCGCTTTTATTTGATTTTTTCATTGTTTTTTTCGCGTCGCCATTAGTTATTGGAGAATTCAGTGTCAACGAGAAAAATATTGTCGCGGTGAAATTGTTCGATCATTTGTACCTGCGTCGGTGCAAACTTGTATTTTACGCGCGTACTTCTCGATTTGAATCCGCGACGCGTGCATCCAGGTACGTAGTGGATGCGTGAAAACGACCAGGGTTATCGAATATCTTGTACTGTCGAAGAAGAAACGAATTGAAAAAGCTTTGCCGTATACGCGCTGACGCGTCTTAAAAAGTATCACGATATATCAACATCAAGGATGCCAAAAACTTTGAATACACCAGCTACTTCGTATACGCGGCGCAGCAGAAGTTTTCCCCACTTCGCACCACCTATCCGCGGAAGAATTATTCTGGCCATTTTTCTTCGGAGGCCGCGACGATAACGAAATAAATAAGCTAATTTTATCGCAACAACAGAACCATTATTTTGGAAATATGACGCCGTGGACTTTGTTAATAGGAAAAGGAATTTAGTGGGACGATTTTCTTCCAGCGTTTGATATTTTGTTCCTTGCAATTTTTGTAACATGGAAAGTATGTTCTCTCTTAATAGCATTATCTGACAGAGAATGATTATGTTTTACAGTGAATATTATGAGAAAATATTCGTTTTCAATTAAGCTGATAGCGCTAGGTCATTCTTAATCAACTAGTGCCGAAAATCATTCCCTCCGGTGCAGCTTTGTCTAACATGTTGATATCCATCAGTGCATATTTCTGTTCTATGTTCCATTGTATCCAAAGCTGTGTCTAAAGCTTACCCGAGGCTTGTCTGCCTACCTGTATCACATATCACGTTGAAAGTTCTGAAGCGAAACAAGAGTTGATAAGCTATTCACGCCCGTAGAGAAGATTCGCAGAACTGAGAACAATACCGCGAGAGGGAAAAATATATTCATCCTGTTTTTCACTAACAGACGAAACATCTAAATATAATATTTCTTCTGTCATCTCAAAATGAATAAACTACATACAGCTCCCTGACACAACCTACGGATTGTTTTTTTTTAAATTATCGGACCAAGTGTTTTCTTGTCGGCGCAGAAGACGATGTAAAAACTTCTGCGTATAAAAGAGAGTAGACACTCGTACACTTGTACAGAGGGCTTACGACCTCAAAGACAGCCTCAAACGGTTCAAAGGTGCAACTTCACACCTTATTCAAACGTTTTCGAATCGTAAGCTCGCCCCTTTCATTCGTCGCTTTCAATACAATGCCGCTGTGATCTTGGACCCTTCTCGTTTACGCAGCGACTGTTCGCAAGTTTCGTAGTCAAAGCCATCCAAAGTCCTTCGTCTTCGCCCGGCGCTCGTATTAATCGTGCCTCTGGCTTTTATGCTCATTAAGTTGCACAGCCGTTGCCGGGTACGAAGCCGTTAAACCAACGACATCACCAGTACATCCACGAAACAGCGGTTTCTCTCTTGTGCCGACCGAGTAAGACGATCGAGAAACCAGATTCCTTAGCGAGTTCCTCCACCTCAAGCCTACATGCCATAGCGTAAAGTTTATGCAGACTATAAGGCTTTCAACAGCGATGCGGTCTCCGCTGAATTACATTTGCGGTTTGCCTGCGCGAGCAACTCAATATCAAGTTGTTCGCGTGTACGTGAGAAAAACGGGACACCGTATGCCGATTGTTCAATGGCGAAGTCGATTTCTATTGCAATTGGCGTGCAAAGTGCAATAACAAATACGCGTGCGTGCTGTAGGTACATCGTTTCGAAAAGGTGAATTTTCCCCAGCAATGGTATCGAGGTATGATTTAATTTGACCGCCGAATTTGAAACAGTTTTGCGTTTTATTGGTTCCGATTGTTAAGCAAGATTATTAATTGCGAATGGTGAAATTTGATTCCGCTTGAACATATGCGGCACCTTTTCTTTTAAGTAGTGCAATTCAATGATTTGTGACCAGACGTGACTGTTAAGTAGGAGCAGCCTGGCGATAAAGCCTGAGGTATTTTTGTATAAGTAGTACAGCATAGTGATATGATCAGACAGATTTCTGAAACGCAGCAGTTCAGTAGTTCAGATCAATGATATTGGAGCGACGTGTCATTTTATTAAGTGACACAGGTTAGTAATTCCCGTGCACTTATCTTTTTCATTGAGTAGTAGAGCTTATGAATACCGTCAGACATATTTCTGGATTTTGGCACACCAATGACATGTTCGGAAATATTTTTCAGGAGTACAAACCAATGATACGTGGTCCCTCGAATAATGAAAGAAATTCGTACTGTAAAATTGGAAGGGGTCACTCTTACAGAAGGCATGCTTACATCTTCGAATTGTAAGGCTTGCAGTAAACAATAATCTAAATCATAATTAATTCGAAACTGTACGGTATTAATTGTACCAGAACTAGAACTACAGAAAATTGAAGGTCGTTGCAACAATTTCCAATTTCAATACGTGTGTTGAAATCGCGGACCTGGTGTTGTCTGTGAATAAAACGTCAGCCCACCCTGAAGTTAACGATGAGAGTAGGGAGGAAAGTTCAACTTCGGAATTTACGGGAAGACAACGGGGAGAAAAGTTTCAGGTACACATCTGGGCAGGCAATAATCGATGCACGCAGCAGTTTTTGCCAGATGGTCTGTACACACCCAACGACATTCGGAACTCCTCCATTGATACCACCCCTTATTCGGCCTCAGCGCTTATTAATTCCTATTGGGCATTGCAGCTTGCAATACTGAAGAGAGATTTCGATCAGAAGCCTGGGGGAATTGATTGTCGGAGAAATAGCACGGGATGATACCTTATGCGATACCTTTGTTTAAATTGTTTCCACGCGTAAAAAATTAATGCTTTACATAATCAGTGTGGCAAAAGTTTCCAAACAAAAAATTTGAATACTTTTGTGTAGGAATAAAATATGTATGAAAGAAAGATAAAAAATGTGATAGTAACTGTTTCATTTTTGCACATGATTTATGGTGATATAGCATCAATTATACATATATTTTGTAGTACAACATTTTTAATTGAGCGAAGACTCAAATCAGTTGTGTACGTTTCAATTTGCCTACGTACTTTGGTATCGGGTTTTTTTTTAATGATTATTATTACAAAGTCAGATTAACTATTATATTAGAGTATTACCGTGTGCATGTGTATTTTATATGTTGATCCTGGCAATTCGTTACAGGTGGTTGAAATGTGTTTTCGAATTTTTTGTAACAGAGCTCGGGATTTTTTCAAACCACGGAAAAGTAACGCGTGCAGCCTATAAGCTCCAATAGATAACGATAAAACCCGTACCAAAGCCCAGGCAAGTTAAATGTAAAAAATGCGTACAGTTTTGCCATTACTCTAAGCTCTATATCAAAATTGTCCACTGTCCTGCTTATTACTTTTTTACCCAAATTCGTTTGCAGGTAGAAAATCTTGAAACATCAATTTATAGAAGTGAAGACAAACACGTATATTGTGTACAATTGTTTCACTCTTGTACTGTATGGCATTTAAATATAATAATATGAAATCAAATTGTTGAAATAAACCGAAGGAAGAATATTAAGTAAACTCACTATTTCACATTTTGATTACCAAATCGTTTTTACTTACGACATATTTTTATTTACTATGTTGTTTTCTTTAATTCTAATATTCTTCGGCAATTCGTTGCCAATATTGTTTCTCATCCTTATTCTTGGTGGATGATTCAATTTTATTTACTGGCCATATATTCATGTATTTATGTATTTACAAAATATATATCCTACGTGTCCTTTTAAATAAATTCAATTTCCTCGCAACTACATTGCGAGGAAATTACATTACAGTATATAAAAGATATTTAATCTTTAAATCACTAGTTATTTCCATTCATTTTATTCAAAAAATTGTAATTTTTACTAGATTACATATAGTATCATTGATAAAACAATAGCGTGTTTGTATGCTCCATGAAAAAATAAATATTTTAATTAATTGAAACTCCATTAATGTACATGTATGGTTCGTAAACGCATTTAAATTGCATGTGTATCATTAAAATATTTATCACCCGTAATATGTATATCGACTATAAACAATCTATTAATTATTCTGATGCCAGAACAATAAAGTAACAGTAAATAAACCAGCCCCTGGAACAAGAACGAACCTTCAAGCGTAAATAATTATCCCATTAAGCAATACAAATACTGTTAAAGGATTAATAAATTAACACAACGGTACTTGCTCAGTTAAATACTTATTTCCCAAATGTTTCAGTGAAAGATTCTGTGTACCGTTTAATTATATTCGAATTAAATTTACTTAAGGATTATAAAGGAACAATTTGTAACAAAAAGTATATAATGCAGTGTATAATTATGCAGAACATAATCACGTACAAACCATAGCGGCATAACAACGTTTCATAAAATATTTTCTGAAAAATGTTAAAAATCATTGAAACTACAGTGCAATTAAGCTATCCACTTCGATACTGGCGAACATTCCTTTAATCATGCCGAGTCGATGGAACTCTGTTTCTGTATTACTGTTCTATATCTCCGAATACTATTCGCTAGTCAGTCCCGTTCAAGCGTGAAACACGTCGCATCTGTAATTTCCGTGCAGAAACTCTGAACCTCAGGGTGTCTTTTTCTCGCGTTCGTTCTATCCATCTGTTGGCCCTATCCTTCGACCCTGCTCTTCTGTGCATCTCCGCGAATCGCTGAAACATACGTTTCCCACGATCAACTCGAATAGTCGTGTCTTCCACTTTTCTGGCGGTAACCTGATGCATTTGGACCTTCGCGCTGCTCCTAAAATCAATCGCGCGACAAACAGGCAGTTTGTCATAAGTAATTGCGTATGTACTGTAATTCAAAATGTTTTGTAGAATATAGATTACGGAAAATAATAAGATCAGGCGTCTACGACGATTACGAAACTATCATAAATATGTTAGCTCAATGTAATTGAAACGATGCTACTAGATTAATATTAAATATTGTATGAATTTTAAAAATTTCTGCACGTTGGTGTAAAATGGAAAAATATTTGGTCGCCGCGTATATTTTCCTCGTCGTTCAAATTCCGGAATTTTGTAGTTATCAGCGTTAGCAACAAATCCGCGGAATTATTGCCTGTGCTCCGACCAATAGTTGCTGCACGCGGGCGCCTTTCAAATTACATTTTAAATGGCTGCTGGTTTAAAAACATTACCCTCGCCACCCGCTCCCCTTCTCTCTCACCCTCTCTGCCATTTTGAATTTATTGTCCGTTTGATAGTACGCAATCGGGTGATACGACCGACCGTGCACGAGCAAGCCAAATCGTTTTAAAATTACGTAATAAATTTGCAAGTTCCTGCTACCGGGAACAACAGGAATCGCCGTTAATATTTTCGCGAAAGGCACATCGATATATCTGCCACTAATTTGGGAAAAATTCTTGCCCTCCGTGTATCAGATGCAGTATTGTTACCGTACTTGTCAACAAAAATTCGAGAATTGAGTTACGGGAATGCTTAAATTAAAATATTATAATAAGAAACATCATTGTCTTCCTTATAATTAGCAGCACTTAATATTTCTGTGCGGTGTACTCTATATTGTTTATTCCGTGAGTTACAAGACTTCTGTTTCGTCACTGGTTCATTCATTCAGCGTGAACATTTGCATGTATGTTTTAAAGATTTTAATAAATTAACAACTACGCAGGTATAGGAAGTAGTAATCCGTGGCATTAAATATTCAATTTTATTCATATGTGCTATTCCTACAATGATTGTGAAGAATGTACGGTCAAGGGAATAACTATTTTATTCTACATTATCCATGCTTCATCAAAATCTATACATATCGATGTCTTCTTCAGGGTGATAATCTTTTATAAGACGTAACAAGATATATTTTGATAAGCAGATAAGCTTTAATGAAAAATAGAATTAATCAGAATTCATACGATAAGCATATGTATATACATATGTATCCATAATGTGTAATTTTATTTTCTTGAATATGTGAAAAATGCTGCATGTTTATTTCAAAACGTATAATTTGTGTTTTCTCTTGCAACGATAACTATTTGTATTGGACGTAACAGTTTATTACACGGTGCTAAAAATTTTAGTGGAATAGAATGAATTGCGTGCAAATAACCTACACCTAACAATTTAACGATAAATACGTAAGACATGCCTTCCTATCCCTTCGTTGTATTCGGAGATCAAGAACATACCAAGAAAACCACGCATCTGTAACCCGTTTCTGAACTACACAGTGTTTGGAATCCCCTAAGATCCGACGAAGTCGTCAAACGAAACGATGTGGTCGTATTGCAATTGAAATTCCTGAAATCGTATTGCTCTATCTAATGCTTACTCCTCTATAAATTAGTATTGAACAAAGTACGTTTGAAAGAATGTATGTATGTACAGTCGATTCGAAATGTAAGTTAACGCGCTTACCAACAATTTAAATGTATAATAATAGTAATAATGTATATATTATTATTATAATCTTTTTTTACATGTTTTAATGAATTCTTTATACTATAAGTACATAGAAAAGTAAGTTACAAAAATGTACATATATCGTTGTTATTAAACATATATCGTATTCACTTGCACATAGATGTCAATCGTTAATTTGCTTTCCGTGGTAACTGCATGTTTGCCTAAACGAAGAAAGAAAAGTAAAATTTAGCCCTTTCGTTTTAAATAGATTATATAATTTTGTTCCAACAAATCGTATCTGAAAAAACATTTTATCTTTGCTTGCTTCGTTCTGACCTCATCAAGATAGAAACTATTTTATACTGAATGCAGATTGAAATAAAATACAAAATATTTAGACACATAAATACTTAACTATAAGCCGAGAATACTTTTTAAACGGTGTTTTATATTCCAATGTGAAAATTCTATTCCGAAGAATTAAGATATAGGTTATTTAATATTGGCGACAAAATATATTTACTCATACATTCTCGATGTAGGTCGATCTTTTCTGAGAGTAATGGAATTTTTAACACCTTGCGAGATATTTTTAAATATGATTGATCAATCAATGTCCATAATGGAAACATTAATGAAACATTTGTGTTTATGATAAAAATCGTGTTGGACTAACGACATGCTTCAGTGACACGTAATTATATTGAAACAAGTATTTAACTGTATGCATAAAACATGGTAAACGCTATTGGTATATTAAAATAGAGGAAAATAGAACGAATTTATTGATGTTGCAAATAAATCTTTGAAAACTAGTATTTAAATACATTAATTACATAGCCCGCAAAGAAAATTCTGTGTCTCTGATATAGGAATACAGTTCCCCACGAATTTAAATAGTGACAGAGCATGTACACCGAGTTAATTTCAAGCATACTTATCATCTTACAACAAGCATTTCACGTAATAGTTGCATGCAAAGAAGGAAATTTTAAAGCATATTGAAGTGTTAAAGAATTAAGGCGATGCTACTATAAAAATTAAATTAATAAGACAAGTGTTTATCAAATATTAAGTTTAACGTCATGTATCTTATCGCTTATCATTACTTTATGGAGGAAGTGAATATGAATTGCAAACAATGTTCCGTTAATACAGATATATATCCTTATTTGTGCTTTACTATACAAGTACTATATTAATACATTTCATCATGGTCTAACGTTTTTTGAGATCTTTCTTCGAATAATTCTTTTCCTGTACAACACTATCTCAGTATATAAATAAATTCCCACGGCTTCCTTATCAATAAAATATTACACAGCTCCATAACACCTACACGCATACATGACAAATCGGGCTTACACATCCCACACATCAAACGAACGACTCCAATAATACTTTCACTCCAATCATTTCTATCACAGGGGATACGAACCACTCCACCGTAAGTGAAGAGTGTACGTAACATCAATCCCTCAACCCCTACATCTAATCCAATGAACCACGCCTCCTTTCTAATGTATCCTCTAAAAAATAAAAAAAAAACGGAAAAGAAAGAACCTACAATGTATCCAATGAAAAATCACTTTTCCCCACGCGTGCATTGCACCACTTTTTGCAACCATTCACGTTCACCTATCCTCAAAACCGCGGCAGTGAGTAGCGACCACACCCTCCAGAGGAACAGGAATTTCTTCCATTCGTGATTTTAAAGTATCCTCAATGCTGGATATGGAAAGTTCCCATGGAGCAGCCTGTAAAAGGATCAAAAGTTAAATGAAGTTAGCGGTCGGATAGAGAATTCTTGGCGAGTGGAAAGCGGAACGAGGGGGGTGAGAAGGGGCGAAAAGGAGAGTGCAAGGATTCTGTGGCGGTACCTGCCAACTGCAATTCACCCTCCCCCACTCCCGCCATTTCCCAATCAACGGGCCCTTTATTTCATCCGCTTTCGCGCCATGGTCTTGCTTTAAATAATATTTTGCAAAACAGCCGATGCAGAAGAGCAGCGTTACCACCGTTCGACGAACGTTTTACTTAAACCACCGTTGCGGCTTTCCCGCAATCTCGTTCCCCTCTTCAGGAGTCCATTAAGACTGTTACATCTTTCCGTACAGTTTATTTTGCCCTTGCTTTTCGAATGCTGGCCAGGTTGGTTCTGTCCCGAACGAACGGCAGAAATGCGTTGGAATAAAGTAATAGCCGCGACCCCCCAAGGAGCTCTGGCACCGTTATTCTTATAACGCTTGAAATGCATTGCGAGGGAAGTTTGCGAAAGAGGTACGAAAGACACTCTGATACGTTCTAAATTGAGGGTGGAAAGGTTTCCCTCCGAACTGACGGCGATACGCCGTGTTCACAGCATTCTGATTTAAGTTCTGCGATAATTATGTTACTCCACGGGGCGATGGATTTACCTGCCTGAAACTCTTCGGTATTTCGCTGTCGCTTAATTTAATGCGTTTGGGGAAAAGTTGAATCTTTAGTTGAAGACGTAAGAAGAATGGGGTTTAACGTTTATCACGAAAGGGAGCAATTATATTTTGCACACTATTTCTCCAATATTATCTACTAGATATTGTCGGTACAAAATTTGAACATAGAATTGAAAAACGTATGCGCAAGCAACTTTTTATTATCACTTTCGTTCGACAGTAATGCAAATATGATGTAAACCATGTAACGCGCGGATTTAAATAAACGTGTACTGGATTATCGCGTGCAACGATCGTGTAATTTCATGCCCGTGTTTACGGATCTTCGTTTCAGTGTGCACGGATTATTGAGCGTGTCCTTACATTAATGCATCCGTTATTACGAAGGAGTGCTACCCAAGGGATTTCGGCGCATTAACTTTTCATGCACAGAATTAAACCCTTTGCCAGGCAACGTAGTTTTCGTAATTCCACCAAATCGGAGCATTCCATGTTTTTTGAACGCAACGAAGCCTGATCTGTTCACTAACATCGTGCAATAACAAAAGGTGAACTGTTACAGCTTTCATTGTACTCGATCTCCGTCGTGCATTTATGTTATTCAAAGGAACATTTATTTTCTTCTGGCCCCGACTTACTGTCGATATCGCAAAGGGGGGCTTCGACACAACTAAATTATTTACCGGTCGATCATTCACAGTCCTTCATTGTTCCTCTAAATTATAGCAGCCCGTTCTGCCGGCGGATATTCAAAGACGAATATTAAGATGGAGGAAGAAGATGATGACGGAACAAACAAAGGAAGATGGACAAGGAAGGTAGAGGAGAGACGGATATTCGAAATGCAAGAAAGGGAAATAGACAAAGCTATTTCCTCTTGGACCAACGCTTTGCCGGTGAATCTTCAACAGAAATGGGAAGACTCTAATACACCAAGGGGACTGCAATCAGAAGGCCAAGTTCTTTATTCGTCTTTTACCTTGACACCTACACAGATCCGTGACACATCTTCTTCCTACATTCATTTGCTCTCTGGGGCGAAAAATCCTTGCAGCTATTACTGTCGGATTAGACAGGGCGAGGCTGAGGCACGTGGAAAACATTTATTGAGAAATTGCATTGAACTGAACTTTCACAATAATTGGAAATTTCTATGTCGAACCTTTTTCTTGCAGGCACGACATTTTTAATTAATTTTTTAGCACATTTCGAGAAGCTAATCCTGGTGTACTATTTGCATGTTTTGAACGATTTAATTGTTAACAATTATTGCTACGCACTCCTTCGCACAACACGTGGAATAAAATATGTAGCCGAAAAGGATGTAAATATTGAAATATTTAAAGGTATTGTTGAAATGGTAAGTGCCGCAGTGGGTGAAACTTTGTTCAAAGTGCATACTTTTCTAATATTGAAACTTGGCTGGAATTTATTTTTAATGGGGCCTGCGAAAACCGCCATGGAGGAATATATAAATGAAATATATTTAAGATTGGTTTTGCCTCGCCATGTTGCAAGTTTTCATCGAACTATTGTGTGGTCTTGAATTTTGAAACGATGGTTTTCATTTCTCATCCTTAAAACGAACAGTCAATTAATTTTATACAGAGACCTTTCAATAAATTGATAGAAGCCATTGAAATGATTGAATCCTCTTTTCAAGAGTATTTCAAAATCTTTGAAAATTCGAGGGGTGTCTAATTGAGAACTCATCGACAGAATATTTCTACTGTGTAATACGTTTAAGGCGATTCCACAAATAGAAAGTTGCTACTCCAGAAAATGCGCAACAAGTTCAATATTAGTCGCTAACAAATCATGTGAGAATAGAACCGAAGCAAGTTAAATGAAAGAAGTTGCTGTGCAAATTATCACGCTATTGACCAGATGTTGACGAGAGAACTAAACGAGACCAAAGTACAAATAAAATAAAAAAGTCCAGGAATGTAATGAATTTCAAATTTAAACAGGCATTACATGGGGCACAACATAATCAGCATACTGTAATACCAACTTGTGAAACTTTTACCTTCAATTACTGTATAAACTGACGAGCAATCTGATTATCGGTCAAAAATCCATTAGTTGTCAAATGCATCCACGTTTCCGTGCATTATTCCCAGCGCTCGCAATTCATATCAGATCTGCTTCAACTCAAACACCAAGCATCGCGTGTTCCGCCGTCAAGCTCGCGAGACGCGGTGCCACGGTCGCGTGATCGAATTTCAATTTCCGTCCAAAGTCGAATCTGAAGCGCAGCCATTCGACCGGCAGGTCTCAGAACTTAATAAAACCTGCAACCGCGGAAAGATTGCCTCGGAGGACCGGTTTGACTTTCGTCGCCAGTGCGAAATAGCGTGTCCAGTCCAAGATATGCCGTCCCTCTCGCCGAATCGTCGTTCTACATCGAAACACTCTCCATCTGGGTGTGCGAACCGACGCGACGACGGGGATCCGATAAAAGTTTCGAGGATTATCCGGGGTTCGAGGTCGGGGTCAAAGTTAGCCGTAACGCGAGCATATTGACCGCGACAGGCAGGGGAATAATGACGGCACGAGCGAGGACCGGAGGAAATCTATCGTGGCCTCCTCCTAGAATTATCGCTATCGGTTAGCTTCGAAACCGCGGGTCATCGCGATCCTGGCCGCGCGACGTTTGGCTCGGGAAGGGGTCACAGTTGGAAGGAGAAAAGCGCGAGAGACGCGTTCGAAGAAGGGAGAGACAACGGCAACCGTTGGGAAACGGGGACGACTTGGCGGCGAGAGAATTTCGTGCGAGAGAAAACGAGAGAGGCCGGTTATTAGCTCTATACGTGTGGCTCGTATAGCAACGTGAACACGGTAACGCTACCGAATCCTGTGGTAATTACCGTGCACACGGGGTAATTTAGATCCTTCCCAGAGGGATTTATGCAAGGAGGGTCTGGGAGCGGGGGAAGAAACCGCTCGAGCCTGTGCTTGGATAGGTAAGCCGTAAAAAACGATTAAGCTCATTGATTTTAGGGGCAATTCGATGAACAGTTTAAATTGATCCAGTTGCACCACCGGTGGGGCATTCATTGTAATATTATATTATTGGGCCGGTGCCCACCGCGACGAATCCATGTAGAAAATTTAACGACGCTAATATTGTAAATGGATTATGGGCCATGAAAATTGTTAATGTCAGAATTAAATAAACACTAGCGAACGCAATCAGTAAGACTGCCCCCTTTGGTTAAAACGATCTATTCAACATTTCTTCATTTTTCACGATACGCCAAAATATTTCAACTTCCACGCGTCTTTTAACTTTTGAATAAAGTTAGAAAGCCGTACGCGCGTGTCATAACTATGAGATCCGGCAGAAGTTTCTATAGTTACGGGACGCCGGAGGGGTGTTTTTTTCTTCTCCTACTTGCTCTTATATATCTAGAGACGTGATATGCTTCTTGAGTTAAAATATTGTTTATCAATATTTATTCATACATATTACACTCGGATTGACATAAATTTCATGCCGGCATGCGAGAATTTAAAATTTTTGCTGGTTCTACAGTTATGCAACCGCAGTGTATTATGAAACAGCTTGTACAATTTTCGACTGTGGTTACTGCATATGTAAATGCACGTGCAAGAACGATCACAGGTTAACCGTATGTTAAACGAAGTAAGGAATTTTTACCGTGTGCCGTGTTGAAATTGAAATTGAACGGTTATTGGTTGAGAGTAACAAATCGTTGGGATTAAGGCCTATCTTTACGCAGGCTAGAGAATTTATGTGCGAATGCGAGGAATGAAGAGGAATTTGTTTTTGTAATGAAAGAGTTATCGTACAGATAGGTGGTAGTATTATACAATTACGACAAGGTGAACTGATCGAGGAGCATTTGAATTTTTAGGTGATGCAGTCGACAATAATCACACCTTGGTTCTCCTGGTTCGAATTCCACTTTAAACTGTAGGTCCAATATACGTTCAAACTCATGTTTTCGAAACCCAGTTACATCGTTCCATAATCCCATAGTAGTCGTTAATCAAAATATTTAATACTCCGAATGTACCATTGAGTAATAAATAAGGAAGAAAATAATATTTAAACGATGTAACTAAAGCTGACAGTAAGTGCAGTTAAGCGCAGCGAAGAACAAAAACAATTAAAACTAATTTAAAGTTAAGTGAAACTACTGTTTCCTCCAAAACTGCACACGAGTACAGCAGCAAGGGCAATAAATGCAGAAGAGATTAAATATTCATTAGAAAACAAGGTTTCATATGCTCCCGAGAAAGATAGGAACACATATAAATGTAAAATGTAAACGTCGAATGTAAAATTGAAGGAGTCGTAAATTACAAAAAAAATGAATCACTGCATTATTTCGTCTCGAGTCAGAGTTAAACGGTCGATAGAAAAGTTTTACTTCTCATTCACAGTACAGGTTGTAGAATTTGAAGAGGAAAGGTAACAGCGCGTAGTAAATTCTTGAGGTGCTCGAGGGCTTGCGCCAGGAAATGAAGCACTTCCGTGGGCTGTTGCGAATTCCGCGCGAAAACGCGTAATGTTATACCACCTTAAGGCGACACTGCTGTTTCAACCGCGAAGGCAGACAAAAGTGTCATAACGTATACCGTGCGGAAAATCTTGAAGCTGATAAAACTTTGTCTGATAGTGGAAGTGATGGCGTGCAAGAAACAGTTTCTCCTAACGCACATTTAAGGTGCAATAAAAACATTCGGAATGCGAAGGGCCTTATCTGATTTGCATTACGCTACTGTTCATGGCCACATTCGTTTTGCGAAGGGAGCAAGGGTTAATTGAAATTTGTCAATTCTGGACTGCAAATTGAACGCGCAATGCGTTAGACCTGCAGACGAACGTGAGGTTGGTGTTGTTTCGACACTGACGAGAGTCAATTTTATTCTACGTTTATAAAGACCCTGCTAAATATCAGAAACAATACTTTTTAGTTTACTTCTAACTTAAATATGAGGATCAACGTCGCAGGCCAGTGAAAGCAAATCTCATTAATATTTTGTACGAACTTGCATTCCTGCTTTACTCTCACCCATCTGATTCCACGCCATAAACATATCATTCTTCAGACGTTGAATTATTTGCAGCAAGCGATGGTTCCGGAGTTCACTGGCGAATAAAATCAATCCGTAAATATAAATCGCTCGACCATACCCGGAAAAATGCGGCATTGATGCGGCAAGAGAATTGAGCCTCCATCGATAAGTCAAGCTCAAAAACCGCAAGCTCAACGATCTAGCATTCGCAAACAACGAGCAACTTTTAATTCATCGTTAATTACAATAAACAATTCCGCCAAATTATGATCACCCATCATCATCATCGGCACGAGTCCGGTTGAACAAATTGTTAAACTATGCAGAATAATCTGGCAATGAAAAAGCGCGTGTAAACACGTCGAAAAAGTGGGCGGAAAGGTACACGGCTGTTAAAGGGGCAAGAAGGGGGAAATGAAGAGAACGATAACATAGGGAAAAAATGACCGTCGTGGAAACTGTCTTCGTTTTATTCCGGTTCGCAGTAATTCCAGGGGAAGCCGCGCCGCGGCGTTACATAAAGAAATCCACGACGGGCGAAAAAATTACGACGTCCCGGCCGTAAACGGCCACACATACCTTCACATCGTGAAACGCGTCGTAACGCGGTACGAGATTTACGAGGCCGTGATTCCACGATTGATCGGCACAATGGAGGCTTATTATCGTCTCCGTCGGCCGAAAAACGATTGCCCTGCCGATTCAATGAAGCGTTTATTTCTTTACCCACGAATGTCTGCTACGTATCTAACGAACGATCGAATTGATCGTGTGCCACCGCGTAAGAACCGGTATGTATAAATTGTTTCAATTATTCCGCTGAAATATCACGGTTGCTTCTGGTTGAAAACCGATTGTTCTGCAGGGAAATCCCACGAGGTGCGGTTTAGAGTAGGAAGCTCCTATAATGGCTGGTCGTAAGGATAGTTCTGGATCTTTGAATAAGAGTGGAATGAAGCGTTCTGCGAAAAGACAGTGCCAGATACTCTCTGAATGTTAAAAAGAATACTTTCAGAATCCGATAGAAGTTTAAGGATAAGATGACAACTGTACAATTGTCAAATACAGGAAATGATCCCTTGCCTCAAAATGACGTTTTCGAGACGTCATGGATTTTTCCCACTATACTGAACTAGGTACAAAGGCTTGCACACGTTACACGATTTTGAAAGCTTCTTTGTCACACTTTTTTACATAAATTTTCTTCTGCTCACAGAAATGTATTTCAGTTTCGACCACGTATATGGGGCGTCGAGTTAGAAAGTAAATATAGTACCTCTTGGCCGAACGCTTTCGAATTAAATTGTAGGACAAGGAATTAAACAGGCAACTCTGGTTGAGAAATCGTAAGGCAAGGGATTAAAACTGTTTCATTGTAAGTATCTACTGTTATTAATGCTAATGAAAAATATTAAGCGCAATGTTACGAAAGTTACCTGCTCGTGGAAGATTTAATTGCACGTGAAAAATAAATGAAGAGTGGCCGTACGGTGCGTAATATTTTCTGGCAAATGAATTTTCAACAATTTTATATCATTTTATATCATATTTCAGGAAATATGAATTCGTGATTTGATTAAGTCCTCTATGGGAGGAATAAATGTTGGTTAACCCCTGAAAATTATACCTGCAGGACAATATTAACATTTCTTATGGCGATTGTGCAAGAGTATACAAATGTAATTGGTTTGTTATAATCCAATATTCGTTTGATAGCAACACTTCTAGTTCATTAAGTTTGTTCTTAAATAATCCAATTTTTAAAGACAAAAATACGCTACATATTTAAATTCAATCTGAATTACACTTTATAAATAGAAATTTCTTGTAAACTACGACTTACACGAATGGATAAATTAATGGATTGAAATAAATTAATGGACATTCAGTGAAAATGCAGTGAAAAAATGTTTCCTACTGCGCTATAATAGAAATATCTCCATTAAGATTAATTACATATGTACACCATATATCACTGCATGTAAGTTACTGAAAAGAGAAAAATACAGAAACAATAAATTCCACTCCAGCCCAATAATACAGTACTCTACAAACTCCAACGACAACTGCCAACAATTTTCGCGCCCCGTCAACTTCATTTCGCCACACGATTAACCCCAACGAACTCTATAGGAATGATCGGAAAATATCCGCGACTATACAGTTAATTATCCAGTTGTTCAAAGTAAACGGCCCTCGAGGATATCCGCGCTTCTCGCACAAGTACACGGTCGAACCAACTCGAAAAGTTTCTCGGTAAGCAGAGCCATTTTTCAAGTTTTCCCGTGGAAAAGGGGGAGGCGTTCGCGAACCGTGGCATTTTGGAGCTACGATCGCATGGACGTGGCGGCGGATACAGGGGCAGAACGATAGGTAACATCGCCGGGCGAAGAAGACCCATCGAGGCGTGAACGTCGAAATCGATGTGAAGTGAATGCTACGGAGGCAGCGAAAAGTTTAAAGAACGCTCTCGACGGAAAGGGTGGTGCCGTTCGAGGGTGATACCGTTTTACTGAAAGGCCAGCCACTGAACAAGACGGACGACCGTGAATCGCGGCAGTCGGTACCAGCGAGCGAAGAAACAAAGTAAATTTGAACACTCGTACGACCGTCGATGAATCTTTTTAGACCCAGAAATCAATTTTCTACCGTTCTTTTCACTCGGCAATGTTTTGCGAGGTTGTGGTTTCTGGGATTCCTTGTTACGCGGCAAACCCGCGTATCCCCCATTAAAATACGGCTAGCAGTCGGCACAAAGAACAACCTTCGACGTGCAGATTGTTAGGGCGTTTATGACGCGCAAGTAATAGTGTTCCGCGGCACACCCCCGGAACCAACATATCTTTCAAAATCGCCCCCCCCCCTCCATAAAAAAGCGTCTGGACATCTGCACAAGGAATAACCTTCAACGTGCAGATGGCTAGGGCGTTTATGACGCGCAAGTAATATAACTGTTTTTGAGGAAGTCGTTTTACTCTCTAATCCGTCGAGGCATACGCAATTACTCATGTACGTCCGCAACAGTTAATTGCATGCGTCATAAACGTGAGTTTCCAAAAGGGCCTTGCATCTGGGACCCAGCAGGCACGGCCAGGTCAAGCTCTAGGACCCCGGTGGAAATTCCGTGGCGTTGCAAAATAATTTGCAACGTTTAAGGCCTCACCCCTCCCTTCAGGAAACGCGCTTCGGGCGCTAAGGAAGTGTGCGACCACACCTTGATAACCCTCTGATTGGCAATTAGTCATTTTTCCTAATGTCCGATCAGCGTGCCTAAAGCACCCTTCCGAGTCGATGTGCTGGAGTACATTCGACGAGGAAGTCAGTCTAAGACAGTCCAGGACAGAGTCCAATACAGGGTCCAACCCAGCACACTGAAAAGGAGAAGCAGTATCGTCTCCCTTTTCAGGTGTCTGTCTTCTTCTCAAAGGTGCAAGTCAAATTATCATCTTCTTACTCGTTAATTTGTCTTCACTGTCTTTTTCTGAAGGCTGTGTGAAGTATTTATCCAATATTGCTATAGAAATGTGCAGCGTAAATGTAATTGCATAAATATTACGACTATATATGTATTATCATCGATTCTAAAATCAGTATAATTTGATGGCAGCAAAGAAGCATGGCCTTGTAAACCGTTTTTACTTAATTCGACTGACATAGAAATTTTGATTTATGCGTATATATGTAATGACACAGTGGTACCTCTATTACTGTGCCTGTTTTTGGGGGCGTTCATGAATATGGTGATTCTTCATAAGAAAATAAATTGGCAACGAGAAGTGGATCCTCTATGAATTATTTGGAGAAATCACGTTTAAAAATCATCCCCAATACAAGTAACCTGACCAATAACACAGAAGATCTACCTTTTTTGACAAATTTACTAACGAGAAGAAAATCCAAATATGCATTTAGGACGTTTTTATCGCGTGAGGATTCCTTTTTGATATTTAAGTTTAAACATTTCATTGACGCATAAATGAACATTCCTTCATAAATTATACTTGGAACTTTATCCATTCAAAACAGAAAAACCGACAAATTCTTGGGATTGCTAGACATTCTAAGGGGACAGACATTTTCGCTGGAATTACGAATATTAAATGAAACATTTAAAGTCTTTTCCAAATATAATTATATTAAAATAAAACAAATTATTGATAGGTATACCAGCTGTCTCCATTCATGTGCAACTAACTGTATCCAGAATTTCTTCGATAAACAATCACGATAATTTACGAATAAACTTTTCCAACAATTTCATTAACCCTTTGCTATACAAATTCATCAATCGTCAGCCCCAAAATCCACAAATCATTATGGGCCAACAATCACTTTAATTAATTAAAAACCATTCTCCCCGCCCCATTGCGTATCTTTCCAAAAAATTATTTCCGAACTACAATCTAATACTTCCAGCATCATTACCGCTACCCATACGAAAGTCTCTCCGCCCTAATAGAAATAAATCATCCCTCCGCTTAACTAAAAGTGCACGAAATTGATTCCAAAAGCCCTATCAAGATTCTCAGAGATATCATCGGTCAGGCCGGCTCGAGTAGCGAAAAAAAAAAATCTCCGCGTATAATATCCTCGGTGGCTTTCCCCGTCATCCCGGATGATTCAGCAGTATCCTCATCCGTTACCTTCGATCGCGATTAGCTTTCAGCCTGCCGCGAATATCGGCGTTGATCCGCGTCGCGGGTTTCCGCGTGCTGTGTGCGTGCTGGCTCGTGAGAAGAGCTCGGAAACGAGGATGCACCTGCTAGAGTCAATGAATTATGGCCACCGCTGATGCATCGTCTGCAGCTTCAAGTGCAGCCAGCGTAACGTGCGCCGGTCATCAAAACGAGTCCCGTCACAGTCTCGTCGATAGTCCATTAAGCGTGACATCGTCCAAGTGCTATCAGATCATTTCTTGCTGTGCACAACGGTGAGATAACAAAGGGGTCGGGGGATGATGTTATTGGAGGAAACAGAGAGATCGATCTGATTACTGCGTCGAGATTGGTGTAACAATCGGTGCAACGTTCTTCCGTGCTGGTTCTGGACGTATTCTTAATTAGAAAAGGAAATTATAGGACGGTAGAGAGGTCGAATGATAAATCTGCATGTTTGTCTGGAGAGAGAGAGAGAGAGAGAGAGAGAGAGAGAGAGAGAGAGAGAGAGAGAGAGAGAGAGAGAGAGTCTGGAGCCACTCCACAATTACACGGTTAAGTGTAACTAATCGTTTCGAGCTAGGAATTTCTTCTGTTTGAAACTTTTGTAGGGACCGGGGGGCGGCCGACATATTTTAATTAGCGTTGGGGACAGGTTTGGTTGTGCGTTTTTGTATCGGTGAATGGGTATTAATATGAAGTGGGAAGCGGTTCGAGTATTTCGGAGCCGTTTTGTGAAAATAAATACGCGATACAAGTGTGCAGAATGCTTGAAAATATTGGGATAACTACTGTTTACACTGTTTTACAAATATTACATTGGCGACGAGGAACTTGAAACTCTGTATTATTTCGAGATATATATTTTTATCAGTTTACGCAATCTGTTTTATAGTTTTTTTTAACAGAAAAGGGCATTAGCAAATGAGGTTCGAAACTATTTCAGTGTATTACGAAGTATTTGGATAACAACAAAATAAGATTGACATAGATATTAATAAATCATTATTTTGTGTAAAACAATGAAAATATGTAATAGTAGAGGTAGAGAGCCCACTGAATATAAATTGTTCATTTTTATTTGAGCACCTCTTCAAGTAAAGGATGGTTATTTATACTTACATATGTGTGAATGCATGGTGATAGTGGTAATACTAATTACAGTGACAGTATTAGTTTCAATAGTAACAATATTCTTGACACGATGATACAAAGATACACATTTGTAGCAATATCTGTCATATAATTACATAAAGCTTGCCAACTGGATAAATGGATTTTGAAAAACGTGTCGTTTTAACTAAAAAAACATAATAAATAAATAAATATAAATACCAATGGTGCACAAGAAAACGTATTTACACATTGTACGTGCACACGTCTATCTGTATCACAAATCTACACGTACATAGCTGCCGGTAAGCGAGAAAACGAAATAGGTTACGATCCGATTTGAAACATCGTAATCGATCAACTGTACTTAACGCTTGATTTAAAGCCTAATGGATTCTGCGACTCTCATCGGATACCAATAGCCACTTCAGCGGCATTCGATTGACGAGCAATTCAACAAAAAAGAAAAAAAGGAAATTCCAAGTGCACGTGTTCTGAGTTAATACGTGAAATGAAGTACAAACGAAAAGGGAAACGTGCGTTATATTAACATCAATTTCCCGGACGGTGTAACGAAACAAATTCCGAGCAGGCCGCCGGTCCTGAAAATATATCGGCCGGTCGGCGCCGTTTTATTACAAAATATATCGCGGTGAATCGCATGTGTGTAAATAATTAGAACGCTCGTATCCGGTAAACAGAAATGTTTCGAGCGAGGGGCGATGGGTATGAGGCGGCAATTCCGGTGTTGTGTAATGCAACGCAGCTGTCAGCCATTGATTTGTTTATAGCTGAGGTAGGCTTTTGCTTTTGCGCGTCGCCGAATGTATGGGTTGTGTCAATTTCATATGGCTCTAATTTATTCTTACCGTACGGACGCGTGCATTCATTAGCGCAACGGAACGCTGCCGAAAGATAAATGAAAATTAACAAGTTGCTGTACTTGCCGTGCATAAAGCACTCTGCCCCGCGGTCACGCGCCTCAAAGCAGCCAGTTCGCGAGTAGTTTACGAAACACTGTGCGCAAAGGGGTCATCTAATTTGGAAATGTTTAACCACGGTAACGGGATTAAAAGAATAATGTTGCGAGAAAAGTCATGGAAATAATAATAATGCCAACACTTGCAAGAGGAAAAAGGCTGCTAAAATGTATAGATTAGGGAAGAAGCTGTCTTTTTCTTGATACGTGAAGATGTCGAGTTCTTTTTGAATAGGATAATTTATAAATAAATGATGAGTGTTTGTGGGGTTGTGTTTCCTCTCTCGAATTTTATCTCGATTTATCGAAATTCGAATATTATTGTGGGCATGTGCGCGTATATTATACGCAAGTATGAATTTTATGGGATAACTAAATGTATCAGAAATAAGAATATTCAGTTCCTTTTAATGTTCATGAATAGTTTATAACATGCGAACGAATATTTTACAATACCTTTTCCTTATTACGTAAGTTATATTCGATGTATAAATACATTATGCTTCGTCTACAGTTTCCATTGAATATAAAAAGTATGAGCGAAGTATATTTTATGGCAGTCGAGGCAAAAACATTTTAGAAAGTTTTCAAATTTTTCTTTTCGACACTCCACTAAAATATGCTTCGATCTAATAAAAAATGAACGAATAGAATTTTTCAAACATTCTATGGTATTTTAAGTGTACATAACGAAATTCCTAAATGGGTATACTTATCATACTTTGTGCTTTAATAAATCGCGTCTTTAAAATTCCACCCACTAATTATAAAATGTCCACGGTCATATCAAAATATTTCGTTAAGTTCAATTGAAAAAGACGAACGAAGCAATCGTTCTGTTAGCTGAAAAATTCGGTTGTCCGCACCGCCAATTCCTCCAATTAGTCGTGGCATGGTTTCACCGTAAGTGGGGTAAAATGATTCGTATTACGCATGCACATTCGAATGTTACTGCGAAACCTGACCGACTCAACCGTACTTGGTGCTGTACACGTGTACTGATTGTGTCGCACGGCTAGGGTCAGACAGTACACTTCGTTGAAAATACGAAAGAACAGAGGAAAGAAATTAAATATATTGTAATTTGGCAAATATTTGTTTCCTGAAACGAAGCGTTCAGGTCTATCAGTTTGGTTTTTGTTTCCTTGGTACACTTAGATTTGCACCGTACAAGTAACTATGCTTCTTTCATTCAACGCAGTTGAAATGAAATTGCAATACTACGGAAGTACAAAATGCTAACGAGCCATTAATACGCATATATAGGAAATAAATACACAGGCAGATTTGAAAATTAATCTCGTAGAAGAGTAATCAAGTACAAGATAGAAATATTTCTAAGTACTGTCTTCTTAAAGGATCGCAAAAGAGTTGTCATTCGCAAATCTGGAAAGTGATAATCATTCGACCTACATATAGACAACGACTACGCCGAATATCGTATCCAATTGAATATTTTACAGGACTATACATTTCTATTTCTATAGGAAACTCGCCATCTGCATAGAAGGTATGCAAATTCATGGAACCGTTGAAATAGATCTGTAACCAGCAGTTTGGATCATTGAGTTCCACGCACTGAATTAGCCAGTTCACTGTGGCTTCAGTTATGCCCTATAGAGAGTTTCTATATTGAGCCATAAAAGACCGTGACGTAAACTAAGATAATGGGCCGACTTGGTCCACTTAAGACACTGAGAACTTACGACGCGTGTTCATGGGCAAGTAGAACGGGCGAGTCGTAACACTTGCAGCCGAAGGGTTCAAGTACGGTCCAATTTATGTGTGTGCCATATTACCGGCGACGTGTTACAGCCCAGAAGGCCACAATACAAGACGACAAGTCTATAAGCTGCAACCCAACTTGCTCGTAACACTTTAAATTACATATGACTAGCTTGGTGTGTAGCAAAGTGTCAAAGGCTGTTTGAATGTTATTACGGTAATTCTCTCCGCGCGAGTGTGGTCCAGTGAATTCTGTTAGTTGACTGGGGACTGGGACGCTACCTTGTTCAATTTGTTTATACGGTTGGATGGGATCGTGCCAGAAAGTCTGTCAAGTATTGTTAATTTGTGTGTTCTTTTATTAATGGGCCTTTTAAGTCAGTCCTAGCCAAAAATGATGAGTTAATTTTGTGTGTTAACTTCGTCAAACCTGAGGTAGCATGTAGATACACCTATGAGCTGTAAGAGAAAAGTTAGGAAGATTTATGCATATGCATATGTACTTATTTCGATATAATTGAAACTACAAGAATTGCAAGAAACTGCAGGGCAATCTTAATAATAAGTAGACTATTTCTGTGTTTGTTTATTTGCTTTGAATACTTTTAAATTAGTTTCTCGCAGTATCTATTTACAGGGCCAGCAGTCATTACTACTGTGGGATATGGTGATAGGGAATGGAATAACTTCCCATTCAATACTTGATATTAGCTTTATTATCCTCCAGTCTTTAACCAAGACTCTTCTTGAACTCTGCCCATACCCTGATTCTCGCACGCATCATTCGCTCCATATATTCTCTCACTTGCAGCTTCTCTCTCGTTCTATCCCTCATTCGTTCTCACTCATTCGGACCCACACCGAAACACACACCCTTGCCACGTGTCACAGGTCGACAACGGGTCACCATGCACTCAAAGCTTCTCGTGCATTCCCAGAAAGCATTCGCTCTTTCCCAGAGATAAACATTCGTTCGACATCTCCACTAACACTTCTCATTCGCACCTCACGCTACATTCGATACTTCCCGTCATACTACGGTTTTGCCTTACACCTAAGGCGGAGACGTGGCGCCGGCTTATCGCCGCCACACTACTACAACTTTACACAAAATAGAGTGTAATATTAAGAGTTTGCCAAAAAAACTCAGTTCCCTATTTTATATTGATGACTATCGAGGCTTCTCTTCTTTGCTGACGTTTATTTAAAAATGGAGAGATTTCTCTTTAAATCTTTATAGCTACTGTCCTCCACGTTACTTTTATTTTTACTGTAACATGAAACGCAGGAACGAGGGGGTTCTGTCAGGTATAAAGTAAAATTAGACCCCTTTGCGTACCCAGTGAACATTATTAAACGCGATTCTCGAAACAATCAAGCCGACTTATGGTAGTAAAAGGGCTGCAAGAATAAAGCACGACATTATTGAATATTTTAGACATTGTTTCAGGAAAAAATGATTCTCTCTTGAACATGGTTACTCTATACGTTATTAATTTTTAAACAATTAAGGTGAGCTAGAATTGTCGAACAATTACAGTAAAAGTGGTCGTTTTCCATTAAAAAATTTTTAAAGTTCTGCTTTAGAAAGCATTTTTCATCAATTCTGTACTATTCGTTCATTCATTTTCATATGCATTTGCAACTTGCAAATTAGTAAATGAAATAATTTAATGTATATTTTAATAATACCTTCGCTTCTCTAATATTATTTGCTCTTACAATTTTTATAGTATACAATATCATTGTGTTGGATTCCGTGTGTTGACGGGAATCGAGTACAACACGTTTTATATATATTCTAAGTACTTTCAAAGAAGAGGTTTTATTCAAAAATAGTTGATCGGTTATTTGACAGAGCTTCCGCTCTTTACCTCTAGGAAACTTATTCTGGCCGGCATTGGTGTTCTGCCGATATATATATATTATGAGTTTTAGGGGGGAAGGATGACCTTAGCCCTTGTTATGTCGTTTTAGCCAACGCGGAGTCTAGCCCTTGGCAGTAGTCATATCGCTGACTACTACCTATAGTGCATAATATTGACTATGACTAGGCCAGGATCCGCGGGCCTTACATATTATCGGTGACTCAAGGGCTGGACATCCAACAATTGTTCTCTAAAGAATTACTTCACATTATTCTTTGACATTGCATATAATTTTACTTATTATCAGCATCCTGGATTAGCGTAAATTGCAGTATCTTTCATAATTCGAAATATTATCTAAAGTAGATAATTTGAGAATTAATGTTGTTTCAACTCTTGCAAACGACTGAAACTACAGAAAGTTACATTTTATAATACCATCTAATATATTCCATAAATAACATCATTTTTGATATACATAATCATAAATTAATGATTAATTAATACATAACTAATATACATTTGATATAGTACTTATAATCACTTCTTCTAACACTTTATTTCGTCAGCACAATATGACAATGCATTTAAGATACCATACCTAACCATATTGTCTCCGTACGTATAAAATATTCATTGAATACAAACCGGCAATTTTCATCCGTTAAAAACTTATCTTACACAGAAAAACGAAATGGTACATGTCTCATGAATAATAATTAAGTCGCGCTACACCCCATCTTGTAATCAAGAATAACAGAAACAACAGGAACGCGTCGAATTCAACTGACTTGAGTAGACAAATTCGCCACAGGGTTTGCAGAACGCACGATCCAGTTCCAGTCATGTCGCTTCCCCGCAAGCTCCGAGAGCACGGTGAACTTCAAACTTTGCTTCTGTCTTACACCTCGTAACTCCTGCCCCGCCACTTGCCCCCCTTTTCTGCGCTAACAATCCTTTACACGCGAATCGTTGAATGGTATTGCAGAGCCTATCCATCAAACGTCTCACGATTCATACTCGAATATTTCGCCCCTATGATTACATTTTGTTTAATCCAAATATGACCGCCCCATTATGACCGAATGCTATACGACTCGCAATTTTCGAATCTTCGGACGTGAATGAGTTGCCGTATTCGCATTAGGGTCTGTCATTAGTTTTCGGTAAACACATCGATTAACCTTACACGCGAGGACTATCCTTTAGTGATTTTTTTCTCCCACACGCATCATCATTTCTGGCTGATACTTTTCGTATACGCCTTTGCTTATTTATTATCACGCCCGAGAAAGGTGAAATTGGAAACGCAAGAACGGAATGGAACAAAGAGAAATATTGAGGTAGATATTTTCGGGATTATATTATATTGGAATGGAGGGTAGATAAATTCGTTTTGGGAATAATAGTTGATTAAATATTTCGTTTTCGCCTGAAGGATTCCTAATTGTGTTGAACGATTGTACACGCTTGACGTTCGCATCAACGTTTTTTCTCGCGATGCCTGTATTTCTTGCAATTTTATATCTAGAAATTATGAAATGAATAATCTGTACTTGCATTATATTGTAACATTCATGTTACATCGTGATGCGGAATATTATGATTTTATTCAGTGCAATTACGGAGACAGAATTCCAAATACTCATTCAATTTCGTTTACCCTGTTCGTACAGATATCTAATCGCCTTAACTACTCTTTGTAACTAGATATATTCTTCGTTTCGCCCCGGTGTTCGAAGTGATAAACAATTATAGCTGCAGAGTACGTGTACTGACTATCTCTTACGAAATATAACATGAAATAGATAAGCGGGTTTCCATTTTTCACTCGTTGAATTAATTAGAAGTCATTGATTTAATTTGCCTTTCCTTGCAAGCATTGCCTCGCATTGTTTCTTCAAATTGAAACGTTTTGCACGGTTACGAATGCAGGCTGAGAAACGCGCTTGGAATTCTCCCCCTTCTGAGCACATTTACACAAGGATGACATAGAATGGGATACATGTATCTCGCTTGCTCATTTATAGGCTTTTAGGGGAGCTTCCCCGTCGTGCCTTCACAAATTGACTAAACATTCCAGCTGGTCACTCTGTGCAACTTTATTAGCCTGTTAGGCCTGATAATAAACTGACAAAGTCTGTGATTCATTCGTCAAGTACATTTTATCGAATATATATTATAATTCTTTAATTACAGATTATTTAAAATTGACATACTACAGATTTCTGGGATCGTTTGATTTGACCAGTTATTTGTTTTAAAGGCAACAGTCGCATGCCTGAATTCTGTCTGTTTATGTATATCTATAATGGGAATCCAATAATTTATAAGATCCTGTAGAAACATTTTGATACGCATGCTCAATAGGTATCCACAGTGTTGCTATTTTAGTATTATTTTTGAGTTTACAATTTGTTTCGCTGATTGCAAATATTATTTTCCAAAGTGTCAAAATAATTAATTTTGAAACCTGCAACTACGAAGTGTTGCGTCTCGAAATACGTCTCGAAATACAACGTAGCATGCGTTTCAGAAACGCCACTATTGTTCTCAAACTAACAACTAATTGCCCAATCGTCAGAAAAGTGTTGCTTAAAATCGAACACTTTAAAACTATGTTTCGCGCACCTGCTATAACTTTGGGACAAACTAAAGCTGCAATGAAGACCTCTTTTGATTCTTTGCATTTATTATCAGCGCAAGCGGCGACTAACAGACACAAGAAACATCGGTAAACTAGAAATGAACACATAATGATTCCAGTAAAAAAAATCTTCCAAGAAATGGTAGAATGGAAGCAGAGCCGTTCTGGCGTACGAAAGGTCTGGAGCCGAAAAATTCGCAACAGTTTTGTTCCTAAGTTTCGCGGTCTTGGAAGTTGGTCGGTGTAACAGCGACTGCCAAATCCAAAGTAGTTCGAAAACGCAAAGCCGAGCACAAAACATACCCAAGCGATTCACTGCCGGTCGAAACTCGGCGTCTACCTTAGGAAAAAGAACTACGGAATACAGTTGGTTGCAGAAGCTTCCAATCCGCGGCTGCGCAGGAAGTGCAACGAAGTGCAACTTCTTGCCCGCGAAACTTCTACCCGCGAGTACATACTCGTTTGCGACGGATACGAAACGCCGTTCCTCCAAATGACAGCTTCTGTTGTGTTTCGCGTTTGTTAGTTCGGCTTCTCCTTGGTAATGTCCAAACCGGGCGAGTCACGAAAGATAAAAAGGGGCAAGTGTACCAAGCGAGATCATACAGGCTGGATTGTCGGGTACTGACAAATGAGGCCTTGGGTTCGTGCGTAAAGCAGGATATTTGCGTTTGTTTAATGGACGAACATTTTGATCGGCATCGTGCAGTATTGTTCAATAATATAACCTTTATAATAATATATAATAAGATATAACCTTTCATCAGCGACATTTTTGAAGGGAGCAATTTTTTTATTTGGAAGAAGTTGTCCTTTATTTGTTGTAATTTATGGGCCATTTCTTATTGCAAATAGGGGAACCGTGAAAGGCAGTAGTATAACAAATATATTGCAGTTGATTGAGGTTAGAAAATATATATTTATTAGGTCATTATAAATTATAATAAATTATTAGGAAATTATAACAAAATATTAGGTCTACCGGAAAATTCAGTCCAATAATATCATCTCAAGTTTTACCATTATATGTGACATTATCGGACAGAACTTTCCGGTAGACCTAATATATCTGAACAGGAACAAATACTTCATATTGGGCCAAGCTAAATAACCTTAATAAAATTGATTTGGAAATATTTTATATCGCCGAAGTAAATAAATAAGGCCCCGTAAATGAGACTTCAAAATTGTGTAGACATAAGATATACTCTATAATTTCATTTGCACAGTGTTTTCTAGTTTTTCACAATCTCTTGCTCCGAATTCACAAACATTGGTAGAAGTTCTTTCCCCCCACGTGACCTGTTTCTGTACTCATAAATCGTCCCATCGATTTCTCTCATTCGTAATTTATTACCATTGAGAGAAAGAAAATTGTCCTCTTTTAAGAAATGATTTGAAATAAATGAAGTATCGGAAGCACGGAACACTAATTATCGAGAATTGAGTGTACACTTAGACTACAAATTGTTTCCCTGCCGGGTGAGCAAGCGAGTAGAGGATATACGATTTTCCTTACACGCAGTGGAAGTTTCTCAAGAATATCGAACTTACTATGTATACTTCAATTTCACATCCCAATTTATGCTTTCACATTATACTTAGAAGCAGTAATGAATGGCGTTATTGCCACTTTTGCTTACAATCAGTAGTATTGGTCAATAAATGGCGTATCATATATGAAATATTGTAGAGTCCGTGGTTCTTTGATTATCATCACATTTTTACTACTGTTATGGTAAAGTTATTCAGAAAATGGAACCATCGGTGTTACAAATTTTTCTTGCAGTATTAACACAAATTTTACAAGATCCATTTAAATAAAACATCGTGCCACCGTTTACCTTGCACCGCAACTATCCACGATCAATTGGCAATCTCAACTACCTCACAGACTTTGTTAACAAAAAAAAATAACCGCGTCACTCCAAGAAACTAATAGCACGTTTCCAATTGTCACTGCAATAATAAATTTCCACTTAGAAAGGCAGCAAGTTCACAATCGAGCAAGTCCTCCTTTCACAGCGTCGCTGCTTACAGATCAATTCGTTGTATCGGTTTAAAACGATACTTATTGCCTTCACCATTCGTGCCATTCGGCGGCGCGCTGTTCGGGCGCCGAAGGACAAAGGCGAACTTTAATTCGCCGTCTCGTTAGGCAAGTTATCAAAGAGCATGGGGCACCGACCAATCCCGAGCAACCCGCTGAAATAATTGTTCCGGGTTAATGTCTAACGACCTTTCCAGACAGTGCCATCTCGAGCAGAAATACCTGTGTCTGCGTTGGTTATTCGCGGTGTCATTTCTGTTTCTGTCTCTGTATCAAAGGTCGACACGCGAAATTGTTCGGATGTTTCTCGCGACGCGCGACGCGCGACGCGCAAGAGAATAACCCCGTATCGTTTATAATATAGGGCGACATCGCTGCCCATTCCACGCCGTGCAATTATTTCTACCTCGTCTGCATTGCCGCGACGATTACTTTGTACTGTGATTTTTCAAAAGTTGGACGTAAACCCTCAGCGTGAACGAGAATTTTCGAATCGCATCGGCCACGGCTTTAATGGGAGTTTCGTTATATGGATAATTAGCGGGGTCAACGTACCGAGACCACCGACTTTCGAAACACTGCGTAATTACTCTGCTTGACCGTGCGCCGTATTTTGGAGGAAACTGGACGATGCGGCTGTTAATCATATTACATTTTCCGGATCATAAACGTAAGCAAACTCTTTTGTCATGTTTTTCAGAAGTGTATCTAAAATAGATTGAACGCACATTAGCTATATTTTTTTTTTAAGACTTTTTTGCTCTTTCGGTGCAGTGTCAAAATATGTGTTCTGTTCTTCTTTTCTTTGGTTGGCATAGGTTACTATTATAACTCAATTGTTACATGAAAGCAGTTGTTTTTAAGAACTTCCAATATTGGTCTTAAGAACGTCAGCGAGATATTTTATTTCAATTTGTAATGCTTGTTTTATGTTGTTTTGAGGAATAAGTTTGTAATACCACCTGTATTCGAGTGCGGCTGTTACACAGCTGTTACAATCTTATCGTTGTTTTGGTTTGCATTTTAGTTTTCGTCTTCATTTATACGGGACACAAATGTTACATTGTGTTAAAGTACAATCAGAAACCGTATTGCTTGAATAAGTATCAATAACGGTTATTTACTAGTTATTATAGATATGCACTGTTGGAGTTACACTAAAATGAATTGTTTAATTTTTGCACAGGTGTTAATTATATGCAAAAATAGTAATACATAATAGATGAAATTGTGTTAACACTGATAGTGCTGCTTTCACCGAAATTCAATAACAACCATTTTCACTATTTGTCTGCTTAATTTTGTCACCGACTGTATTTTGTGCGGTGAGTTATGCTACGATTGCACTTCTGCCATTTCATTATATTTTCTTTACTCATTACGAAAATCTCCAGAATATGTTCATCGTGATGATACGAGAAAGAGCAAATTTTATGTTCCAAGCCAGGATAATTTCGAAAATTATTGCATGTAAAACATTTGCATCAAATAATTTAATCAAAGTTTCATTATGGAACAAAGGGGTATTAGCTTTTTACAATAAGTATTTTTCAGTATTATGATCCGCTGCTTACAGCATTGAATTATGGTCGCAGAAAACATAATTTGCCGATGGAATTATCACGGCTCTGCTGTAATACCATTATCCGCAAGTCAATGTTATCAATTATAATGCGGTAATGACAGTTACAACGTTTATGGAACTTGATATTTGGAGGTATAGTGACAGAACTTTTGCTCAGTATTAATTACTAATTAATTTGTTTTTTATAATAAATACCACGGGTTTTCATTATTATCGGTATTAAAGCACCTTCCTTCGATCTGCTTTACACACACAGCAGAAGCAGATTTCAATTAGCCTAGCAACTAAAATGAATCAAAATGTCTCAGCGCTAACGCAGTAGTACAAATAAATGCATAAGCCGACGAATACATAAACGAGTATTTTAAAGCCTGTATAATTAATACTAGGGTTGCGGACATTGTACAGTTATTTATGCTGACTCTCTTTAGATAAGCAATTAGAAATAAAGTGTAATCTATTTAAGTATACGATATTAACGGGCCTATTAGTCTTTATTCTGGGCATGTGTTCTTATCCCAATTATATAATTAAGCAAACCTTAATTATATTAGAATTCGCTTCGCGAATAATGTTTCAACTTCCACCGCAAATTGCCTTACGCTATACGAAATATCAATTTGCATACTAACTCGTTCAACGAGGCAGGAATCGTCTTCGCGTGGCGTCTTAAGTATTAAAGAAAGAAGAAAACGTATTTTCCCCATGTGTCTGAAGAACGAGCTATTTCCTCTCCCCTACTCCTCTCCCATAATAATGACGATAATATTAAGAGAGCGAAGTGTCCTCTGCAAAACGTAATCTATGCGGGCCACTGACGCTCAGTCATTCCCCGTGCTCGGCGTTCTGCCAGTAACAATGAAAAGCATCTCGAAGTTGTGTAACTCTCATCCGCGGGAAATGAGAATCCATAGACGTATTATGCGCGTACTAATACCATCCCCCCGAGCGATGTTCGAACGTTCCCCTTGCATAAAATAGTCTCGTGGCGCGGGCCTGTATCCGCGAATAATACAGACTTGCCGTTCTCCCTCGAACCATCGGTCAAACTTCCTATCAGTAACAACGGAAATTCTTTTTTCGCCCGCCCGCGAATAGAACTTTCTGCTGCGTTCGTGCCACCATTCAGAGGCATCGTTGTACGCGAAACGTTTCCGCGTGTTCTGTTGCCACGGCCGGCGCTATTTGCCAACTTGCAAACTAATCGGTGTCAGCATGGAAAACAATTCCTCTCGATGGCGGGCATTATACGGGGACGGTCCAGTTACGATCGTTGAAAATATCTTCGAAAGTTTCCAAGTAGACGGCTACGATGGAAAAACCATTGTGATGTACAGGATGGAATTTTATGAGAATTATTTATTGATTTTGAGAGTACACTCGGAGGTGGGGGGTTACCGTGTTTTCTACTTCACAGATGCCAGCGCGCTTGGACGCTTTATTCGAAGAATTTTCTGTCGGCGATCCATGGAAACGTGTAATTAGTTGAGTAGTTGAATTCTTACTTCTAGTTTCGGTTAGTTTTTTTTAACTGGTCTTACTGATTCTTTGATGTGTATTGTTTAAAACACGAATTCGTAGGTAAATTAATGTTTGCATGACGCATGTACTGTAATGACAATTCAAGTGGACAATTCAGCCATTGAATATCGATTGAATTTCTGTTAGATATGTGTTAGATCTGGGACACGCGGTATGCAGTTTAAATAATTCCTGTTTACTATGGTGAATGATATAGAATGCAACATTGTTGGATGTACATGCACCCATTAAATCAGCACGGAATATATCTATTTAAACAGAATTAATTTTTGTACAGACTGCCCCCTTTTTACTAAATCAGAATCTTAATAAACGATACACATATGAGTCAAATGAAAAATATTCCCAAATGTATATGTTAGCGTCAACGTATTTTTTAAATAAAGGAATATGGCTGGTTGGTGGAATACTATTCATTCAGGGTATAATTTATATTAGGGTCTTAGGTTACGGGCGTTCGGCGAGGTTGTTGTGAGGATATGCAATCTGGGCGGCAGACGATGGCTGGTGGCTCGTCGCCACTCAGCTATCGGATGTCCTAGGATTGACTAATTTATGGCAGGTCTAGAGATTGTATGAATGGGTCCAAACATCCTGTTGGCGGGCGATGGCTGCTGACTACATTGGGTCTTTCAGTTATCGAGTGTCGAAGGGTGTACTGTTTAAAAAAGGAGAGAGAATGATCAGAATGGACAAGCGGCCCGACGCCGTATTGTTAATGAATAGGGACTCTGTTCCTCTAGGATCTGGCCACGGAGTGGGGAAGGCAATGCCTTCTGGTAGGAGGACTGTGATGAACCCCATAACACTTACCCCAGAACCTTGGAGCTTTACGGTCGCCTTTTGAGCCTAGTTAAAAGTTATAAAATAAATCTAACATATAAAACACTTTGATACCTTAAATATTAGTATTGACATTACAAACCAATTCTTCTTTCTATTATTCTACCATTCCTTAATTTGAATGCAACAATAGTATACTGTATACAATCTTAAACAGAAGAATGAAGAATCACATACGTTTAAGGAAAAATTTCCTATCTACAATACCAATATCCCACGGAAAATATTGTTCCGAAATATTTTGTAAGAGAAAATATACACTAATACTCGAATCGAAGTCTCGATTAGGTATTAGAATAATTGCGTAGGCGTGTATATATTAACAAGGTATTCCGTTTATTAATACTGTGCTCCCTCGACCGTAGTCTATACAAGAATGCCTTCCTTTGGCAAAAGCGTCGGTCGTGAGGACGCCTACGTCACCATGGCCCTTTTTAACCATTTTAGGGTTCGCCCCGAAAGAAAGCTACGCTAGACAAAGACAGCGTGCATCGGCAAAATGCACATGGCCCGCCTCGGCCGTTCCTGTACCTCGAATATTCTAACAATCTAGATAAGTAAACTCACAATCAGTTAATTATAACACGGTTAAAGTTCAACCGACATATTTAACAAATCACTGAAAACTTGAAACCTCTCGACAAGAATTCCCTGTTGAAATCACCGAGTCGTAGATGTGGGTACTGTTTTCTCGATGGATCATAAAAGCTAGGCCAAAAAACAACAAAAAAATGGCAAGCCTAGCCAACCAAGAGACCCAAATGTTCCGGCTACCGTGACGAGGTATCGTTCTCTACTATAGCAGCATTTCACTTTTCGCTACATGCACGCGTCCAGGCTAGAGAAGAAAGGAACGTTTCAAAAGGACAGGAAAATATAAGTACGTGGATAGGCGTGGGTAGCGCGGCGTTTCAACGATAGGATTGCATTCTAAATTAAAAATTGGACCCGTTTCTAGACAATGAAGCAATTCGAGATAGAACATTGCCACGGTGATGACGTTTCTGTTGAAATTTCTTTATTTCCAAATTAATAGAGTAGAAAGCATAGATATAAACCTTGCCCTTTATTCGTCCATGAAAGCAATTTGATTTTTAGCTTGAGACCGTTTATTCTGCATTTCCGTTCTACCGCACGTAACTCTTTTGCCAGAGATTGACGTTTTATTCTGGTGGATACTCCAGATGTTGTGAATATTGGGTTATTAGAAATATTCTGGGCGTGCTTTCAATATTTGCATTAGGGGTTTTATTTTTCCTCGTGGCTTGGCAATATAGTCGAGCTTCATTTTTATTGAAGGTTTATTCCTTGCTTCTGGCGCAGTTCGCATCGTCCATGTTTGAAAGTGCGCTTGATGTATATCTGCGATGCACGGAGAGTGGGTTTTTTTTCGTAAACACGTCGGGGCTAAATTTGGGCCACTCGAGAATTTATAACAGTACATTCATTATGTGTTGCTCCGATTTTAAATACTTGACAAAGATCACTCGTGTACGAAATGTGGAAGGTTTCATCAAATGAAGAAGCGAAATATATAGAGAAGCCGCGATGCAAAGAAATGAACGGCGGATTTTGTAAAATGGATAATGAAGTTTTTCTCCAAGGTATACAAATTATAATAAGACGAAGAGCTCGTGGAAAACTTGTAAAAGTTACGTGATTCTCATTTCGTTTACTATTTTAAATTTGCGCCTAGGCGTTATCAGGTCATTTACCTAATGTGTTCGGTGTTAGTTCACATTAGGGATTCTCCAGCGAGTAACATAATTAATAAGAAATTTATAACACCTGCCTTAACAATATTTATATTAAGGTTGAATTAGAATGATTGTGTGTCAGTTACGTTGTAATTAAATATACGATAATAGATTCCAAAAGTAACGGGTGAAACAAATGCTATAGTGGTAGTTGATAAAATTAATTCAGTACGTGGTATGATAAGTGTTACGTTGAAAGAACTTGTGGAATGAAGGACCGAAGTTCTCCAAGGTGATTAACTTTAAAGTCGAGATTCGGAAACACAGGGATTAGTAGAGATCAAGTAAGGGGAAAAAAGGAAAGTGCGAAGAACCAGCAACTAATGAACAGGAAATTACATTGGAGGGTGGCAAACTTAAATTATCCCCCGATAAACTTAGGAGTACATTCAACTCTTCGTAAACCTTATATTAGATAATGAAAGAATTCCAAAGAATTCCAAAGAAATTCCAAATGATCGGTTTCATTTGCATATAATTCTCTGACACTGTTTAACAAACAATCTCCTTTGGCGGATATTAAATTCTTAAAAATTTATTTCGATATTGATAATGGTACAAATTTCCATAATCAATAATGATACCATTTTTCATAAATTCACTTGTTAGAAAATCTGACACTGCTCCACGAACGAGGCGTAGCGCTTGCGGAGAGGTACCCCTAAGGCGAGCACGACGACTTCGAATCCGGACAACGTGGCGCCAGGGCCGCCATAAATTAGATAAGGCCCTACGGAATTTTGACCGTGTCGACGCAAGGACCTTCCGGTCCATGCGGCAGTCTTGCACAGACCTTCGAGCGACAACATTGCATTTTTAAGCCTGTACCGCCTTAACGGAATACATCTTATTTTTTTACACCTTCATCCCGTTCCTCCCGTGGTTTTGATTCTTACACACTTTAAAGGATATAACAGTTTATGGATTTTCTGTATCAACTTACAATACATACACTGCATACTTAATAGTTTATATGAACTTTCATTTCCAGAGTAAGTCTTATTGCTTTTACACTTATATGAACCAGGAATGAATATTTCTCACATTAATCTGACGAATGCACACAACTGTTATTTAACTTATTACATATTTGGCGGAAATACTGTACACATAATTGTTATATTTTTTAATGTTGTAACACAATTTCATATTTAACATATCTAACCATTTTTATTCATAAATTAATGTCATGTATTGGAAAGTAGTACAATTTTGATAGGCGCTCTTCGATTTTGCAATCTATCCTGAAGGAATAAATTATACAGTACATGGGTCACACAAAAGCATGCATGTATTTATCAGGCCACGACTAAAGGGTTGACAGTCTATGCAAACTCTTGACTAGACAGCGAATATTTATGCAAATATCACTACAGACCATATTTGCAGAAAGTAGACACAGACCGTAAACAAAAATTTGTTTTATTAGTAGGAAATTGATGCAATAGAACTTCACATATAAACAATATTTAACTCATTTATCTTAGTTTTTTAAATAAAATCAAGAACATTTAATGATCTATTTCAATGCAACATCACTTAAATCGTGGCACATAAAATAATACAAAATTTATATGGCATATTTTGAATATACATGCATCCCGCTTCCATCGAAACATCGCGATTCCAAAGTGCATTAAATTAAACACCTTCTTTCCTATCTCCTAATTTCAATTCGGTATCCAATAAAATCACTCACATTGTTTAAAAAAAATAAGAAGAAAAAAGTACACGAATCGTGGCAATCATTTTACTTACCCCTCCCTCCCGGCGGTAAAGCTGACATTATTCGCAGAACGACGAAACATTTTGTTACACCGCGAGTATCCAATGCGGATGGAAGTCTTTAGCATCTTAATTCCAGCATTTCTCAGCCCAAGTTCATCCGCTTTAAGTGTTTCCTAAAGGCTTGCGCATCGCCGGCCGCGTAATTGGATCTCGTCTGATTTTATAAATGTCACGAGTAATTGGTCGAACCGCGGTGATCATCCCCCCCCTCCCAATCCCAGCCCTCCGCGCCTTTTCGAAAATCTCGTTAGACGGAAACCGCAATTTCACTTTTCGTTAGGTCCACGCGGCGAAGCAAACTCGCTGGCCGACAAACAGGAAACGCGAGTTCCACTTTAAAAGATTATCGTGGGGGAACCGAGCGACGCGACGCATGCTGGGAAATTTTATGAATCGGAATAATTTTGCTTATCGCGGCGACAAGGTTCGATGATCGATTCCGCGGCGGGCATCAATGCGAGAACAGACACGGGAACGCGTCTATCGGCAGTGAGAACGAGAATATTATTGATATTCTAACGGCGGTCGTTTGGGCTGGACGACGAGCATCCCGTTCCCCTGTTTGGAATCGTGAAAAGCTTGTTTCGCGGGGAAAATCGCACGCCGGCGACGGGATAATTCAAACAGTTTGCCGTACAATCGATACGAATTGCCGCTACGTGGACCCGGTGTTTACAGGTACCACGGCGTTATTGTGGGCATAACAAATTTAACGGACGTGGAAAAAGTCGGTAAAGCGGCGAAATTTTGACCACTCGTACGGTTATATGGTTTTAACAACGCGTTACAATTTTTACGATATTATATGAATGCTGTTGCAGGGTATACGAAGTCAATGCGATCATTGTTAATTCGATGTCAGTGTTATTACATTGTTGGGAAACCCGTGTGTGCGATTTCATATGAGACTGTTGGCAACGTACGAGGACTCGCGTTCCGGCGAATATTCATGCAATTTTGTTGCGATAATTATCAATTTTCTTTCTGATTACAGTTTCGTTAGTATGCAAATGAAGGATCCTCTCGCGTTCTTTCAGAAGAATCTGCAGCACCGCTGCAAAACTCCTAAGCGGTTCGTGGAAGAAAGCGAAAATGCAGATGTTACCCTTCGGCAACATTTGGAAGTAGGTATTTTTTCAAAATGGGTTTGAGAAATTCGTTTCGTTTCGGGACTGTCGATATTGAAAATGTCCTTTACGCGTATAGCAGTTCAATTTTTATTAATATCCCAGGCATATAAGTAATTAAAATAAGATATCTATTTAATGAACTGAAGTATACCTTGCAAATAAATAACTACATAAATATTTATAACTGTGATAGTGAGACATTTTAGCAGAGAACGTTTAAATATGATGGCATACACTTTTACAAAGTATTGCTGAAGTTTTGAGAACGTATATATACTTCATCAGCAATGAAAGGGTTAAATTGATTTTATGGAAAAGGGTTAAGTGTACATAAAAGTAATGATCGTTCCCACGTTGGGGATCTTTTATGACATCTAGTAAGTGAACCAGGTCTAGGTAATAAAAGTATCTTCTCTCCTGCTCTGCAAGCACTTCCTAATTTTCTGGCGGTCAATATTGAAATTAGGTTAAAAAAAATTGTTTAAAGAAATGGTAAGTGTAACTTCAGTGGCAATTATATTTGCATAATTTTAACATATCAAAGAGGTATATAAGATGAACATGTTTAAAAATATTTCTTCGTACATGAATTACTGACACTATTGTTCCATTCTATTGTTACTACTCAGTACTATTTTTTATAAAAACTTACAGAGCATTAGTGAAGGCAAGCCTATAATTAATTTACAATTGAACACATGTAATTCAGTTTGAGATATAAAATCAGGTTTACAAAAATCTTTCAATCAGTTTGTCAAAGAAACTTCTAATTAGTTTAACAAACGAACGTTAACTCCAGGTTGGATTTTTGTTAATTGTCCAATCACCCTTAACTTCCTTGCCACTTGTAAACCTACGTACGACTTACGTAAACGCAGCAGTATTTGCAGTATGTTTTCACGAACCGTATCTTCATTAAGTGCATGTGTACCTGGCCAACTTACAAACTTGATTTCCGCGAAAGTAAAGCCTCCGACGAAAATATTTATTCAGTGTTCTCAACCTATTTTGGCACACAGAACTGTCTATTGCTCAATACCACCATTTTAGTGTCGCGGTGTAAGCAACAAACTATTTAACTAAGGAAGAGCAGTTCATTGTCAAACAGTTCATTGTCATTGGCACTTCCTAACAAATTTGTCAACTATCATAGCTAGATATAACATATCCCTTCTTTTTGCCATGACTTCAGCTTACAACTGAACACAGTATGAACTCTTCCACGAAACATTCGCGTGGCGTCTGAACTCTTTCAGTTTCAGTGGCGCAATCTTTGCGCCACTTCTATTTTCCAATTGTAACACAGCGATACAAAAATCTCCCAAACAATGTGAATAGTAATAACATAATCCTGTAGAAGTTATTTTTTGTAAACCCCACGTAGTATGGAATAGAGGACAGGTGGTGTAAGAAGACTTCAGTTACTCTCATTAAAACACTAGCTTTATTATAAATACGTCGACACACGACGTTACTCAAACACACGATACTTTTCACTACGCTCTGGTTCAACTCTTACTTAGCTCTGCCTTAGCTCTGCCTCATTCATTCTTTATATTCTTTCACTCTTAGTTTCTCTTTCATTCTATTCCTCATTTGCTCTCACTCATTTAGGACACACCCCCGCAGTCATTCCTCGGTGGTGGTCGGTCCCGACCACCCGAACCCTTGGGCCGCTGTACCCCCCATACGCACGACATTCTCAAATACTCAGCTCCGAACGTACCTTTCATACATCGCAATCATTCTAAACAGTCACGCAGTATTTCCAATCCTACAATCCTATAACAAAAAGGTGCCACGTAATAACGTTCTCTCGCTGCGAAAAATGTAAACGCGCCAAAGAAAAATTAGGAAAACCAGATTGAATTATTTGCTTGTATCGGTAGTGTCAAAATGCCCCTCGATCTCCGCCGGCTAAGACGGGCTAATCGCGAAAGAAATTTGTAAGAAGTCAGGGCGAGGTGGGACACCAAGTATACTCTGATGCACCATCGACTTGAACGAGGACACGCGCTGCGACAGAACTTCCCTGTCTCTTTCCCCTGAACCGAGGCCGGGGTCGAGACTGTCTCCGCTGAAATTCTGTGTTACGCGAGCGACGTCCATTAATGAAAATCGATTACCCATCAGGGCTGCTGCTTACACTGATGCGCGTCAAAAGCTCATGCACCTATGTATATCTCTGGTCTCATCGGGCCGAGCTACCACGTTGACGATGGCTATACGTGTCCCAGCTTACGTACGCTAATTCCCGGGATTTCATTAGTCACATTAGCTTAACGAAAAATAAGTCGAGCATTCAGCTGCCGGAGAAACGGCCACTCTTTTGTGGCATTTAGTAATCGAGGTCTGCACGATGCACGGGATATGTGGACAGGCTTTAATTATGCGGCGCGTTTGTTTCTTTTCGCTACAATTCTTGTTCAATTTGGCCATACGTTCAGAAATAACGACAAGCAAGTAATGCGGTTTTAATTTGGATAAATGTGTATCGTTGCCACTGTACGTGGATGGTTGTTGTTTCGACTATTGCGTTAGAATTAAACGTGCTGGAGGATCGCACGGATTGGAACGTGTCGCCGGTATAGCTATTAAGCTAATGAGAAAAATTGCATGCCGGGCATGTTTTCTGTGTGGTGTTGATTACAACTGAATTTGCGTGATTAAGGATCCTGGATGAGGGTGAATATTCCTATTGGTGATTTTTTTAATGTAGGAACGACTTTGCACTAGGTAAGTTTTGTTGCTTTAGACATTTTAATATGTCAAGGTGTACATATATGTTAGCAACAGCGTATTTTTTTAAAGAATGGAATAGGAGCGGGAGTACTAGGCCCCCTGTGGATAATTTATGATGGGGACGCAGTCCTACTCGTGGTCGAAGAGTGTCTTAGGAATGTCCAAGGATTGGCATTGTCCTTGCACGTATTGGAAGTGAATGAATGGAACCAAACATCCTGTCAGCAGGCGATGGCTGGCGACCACCTTGGGTCTTCTAGCTATCAAGTGCCGAGGGATGGTTTATTATAAACAAGAGATAGAGACTTTGAGTATGGCAAGTGACCTGACGTCACATTGCTAAAGAATAGGGATTCTGTTTCTGGAGAATCTGGCCACGGAGTGGGGAAGGCAATGCCTTTTGGTAAGAGGACTGTGATGAACCCCATGGCACTTACCCCAGAACCTCCATCGAATAAGCATACTTTTAGTAACCCTGACAATTTTATAGAAATAATTATATTATTTCTAACATATATTTACCTGTGAATGACAAATCTAAACTGGTAATGAAACATATTTCTAAGCACAGAACATCAAAAAAGATTTAATCAATGTCACGCATTTACGTGAATTGTAACAATAATTGTACACTTTGATAGATAGAAAGGGCGAGTTTGAAAAATATATTTTATTTAAATAAAGCACTACCAGAACGAATTATGTTAAATTAAAGAATTACTAACTTCAACATATGTAGGTATTATTTAAATACGAGTCAGAAATGAATATTGTTCGTAGGAAAATTATGAAATGTTCACTTGTTTTACACAAAAAAAAGAACCAATTTAAAGTTATGCATCACCGGATAAAATTGTTTGCACTTTTAACACTGCGATAACTGTGAAGATTAAGATCAAGGATAACGTCAAGGATTTGGAACGAAAAATCTGTGATTCGAGTTCAGCGTGATTGTTACTTCCGCCCTACTTCTCTTTCGTCCAAGATTCCTTGTTTCTTGTACAAGTTTCCGCGAATTCAATCAAGAAAATGGCAATGGATACGCTTAAAAATAAAGTAAATCATTCCTATAAAAACAAATATACAAAATTTAAAAGCAGAGAAGATATTTACAAAAGAATATTAAATTTTATTAAGTTATTCTAAAAATAATAAAGAAAAATTGGAGGCTAAAACAATAAAGAGAATATCGCGTTTTCAATTTGGTTTTGCCGAATTGTATGGGTCTGTGTTGCTACAAGAACTATATTGCGCCTATTAATACGATTTTATTGTTGCAAGTACTTAGTGTTTTAGAGAACCGTTTGAAGAGGGGAACTTGTTAATACCTCTTTTGCTGCATCAGTTTGCAGTTTAAGTCCAAATTATTAGGTTTCTGAATGCAAGAGGTCCATAATGCGGAAACACCGAAGTCGAAGTACACGAACTTGCTTTGTAAGCGATATGCATATCGAACACGAAAGTCGAATGATAAATTTGATTGAAAATTGAAACTGTTCTATCATTAATCTTGAAATATATAACACAGAGTTCATAATAGATACTAATGTACATCAATAGGTTGCAGTGCATCTATAGAGCAAATTAATTCTACAATAGATTATTTTTAACACTCGAAAAACATAAAGATATATTTGTGTAGAATTGTAATCCATGAAACATATTCGATCATATGTAGGAATTTTAAGAAACAATGGTGATTTAATTATATTACTATATTATCTAACAAATACATGAACACGTACAAACAATATACAGGGTGTCCGGAGACTCAGGGAACATCGAGCATTGACATATAGCCGAGGTGCATGTAAGCAACGCTTACACGCACACGCACACACACCGTCTCCAAATTTCGTGGAAATCGGCGGCAGATGCCGATCACACAGGGCAGCATCGGCCCTTGCGTGGACTCCGTCGCAGCGCGAGCGTTAGCACTACAATGTTATCACATTAAAGAACATGTGTGCGTGTGGAAGCGAGTGCGAACGTTTAAGCTGGCAGAGCCATGCTGCTAACCGAGCGAGCAACATGAATCGTACAAACGCAGAATATTACAAAATGTTCAAACGTGGGAACAATAAATTGTTTTTAACTCCCCCCACATTTCATAGTGGCAAATGAAGTTATCGTGAAGTGAAGTGATCGTGCAAGGATACTAAGCCGGCCGTAACAGCATCAGCTGTTGAACGTTGCCTAGGTCAGGATTCACACAATGTTAAGCAGGTTAATTCGTGAACGAATGGGTAAGTTTAAATAGCTTTTCCTAACATTAGTTATGCGAATCGTTTGTCTTAAAACATAATTTATCCACCTGAAAACGTACTGATAAAAAAAAGTATTTTTTTCATAAGTAATAAAACACTTCATTCTTTTCGGATAATGAATAAACGTATCGAACATGGTTATTACACGATTTATTAGTGTATTTCATATTCACGAATAATGAATAATTCCACATTTTTGTTAATTAAGACGATGTAACATTTGCCGCATGCTTTCCTCGGTACCCTCGATGCCCCCATCACGACCTACCGCAAGTGATCGGTTCGCACCTGAGCGCGCGCCGGCCGATGCTCGGCGGGCGCTCTCATTGGCCAGTGTTTTTCGTTAATAACTCAAAAACGAAACTACATATAACATTATTACAAAGGAAATAGTTGCTTACATGCACCCCGGCTATATGTCAATGCTCGATGTTCCCTGAGTCTCCGGACACCCTGTATATAATGCTTCTCCTAAGAGGTATCTTGAACTACTAACTAACCGCGACCGTCGACGTCGATCGGCCACGGCCGTCGCTACCCTTTTGTTTCTTTTCCCCACCGTACGGCATCGCATACGTCTTACTTTGCCCTTAAAACTAACATTCCTACACATATCCCAATCTCAACCCTAATTAATGTATACATAAATATGTAATATAAAGGGTGTGAAGCAAAATAATGTCTAAATAAGTAACTTTTCACACTGATTCATTAGAAATACTAAAAAAAGGTTTTTAATTTATGCTCAATACGTATGACTGTATTAGAAATTATAATATTATGCTCCACTATACGTTGCACTTTTCTACCCATGCAAAACATTGAAAAACTAATTTCACGAGATGTACGAATTTTATTTCAAGGAATCTTAATTTAACATTCGGCTGTAGATCTTTGTTCTCAACAAAGTACACCTTATAATCAATGATAAATTTACGTAAACTCCAAAATATTCTCTGTCCACGTCTTTCAACTGCAATCAGATCCAAAGTACCGTAAAAATAAGTTCACCGATCTTCAACGAAGCTCCGTATATCAATTTTCCACATCGATAGCAGCAATCGAAGGCAGGTCTCTCCTTTGCTGAAGAAATTGGCGCGCACTGAAGCATTCATTGGCACGTTTAATCGGAATCGGTCTGCGTTGTTTTCGATGCTGCGTTTCCGGTCGTATCCAGCATTGGCACAGCGTTGACGTTGCGTCGTTTCGTTTCGTTCCGCAACGTACGGCCACGTTGTCCCATTATTTTCAATGGCGTTGTGAAAAGAGTACGTGGATTCGACGATGTATCGTTCGTGTGTAACGAGTAGTCCGAGAGTACTGCAACATTTGCAGGCACTCGCGTTCTATTTGCACGTAACGTGCTCGCGCGTTGACGAATGATCGTGTAGTACTGGTATCGACAACGAACACTAGACACGCGGGTGTACGTACGTATGTATGTTGAACATGTTTCACCGACACCGTTGTCGAGAAACAATCGTTAAAACTGTTAATTTTGATACGGGTAACCCATTAGCAATCCGCTATTACCGATAATGAGAACAGACTCGTATTAGAAAGAAGCTACTTTACTTTGGAAGGATACATATTGCGGATGAATCAGCTATTCTTGTTCCTATTTAATTGGTATATAAGAGCAATACAACGGATTTATAGTTTGTACAATATTCGTCATAGAGGAAACAATCTGCATTTTCTTGTGAAAATTTATGAGGTGTTTCGCGATGCTGTACATTATTGCTACTTTATTGTATAATAAATTTATATAAAGTCGTTTGACTTTAACTATTGAACGATCCTGTTTCAACTTTGTTAATTTATTGTTGTCTTATCGATTACTATTGATAAATTTTTCTTATATTTTATATTAATATCTAATTTATAAGAATGATATTATTGATTATTTATTACTATTTATTATCACTTGATGGCATAAGAATAAAAAGAAAGGTTTAATATTGCATCCACCGATCCGCATTGTAATACGTGTTGTAATCAATTTCAGTTTCAACGATGTTGTCAAGAACAGTCGACGCTTTGACGTCGGAGTAGCACTAATGAAAAACAATTTCCATCCACTTGAACAAATTAAATATATCAATAAATATTGTCAATCTATATCTACGCTATACCGTGAAATTAATCACATTCAATTCCAAAATCTTCCAATACTTACTATAAATGATTTACAAAACTATTGTATTATGAAAATTATAAATTTATGTACGGTACGAAATATCCTTTTTCTCTCAAACATGTTGACACAGTTTGCCTGAAAAATTGACACACCCTGTAAGAATATACATATATTTTATAAAACCGAAGAGACTCCTATAAGAAACAACTATACATTACATTTCTATACGATTGCAAATCTCAACATTTTTTTTATTCAAAAATAAGGTTCTGTTAAAATATGCAACGCATGGTGGAGCAATTTTTACAATATAAATTTAATAATCGCTTTGCGGAGGGATCGTTGAAACTATTTCAAACAGTTTCAAGGAAATCTTGCACCTCGAACGTAGAGTCTAATTACCTGGGATAGCTACATTACACTTTAAGATAAATAGGTGTTAATTATAGCCCTCTCGAAACAATTTAAGAGACGAACAACATGATTCATGGAACTATCTCTTCATTATAAGAGAGGGCCAGATAAGACTGACGAGGATAGCACTGATAAAGAACAGACGATCGTTAGTAAGTGTACTTGGTATTCCATATAAAAATAGTAACACCCTAAGACGGTAATGACAGAATTTCTGAGTACGGTTATTTGGGATCATGAATTGCTATTAATAATAAGGGTGTAAGCTATACAGTAAATGTTAAATAATAATTTGAATACAAAAAAGTGGATTAATTTTCTGTTATAAAATAAATTCCATTTATATGCACAATTTACTTCGAAAACGGGGACAAAAACACGGACGTTTAATATATCACTTGTTATTTAAACAACTAGATCATTTTACACTTGACCATTTGTTTCTATATGGGCAACTAAAGTAGGACCTCAATTACCAGGACCGTAATTATCCGGCATATGCAATATATTAATAATACATTTAATAATTTATGTTAACCGATTTTAATGATAAAGGAGAAGCAATGATTTTGAGTCAAGCTTTCCAATATTTAAAATAAATTGCCCTTTAATTATTTCTCCTCCGATCTTAATTTGTTTCGTCCCTCTATTTTCCGTTCAAGTCCCTTAATAATGTATAACACTTCAATTTATTACCCATTTCGATCACGAACAACAATCAATGTTGGTTCTTTTCTTTATTTCCGTTTCGATTTATCTATACCTATGCTATACTAGTTGCAATCTCTGTCTCCCAATTTTGGCGAACATGTATAATTTACACCGCAACTGCCGTTCATTATTATAATGCAACGCAAAATTAAACACTGCGACGATCCTGCATTATCAACCCTGGATCCAGACGCTCACTCAAGGGGTTAAACGTGGTCCTCGCCCGTCGGCAACCAACGCACATTTATTTTTCATTCCATCAACACGGAGCACAGACGGCATCAGACGGTTTTAATGTAACGATCCGTCGCTATAATGTTCGATATTTCATCGGGAGCAAGTGTCTGCAGACGGTTGGTTGAATTTCTTTGGCAACGAGAAGGATGGCCCCAGAAGGGTTACAGAGTATTCCTGGGAGGCGTGCCGAACGAAAGGCTTCACGCCAGGCTATAAAATTCTGAACGGCGCGAGAGTAGAGGACAGAAAAATCAATTAGACTGCCTCCGACAGCCACGTCGCCATGATTCAGGAAACCGATAAATCTGAACACACCGACATCAGCACCTCCGTCGAGATCTTCAGTATCCCGCACCGCCTCGCCACTCGCGTTCTTCTCCTTCCCCACCTTTATTCGCCCTTTTGTTCGTCCCTTTCTTGCCGACGGGATAAAGGCTGCGATGAACGCCGAACGATGATAAAACCGAAAGTGTGCTGGCGAATCAAGCAGGGCAAGTGTGGACACAGAGTATTCTGCTTCGCATCCCCGCTTTGTAGAGATTCGGAATATTAACAAGTTCCGCAGTTAGAGCTTTGTTAGTTTGCAAATTAACAAGTTTTCAATGTTGTTAATGTCGCAATGTTGCACTGTATTACGTTGTTAGAATATGAAGCAGCGCGGGATACATGATTGAAGTTTGATGTTGAAATATTTATTTGCGTTATATGTTTGATAGATTTGTTTTATTTTACACTTTCGGTATTTTCGATTATACAAATATTGTACGGGGTTGTTTTGTAAAACAGGAGACAGAAGGATCCACTGGTGTTCTACATCAGTTTATAAATATATTTTTGTGCAACATTTTACAAACTGTAGAATTCATAGTGCATTGAGTATCCAGAATGGAAGTAATTATGCAAACATGACTGCAGCAGAATCAATATCCTGTGCAAACAAAAATAAATAAATATAACAACAGATAAAATACTACAATTTAATAAATGTGAAATCAATATTTATAAAACACTTATGCAAAAATGATTGGGGAGATAGCAATTTCTGTGCCGAAAAGTAATCGAGATTGGAACAAACAAATCCTATGACTTACTTTATCGTAATAAATATAAAATCGTGTTACTTTTAGTCGACTATTAATACCGTACTGTAATTACCATTTTCAGTGAGCATAAGGCTTAATGTATCGAAAGTGCCGTGAAAGTTTTTAATCGATACTTGCTTAAGCCGAATCTGTAGAGACAAGAGGGAAATTGAACGAAACAAGTCAATCCAGTATATACTGTCGCCGCTATTTGAAGCAGCGTTCCATTCTTTACCGAGGCCGTATTTGGTTAACGATTGAATGATTCAGTGAAAGTTAAAAATGAAACGAGGCCTTTGAAATCGGAATCAAAGCAGTTCGTGGTTTCACGAGTTCACGTTTCGATTCACCCGCGGCTCTGTGTTGTCTGTATAATTGTTATGAGATAGCAGAGGAGAAATTATTTCATCATGTATTCTCTGAATTTTAATGAGTTCGCCTTCTCAAACGGATAGAAATCAGTGAAATGTATTTAAACCGGCGGATCATTATACAATACGATTTCAAATGGGAGAATGTCCCAGAAGCGTTCGGGAACATCCAGTCGAGAAGATTTCAGAATTATACGAACGGCAGGATTTTTGTTGCAAGTAAATACGGTTATTTAATTTGTCGACGTATCATGTTTCTCGACGAGTTCAAACAGTTGGAGGTCTATTGCACTCCACCGCGAAGGTATCGCGAAATTTATTGACGTCTCAACTTCACCCCCGAAAGACTTTGTTTCGAGGGCTCGCCGAGAAAAGGACTAACGTAAACAGAGGGGGTGATTAAGCTGATATAACAGAAGTTTGGAAGTTTAGCTTCTACTTTTTGTGCGTTCTTCCTTTTCCACTTCCTCCCCTGGCTTCTTGCTAGCTTCAAAAATAGAAAAGTGTTCGAAAGATTAGCAAGTAATTTATATTTGTTACGATAAGATATATAGAACACCGATGCTTTGTATAACTTGTCTCACGGTGCATCTGAAAGTACATTACTTTTGCAGAATACTTTGCAAGCTGTAAGAAATAACATATAAATTGCAGCGGTATCATTAAAGGAAATGGTTGCAAGGTATGTATAGTACAGACATAATTCAGTATTAGCAAATATAAATGTCTGTAAGATCGAGGAAGTAAAATTTTGTTCAATTGAATGTGTTGAACATTTATGAATAAATTCGATGTTTCTTCAAGTTGAAGTATTATTATATTGTTAACATCAAAACTAAAATTATTTTGAATGAATATTGTTTCAGGACATAGCGATATACTTTCTTTTTTTATAATATGTGTGAAATAATAAAAGTGGAACAAAATACCTATATTTTACCATTCAAATTCAAATTCAAAAAATCTGTGGCATGTTTCTGGTCCACCACTCTCCCGAATTTCCCAAAGAGGCTTACAATTTTTCACACATGTCAATGAAGCTTTTATGCAGGACATTATATTATTACCACTATTAGAATTTTCCAAATACCAGCACTTCGGTTATTTATTTCCAATACAGTGAGTCACGTACTACGTGATGCAACAATTCCAGCCGTCCAAACCTTCGTAATGAATTAACATATTGAACGTATGCTTCGAGTGATAGCCGAATTCACTTGAACTAAAGTTGCGCAGGTTTCTGATCAATGGACGTGGAGTACCAATCGCTCTCCTGATTTACTTTGATTACTGCTTGTGAGGTAACTAAAAATCCAACTTTTCTCTGTATGTAACATTTAAATTTACCAGAGCAGCGTATAAAGTTAATCGTAAATGTAAGCAATAAAAAAAAAATACACGTTGCAGACGATTTACTGGCGGTGGTATGCTGGAATTTGTTCAAATTAAATACCATCGATTCGATGAAGCTTTGCTTCGTAAAAATGAGGCAATGCAGAATGGAGGGAAAGTAAAATTGCATTTATGTGGAAGTTTAATATTTTTTTGCTATTTGAAAAACGATTTATAAAATCGCTTTGCACGCGTACACAAGCATGTAAATATCTTTACAAAGTATAAAATCTGAGAGCATATTTTCATATCGATTTGGATATTATTGCCTTATTCCTTACGTGCTACCATCAAGTCGAAGGGTTTGACATCGTTTAATTTATATTTTATTTATCTTCATACTTTAAGTAGTATTATGAAGCATAAAGAGAACGCTTTTAACGGTATGCATTTTTATAGCTACATGATTCTATTGTACGTACAACTTAATATATACACATTTTCCTTCTATTTTTTTTTTTTTGTTACATTCAACATACACTTTTAACTTATATCAGCCTCAGAAACTAACGGAAATTTTGCAAAAACAGACGAATGTATCTGTGAACGAGTGCAACGTCGAAAATGCGTATACTAATATTTTGCAGAAACATTGAGATGCTTCGAGGAATGCGTTCGAATTTAAAGTCCATCAATTTGTATTTCGTTCAATGTTTATCAGCGCAATTTGAAGAAGCTGCTGATTTCGAACGAATCACTGACGGCACATCTGCGAAAAATAGATGACTGAAATGTTTTCCCTACTGAACTGAACGCGCTCAAATTTCCGTGAATTTTAACACGTTAAAATCCACACGTGACGCGAGATGTTTACGTTCTGGATAAATTTCGCGGATTATTGAGCAGCAGATAAAATTATCAAATTTAAAATGTGCACGGAACCGCGGACGCAATTTAAGCTATCCGATTGGAACCAAGCCTAGGACATATTATCTATTTTACGATCATCAATTTCCATACTGGGCAACATGAATATTCAAACAGCCGCCATGTACACTACATCAGACGCGTGTATACATTTTTGATATATATACTTCGGTTGTGTTTCGATAAAGGAAGATCACCGTCTGCGTATCGCCGAACGATTATGATAAATAGCAATTTCTCGAAAAATCCGCTTATCTACAAACCTGCTAGATTTATGGAAAAAAGATCTTTCGGTAAAATTTATAGAGTTATAAACAGTTAGTAAGAGTTATGGAATTTGCCGTGCTATAAATGTTATCGGCATCTGATACGACCTTACAGATAGTATAGTACTATAATCAGCAAATAGGTAGAAGTTGACTGGAAAACAGATTAATTAACTCTATGAAATAACAAGTAAGGAAAATTGATAATGTTAGTGACACTCCGCTTTTTACATTTCGAACGAAATGTAAATACAAAGAAATATTGAAAAATGCTTCTTCAAATACCTGTATAAAATCGTCGCGTTTATCGGAAATAACTAAATCATTGTTATGCGAAGTCAAAAGTCAAAGTAATTATTCGTTCCGCAGCAGTAATTAAAAATTTTCCACAACTCATGGTGATAAATAGAATTATCAACGTAACTTATTTTAGTCATGAACAGTTTAACACCAATTATGTGCTCTGGTATTCGGATTCGGAATTCTACAGAAAATGGAGTTGATGAGTTTAAAATATTCAATAACAAATATGCTTGTCTTCAGAATTCATTGGATATGAACAACAAGAATTTGTCAATGTTCGGACAATAATCCTATTTATTACGAAACACGTTCTTCCAGAAAATATCTCGAAAACTCCAAACCTTAACTCATTCTTATCATTTATAAAAATAAATATCTATAATGGCTTGTATAATTAAAAATGAAGCCGTCGCGACGCGTCGTGTGGAACTACAAGAAACGAGGAGCGCTATTCACTGGATACAAAATTGAAGAAAGGGAAAGAAATGCAAAGGCGGGTAAAGGATAATTAATACTTCCTCGTTCTGCCTTAAATAAAAATATGATATCCACTTTTGCATCGCCGTAGAACGAAATAATCATACAGATTATTGTGTGTGGTTCCAAATTCGAAATTAAATGCACTGTACATTATAATTAAAAATATGGAAGAACATGGATTGAAGAGAAAGCGTAATTAAAAATTTAAAGAACAAGGATTATGGGGAAATTGTAAAAAAAACGAGAGTGCGATTAATATGACTATTCTGGAACGAGAAATTCAATTATATTTAACCCGAATATTTACCTGAAAATTGTGAAGTTCTTGCGCGAGAAATATGCATTTTATTACAGGTCAAACAAAAACAGGAAATAATACGAACACCCGTTGTCCTGAAATAAATTATATTTAATAATATTACCAACACGCGTATACAAGGATGGACCAATTTATTGAACGTAATAATTCATTTCTTGTTAGATTCAAAATAGCGCGCTTTAGCCGTTACGCGTTGAACAGTTACGGCGTGGCGCCACTTGTCTTCCCATAGCGGGGACTGCCATTATTACTCGTTTCCTCGAAACAAACGCACGTTATATCACGCTTAACTAGGGTTATTATTATCCTCGTATTATTCTACAATAAAAGTATATCAGTTATTCTGTCGTTCTTACTCATTTCATTCACGACCTCTAACATTTCTGACAATGGCTTTACCTACCGGAATAAAGTAACAGAATTAAAAAGAATGTTAACCATGAATGACAAATTGCACGCTAATGAACATGAAACATTTTATAACAAAGGGCGGGAGTCAAATTTAATTTAGCTTTAATTTCAAATGTCGGGCGTGTCTGGCATTATATTATTTACGGTTATAAAGAATGGTTCTTCGAAATGGAACAAGTTACAACTTTGGTTCGCGTAAGTATAAAGGTATCCTTTACGAAGTAAAATGTTAACTAATTTTAATTATCACAGTATAATTTTTTCGTAATTCGAAGAATTTCATAAGGAGTCTTTGTCTTTGTCACGCATAATGTTTTTACGCGATACGCGGCTTCGATGATACTACAGGATGCGTTGAGAGCCCAGTATACGGAGGTTGTAAATCTCCGTTTCGATTTCGATTTCGACACCGTTGCACGCTTATGACCCTACGATCTTTTACAGAGATAGAGGTGATACATTGATTTGACTAATGAATCTTATTTTTGACTGAGTACGAATAGACTGATAATAAAGGAAAACGTAATAATAAAACGGATCTATTGAGTGTGTAATATCTAGTGAAATAATGTTGGGGGAAGATAATGTTTCCCGTATGTCTTCAGTTAAGAGATTATACTGTTTCTTTAACTTCTGAGTCAAAGTCGTCACCTGGTGTCTTGCAGTGGGAGAGAATACGCGGTCTCGCACTTCGCAGTCAAAGACTGACAGAAGAAGAAGGAGAGGATACTGTTTCTCCTTTTCTAATGTACTGGGGTCTTGATGTAGGAGAGTATGCTGTTTCTCGTACCGCTGAGTCACGGACTCAGACAAGAAGAAGGAGGGAGGTGTCTCCTTCTCTTGCGAAAGACCCTGTCAGAGACTCCTTTAGACGTAGGATGTGGACTGTATAGACTCTGAATATAAAGTATTAAATCGGAATAATGAATTGAGTAATGGACTCCAATTGTAATAAGTCAAAACTCTATATGGAGAGTGTTAGACTTTTAATACAAGTGACAGTTTCTAAACGGAGAGCGTTGGACTCTAAGTATGGGCCGTTTGAACTTTAACTCACGACTCCAAGTTCTGAAAGGTAACCGACGTAGTTCTGTATAACGACGGACAGAATTCTGTGTCGACTGTATGAGTCCTTGGTAACTGTAAGAGTTCTGATGCACGACCCCCGGAGTCCTGATTGACGACTGGCTTCCTCGTCGAGTGTATCGTATCACGTCGACTCGGAAGTAACCTTTTGGCACGCTCATTGGATATTAGAAAAAATGAGCAAATACGAATGAGCGTGTTTTTAGGACGGGGACACACCCATCCTTCTTTACGCTCGAAGCGCGCCTTCCAAAGGAGGGGGTGCACCCTCACCGTCTTGACTGACCTGCCAATGCACGGGAATTTCCGCCAGGATCTCAGAGCTTGACCTGGTCTCGCCTGCTGGGACACAGCTGTGAGCCCTTTCGGAAATCCACGTTTATGACGTATGCAATTGACTGTTGAGGCCGTATATGCTTAATTTCTTGTATCCTGACGGATTATGGACAAAAATGGCTTCCTCAAAAACAGTTTTATTGCTAGCGCGTCATAAACGCCTTAACCATCTGCATGTCGAAAGTTGTTCTTTCTGCAGATTGTTTGCCGATTATTTATTGGGTGGGCAATTCATTCCGCGTGCTGGTTCCGAGGATTTGCCGCGGAACACATAATAATGTCACTGTTAACGAATAAGATGATTGCATTCTGGTGCAAAGTATAACAAAATGTGTGTCATGAAGCGGATGGAAATTTAATTATTTAATTATTATATGATGTACATTTCTGCAGCAATCTGTACTTAATGGCGTCACGTGTTATTATATAATATGTGCGAATATTCATTAATTTAAAAAATATGTAATGAAATATGAAACAGTAGCTGAAGAAAATTTTTAATTTGGATCATATATCGAAAGTACATTTCAATTCTACTAAAAATATGTCAAAATGATGTTTCTTGAATTGGAAATAATGAACCAGAAAACAGTTTTGAAAGTTTGGAAGTTCATTGCATACGTATGTTCCTATGGCTATAATTGAAAATAAAATATGAAATACTTATTCAGAAACCAAGAAAACCAGGCTTATTTCTTTGAAAAATTAATGCTGTACTTTTTCAAGCGCAGGGCTATAATAATATGATATAGCAGGGCTATAATATCAATCATTGATTGATAATATTTCTATTAAATCCAGATTTCATTATAGCTTGATAGATATAAATTTTCTTCAAGCTTTTTATATCGAAAGAAGTGGAGGCACGATGTTTTATCGCCAATGGTGGAAGTCTTCTTTGCAACCTATACTTTAGAAGCACTTGCAAGCTTCCTATTTTTTTCCCCAATTAGACTTCTCCTTAAAAAATAAGAAAAGGTAGTAAATATATTGTGCAATGTTTAAAATAAAAAATGAAGACACCCTCTTTAATTCTTTTTGATATATAATTATTCTTACGCTTAACTAACCGCGACTAGCAATTGCCTATCCCAAAATATTTGAACCTAATGAATAATATTTAAACAACGTTAAAGGCACTTCTCTTGACATGAATGCCATTGAAAACCTCTGGAGTCTACCCAAATTACTTGTCTATTAATAATTGGCCATTACATTATCCGATATCAAACTTCAAAATTGTGGATATCTGGCAAAATAATGAAAACATTACTATCATCATGGAGACATTAAGTTATTAAGACGTAACTGACATACCGTTATTCAACTCCGTTTGTACCCTACAATTTTACGCTAAAAAAACATGAAAATTGTAAGTAGTTCCAATTCGATAGCTAGGAGCGGTATTTTATCAAACCTGTATTATAATCCAAAGAAACACAAAAATTGTACATAAAAGAGGCAATATCACCAGCCACCTGGACAGTCTCCAGTCAGATTTTAAGTAGTATAAACCTCTATCCAGACAAGCCTTTGTGCTTACTGATGCGATATTCTGATAAGCCAACTTGGCTAAAGCGATCCTAACCGTGACACCATGACGAGCCGTTCCAGGTATTGCAGAACGAAAAGCAGCATTTGCAATCATCGTCAGATTTCATCCTAAAGAAATTGGACCGGGTCGAACTCGAATATTTTCCCTCCCCTCCTTCCTCTCTCTTTCCATCCACCGATCACTCCGTTCGCCCGTTCTCCTTTCAATTCACCTCGTTCGTTCAGACCGTACGGAATCCTAGTTCCGTGCTGCAACTATTAAACATCGTTCGCTGCTCGAAAGACCGTAGCCAATTCTCCGAATGAATTCGAACGATGAAGGCGATGGCGATGGCGTGCGCCCACACCAATCGCGAGCTAATAGTTTAATGCTTTCTTGATTTCTCGCTCGACCGTAGCTACTTGCTCGCCGAGAGATAGCTAACGTAGTAACGGTAACGGGAGCCGAGGCTCCCGGCGCAGGTAAATGTAATGGAAAACGGTTTTGTCCCAGAATCGAGCGGCCTGGCCAATATCATAATTCTTCGGCAAATCGACGTACCTGCTCGAGACCGGTGGCCGGATCGTTGGAAAAGTGGCTCGAAACGATGCAATTTGGTCCGCTGGTCTGTTTGCACACCGGTTAGAGAAGAAGACGATGGTTTCGATATGTGCTGAGGCAGGTGAGTCAGAAAAGTACCCGGGCCGCGAGGAAAATGGCACGAGATGATGGATAAGATTTAATGCCGCAATTTATCATGGTGTGAATCAGATCTAGGAAAATTGGAAAGGTGGATCGGTCAAAAGTGCCCGGCTAATAGACAATTTACCATTGTCTGGAGTATTTTTGGGGAAGATGAATAGCTAAAGGTTCCATGGAATAAAAAGAAGATTGCAGTCGACGTAGATTATTAATAAATTGAATTGAATTTTGTACTGTTAGCCTGATGTAGTAAGTACAACTTGATGTCCTTAATTCTTGGGCGTTCTTCCATTCGACTGTACGCTCACCCACTTAACTTTTATCGAGAGCACGACCATCTATAAAATAAGTTCTAAATACGTTTCTAAATAAAGGACAATAAACATAATAATAGCAATTTCGTTACGGCTTTGTCCACGATTGCATTCGTTTCGAAATACTTTAGGTCGCGACGCGTCAAAAAAAAACCCCGGTGGTTGCCTAAAAGTTAAATGAAGGCAGATGTTTCATGATAAATTGGTACGTAATTCTAAAAGTTTGTAAAATAAATTAAATGAAATACTGCCAGTCTGCATACATTGGTGACGATTCGCTAGAATTTTTGTTCCCTCGGCAACAAAATGTGAAGCTAATTCGTAGTACAACAGTCTCCGAGAGAAACACGTTCCGAGCTTAGGTCCAATCTAGATTCTTTGATTGCCTGCAACCTGGATGAAGACAAATTGCTTTACTCGAGTGAAATATCGTGACGGAGATCTTTCTCATTGAGTACACTTGTCGGTTAAGTGATTGGTGCCTCTTTCTGGCGTCTACAACACGCAGAAGGAATGGCTATCCAAGCGAGCATCTTCCAACAGGTGATTTAAAAATAGAAAATGGAATAACCGAAAATATATATCTCTTCTGTAGTTGTCATGCTTATATTTTTCAATCTCTCTTTCTAGTTAATTTTCATTTCTCGAGTATCACAAGCGCGGTAGTCAAAACAGTGCAATTTATACAGCTGTTAAAAATTTTTTGTGCTAATTACACATTTATTATATACGCGTGGGTACAACGTTATTTAAGCTTAACGATTATACGACATCCTGATGGAGGCTATACGGAGAAATTTGACATCTGAAGTTTGGACAGTTTTACCTTACGTAATCGCAGCCACCTAATACTGCGGAACTACTTTGAAACGTATATAACAGTTACAGCAAATTTAATACATCGTTCTACATCTTACATCCTGTACGCCGGAGATATTTCGTTCAGCACTACTCAAGTCTATATTGCCTATCTAATGTTACCAGAATGTTGCTAGAAGTTAATATGCTTGATAATTCATACAGTAGCCGTCTTCCCCCGCTGATTACGCATTTAATTATTTATTTAAATGTATGAACGTAAGTCAAATACCTTTGGAGCACAAAGGCATTTTAATAAACAATGTGCTCCATCGGGATGCGGAAAGGATATGTCGTGTGCAATATTCATACGAATCTGACAGAAGCATTTTTAAATGATGTGGTTAATCCAGTAAAGAAGTCAAATGAATTGCAATAAAAAGGGAGGGTCAAAGAAACCGTAATCGAGGACAGGGAAATAAGAAACAGATCGCATCGTACAGTCTATCCAATTTCACCAGAGTTCATAATCCATAGTGTCATTACGGGTTCGTAATCATTTTTCTCCCCTCCTGCCACTCTCTTCGATCAGCCCGCGCGCTAACACCAAACCACCCGAAACAATCAATACTTAATTAAACAAAAGAGCCGCGCGTAGCGTACATTTCCCCGACACACGCGTACACGCTTCTTCCACCGGCGAAACACGAAAGGTAATCGTTGCATGCTTGTTCGTTTGGTCGCGAAGACGCGTGTATGCTCGTGACACATGTCATTCTGCTCGAACGTGATAAACGGCGCGCGGCGGGAAGCGTAACGGTGGTCGCGAACGAGGAAATGTTTCGGTTCGGTCGATGATTTTTAGAACGGCCCGCGGACAGCGCAGCGGCGGCGTACCAATTTCGACGGCCCGAAAAAAAAAGAAAAAAAAAGAGAACATTTAATTAACCGGCGCGGTAAACGCGCGATCGCACGAGAAAGATAGATAACTCGGCTGCGTAAAATAGAAAGAATCACCGCCGAGCCCGCGAAGCGGAAGCGACATGACAAACTCGTTACGGGTAGGTACACTCGTCATGCCGCTTTTGCGGTTCGATTATCCCTATCGCTGGGTTAAAGTGATACCGTACCAGAGGCCGTTCGGTTCAATCCTATAATCCCGGCGAATTCCAAACCGCCCACGCTGCCGGTATCGCGATTTATTTCGTAGCCACACTTCGCGTACGCCGCGGCGATTCGTTTGATGTTTCCTTTCAATGGACGTGCCGGTCCGTCCCGGATAGATGCATAAACACGCTAGAAAGTTTCCTACGAGGGCATCGGGATCATCGGAAATCGATAACTTCGAAAAGTTAAATGATAAGCCGCGCTAGCGTGATTGACGGTTGCTTTGCTACCTACGTGCATGAATCACAGTATCGGCGGAAGGGTTTAGTGGCGTGGAATTGCGCGACCTTTACGCGGTTCCCATATTTTCTTCCGGGTTATATCGTCGTTAGTGACTTGGCGGGTTCTAACGGTGCGCGATCGTTTCGGGGGGTTTTTGATGGTTCGCGCCGCACCGAGGGGAGGCAGTGATTAGATGGGGCGGCAGCGGATTGATTAGGAAAAGGGTATAGTGTTGCAATGCAGCAATGGCGAAGTTATGGTTGCTAGCGAGTATAGAACGAATAAGGTCAATGGCTTTGTACTAGTTTACACAAATGTATAGAAAGCTTTGAGAATAGGAAAAAGGTTACTACGTGTCATAAAAAGATTTTGGATTCATGGATAGGACGCAATAGTGTTGATCGGCAAGTTTATCAGGCTTTCAGTCTTCTTTCAGGGTAACTTTGTTTATCCTGCAGGTTGCGATATGAAAATTATTTAATGGTGCGTAAATGTAAATGTAATGACATAAAAGTAGATACTATAGGAATCATGAATAGTTTTGAAAGGCTTCAAGATTTGATAGTCTGTTAAATAATGGCGTTCGTTTTTCTATAAATTTAAGGGTGCATATCGTCGAAGGTTAACTACAATCGGATAAAACCGGTTCAAACAATCAGGGCACGGTATTGTTGGCTAGTTGAAACGCGATATCGGATGGAAAAATCAAATGGAGGATGTACTCGTTTCCTTTCTGTACGAAAAACTATTTGATAAATGCGTTACGATACACGTGCATCTGGTCAAATTGGTAAAACGGATCGAACATCGCAATTTCTGCATATCCACAGATAATAGTTTCTGCACAACACTCTTCTGATACAACGTATACGGCAGAGTTCTTAAAAATGTATTGCTGAAATACTTGATTCATAGGAAAGCAATATAGCCATAACACTCTCCTATTTGTTAATGGATAAAGAAATTGGCATAAGAATTTAGCTCATACATTACTGTGCCGTATGAAGCTTGAGAAATTCCTGAAAAATAAATTGTATTGAAATTATTATGCACGCAAAACTGCCCTGCATATTCAATTATCCTGTATATAAGGTAGGTGCAATTATTCTTATTAAAAAGATCAACATGTATAACAAGGTTCCCAATTTTTCCTTACACTGGCGCAAAATAGAAGACAATAAGTTTACTTGAACCCGAGAATGATATTCTTAATTCACTTAAATGATAAAAAATAGTGTCGTATATTGGTACGGAGCGAAGGTTCTTCTTGCCAAAATGTTCAACCCGATACAAAAGTATCTCCCAGATTGTTTTAATAACCTGCACACTCAATCGCTCCAATTGTCCACCCAGCAGCCAACAATTCTACCCAGTCCATTAACGAACATATCGCCAGGTGACATTAAATACTCCGCATTTATCGTGCGACAGCTTGTTAAAGGCACGACCTCGGAGCACTCTCTGTACTAAGTTCGACGCAGCCGAATATCAATTATCCTCGCAGTGCAAGTTCACGAAGCAACTTGCCAACCGGTCCTCGCGGGGTCTTCCCGATTATCGTCTCCATCCACTTCAGCTGGACGCGACAAAAGGGGTGCCCGACGGACGGAGCATGAATTACGAATAATAGGTACACGACAGACGGATGTAGGTACACCTGTCGAAGAAAGACGAGAGACACTCTGATAATTAGTCGACGCTCGACGGCGGAGAAAAATCGAGCCCGCTGACCTACAGATTTTCCCTTGCAACACGAGGTGAACCAGCGCAGTTTCGAAACAACCATAACAAAAGATGGAATTAATTAGGAATGGGACGATCGTCGGTTCGATGAAATCCTGTTGGCAACGGTCCAGTAAACAAGTAGGTATTGATTCAGATGGCAAAGGTGGAGTTGGGCTCGGTGGCGGATTAGGGTGGGGACACTCGGCTCGCATTAACCGGCTGTCGTACGTATTTATCCGTAAATTTATATCTTCGGTACATATGTGCCGGCGTTTAAACACAGTCGTCGAGCAACGAAAGTTGCACAGCGGTGAAATACAGCGAGCCCGATCGCATGCGTCAATTAGCATTCAATTTATGACCACCGGCAAAAACGTTCACCAGTGGGCCGCAACGTTGTATCGTGTGCACAGAGGTGTGTACAAATTGTTCATTTCATAGAACTATGGTTTTATTTACCCGCGTCGTTCCTATTGTTACTCATTTCCAAGAATGCGATGGGGAGACGATATTTTTTACAGAAGCTTGGGCGCATTGAGGAGGCAATACGGAAGAAAGTCAAATATTTTAAGGGTACACTTCCTTTTGCTGTTGATAAATTGGGCGGTAGATGCGTCTGAGAGTGCAGGAGAAGCAAGAGAAAGTAAGGAGCGGCGTTACTCGGAGGTTTTGTAATTAACCCTTTCTCTTTGCGAAACGCAAATACGGCTACATTTTGCTGCATTTACGCAGTTTTCCAGACAATTGAAGGAAACAGTTTTGCAAAAGAGCATTAATTACTCGGCAGGTATCAAAGTATGCTATGCTCAACCAGAGTTGTTCACTAGTGAAAACTATTGCACCTATACTACTTAAGCGTTTCTAAAATATTTGCGTCTCACCACCGTCATGCGTCCAATTAATATACACCAAACAATTATAAGCAAGCAAATAAAACTTTTCCATTAACGAAATCTACGAGCATGACGCCTTATCAATTTAAAGCAAATAAATTTTTAGTGAATCGCTTTTCCAATCGCACCGTGAAAAGTGGTTAATAAAGTCGTGTGTACAGACGGGCTGATCGCACTGTGTGTATACGTATACACAGGGGTTATACTATTTCTGGTTGCTTTTGGTGTCGCACGAGCGCGCACGATCTGGCTAGATTACTCGGCTCGGCCGTCGACTGGTCGCCGCTCTTCCGAAATAACGATAGGTCAGCCAGTTACGCTCGATATGAATATTGGCGTATGAACGCGATGAAAGGTAAATATCAGGAAAGCCCGTAACCCACCTCGATTCGATCGTAGCCGGCGTACATTGTCAATCGACATGTCCGATTCGATGTCCAGTTCGATGGTCGGTGTTTTGCGGATTGCCAAGCCACGTGGCGTTGCGCGACGATCAAAAAGCACCGTGCACCGCAGACTTGTGTACCATTCTTCTTTGCACTATTTTCCCGTCCCCCTTTCGAAGGAAGCACGGGGTTTAATTGGAAAGGGTTAAATGAGAATCTCCCTCTGTAACCTTTCTGGGTTAATCAAAGTCTAACGTGTTTGTGTTAAACTGCAGGGGCCGTTTGTTCAGTCTGACTGTGTTCGTCGACGAGCACGGGGGCGTAAAATTCGTGGGAATTTGTAATTAATGAAGTCCCAAGTTTGATACGAATTTGTCTTCTGTCGAATGTCTTATAGTGTTGAAAATGGCGGAAATTAAACAGTAGAACGGTCGAGCAACGTCAAACGCGAACTAAAACGACTTTAGAAATCTAACATCATGTGGAAAAATAAATCGAAAACCCTGTTTTTATTTATGCCTCTCATTTAATTCTTGGCTGTATACAAACGCGTTGTTATAGTTCTTTTCTTTCTGACAACGAGACAAATTGAAAGAGTGTTTTCACCCAGATGCTGGCTGAAACTTTACTTTAACTATTTATTTAGGTACTCCTCAAGTTTAATTGCAGCTGTAATTACGACGACTTTAATTTACGAGCTTATTACATTTACTTGTATTTGGCTGTAAGCTATTTGAAATTCCTGAAACTGTATGTCACAGAGTTCGTTGACGACTATATTATTTTTATTTCAACTATTTGGTAATGAGGTATTCCAGTTTGACCTATTTGGTTCCACACGAGAAAACAGAAAACTCCAAATAATAAAAGAAGAATTTTAATAAGAAATGTCAAAACTTCTGTCTATTCTCCTATATATATAATGCAGTGTCTTGACAATTTTCTCAATGCAAATTACAGTAACCAACTAACAAAATACACTGTCTTATCTTGATTCTCATTTCTTTTATGAATCGTAATTGCCTTAAGTCCAAATAAAGTTAAATCCAATTCTTACCAAACAGTTCAACAGAGGGGTATTCTCCTTCCAGAAAGAAATTTTCAGCGAAATTTCGCCGGAAGCATCGGGATTATTTAGCGGGGAACGTCACATTTGCGTAAGCTCTTGAACGAGGGCTTCGACTTTCAGTTCCAAAGTCGATTTCCGAAAGATGTATCCGTACACGGGGGATAACTCTGCAATTTCGAACTTTTGTGTCGTATTACGTGTAAAGGCGTGAGTGAGGACAGAATCCGATAAGGTACTTCGTTAAGGAAGCTCTCTTCCGTCTCCGTTATCGTAAAAAGTAAGTGCCCCTGAAAATTTCGTACAGAATTCGTGGCTTTGTCTACCTTATTATATGTTTCACCATTTTCACGAAGATTTTCGAACAATCTCGAGCAGCTTTGAAATGATAAATTATGCAACTAATCACACATAGCATATAAAAATTGGTAAAGAAATAGAACATTAATTATTGGTCCCTTTCTCTTAATTACTTATATAAATATTCTATCAACTTTCAACGATGAAATACTAGAATGACATTATCAACAATACATCTGTCCGATTACAAATTAAGTATTTCCTGCATTTTTAAGTTCCTGCAGTTTTTACTTGACCCCTTTCCGTAAGGCTCCATCTAAATACGTCATTCTATCGCACGAAACAAAATGACATTGCTATTAGCATCATAAACCACTCCTAAGCTAATTTCGCAAACCATGTCAATGAAATGATGTAATAAACATTCAGAATGTTTAATCTTTTTATTCAACCCTCCTGTGCACTCAATTTCCCCAAGCAGTACCGCTTCCTCAAGTTAACAACTGCAGAGATGCAACTTCCACCGCGTAGTAACTATCTCTTTGTATCGTCGATGACGTAGTCCATAACAGAAAACAGATGCCTGGGAGGAAAACATTTTCGTAGAACAGCTGCCAGTGATCACAAAAAGCATCCCCGAATGGCGGCCGCCGCTGCGACGAGAGTCCATCTTGCAGAACGGCCTTTTACCTTGTCTTCCTTCTGTCTGGCTGGACGTCTGCTTCCTGCGGACAGTCTGTAGGCGACGTACTCCGTTAGCCCGTTTAAAAGTGTTTGGCGAGTTGGTGAATTCGGTTGCGCCGTGCAGTGTTCCTGCTAAATTTCTTCAATGGCCCCGGCTAACGACACACGCACCACTCCTTCGTATTTTCCGAAATTTTCTTCCTTTTAGCAACTTGGACCCTGACCAAACTTTGTCCACGTCCACGGCCTAACTTCCGTCTCGCGGAGACGAATGTTCTCCGACCTCTTCCCCCTTCCTTCGCCATTTCCAGCCGGATCCACCACTTCCGCCCTTTTGCTTTTTCACCCTTATTCAACTGACCCAACCAACCCCCCTCCACCTACTCTGTGTAGTATCCGGATGTTCTCTCCCTCTCCCGCCTTCTTACCAGACCCTACCGAGCAACTGAACTTACTTATAAGTTATGTTTTCAAGTGAACTTTCCTGGCAACGAGGAATTTCCAAACTTTCATATTCGATAACTCCGTCTGCTCGCAAGCAATCCTCACTTTTTGCTCGCGTTCTCTCTCTCTCTCTCCCGACATGTAGAAAGAGACCCGGCCATCTTGCCCCTAAAATCCGCGATTCTACGAACTCCGTTTCTGACGTTCTCGACCCCTGTTGGGAACCAATGGAGAAAGAGAGACAACGTATCTCTCCTGACACGGACTCGAGCACGAACGTTCGTACCGGTTGCGGGTAAAAATTAGATTTAGTCCAAGCGAAAAATTCGATCCCCGATGCTCGCGAAGTCGCTTTTCCATCCACTGACAATAGTTCATCAGATGTTGGCCACAGCGTCGAACCGCGTCGAACCGCGTCGAACCGCGTCGAACCGCGTCGAATCTAGCCGAAACGCGAGCAAAGATACGTGTTCCTCAATCAGCTCGCGGCACGGCTCGCACAATTGAGTAACATTAGCGACGCGATGAAGCTCTGCCTATTCCGAAGGAATTTTCCATCAAACCGGGGCTTCCGTACGGTATTTACGATCGGTCGTAAAGTCGGATGGGTATAGGCGGCGTTTGCGTACCAACCTATAATAATTCACCCTCGCCCTTCAGGCGTGGCCGTTGTACTTCATCGACCTTCCATTTTCGAAGAGTCTCTTCGACTTCCGCTCTTGCGTCTGCTTCACTGGTATTAGCTACATAACCATTTCGAAGCCATCCATCGACGAATTAACTTCCGACTCTTTCGTCCCCTCCACCTTCGACTCTACTGTGCCAGACACTGCGAGGATTCTTCCACACCCCTCTCGTTCGCTCGATCAACTTTCCTAATCCTTCACGAATCAATGGGGAAAGAACTTCCTCCTGTTACAGTAGGCAGTAAAGTTTCCCGGTCTCTGACTGACGACAAATTTCGGTCTTATTATTCGCAGAGTTTGCAGCGTTATTTGACGGCGAGGGTTTAAGTGTCTTTGTTAAAGTCGGGGGGGCCGGGGGAGGGGGCGATATTGCTGCGATGTTTTTGAAGAGTAAAGGAATACTTTATTGGATCAAATTTAACTGGAGCAAAATTTGTGCTCCATTGATATCTCGTCCGTCGCGACGAGTTTCTTTGTGCTGCGTGTAATTGTTTCGTGCATCTTTTCACGTTTCGTTTCGTGAACTACGTAAATAGATCAGGTAACTGTGGAACACGAGGAATCTGTCTAGTACAAATACATTTTAATTGTGTCATGATAAACGGACGAACTTTCCAAGCGTTTCTAACCACTGCAAACCTTTCGGTCTGATAGATTGAACTGCTTAATTAATACGAAATTTCATAAGTAGTGCGCTCATCAATATACTGTCTTCAATTTGGAGTGCAGCAAAGGTCTTATCCAGCTTTGAGGCACTTTAGTGCTGCTGAAGGATGTTGCGAACTTTCTAACGATATAGTACATCGTAAATCTAACGTCGAAGACTGTATCCCTGGCAGAAAGTTGATCAGCAGATAGTATCGCGTTGAAACTCGTAAGTGAACAACCCGCGGCCGTTAAAATCCGTTTGCAGTAACAAAACTTTCTTGCACGCGAGACCCGAGAGTGTTGCACACCTTTAAGAAATCACGAAGGACCGTGATAATATGCATGTTCCCTTAGATCTTTTTTACAAATGGAAAGTCAGAGTGTTTCAAGTCAAAGTCTTTCCCTGCTAGAAAATGCCATGCATTGAAAAACGATAGGGGTGCTAAAATAGGGGTGTGGAAAGTTATGAATATAAAATGAAATATAGTTATGGATAATGTTTGATTAAATTTGATGGGTAAACAGAAAATAGAAAGATATGTTTTAATGTTTTATCATTTGCGAGATTTTCGATATAACGATAGTCGCATTTACCTCCTGCGAGAATAAATCTCTTTAATGGAAGTGATAATATTAATTAAGTTGTTGGCATAGTTTGTTTCGAGGGTGCAATCCAAATGTCTGAGGGATTCGAATTTGTGCCGGCATTGCGGAAATTCTTCTTCCCTACGTAGACGCGGTGCATGTACTGTTTATATGCTGTACATAGTGCGCATATACTGTAAACACCGTCTTGAACTTAGAGTCCCTCGGTACATTATGTATTAGCTTTTCTTAACCCTCCGTATTCCAATTTATTTTCACGCTTGAAAAGATTTTCAATAGTTTACCATAAGAAAAGGTCTTCTGACTTGAAAGTTACGCGATTATACATACAAAGAGTTAACGCATCATAATTATTCTCATTCAAATCTTATTTGCCTACGTTAAATAAAATAATTATCAAACATAAAAATTAAATGATTAGTTACTAATTACTCTTAACTTGTTTTTATGACCTCATTAGACAATTGTATGAAACCCGCCTGACAGTGATTATTGACTCTACCAATCGCGGCACAAAAAATAAATAGTCGGGAAATTATTTTGAATGCCGATATTTTCTGGGTTAGCAGATATCAAGGAAGATTTTACCACACCTCCCACTTGAACTACATGTCGCCGGATCGCACTTGTCTTCCTCGGTAACATAATTTCAATTGAAAAATCGAATTGTGCATCGCCCAACCCGTTTCTGCGCCACCAAATTTGTCAACGTGTTAATTTCAATAACACTCGAACTTCATAATAGAACGGTGCACGGTCGGTAACTCTTTCGAGGCAACTTCAAAACCACTTGACCTTACGGTCGCTACTTGATCATTTCGTTCCATCGTTACAGCGTTCCCATGCCGGAGCTGTGCGCGGAGAAGACAGATGAATTAACTTGGCAAGTTGGACCGGGTCAAAGGGACTGCGACGAGGTCGTCGCAAGGCGAAAGATAAAGCGAAAGATCCACAGTTAACACGGGCAAGTCGGTGGGTCGGGCTGCCGGAAAAGAATCGCTCGATGGAGGCCCCAGTTATGCATATAATCTGAAGCAACGAGACGATATCTCGACGGCATAGTCGATTTTACTTTGCGCCACGATAAGACCAGGTTAAATATAGGGACACTATGGGCTGCCTCGTGGGATATTTCGAAAAAGGAGAGGTGTATTAATGTAGAATCTTATCAATTCGTTCTTCACCCTTCCCGTTCGGCCTCGCAGATCTCGCCATCGAATTGTTTGTCTTCGTTTTAGGAGATCGTGTCTAAAGACGAACGACGCTTAATCGGGTTTCACTCCGAGAGAAAACATAATTAAACGAAGATGGTGATAAGACGGCGATACGATAGTAATAGAGTATAGTTTTCCAGCCATTCTATTACAAAGTGACGGGTCTGTTTTGTATACTGGGTACTGCATTTACTATCTGACGCATAATTTATCTATTGTAGACAGTTTGGAGAAGAAAATGTGTTCCATTACTTTGTTTAAAGCATCAGTATTATATATCAGTATATAAGGTTGTATAAAATCAAAATTTTCATTTCAAAGAGACGATCGTTCTACTCAATGTAATTAATAAGTCCGAAGGCAGAAGAAATTCAGAACAATGTACTTATTATACTGTAATTAATATGAAAATATTAAAAACACCTTTTTAAATACCTACAGACTGAAATGAGAAATTAATAACGATATATATGATATTTTATTTTAATGGACATCAATGATCATTTCATGTCCAATGGTTCCAAAATGATCGCCCGACGAACAGTCGGTTCTTGAAATATTTTCAGTTTACATGATCACACACCTACACACACGCGCGCGCGGTTTTCAACATCAGCGCTTCTAAATCTGCCATGAATTTCGCGCTTTATCGTTCGGCAGACTTTAAACGTTTGCACGCACCCCTTGGCTATGGAGTGCGAGGAAAATGAAAATTTCAACAGGAGCTGTCCATGAAATTACGTAAATCGTTCGATAGTTGCAGAATATTTGGGCCTGCTGCTTTCCATACACCCTGATGTTCACTCACTTCTACTACTGCGAATCAGTTTTCATGTAAACGAGAATTTTCGGTCCTTCTGACGCGACATCAACGTCGTTTCCAACATTTTCAATGATCCGCTCACCGATCCAGATTCACGGGTCGATTTCATGACAAAAATTATAAGGGGCGTCGAATCTGCACGCATATTGAACACGCTTCATACCTCATTCTATGGGTCGAAAAATACTTCAACAACTTTTTAACGAATTATATATTCGTTTCAGGGCGCATTGATTTCGTATAATTTTAAATAGATGAACACAATATTTCCCACTTTTCCGTATTAAAATATTATCGCGTCGGTATTGGTCGTCTCAAGTGTTAAACTGTTTTGAAACAGTGATTTCTTTACGTTTTGGCTGAAATAAGTCTAATATCGAGTTGGATATAAATTAAATGTTTCCAAGTATTTTATTCTTTTATATGGGGGTACAAAAGTATAAAAGCACCTGTATATGGACGTCAATTTTAACCTTGGTCTTTTAAGACTGTAATATTTTCAATGAAAGTTTCATTTATATCCGTCATTCTTCGGGTCGCCTTGTATTTAATGGGGACGAAAATAAAAGGAATCGCGGCGCGAGAGAAATATAAAGGTTTAACAAGTTTTCGCATTTTTAAAAATGGTGTTCTTTAGTGCAGACAAGATCTTAATCCTTTGCACCTGGAATGCTTTGTTGCCAGGGTGACAAATGTCGGTGAATTTCAAATGTTGCCGTAGACGATTTATAATGCTATGTAAGCCACTATTGTGCTTTGTAAAAGGTTTCCACATCTATTTCTCTACACGTTCATCTTACTCATACTTAACGTTTAACATTTTTTGCAGCAAATTTACCTAATACACATATAGCATAACAAACATATTGTATAATTATAATGGAAGGCATATTTCGTTTTATATGCGAATGAAAATTTGTCATTAATGGTGTCAAAAACATAACGGTACAAGCATGTACACAGGTGCATTTGATTAATCGCAAATGTGTACGATAGAATTAGTTTATGAGTATTGCTGAAATAAGTTGGAACGTTAATTATGTTATGCGCGGAGGAAACACGTAATTTCTTTTTTACGATGCTTGCACGTTTGCAATACCAGTCGCGGCGAAATACGATTCAATGGCGATACGCAAGCTAGTGGTATTCTAATTTTGTACACATAATTGGAATAACGGTAGTTATAATACTAGTAATAATGACAATAACAACGTTGCCTTAACATTAAATGTAAATCTCTTTTTATCATTAGATCCAAAGGGCCCAATGGTTCACGTCGATAATATTATAGTCAGACAATTATATTCTCGTTCTTCAAACTTCAGTCGCAGCGCAGAACACTCATGGCTAACTAATGAGTACCAATTCTGCAATACAAGAAAAATTCAACAATCGTTAAATCCATTAGGCGCCGATCTCTCCCGTACACCCACTCAGTGTCCCATCCAAACCCCTCAGACCTATCTGAAAATCGTTATCAAAATCACAAATAGGTACAGACCGGTCGCAAAGGTGAGGCATAACGGCGAAAATAAACTCGAACTGGCCAAAACAAATTCTCCCGTCCACAATACGAAATTAGATCTGCGGGGGATGGTTGCAGAGTGGAACGGATGGGAACGAAGCGCGCCGTTTGCCCGGGCGCAAGTAGATTTTCCTCTGGCGGTGGTCTGTCGTCCGGTCCACCGAGGGGATCGTAGCAATTAGAGCGTCGGTTGCCACCGATGGAAAACCGGGTCGGTCTTTTCGAGGTTAGTGGACAGCAACGTTTTTGGTGCCACGGGCGGATAACGATAAAAGAAGGGGAGCAAGTTGCAGACAATGCGAAACGATCTCCATCCCCTCTCCGTCCCCGTTACAGGCCGGCTTCACCTCGTGGATCCGGGAATTCGGTCGTTCTGAATTCATTCGACAACGACGCCGGGGGATGCGGGACGCGAAAAAAGGAAGAGCCAGACGGATGGGCGTGTATAGACACGTGGATGGACCGTTGCACGTATCAGAAGAGGTCAGAATAATGCGATAGAGCGGGGAACCGTTATTACGACGGAGCGAGGAATTGCTGACAATCGGACGTATGATAAATGGTTCTCGTGCAGTTGTTGTCGATGACGTTACGTGGACATTGTTGGGCGATGCACCCTGCAGAAGTATATTAGCACGGTTGCGGAAAATAAAGTAAACCGGAAGAAATCATCAGTAAGTTATTATAATCTTTCAGAATTCACGACTTTGTTACACTGGACTACGAGGAATATGCGTATATTCGACGTTCTAATAAAGAAATCTCAGTATTTGTGTGCAATAGAATTCAATTTTATTCTCGTCCAGATGTCCGCCGTGCTTCTTTTGCTATTGCTTTAGCCGATTTCGGTGCTCGCTTTATTAATTTTCCTATTGCCTTTCGGCCTCTGTAAATACTAATATTATTGATGCAATGAAGCTTCAATGTTCGAAGTCTATCTTCGGACCAAGCAACACCGCACATTGCTTGCCGGTATAATAACAAATTTGTCGACAAGCAATGTTAAACAGAAAACGGGATATTCCCAAACTGCCATTAAATTATTACGCAACTGCATATTATTCTACCCACTTTGACCAGATTTCGTCTAAAGAAAAAAACAGCTATCACAAGCTTAATAAAATAGTACGCAAATTTTCGAGACGAGAATACTGGAGCAACACCGACTTCTCTACCCGCTGTGTTTAAGAAATAACGTACGACGTATGCACGTTCTTTCATCTCGTTTCCCTAAGACACATTCCTCCCCAAAATACCGAATATACACCTTAAGCAACACCCCGTACCCGTCACACGTAGTCGATGCACCGCATCCATGCGGGCATAGACAGAGATATACAGAGGAAAAGAAAGACAGACGTTACGTTCGATGCGAACTCGTCAAAGTGCCAAATCCCCGCAGGTACAGAAGCTGCAGGGTTGAGGGAGAAAGGGAGGAAGAGCGAGACAGGTGGGGAGAGTGAAAGAAAGACAGACTCGCGTGTGCCACGGTCCCGTAGATTCGATCAATGGGAACAACGGGACGTTGGTTCGCCGCTTCATCGACGACGAGATCGAGCTTCGTTTCTCATCCTCCCTGAACCCACCCTCCGTCTTGCTGTCTCGTTTCTTCTTACTGTCGATTCTGCTCCACCCCTGCCCCGTCCTGCTCGCCCTCTCGAACTGTCAATCTTCCTGCAACAATCAACGGAAAGGCTTCCTTTGAGAGAAACGCGCTCGTCGAAGCACTTGAAAAGGACGTACGAGCCATTACATACGTACGTGTCGCCTACTTTGTCGCTGATGTGCTCGATACGGTTCAAGATGACCGAAACCCCGTTCCTCAATGAGAACGCTAGGTGTGCACACAAATTGGTATTTAATTTCAGCCGACGGTATAACTGTCGAACGGTGCCTTCTTCGGTTTGAACTGGGCCGGGCGAAACTGAAACGGATTAGGTGTACGTTCGCTCGCACTCAGATATAGTTTTGTAAATTATTCGCAAATAATACTCCGTGCACGGACGAATTATTCAACTAGCAGTTGTCTAACATCAAACGAAAGGGTTTTGATCATTCGGCGAGCACAGTATTTTGGGAGTAAACTTTCGTGATTTGAGATAGATTAATGAAATATTGTTATGCGGGTACATATATCTCAATAAAAGTTATACTCGTTCGATGTTAAGGGTTTTTTTGTGTCGTTAATAATTATCAATTAATTATTCATAATTATCAATCAATTATTCATAAATAAATACGTTAATGCTACTACGTATTGTAGAAGTTATTTTTTGTAAACGCCACGTAGTTTGGAATAGAGGACAGGTGGTGTAATAAGACTTCAGGTACTCTCATTAAAACACTAGCTTTAATATAAATACGTCGACACACGACGTTACTCAAACACACGATACTTTTCACTACGCTCTGGTTCAACTCTTACTTCGCTCTCTCTTAGCTCTGCCTCATTCATTCTTTATATTCTTTCACTCTTAGTTTCTCTTTCATTCTATTCCTCATTTGCTCCCAATCATTTAGGACACACCCCCGCAGTCATTCCTCGGTGGTGGTCGGTCCCGACCACCCGAACCCTTGGGCCGCTGTACCCCCCATACGCACGACCTTCTCAAGTACTCAGCTCCGAACGTACCTTTTATACATCGCAATCATTCTAAACAGTCACGCAGTATTTCCAATCCTACAGTATTAATAACAGTTTAACCAAAATTATGTATTATGCGTTATGCATTCCCGATCGCAGGGACGATCGACGTTTCCCATTTCGCCAGCCACATCGAAGCAAATTTTTATCGCCAATTAATAATCAATTTAATCCGCCCCCGAGGCTTGAACCGCTGCGCGATGTATACATTCTCAAACTCCGAACTGGGGTAAACCGGAAAGGTGGCGTCCCGAGAAACAGAAATACGAGAGGGACGGGTACAGCGGCGGGGGCTGGTAAAAGAAAACGTCGAGACGAAAAGGGACAACCGCCAGGCAATCTTCAAATTCTACTCTCGATTCAACTCGCAGAGGAATAGGAGAAGAAACGCTGGAGATCTGTCGCAACGAGTCGTGTGTCATCAAGTCCGACTCGCTCGATTCACGACCCTATCACCGAGCTTTCCGTAGCTACGACAAGAACACAGGCTTGAGAACCCTTTGACCGGTCTTTCCTTCTTCCAAAATTACGAACTACTATTTTCTTATCCGGTCTTCCGTGCGGCCCCGCCCCTCCTCTCTCCATTTCCCGCCGTGGTCCCGTTTCCACCCTCTTATTATCCTTCGTCCTCTATTCTCGTGGCAAGGCACACGTTGCTTCTGTCTCACTTTATCGAACGGGTCGTCCTTAGTATTCCTTCGCCCACGTTCGTTATACTTTCAACCTGTTTGGCGATACCACGCGTCAGAATAGCTGTATATACATCTGTATATATATCTACCTGGGATTCTTTCAGTCGCGAGAAAAGTTACAGCCACGCCATTTCTCTCGGACGCTTATGTATCCGCTGGTAGATTTAAGAATTCAAACGGACCGCGAACGAGACTCGACGTTCATGAATATCGCAGGTACGTTCCACGAGCGAAGCTGCGAGGCCATTAGGGAAAGCCATTGATTATTTAAGCTTATTTTCCGTCGCGGGTGATGTCAAGTTCAAGGTGCGCGGATGCGGACCGATCGAATCGCGTGATCGCTGTGCGAATATTTCGGTGTAATCAGGCATGGTAATTATAATATTATATTGCGAAGCTTATATTTGATAGAAAATTAATTAATTACAGGTAAATAATGAGGCTTAAAGGCAATTGTACTATTAATTGTGCATCTATTAATGATAAATTCTCTAATGAACCAAACAAATATTTCGAATAGGTAACAGTATCCTTGTTATATGGCATCAATATTTGTACTTTACGTTAATATATGCAATTATTATTTATGTGTGTAATATACGGCGTGTTCCTCTCTTTTTCTGGTGTAGAAAAGGAACAGTGTATTGATTATATCTATGGAGTTATCATATTGATATTGCTGTTAAAAAATCTTAAAGTACTCTAAAGAAGGTGAAGTGCGATCGCGATCTCAATAATTTATATACACATTGCATTAAAACATACAAGCATTGGTAGAAATGCATATTCGCAGGCTCGTAATAATAATTTTAAACGATTGTACCCAGAATTTGGAAATTAGACATCAATTACCGATGGTATTCAAATTTATTGTTATACACTATTGTGCAATATCTAGTTGTATGCACGTGTATATACAGTACATGGCATAACTAAATTTCAAACGCGAACAATAGTCAAATAATTATTAACAGTCCCGCAGGCCCCGTGTGCGTTCTAATGTAACTTGTTGCTTCCAAAATTAGATAAGCCTGGGAAAGCTTACACAATTACTAGACTGTTGATGCTTATTCAAATATTATTGTACACTGTTTTTGCAGAAAGTATACAATGAAGGAAAACCCTAATGCAATTTACTCTATCATTAGAACAATCTTCAAATATACTTTTGTCCTCGTGTCACAAGAATTAAAGTAATAAAAACATGTGTGTCATATTTTCTATATACATAAACCTTACGTATATTTTATGCATTCCAGCACATTACAGCCACATAAGCATCCATACTCTAACAATTGTACAATGAAATATGCGCCAAGTGCAAATCTTTTCGTTGAAATTTATTCAATTATTAAACTATAACTCTAAACTCTAACATACTCTGCATTTTTCACATTCAGCAATTGCCACTTCTCATTCGAAATCATTGCTATTTCCAATCTCAACTTCTTTCGTATCAAATTAATAGCGTAGCTCCCGTGTTCAACATAGTTTCGTGAAGTTCTAGAGAAAGATAATATGGGCGAAGCGTTTCCACCTTGGAGCATAGAATTGGAAGAAACCTCACAGTTTCGATATCGACAATGAAATATAACCGTTGTTCCGTGATATAGCAATTTTGTAACGAAATTATCGTGTTGCACGCGAAACAACGTTGAACGGCCTGCTATCGCACGATGAAATACAGCTGTTTGTTGAATAACTATAACCAGTTGGTTGTTTATCCAAGTGTACACGTAGTTTAAGCTTTACGCCGTTGCACAAACGGAATTGCAATGTTTAATTCTCCATGAATTGCATATTGAAAGGTTTATCTGCCCTAAAAGTGAATTGTATGATACGGAAAGTATTCTTTTTTGCCAAAGGTAACATGGACACTGTTAGTTTTGTACTCTACATTTTGCACAGTAACCTAAATTAAAGCGTACATAGATAAGTATCTAAAATATCAGAAAGTATATGGTGCTCTATAAATATTCTCCATTCGTTTCGGGATACAATTAATTGGAGATTTTTCTGCCGCATCAAATTTTATTATTTCTATGCATTCCAGCTTCATTATTTTGTAACTATCTTTGTCTCCGAGCTATCGAAATAATGTAGCAGGCTGTCTATAAATTCATTCTTAGATAACTAATTGTTAGAATTATCGATATTAAGAAATATTCGTCGCCTTGATCAATAATAATTAGAATACTATAGACGTTTATATATTCAGCAATATAGCGATGGAAAAGATTAAATACAAAGTCTTAACTATACGTTTCATAATCGATCGCTAAATAATTTATCTCCGTTCATTGCAACATCATTAGTATCATTATTGAAAACGTCCTACCTAAACTCTGTTTCATATAAAAACGTATTTCCACCTTAGAAACAGAAATGCCAAACATATCGAATCAGGAGCTCAATTAAATTGAAATCTTCTTTTCATCCTAGCGATGCCTTTGATACCGTCGTACATAAAACAGCAGCAATCGACATTTACCTGCACCCTAACCCTCCACGCTGAATAAGCACAAAGGGCTACACATTTTCAGATTCTCGCGGATGCCTTCAGACCGCATCCAGCAATCGCCCTTCTGTGTTATATCGTGTCGTCAATTAACTTTTATTATCAATTTTTCCGGCCGGGAGGATTGGCTCGTGCTGTTCAAACACAAAAGGCCGCGCCAAGGAGAGACGAATGCGAGTTGTTCGAAGGCAGCAAGCCAATATTGGCTTTTGATATTTAGAAAAGCACAACAACGTCTGCGGACAACTCGGAGCGGGAATTTATTACTCGTGAACAGAAGTGTATCGGTCGCGACAGGCTCTGTCGCCAAAGGTCTTCGAAGCAATCGATTAATTTAATTGCTACGAAGTAGCCACTTGCACGATCCAATCGAACGGATATCGTCGATATTTAAATTAGTCTCAGTGTCCACTCGCCCTGTGCCCGCGTCCTGCGTCGCTTATCGTTACCTTCTATCGATCGACCGATACATTTGTAATTCAAGAACGCGACACTTAAGCCTCGAATATTGATATTGAATGTAGCTTGTAAATTATGCACCGCCGCGATATTGCCCGGGGGAAAATTTATACGGTTTCGATGGCCCCGCGGAAACCGAAACAAAAGTTTCGCGTGGTGGAAAGTTTTGGAGTAACCCTATAGGCGGTACGTGTGTAAAAGTAACTGATTTATGGACGGAGAATCGGGGGAACTTGTTTGTTCAGAGTCTATAGATTGTAGTTTAGGATGAATATTACATGAAATAGTTGTACGGTTGTAGAAACGACAAATGGAAAGTTCTGCTTGTTGCTTTCTTTGTAGCATCGATTGTTGTATACCGGGGGATTCTAGTAGTGATTATGAGTAAATGTGGAAGCTCGGGATTAACCGGGCTACTAACAGTGATACTAATTTATGATTATTATTATTCCTATTTGAGATTTCCTTTCTATCATAAACAGTTATTGCATTGTTAATACGGAAATGTGTTAATCGACCCTCATGTGGAAATTTGGATTTGTCAGGCTCGAAAACAGAAACAAGAATAGCTTTTGCTCAGTTTTAATCCAGCTATTGAAACTATTGTACTGGAGGGAAAAAGTAAATGATGTTACGACTGTCGTGTGAACTATGTTTCTTTGTATTTTATATCAAAATGTGAAATTGCGTGACGTCGGCGCAAAAATTCGCCTAAAAAAAAATTAACTTCACTCCTGTGTACCGCTCACTTTCCTGTGAGCGCCAATCACATTACACCGAAAGAAGCTTCTCGCATTATACCCGAAACATGAGCAATCAAATATATTAATTCATACCGAGCAGTTACTACAAATAATACTACATAGTAAAATCTGTCCACGAGTTCCAAACCTCTGGCCCAGAAGCTGCAGCAATCAGAATTTCAGATTTCAAACCATTAACAGCGGGCAAACAACGACAATTAATCAACGGAACCACCGCTCGACGGATTCTATCCCTAAAAAAACAAACAAACAAATACGATCCATCGTCAACGGAACAGCCACGGCTGTCCTTGACTTCTGACCGTTTATGGCATCCCCTATAGAAGGGTGAGGGCCCGAGAAACCCTGTGCTTGGTGTACGTAGCAGGTGACTATAGCATCTTCGACAGGGGTGAGAGTTCACTATTCAGTCTTGCACCGAGCTATTGTAGGTGCAACGAACCGGCCAACCGGGGGCAAAGACGCCAGGCGTCTACTTGCTGCCACGATCTCACCAATCATTTGCGCATTCAGGCAGCTACACGGGTACCCAGTGGTTCTCCGGTCTCTCTCGCATGGCCAACCTAATTCACCCACCGGTGGATCCGGTGATATTATTATTTCGGGATCGTCGCCGGAACATCGGATCGTCGCTTCTCGGAATATATTCATAGGGTTGGTCGGCTTCCCCTCGCGTTGGTATGCCCTCCAATGGGGGATGGTTACGAGATTACGAGATTCGTGTACATTTATTCTTATTCTATCGGATTTCCTCGATTGTTTATTGTTTTCTTCGAAATGGGATTCAAGTGTGATATGATTCAAAGGATGTAGAACATTTCTTGTTAATCTCGGTTTGAACAGGATTTTTTGGGAATGATGGTTCTAGTTAGGGGATTCAAATTCTAATTTCGACGAGTATTGGTTGGGTGTGCAATGATTGGGTTAGTAGTTTCGTAGGATTTATGTATTTTTGTAATGCAGTGTTACAAGTGGTGGATCGGAGACCATCAATCTGTATAATAGTAGTTACTAATTATATAAATGATTATACGCATGTTCATTGCATGCGATCTGTGAAGAATTCGTCATAGCTATTTACTGTTCAAACGAAAAATTTGAATCAATGATCTTGAAAACAAGTAAACAGTATAAAATGTATCATAAATCCTATTGAATCATCGGGATTAAATGGTTCGCGATCAAAATCAACAGCTCGAGTATTTCATTGGTAAATTGAAGCACGGATATGGTAATTAACAGAGGGGATGGAAAACATATTCGAAGTTTAATTAACTGAAGAATATGGACAATTAATTTCAACAAGGTACAACTAATACAGAATTTTTGTGCAACTGATGTAGAATTAATTTTTGCGAGTAAAACTGCATTGGATTAAATTTTGATCAAAACATTGATAGACATATACGTATGTACATGTTAGAAATTATACTTTAAGAGTATGCAAGGTAGATCTTTCCCGGACAGTTCTGGGGTAAAGACTGAGCGGTCAATCACAGTTCATTTACCAAAAGGCATAACCTTCCCCACTCCGTGGCCAGATCCTTCAATAGCAGAGTCCCTATACCTTGGTAATACGGCGACAGGCCGATTGCCATATTTGGTCTTTCACTCCACATTCAAATAAACACTCCTTCGACACCAGATGGTTGGAAGACCCAATGCGGTCGCCAGCCATCGTCGGCCAACAGGATGTTCAGTCTCGTTCATTCATTCTTAAAAACCTCTCGTAAACAGTCAATCCTTGGACATTCGATAGTTGAATAGCGTCGGGCCACCAGCCATCGTCTGTTGTCCAGATTGCCCGTTTCTAAGACACTCTCCAACCATACGCAGGTTAAGCCTCTATCATAAATTCTTCCCCGAATGAATAGCACTTCGCCACTCGATCCTTTTCTTTTCGTTAAAAATGCGCTGTCGCTAACATACGCACATACAAATGACTAACGTATATGGAATACGTGCGTTCCCGTTTTGCAGACGAATTATTAAATCAGCTATTCATAACATGCAAGATGCTGTATCTGTAAAATATGAAATTTATCGTATTTTACATGCAAAGTATAGAACAAAATTCTGTGAAAATATATCACAAATTTAATCAGCGTTTCCACCAGTGCTATGGAAAGCATTAAGCTAGACTTCACAAAGAGGCGCGATCTTCAATTTATGTGAACACAGTTTCGACAAACCTAAATAAAAAAATTGCAACAAATTCTGTATCAAAGTTATGCAAAAGTATCAAGTAATTCTCTTAGTCAATAGTATCAGGCTGGGTATTGTATGGTGCCAATTAATATTGCAAAATTAATTCTTAACGAACTGATTAATAACGTATTAGGATAAAGCTCAGTATTGCGAATACAACAAACATTAGCATTATGGTTCTGCTCGAGATAATCAACCTGTATGCACCCATTAGGCCGTTAAGACCCTTGTAACCCTTTCTGCTACAGAGATACCCTTCAAACCTCTCTAGCTCTGACCCTGTGAACCGCATATGTGAAGCTGCGAACTTTTCACACGCGGTTTAGCCCTATTTTCGGGTCCCATCTATTCTATCAAAACACAACTCTACAAAGTCTTGTAAATACAGATTGACCAAGTTTCTTTTTTGCCACATTTTCTTCTACTTCGCGTTGGCATACTTTGCATGTAATATTTACTTTACGTTTAGTACTCTGATGACAATTCTTTCCCGTGCAATGAATGAGCAAGTAAATCTGTCAATTATTGCGCAAGAAGATTCCTTAGGTACACCTTTATTCCAGTGCTACCACGTATACCACGCAAGTTTGTATAATCGTTCTCGATCGTTTTCTGTTGGGTAAAATAACGGGGGGCTAAAATTCTCCTCCGCTCACACATGCTTAATCGTATCCGAGAACCAACACCTGTGATACCAGACTCGGTTATTTACCGAGCACGTGAAGATAGTAAACCCAAGGCTCGTCTCACAGTGTACGTCTCAACGTATATGTTAGATTTATTTTATAACTTGGAACTACCGGGGTTAAAAAGGCGACCGTAAAGCTCCAAGGTTCTGGGGTAAGTGCTATGGGGTTCATCACAGTCCTCTTACCAGAAGGCATTGCCTTCCCCACTCCGTGGCCAGATCCTAGAGGAACAGAGTCCCTATTCATTAACAATACGGCGTCGGGCCGCTTGTCCATTCTGATCATTCTCTCTCCTTTTTTAAACAGTACACCCTTCGACACTCGATAACTGAAAGACCCAATGTAGTCAGCAGCTATCGCCCGCCAACAGGATGTTTGGACCCATTCATACAATCTCTAGACCTGCCATAAATTAGTCAATCCTAGGACATCCGATAGCTGAGTGGCGACGAGCCACCAGCCATCGTCTGCCGCCCAGATTGCATATCCTCACAACAACCTCGCCGAACGCCCGTAACCTAAGACCCTAATATAAATTATACCCTAAATGAATAGTATTCCGCCAAACAGCCATATTCCTTTCTTTAAAAATATGCTGACGCTAACACGGCCGGACTGACCTGCTTCGCGCTCTCGAGAAGCATCCACAACCAATGAACTTCAGACCACCCAAGTACCATTTACAGTCTTTCATAACTACACACAGCCCAATCAAACAGTCGTATTTCAACGAATCACACACAAGATGATCGTTCTCCCGACTCCATACGCACTCGTTGTATTACAAAATACAACCCAGCATCTTCCATTGAGACGTAACCTCCATTATCAAAAACATTTCTCAGCAGTGTTCCCATCGGAATCATAACGTCCTCTATTTTGCGTACGCAATTAGTATACCTTTCAAACACTTGCGAGGGATACTGTATACGACTCACGGCGTCCTTGACACCCGCGATAAAGATCTCCCCCGAACTTATAGTGATACTCTATTTCGTATACACAACAATTGCCGCTTTTCATACGTTATTACCGACCACTACCATGTTTCCAACTTCCCACAGGAATTTCCATCCAGCATCCAATCGTACGAAAGGAAAAATAACTCCAACACCACAAATACTATGCATAAAAATAGAACTTTATGTGCAACCAATTTGTGATACATAAAATACAAACACCATAAAAGTGTAAAACACACACATTTACAACCGCTAACACGGTACATCCGAACATTCATCCAAAACGGATTCCTCCACATCGCCACACCATTCACCCTTCCACGGACGCAGCCGATTTTTAGGTGCGACTTGAGGCTTACCGCTCTTACCCACAATTTCGAAACGATCATTCGGTAAAATTTGAGTAATGCTAAATGGACCGACATACTTATTTTCTAACTACGCTCTGCGTGAATCACCAGGGCATAAAAAAAAAAACCCGTATCGTCTACACTACGTTCCACCCCGAACAATAGCCGAGTCGGAAAAAACCCCGTTGACTTCTCAACAGTCGTATTCAATGACAACTGAATTTTTTTTCCCAACCTGTTCAGCGATTCTGGAAAACAGACCACTACGGCAGTCAAAAGATTAATGACGGTACCCCATGCCGTCTGAGAAAAACCCAACGGTTTATACGTAAAATTCGTACCCCGGTCAAGCACCAGCAAACGTGGCGTACCAAATAATGTTAAACGTTCTTTAAAAACCTGTAACGTTTCTAGCCCGCTCAATGATCTTAACGGAACAAGCTGAACATATTTCGTAAACGCGACGACAATAAGCATAATATGCTTGCACTCATCTTTACACTCGGCAAACAGTATTTAATGGAATCCCAACGCCATATCCAATGTCGTAAAGAACCGCCCCTTGCCAAATCGGTCTACCTGACCATCAATTAGCCGCAAAGGATAGCGATCCTTCACCGTGACCCGATTCAATGCCCGGTAATCGACACAAAATCTATCCGACCATTCTTTTTCGTGACGAGAATGACCGGACTAGCAAAAGGTGAGACAGATTCTCGTATAATGTTACAATCCATTAAATTTTTTTAATTATCTTTCTTACCTTCTCACGCTCAACAAGAGATAATCGGTAAGGACGATAATTTACCACCTTGTCATCCTTAACAAGGATGCACATTTCCCCTGTTGTTACCTGCCGAAGGCGGCCGTCGGAAGAAACCAAATCTCCATATTGCTGCAGAACTTTCTCCGCCGCTACGCGAGCCTCGTCCAAACCGACCACAACAACGCAGCACTCATTTGCGGACTTTTGTTGGCTCCCGTCGGTCGTCCTGCGCCCGCTGCTTAGCCCAGCAACGAGATTCTTCGTGCCCCTTTTTCGAACAAAAGGTACACACGACCGTCTTCCTCGACGCATCTTCGCTCGTACTTTGCTTCGGTTTTTCCCGGCAGTCATATTGGGAATGACCGATTTCGTCACAACTATAACAACGCTTTCTGCTAGTCTGGTAATTCGACGCTCGACCATTGCCGTCCTTCTGTTTCACCGGCTTCGCAAACTGCGTGATTCCCACTAGCAACTCAGAAGTCGACTTGTAACGCCCGTTTACCAATGCCTGGCGTACATTCTGGTCAGTGATAGCCCCTACAACCAATTCTATCAGTTCCGCCGGCTTGTATCCCACGCGCGTCTGTTCCAGGTACAAAAGCTTCGTACGCGCATACTCCACATACGTAAGAGCCGCATCGCTATCAAACGTTACAGCACGCAGCAAACGCTCATGCAAATTTTTTTCCGTAACAAACACAGCGCACAAGTCCTGTCGAAACTTATCCCACGTACGTGGATTTCCTTTCCACTCCCTGTACCACTTTTTCGCCGACCCTACCAACGCGTGAGTAGCCAAACTCAACCGTTGTTGAGGAGTACCGTGCTTGGTAATCTCCTCAACCACCTCACACCATACACTCGCGTCGTCACCAAGATCCGAACCGTCAAATTCCGGCACGACCTCCATGGACACGCTTGTTGGTACAGCACTGCTAGACGCGACGGGCACAGAGTTTGACATTAATCTCTGCATCACCTCTCGAACAATGTCCTCGATAACAGGTACCGCAGGTACGGACTCCATCGCGTATATAACAAGCGACAATGCAAACAGTTAACACAAACGAAAAGAAGAAACTAGCACACTGTAGGCAAATGACTTCTATCCCACTTCTGATGTTAGATTTATTTTATAACTTGGAACTACCGGGGTTAAAAAGGCGACCGTAAAGCTCCAAGGTTCTGGGGTAAGTGCTATGGGGTTCATCACAGTCCTCTTACCAGAAGGCATTGCCTTCCCCACTCCGTGGCCAGATCCTAGAGGAACAGAGTCCCTATTCATTAACAATACGGCGTCGGGCCGCTTGTCCATTCTGATCATTCTCTCTCCTTTTTTAAACAGTACACCCTTCGACGCTCGATAACTGAAAGACCCAATGTAGTCAGCAGCTATCGCCCGCCAACAGGATGTTTGGACCCATTCATACAATCTCTAGACCTGCCATAAATTAGTCAATCCTAGGACATCCGATAGCTGAGTGGCGACGAGCCACCAGCCATCGTCTGCCGCCCAGATTGCATATCCTCACAACAACCTCACCGAACGCCCGTAACCTAAGACCCTAATATAAATTATACCCTAAATGAATAGTATTCCGCCAAACAGCCATATTCCTTTCTTTAAAAATATGCTGACGCTAACATATACATAATACGTGTACCAAAACGGGACATAATCGTGGAGAATCACGCGTCCCTTCGCTACGTCTTGTTATTGTAGCACTAGTACATCTATTTATGAATGCTGCTTAGAGAAACTGATGCGTACATTGCTATAAAAATTGGGAACAAGAATGATCAATTTATCGAACTACGCGCAAAGGGGACTATTAAGTTAATTAAAAATCTTTTTAATTCAAGGCGAGGGACAAAATTTGATTTGATTCCATTCAATTTGAATTCGGTAAACATAATATTATCACCGATAAGTATACAATTCTATTTGACTATGTTTGCCTGAATAATCTGTAGTTAATAGTGTCGATTTTATTGAATTGAAATAATTACAATGATTAATTAAATAATTATTATACTAGTGCTAGTGTAATTTTGTATAACTGCCACGGGGATTCATGCGAATTCATACAATTTTTATAACTTTCGTCCAAAGAATGTTAACTTTATTTTGAACGAACGGCATGACTAGTATTATTTCATTTCTTCCTTCTATTATGCCCTTATTCGGAAATCGAGGGTGCATGCAGTCGAGTCTGCCCCTTCCGCGACGTCGCGATAACATGACCCTTTGGGGGGATCTTTCCGAACTCCCTTGGAATATTCCGTGCCCCCACCAGCTTTTTGGTCCGGATTTCGGGTATAAAAGGGGCACGAATTCTGCTCTCGGCGGCTCAGATTTAAACTAGCTTCGAGTACGTTCCGTATCGACTATTTTGATAATTTAGCTCAGCGAGATCGGGTTCCAAGTCCCCTTCGAGCAATACTAACTTCTTTTAATACGTTCATTTTTTAAAACAATATACATATTTTACGGTATATATCGTCAGGCCGTTTTGTTGGGCAGCATACATTTCCAATCCGTACAGATTGAGAAATGTGGATTTCGTAGTTTCACAATTAGACTGTAATATAACCAAAGAGTAGAAAATATACGCTTAATACCATCGTACGCATATTCTCATTGAATCTCCTCTACCAATCATTAGCAGTAACTTCCCACCAAACAGATACACCTTAACCGCTCGAGGTGTATCGCTATAAGTTACGAGTTCATTTTTACTAACAATCCTGTGGCTCCCGGTGATGAAATAGGCACTGGTTTGTCCACGAAATCTTACCATCCTGTGGCTCCCGGCGATGAAATAGGCGCTGGTTTGTCCACGATTACCTTTACCTTCCTGTGACACCCGGTGATGAAACAGGCACCGGCAAGTTCACGCACTTCCTATCTACGCGGCTCCCAGTGACGAAATACGCACTAGCTGTCCGTAACTAACAAACTCTAAAATAACCGATCCTCGGCTCCGCAGCTGTGCCCCTTTGCCCTCGGTTCGTAACAGTCCATTCTTTAAAAACGTTCGAAATTGCTTTAAAGCCGATAAAACATAAAAGCTTCATATGAATACTTTTATTCTCTATATCCGACATAGTTCTTTTTACAAGCAATGGCTTCTATCTTAAATACACATTCTACGTAAAGCATTTGTAAAAGCGGCAGTTGTTAACTAAAATGAAACAGAAGCGTAACTTCGATTTTCAAACTTAAGAGACGGCGATAAGTGTTCCGCGGCAAGGAAGGCTTTCGCCGTTTAATGATAATCTTATTCAACGGAGAATCAGGCCAAAACCATAAAAAAAGAGTGTGCAAAATTAGCGAAAAATTTTGAGATATCTGAATATATATCGTGCATCCACTTGCCACTTTATCGCCATCTCTTAAAAAAGCGCAAGGACTTTCCGCGAAACCTGAGATATTGTCAGTACTTAATCCAGTTCCACCAGTTACATTTGAAAAGCCCATACGTAGCAAGTAGTACTGACAGTATTCTCGCGTTGCATTCACTGCGAAGAATACGGCACTTACTGCAGCCCCAGCATGAAAACGTTCGGAGAAATCTCGCGGCGGATCTTCCATGGCATCGTTTGAAGATTCTATAACGATAATTTTGAAAAGGGTCAAATAAGCAGGAAAAATTTCGCGATTTCGTGTGAATTCCCGGCCAATTTCCGCGCTTCTTCCAGCGATGATATTTAAGTACCTGATTAACCGCTTTCAGAAAAATAAGTGATACCTGCCTAAATGTAGGAAAGAAAAAAAGATACGTCACGTGGTGTGGAATATGAAACGTTAAATACGCGTCAGAGAAGAGAGGGTCTGGGAATTTTATTCCAATAGTGACCTGTCTATTTCTCACGTTCATGCGCACCTGTAACACGAAATACAATGCTGGAAATATTTGTTGCCTTGCTCGAATATTAAACACGTTATCACTTATACCTTTGGTACCACTAACAGGTATATTATTAGTGTATTATTTCTTTTATTAGGTATTCGGAATATTGCAGCGAAGTAATAAATTTGCATCAATGAATCATCCTAATGAAATTATTAATTATACGGTAATTTTAGTAAAGTACTAAATATTAATGCTGTGGCTTATTGATTGCAATAGTATTTCATTGTATTCCTTTGGCTCTTAAATAAGTACTGGGCGCCTTTAGAATATATTATTCGACAATACAACCTCTCCACTATGTTAAAATTCTTGGCGTGGTACACAATTATTCTGACAATGAATAGCTCATTGTACTTTTTACATTTTTGCCCAACGACATGTATTTACATCTTTTAGAAAATTAGTTAAAACTAATATTTATTGCAAAAATGTGTAACAAACTGTTTTGTCCGAATTAAGTTGTAATTTCATCAATGATATTCCTATGAAAATAAGTAATACTAGTGTTGTACACGGGTGAAGCATTCACGGCTGTGAAGATATGTTGTAACACTTGTCATCCAAGTTAACAAGTTTCTTAATACTTTTAGCGAAGCCGCCACCCAACATCGCGGGACGCTTGTTCATTTTCATTCATTCTCTCTCCTCTTTGTTTTTCTCTACCTTCACCCTTCCTCTGTTGTACTTTTTCCTTTTTCGTTTCAATTCTTCCGGTCGGCACGGCAATGCACACACGTGAAGTAAATCTATGTCAGTTATCACGTTGTACACGGGGAGCGTGTGAATGAAACTAGGGCAAGATGACAAATGAGGCAAGATGACGAATTGTAATCTTTTCATACATGGAGCCGGATAACCCGGATACGACTCGTCAAACTAACATCGATAAAAATCCGTGCAGAAGTGGAAGTCTATTTTGCCCGAATTTAGAGTTGGCAGTAGAGAGAAGTATAGAAAAAATATTCGTAACGTCTTTTATGAACAATATTATTTGATGTATAAATTTGTTTAATTATGGAACAATTCTACTTAGACACATTACTTGTGCTGCCTGGTTTGTATAATTGTTGAAAAAGGGATATTAAATTTATTATTAAATTTCAAAATTAAAGGAATTGTTAATAATTAAATTAAAAGCTAGGGACTGAGATATCACTTTGCACAGAAATGATAGATTGTTTATGACAATATAGTAACCATGAACCGCGAGTTCGTAAATTCGACGCAGCCCTCGATTATTGCTGGTCGTGATGATTGCATATTAATATTTGAGAAAATAATTTAATCGTAGGCAACATTATAGCGTACGATGAATATTAATGAATCGACCAAGCACAACAGAATATCGTACGAGATGCAATAACGAATGAGAGTGTGAAACATTTTTGTAATTGCACGAACATTATAAAATTGCGCTTCGAATGCGGAAGACATAGAAAAGGAGCACATTTTTTTAAGCTATATCTCACATTCATGTAGAAACGTAATTATGGATTTTGCATGTCAAATAATGCAGCTAATCGACTAATGGAAGTTCTTGCTTTCAATTATTTACTGAATAAATAATGCAATTACTATACAGCAAACTGTATAAATTTTAATTACCGATTGTGCATTAACATCGAAGTTTCTAGACGAATGAATGCAATCAATCTATCAAACTACATATCATTTCTCGTTCCACTTAAACGTCGTTCGATCATTTATATTACATATTTTGTGCTGCAAGCAACACGAATATTTATAAATTCCAAAATCAGTTTCAACATTTGCGGCACTTTATCTAGGAATAACAAGAATACTTTCGGGAACGTTATATACAATAAATGTGCTACAGAATTAACAATTAACGCTGTGTATTAATAATGCAATACCGCATCTATAAACATCATAATGTTAATAAAATTTTGCAATAATCAATTACAATAATCAATTACTCTCCGGGAAACAAATCTATACAAACGTCACAGATACACCTTCCGTGCATTAATTAAAGGCATGAAAAATGATTGCAGTCTTCCATTAATTACAAGTGTCTGTCCGAAACGATGTTCTGTGCACGAACATCAGAAATAGAAAATTTTCACAGGGTTCACGCTATTCATCTCTCGATTCCGCGCGAATAAAATGGTCGGGGACTTCAGGCATGATTTTCGTCGTCGCCGCGGGATCGCGGCAGCGATTTTATTTTAATAATTGAACGAGCTATCTGGTCGTCGGTTATCCAGAGTCACTTCGGGCTCTCTTTGTCGCGGCACTGAAAGCATGACAAGAAAGCGACGCGACGCGTTCAAGCCCCATCGATCGAACGGGACGAAGGATCTATCGCAGCGGAATGACACGGATGAATGTCAGCGTGAAAGTGTAGCTGGTGAATAGTGATAAATTTCCGCAAGTACCCAGCCGCGGAACGATACTCGAAAGGTCGAGCTCTATTACGGAAGCTCAAACATTAAAAGTTCTCGCACAGTAGACGTGGGCCGCGGGGCGATTCCTTCGTTCGCCGAGCCGCCGCGTCTTTGTGGACTTACTTAACAAATTCATCGGACAGTCTCTCCGAGGGCTAGCGTATGAATTATGGTGTATTATATTCGAATCGCCGCGAAAGCTTTCGAACCCGGTCGCGGAAATAGGACGTCCGAGTGTTTGCCGATAAACTTAGCCAGCATAATGTATGAAGGTTGAAAGAGGAAAACGTTTCGCTTAAAAGCTTCGCCGAGAAGTTGGAATAAGATTGTGAAAGGCCGAGAAACTGTGCTTTGGTAGAAATGGGAAATTACTGTTGATTGTAAACTTTTGGCTGGTCCTCGACAACTATTTGGAAGTAATTTCAAATCGTTTTTGTATTACTGTCGGCCCTGCCACCCGATGCACCCCCTTAAGTAGATGCAAATTCGTGACTAAACTGTTTTTGCTTTTTGGTAATAGGATTATGTGAGATGATAACGTTGGTGCTACGATGAAACTGATATATTTTTTTCAATTGTATTTTATCGTGGCAAAGTATAGGAATTTAAGTTAATGGTCCTTGCAAAGAACTTTCGGTGGTGAGCGAGCATCAATGGCGAGTTTTCCATTGGTTATTATTGTATTTTTGAAAAATTATATCAGAAGTGCGATCAAGTTAACTTTCACTGGGTTATGTGTTTTCGTATAGTTAGAGTACGAAAGATAAAATACAATTATGCAATGCGTGCAAGTTGTAATTGACTATTCGCTGCGTTTACCATTAAATATTTATGAAACCAATAAATTATCTATTAAATGTTTTCAACTCATTATTTATTCAAACATTCAAATCACTGTGGAATGTATCAAAGTTCCGAGGAGAACTTCAACTGTTCAAATTATTATTTTACATTCAATACAATAGAAAGTTCAGAAAAATTAATCAAATTACATTTCCGTTTTGGAAGAATATAAAATAATTTGTCGCGATATTTTAATATATTATATAATTACAAGGATCACCATTATCACTTGCATAAGAAAAGTTTTAATGCACCTATTAACTGTCTTGCAAAAAAAAAATTTAATTTTCCAATGTTAGGTACTAAGAACTAGCCTGTTAACCGTAGGATTAATTACGAAGTACATATCAGCTACTAGAAACTAATTAACTGCAGTTTCCCAACCGCACGCTACGAACTAATTATTGTATCCTGTGGGTGGAGTTAATAGTACGTGCAGGTAAATGTAAGGCTATATGTGTTGCGTGATAAGTAGTTGAAGTGTCGCATATTAAATCAATATTTGTCAACATACGTAGGTTCGAGCATGGCGGAAAGGATTAATTTGCAATCTCTTTCGAATCTGTTTAATATTAGTTCAGGGAGGATCACACGGGCGATACTTCCAGCTGATTTTCCAACGGAAAAATGTCCCAGAATCACGTGTATACACCTGTAGTCTCGCGAATCGCGCTGAAATATGCATTGCTAGTGTAATCATTCACCGGCCCTTTTGTGACACATTTTTAAGCAAACACGGCTGCATCACGTTCCACGATACTTTGCAAATAAAGTGGATATTTCTGCATTTCAGCACGGACAGCAGTGACCGGACAATCACAATTTTCGGTCGGAAGCTTCGATTCCATCGATTTCCATCTATTTTGAATGAATTATATTTTAAATTCGTACGAGCAAAATTACATGCAACTCTCTGGACAAAATTCCACGCGATCCCCGCACTCCTCCCCCCTGGTCGTTCCCGACGGTGTATCAAAATTTATCGCGACATTATGTATCCGAAGCATTCCATTCGGCGCGATGATTTCATACAAATTGAAACGCTCAATCGATATGCCGCCCTTTCATTTCTTCTGTCACACCGCGTGCGTATCCATCGCTTTCGCGAATGAAACGAGCACGAGACATGATTAATAGGGGACAAAACGAACGTGATTTCTTGCGCCGAACTTTTAGGCGAGACACTTGCGCGGGAAAAGATAGCGACGAGCATAAACTGTAGTAAAGAAGAAGAGAACAATTTCCTCGGTATTCAAGAAATTTTTGGTGAATATTTCTCGTAAAATAAAATTCCGAATTACATATTTTAATATCCTTAAAAATACGTACCCTACTTCTGCCAAACATAGGACTAGTTAGTTTTCTATGGTTTGTCAAATATAGATTCCAACCGCCAATATTAATTGCTCAACACAATAACTCCTCCACCCATTTTCCTGCCCCATTATTCATTGTAATCCACTTGCCCAAAACACCAATGCTCCGCGAGTAAAACTGTTTGAACCCTCGGCAATTTAAACTATCTCATGATAACGACCGAAGAACTTAGCGACCACCAAATTGAAAATCCGCAAACAAATAAATCGGCATCGTTGCCACGCGCTCACCGATTGCAAACTGTGTCGGACACACCTTACGATCGTCCATAAACATAATTGCACTCGAATGCGCGCACGTGCGTGTATCGGTCCACGCAAATGCATCGAAGCGTGCCTGGAAAGAGAGGGTGCCATAGGGATGCGCAAACAATCGGCCAGCAACCTGCGGCCAGATAGGTTTGTGACTAACGGTAAATAGCAGTTTCCGAATCAGCTGTAGCCCGAATTTCCGGGACTTTTAAAACCCTTTCGACGTACCGGTTAGCCACAATGTTTACAGTGCAGCTATGCGCGAACTGGCTGAGGGCGCACGGCTACGCAACAGTGTCCGCCCTGGTGAAAAACGAGGGAACCTGAACACGATCGTTCGTATCGGCACCAGTCAATGGCCCCTGACTGTGCTTTCATCGATGAGTATAATGATTCATGGTTTGATGTACAATTAACATTCAACAGCGACATTACGCCAATGTGCCCTTAGCGTGCGTTTAAAATATAGGCGAGGCACTCGTCTAATGGAACCGTTTAGTACTTTTGAACGGTATTAAACTTGCTCCCATTTGTAGTGTTTCCCATTTCGGCCAGGAATTTATTGGATGAATTGAAATGTATGTTTCTGTATTTTCTCATAGTAGGTTTAAGGTGATAAGTTTAGTGTGATAGGCGAGTAACTTGTTACAGTTCTGTAATATGTTACTATAGATATTATACTTTAATAATAAATAAAGAAATTAAATATTCCTGTTTATTTTTGTTTAAAGATTGTTGCGAAATTGAACGCATTAAACCATAAAGGAAAGTACTTGTCGACATCGGTTCATCAGTTTTCCATATCAAACACGGCTCAGCTACTAATTGCAAGAACGAAGAATTTTTGTGAATCATGTTAATCGTTTTAAAATTTGTTACATTACAATGTTTGTATAGGTAATTAGAATGGGCAGCAGTTAGAGATATTACCGATAAAAAGGAGTACAAGTACATGTGCCTCTCTTCTCGTTTCAGAGGATACCATTATTACAATTTGTAACATGACGTCTATAATACTACGCGACGGTATCTGGTATCAGTTATTATCAGGTGTCGGCGTATGTAAATGGCCGTGATTGTCATTGCTTGATTTGCCTCTAGGGAGCTATAAAATAAACTCGAAATACCGTAGTTACATGAGACCAATTAGGTGAACCGCATACACGGTATCGTCGAATATTGTCAACGAATAATTTCATTCTGGTCTACGCGAAAAGTACATCGATTAATTTCACATTTTGGTTTCTAAATAACATCATAATAATAAACAACAACTTTAAACCATACAGTTTGTTCGGATGTATATAATAGGATTCTGGTTTTATATACGTATCGCCGTTTCAATTAAAGGTTTGAATGTAAATAAAAACTTATATGGCAACATCACGGCTGACTTGGGTCAGTTCTTCCCTTTCATTATACAGTCGATATTACGTGAGTCCACAAAATAAGCTTTTCATACGTTGTTGACTCGCGACCATTCAAAATGGTCATACTCAGCACCAATTTTTCCATAGCCAGGTATCGCGACCCATACAGGTAGACCGTGCGGCAGCCGGTACGCACGTGTGGCGCGACCAGGCTATTTTCTAACGGTGCATAAAAACAGTCAGCGCAAAACAGGAAAAACCCGGACCTTGGTACAGTAACAAGAGAATTCACCCCCAGTCCCACTCCTTTCCCTTAACCTCCCCACCACCTTTCAAGGCATCTCCATATCCAATCATAATCAACCATCAATACCCTTTCCTCCCACGTCCACTAATTTATCCACCAATAGTTTGCGAATACCAAGAAACCGAGGTTACATTTTTAGCACCACCAAAGACATAAGTCAGTGCTCGACAATGAGTTTTTCCTACGAAGTGGCTACAAGGAGTTCTCTACAATCAGTTTCCTAAGCAGTTCCTACATGGACAGTTTTTCTACAAAGAGTCTCTCAATTAACTCAAACAGAACACATTAATAACGCTCACAGAGATTCACTAACAACGCGAGGAGAACGAACAAATAACACTAAGAAACGAGAACAAGTTAAGAACGCGACTATAACTAAGAATCAAACAGTGTAACAATTACAATAAACTTACATATTTCAACGTGTATATAGTAACTTACAACTACTTGTCATACGTGAAATTATTCGCACCCAAATCACATAAATAATAACACTAAGCGTGGTCGTAACGAGTCTGGATACACTCGTACTCGAACTGCTACGCAACATACGTTATCAAACAAAACAAGGCAAACATAATATGTACACTTTTATCCAAAATCGGGCTTGTTTCTAAATAAATACTAACTCGATGGATTTAAAAAAAATAGAACGGCCAAGTGTAAAATAAACAGGTCACACTCATACAAACATATCACAACAATTTAGCCACAAACTTTTATCCTCCACCAAGTCGGGTCTCGACTCGGATCAATTTGACCCGAGCAATTTCAACGTGCCGCCCGTTTGAACGGCGCACAGATATTAAACAACCCCCCCGCCCCTGCAACAATCGTCCCAATTAATTACTCCATCCGCTCCCGTCGATGCTCGAAACTCCCGCGTGCAATGCCAGAACAACGGGGCAACGTCGAATTCAAAAACAACATCCAGGCTGCAACGAAATTGCACGGGCCGAAAGAAATCGCGCACACCGCGTTATTGGTTATTGGTAACGAAACGCACGGTCGCCGGGTCGGGCTGTAAATCTGTCGGTCGTTCTCAAAATTGAAAGCTTATCGATTTTGCATACTCGCCGGCCAATTATACCGATGAAATCGTACAGACGACCCCTAATGCGGCCGGCCGCGTTTGCGCTCGGCGGCTCGGGTTGTTATCGCGCCGCATAAAACGGCCGCGCAGCTACTCGTCGCTCGAATCATCGGCTAACAAACGGGCAGGAAGTCGCGGCGAATGACAAATCGAAGTTCCAGACGCGAAGCACGCGATGCGAAATTACTGCACGATCCGCGATCGTCGACCGGATCCACGCCGTAACGCTCCACTGTCAAACGTTCGAGGCGACCGCCCCGGAGCAAACCGTTCATCCCCTTAGGGCGGAGAACCTGTTGGCGAGTATCTAGGTTTATCAATCTATCTGTAAGTTCTGGCAATCTTGCGAGACACGGCAGCGCGATCGACAGATTCGAGCGCGCTTCCGTCGTTAGTTGTTCGCGTCGTTCGCATGGGAATGCTGCGACAATTTTTGGGGTAGTGAAGTGTGTTACGGGTTTTGTATGAGGGAAAAGATCGAATTTCGCGATCAGCAAGCATTAATGCGATTAATTAATGTAGCTCGAGTTATCGTTTTATTTTTTGGCTATATTGCATATTCAAAATTGCTCAAACCAATGTTTAGAAATGATAATATTGACGACACGTAATAACACGGAAATAACAGCAACGATGGATATTACTCCAAAATATTTAATTGCATACAGCAAGGAAATTAGCTAGAGCGAGAGGTTCGAGTTACTGTTCCAATAAAAATTGTGTAATTAAGGCTGCTATCTTTTTATTTAAACTTATTAATATAAAGGTGGTGTACCTGGAAAAATATGTTTGCTTAAATCTGACAATTGGATGCAACAAAAGAAGCTTTACGAAAACTCATAGAAAGGATGATCATTCATACACACAATCATAATACGGGTATGAATTTTGCCACGTAGCTATAAATTAAAGGATAATACCCAAGAGGTACCAGAATTGTTAAAAATCTCGCCCTCTTAATATCTCATATCTCATAATATCTCCCCCTTGCCCTGAACCCCTCAATTTTCTAACATATGATACATAAACTATCGTCACTTGTCTATTAATACTTAAACACAATCCTTTCTAACACTAAACCTTAATACGTTCTAAACTCCTATAAAACTGATAAAAATTTTCCACGATATTTATAGACGGTCTTTGCACAGTTATTCCTACCATTAAACATTATTACCCTATACCAAGCGGCCTATAATGGTTCTACTACTTCCGGACCGTTTATCCTATAAACCCTATAACTTATAAAACGATGGAGCGCGATAGACCTTTTTTAACGCCGGTCCAATTAAATTAAAATTCCATTAAAAACTGTCGCCGGCGGAGCCGTTGCGCAGGGAAATGCAATACATCGTGACGTATCCGCGTGTTCCACACAAGCTCACTCGCTCGTACGTGTGCGTGCAATAAACGCTCAAGATACATTTAGCATCCCCTAAAATACAGCCTGTACCGAAATGCTCGCGCACGACGTCTTAGCGTCTTGTAAAGATAGAATGTGCCCAACGCGCATCGCTTACAGAAAGACCGTTGTTATTTTTACCTGTAGCGTCGCTCGAACCATCTCGCTCGTGAAATTTCACACCCAATGTCCCCGGCAACTAGATGTTCTTAACTATGCGATAGAAATAAGACAGGAACGTCACCCTATTCACGGCTATCCAAGAGCGCGCCAGCCACATCCGCGTTGAAAGTACGTCAGCGTGAATTACGATCCTCCTAATTCGCTTTGCTTGGTCGTGAATCCCTTTTCGCCTGTCACGGGTTAAAGAGTATGATCCCAAGGAATCGCGGTGCCCTGTCGCTGCGGTGTACCGCGTCTCTTCAAAATGTGGAAATGCGAGAATAAGAGGAACGGGGTGGCGGAGAGGAGGGGAAAGGTGACGGATCTTGGGTTAGGAGAAGCAGCCTGAAAATGTGTCCCTCCTGACTTCCGGCCGGATAGAGTCCTGGAACTCGGCGCGTAAGGCTGGTAGCCCGGAGTAACTTATCGCCTAATAAATTCCAGCCATTAGACTGCGGGAAGTAATGGATGTACCATTTGCACCCTCCAGCACGCTTCGCGGTAGGTAAGTTAGTGGGTGCGAGAGGGCGAGGGGAAAGGGGAAAGGGCACGCTCGCGGAGCGAGAGAAAGGGGTGACCGTTGTGCTGTAGGTTCCCTCTCGCCTAGACGAATTCCAGATATCGATTTAAAGTTTGGCATTACTCGGTTACCGCATACATTTGGGCAAAGACTCGATTAGAGGTAGCAGCAGCTATCCCGACTGGTTGCTGGCGCGTTTATCGCGTTGGCCGAGAGGAGAAGGCTGGGCCCCGGAACGCGGTTACCTGTTATCGCTTTCGTGGTAACGCGATTTTCGAATTGAATCGAGAATCGATACGGCCAGTAAATCAGAAAAGGAATCCGTGGACAATTTTCACGACTATTTTATGCGGCATAAAACGTCCGCGCTGATAAGGCAATGAGGGATAACAGAGCGGAGGCCGGGTGACTAGGTATGTAGGTACACACTCGACAATCCTTTAGTTTGGCGCTCGTGTGCCACGATTTTTATCCTTCGTTCTTTTTGGCCAATGATGTCGGGTGCATTGCTTTACAGTAGCAGGGTTCATCGCGACGGGAACATTGGTGTCACTTGGAGATTTCATTTTTGTTACATGATATCACGTTAAATGTTTTGCAACTGTTCCACGCCAGTTTTCACACAATCTTCTCACTACGTTCAATTACTAATGTCATACTAGGCGAGACATTTAATTTATATTGTTGCGTGTGCCCCAATTGATTCAAATGGTATATTATACAATAAATAAACCAGCAATACAAATGTTGAAAGCAAATAATTGATCTTGGTTTGCAATTGAATCAACTGAATGCTGTCCAAGTAGCGTATTTATATTCATAGATACTGAAATAGAGACTTTGTACAAGTCGGGGAATTCATATTGGTATCGAATTTCGCAGAAGCTAATACGAAAATCACCATTCAATACCGCTGAGGTTAGCTGAGAATTGAGTTTGCGGCAATAATTAGAAAGCTAAAGTGCTGTATGTATGAAGTAATATACAGGGTGATATCACAAAGTGCTACAAATCCTTTTTAAACCGCTTTCAAATGAAACTTTGTCTGTTTATGGACGAACTGTGCGCATTTTACTCAAGTATATTGATGCAGGTACTAATTATATTTCAACCTTTTTTAATGATAGTAAGTAGCTTACGGTACGTAAGTAGTAGGTATATAACATAAATCCTTCATACACTCTACTGGTCCCACTATGAGTAGTGGAAGAATCATCTGCAGTAGTAAAAAAAAAGTAGAATGCGAAGGAAAGTTGAGATCAATTATTTTTGAGGTGGTATTTTTATATTAAGGAAATGAATTCCAGGTTCGAAGTCTTTATCATTGAATCGAATATCGTGGTCTCAATTGGTACTCTCCACTGTGTATATTAAATGAATAAATAAATAATACTTACTTAACAAATAATCACGCTATTATTACTACAATTTTTACTTTTCTTAATAAAGTGCAACAAACTAAATCTAGTCTCCAAAATACAATTATTTTGCAAACAATACAAGTGCGTGCAATAAAACAATAATCTTTTTGTTACACACATACGGCTATAAAATGAAAAGTAAAATTATTATTGAAAGATTATGTGTTGAATTTAAGTACGTATGTCAAACTCTCGTACGTCTCGAAATACAAGAAAAGCCGTACTTGCCCCTCCTTCAAACCGAAGCAGCCGATACGTCTAATAATAGAAAAGAAAACCGTTCGTCCATGATAGAGACCTAGCACACCAATCACACGTGCCACTTTAACCGGCGTATCGAGAAAGGGTTGCATAAAAGTCACTGAAACCTGAACCAGGCCAACCCGTGTAAAATCTTAAAAAGCAGTTATAGGTCGTCCCAGTTTCTGGAATCGACCTGTACGCGGTGTCACCGTGGAAGTGGTCCATAGAAACGAATACGAACGATCGCGTTCCCTGTTTACCCGGCGATCCGTTCGCGAGAGGGGCCTCCTCGACCTTACGTTGGGAACTTTCGAGGGGATACTCGAGAATGTCTTTGCAGTTACACATAACGATCGATCGTCTTCGTCTCTTGGCCACCGTTGCTGCCCAAGGACCCTCGCCGAGAAGTTGCGCAACGGGGAAGATCATTTTAAAGAGTGATAAAGATGAAAACTTTTTGGCTAATGATGCGACCCCTTTGGACCCACAACGAAGTCTCTCGGCTGAGTGGAAAGTAGACGAGTATGTCCCGAGTGCATGTTGAATGGGCTTATAATAGTGGTGGAAGTCTTTCGAATAACGACCACTACTTACCGATTCGATATCCGTCGGTGTAATTACCGCTGCTCTGCCGGTTTTAATGCAATGAAAGTGCGACGCAGCGCTGGCTGAAAAACTCTGTCGCAGACGGTTCTGCGTATTACAGTCGGATATGATGCGACGTTTCGCTTGGTACGTCGAATACGAGGGATTCGAGGGAGAAATATGTCAAGGCTGATGGCAGGGAAAAATTCTGATACGCAGAATCGAATAAGATGGACCAGAAATATTGGTAGAAATATTAGGAGAAATAGCAGAAGAAATATTTTATTAACAAATATTAAAATTTTGTTGGCGAAAAATTGGCGAAGAGTAGGTAATATCGTTCTCCTGAAAACGTACGAGTCGTAAGATACGCAAAAAAAATAACACTTACCTCATTTCTTTTTTCAATGGAAGCCTAGCGAAGCAATCAAGTTTTCGACTACTACAACTGCAAAGAAAGAGGGTATTTGAAAATTGATCAAAGACTTTTCAAAAATATAGTTACTCAATTCTTTCCTTTTAAAGCAACCTCAGTCAAGGAATACAATATTCAACTAACGTAATATCCTTCTGGACCAAACAATTTTCGCGTTGCCAAGTATTATAATAGTGCACAAACAAGTGCAGCAGTGAAGGCATCGACGGGGGGTTTGTTGCGTTACGCGATTATTTAAAAGCACAAACGGGTAATCAGGGTATGCGATAAAGCCGCTTACTGATGTACAGTCCATTCACGATCACGAGCACACTTCATTCTGCTTGAAATCGTCGTCCTTTCCAAGGTGCATATAGCGAAATGGGCCGGCAATGGGTCGCTGGAACAATGGTAAGACCAAAATATAGTCGGGAATTTCAAACGATAAGCGTTTCCACGCACAGCAAACCGTTTTACGTTTCGTTTCTACGGACACCAGTTTTACGGTGTTGTCGGTCTTTGCGAATGATCGCACGGCGAATTTCTTTTGATATTTAGTCTGCACGGGAGTGTACTTGACCCGAATACACGCGCTTGATAAAACGCATATTCCCAAGGGCTATATTGACAAGCGAATTTCTTCTGCCCATCATAAAGAATTCATTCGACTCTCTATTGACAAACGTCCGCACCCCTGATTTCACGGGCATACAATATACAGGGTGGCTCAGGGTGGATGGTACAATAGGATATGAGGGTATTCCACGTGGAAAAATAAATCGAAAATGTAGAATAAAATTTACACGTGTGATGCTTCGTTTCCGTGATAATCGAATTTGGGAATTTGTCGAGTAATAATTTTGACAAGTCATTAATTAATCGAATGAAGTGGATTCAGAAGTGCAATTATTCGAGGGATATATTTGCAGCAGTAATTTAAACGATTATCAGAGACCTTAGATAAATGTGGTTACTATCTAACGATGTACAAAAAAACCAAATGGTGAAAATGAATTAAAATTATAATAAAATTAACTTGCGCTGACAACGATTGAACAGTATACTCTGTAAAATGTCTTCAATCTTGTTATTAAATATGTTCTTTGGATTACCTTGTATTAATATTACGGAATTTATTATCAACATGGCCAAATATAATGAAATCTCTCTGAAAATGAACCAAACGCGTACTTTCCAAATCGTACTATCTCGCAAACCAACCGATATACCAACAAAAATTGTTTCTCCCATTTTCGACTTGTCTTTGCACGGCCACTAACATCCTACTGGACCACCCCTCTTGGCCAACCCTTACATCGATATAAGTGTGCATCATCCTCGACAGGCCAAACTACCCTTTCGTACACGTAGACAAATCGCTGTGCAACGGCGAAATATTTGGCTGTGCTTTAAAAGCCATCAGCTACACGTGTAGAGGCGTTTCGGTTAGGCTGTCCATACCATTTCCGCTCTATCTTCACACCGTATGTAGATACGTGCCAATAGGCGAACCTGTCTCTCTCTCTCTCTCTCTCTCTGTCGTTCTTCGTCCCGCTTCCTCCCAGTCCATTCATACATACATGCATTCAACTATTCACACATATGTACATCCGTACATGCATATATATCTGTATTTGCGATTCTGGGGTACACCATCCCGCTGGATTTTACGGCCTGGATTTTATGGTTATATTTATTACATCGTGCCTCTACGGGCTCGGGGAACGTTTTCCCTGGGAGCGATTGCGAGGTAAGTAGTCGATAAACCAATTCTCAATGAGCGAAGGAAACTCTTGTACACCACGGTTATGTTTGTACCTCTACCAACGACTAGACACGTTCCACCTTGCATACATTGTTACTTCTTGGTCGCGTGTACGTACATATATGTCCATGTGTCGCGTACGTGCATGGATGCGCGGGCGAGAAAGCAGCCGTAGTCGCGGTATCGTCGTGAAACGAGAATAATTGTGTCGAAGCACCGCGACGACAGGCCTCTTAATATCGATTTCACGATACACAGGCGGCGAGGGTGCGTCGAGGTGAATCGCAAATCCTGCGTGTGCCGATCGATTCTCGTCAACCTGTGCCCTACCGGTCATTTGTGCTTTCACGAGCGCCGCGGCCGAGTTTACACGACCCCGGGGAGTCTTTCAAACTGGGACTGCGCATTCGAACCGCGGCGGGGATCTTTCAGTGCCCCGTATATCCGGGTCATTTGTATGCATGCGTCACCATTTGCTTCGTTATGCGGAACCTAGGATACACCGGTAGCTGCCGAATACGTCTTCGCCTGGCGTTTACCATTCCAGTGGAAGCACATACGTGTACACGTGGAATTTATGGTTTCGCTGATGTTTCGTAAATGTGCGCAGTTTCGAGTGAAAGAGTGATCACTCCGTTTTCTCTTAACGATAGCCGGCATATTTTATGTTCGTAGAGGTTTTATTTATTATGTTTCCTGAACGGTCCTCGTTGTTTTTTTATTTGGAGACTGTTAAGGAAACTGTGCAAGTGATAGTTTTATTTTGCTTCGATTTATACAAATTGTCCGCAGGCTAAAAATTGGTATATACGTTTAGATTGATTGGGGAAACATTTTGTATAAGCAAACGCGTGTAATGAGGGAAGTTTTTGCGCGAAGAATTTTTCATTGCGGTTGGACGGGGCGCGCGCGTCCCCAGCGCAAAGAGCTATTATTCATTTTCTTGTTACGGAAAACAAAATAATTAGTAACCGTTTATTCTGACTGTATGCGCAGCGATGAACAGATATTATCGTAATTTCAAGTCACTTTTGTATTAAATTTAACGATTTATCATAAATTACTGTTATAGTATACGGATAGATCATTCGTTTTGCGCGCAATAACATTCCTTAATAACCAAATCACGTTTGTAAATTTGCGTAAGTTATTCAAACACTAAGAACCTTCTACTGAATTCAAAGTTAATTGTGTAAAATGACCACGTAAATAAATGTACGTGAATAATAATTTAAGTAATTAACTAAAAACGCAACTATGCAGATATGTCTTTTATAAAAATGAAAAATTGAATTCTAGCATTAACGATTTATAAACTGGGCATGCATTGAAGTTCGTTTAATTTACGACAGCACAGAGGATAAGGAAGTTGAATATACGCTGCAAGTTTGGATCCTGGAACTCTCTTGTAAGTCCGCAAGTTCAATGAAATCTAAGGATTTTGCTTAATTCTGGTACAGTTCTAAAACCACGAAGTTTTAACAGGTTGAAACGTTTAGCTGAATCCGATTCCACTGTTAATTTCATTTCATGACTTGATTTGTAACTTCTGTAGCAAATAAATGTGTTATGCGTTCATAGATTTGGTTAGATTCCCAAAATATTTCGTTACTTTGTATGTTTATGTAATTAGGTACATAAATGTTTATTATTCGTTTTTGATAATGAATCTAATTTAATGGTACTTAATCAAGTTGAAATTAATAATAACGAAATATAATGGATGCAAGTTTAGTTACCACATTGTGCTGCTGCCAGTAAGCTTTGATAATAACTACCCAGGCTCATTTCTTGTTCACTTGATTTTGCGCCACACTGTGTACACCTTGGAAAACTTAATCGTGCTACAAAATATCAACTACACTGTCCCTCTTTCCATCCACCAATATAAAAAGTAATTCATATTAAATAGTTTGTCTATTAATAACACCACAAGCTTCCACCAATTAAAAGTTCACAGTGCATTAGAATTGGACCACTATTCTTAAAGGCTATAAAAGATTTTCAGAAGAAAATACATTAAATTCCCCTAATAAGATGCAATTCTAAGTATATCAATATCACTTGTCCGAAACACACAGTTACATACAGAGCGTACACAATTACCATGCATGTGTAACACATCCGACGAGAATGCGTCTGCAAGAAATTTCTATTTCCAAATTCTTCGAGCCTATCCGCCGAAGAAATCTTCCACCGTCATGTATCAAGAATTCCTAAGGTCTCACCCCGGGACCGGGTGGAATTCGGAAAATTCAATGAGAACATGGAACGGCGTCGGTGCTATCTCCGTGACATTAGCCACGCTCGCACGCTTCGATATTCGCGGATTAAACGGTTATCATTAGTCGGGATCGGTCCGTGAGTCCACGTAGACTGGCTGTAGAAAAGGCGACGCTAAGTGGTAGCGAGCTTTACAGGCAATTTCGCCGAGACAGTTTCCCTGATACAGCAGTAATTTTGTAATTCGTACGCCCGTCGTGGAGTTGGACGCGTGCTCCCGTCGAAAATCAAGGGAAACCACCGGGGATCACCTGCGCGACCCAGTTTCTATTCTCTGAACGCTGTAAGCTTTCCACGAGCCTCGATGCCGGGAGTTCCTGAAAGCGAAGGCGCCGCCGAAGACTCGCCCCTCCGAGCTGGATAAGTGGGTATTAGGAGAGTCAAGGGGTGAACAATAACGCGGATCGGTTAACTTAATAATGGACATTAGAACGTTATACTGGCTGGGAAGAGGAGTAGCTACGGTTCAGTCTGAAACTTACTTCCCGTGATGTGGGTGATTTGCTTCCAAGATTTTCTCCAAGCACTTTGAGAAGTCGAGTTTGTCCGAGCAATGAAGACGCTCTCTATCTCTCTCCCTCTATCTATGTCTCCCTATTTCCCAACAACCATCTCGCTGTTTCGCTCTCACCTCTCGCACCTACCCCTCTTTTTCTCTCTTCCTACCCCTCCGGGACTATTCCCTCGCGTACCATGAAACGATCTGGACTCTCTTTGAATTCAGCGGCACCCGATGAAAGTGTAGCGTGATTTATTCGCGTGCTTCATTCACCCCTCGCGAACTCCCTCACGCACCTCCCCCCCCCCCGATACGATCGCCTTATTGTTGGATGCATTTAGGAATCGCGTTTTCAGTTAGATGAATTCGTACATATTATACGACACCGTAGGGAGGGGGCGGGGGCGTGGATTGACGGCCGCAAGTTAAATTGAATATTGTCTCGAATAGAGTGTCTGGATATGGTAGTTAAGTGTTGGATCTAGTTGACTGGTTCGGGTAGACTAAGAGGTAAGTTAATTAGGATTGCTCAAGCTTTGTTGGATTATCTGTTCCATTACCACGGTGCAACACGCTGTATTGGACGCAGATAACGAGTCGTGGGTGGTTCGTGTCAGATTAGATCGCTTTGTTCGACAGAAAGAAAATAATTGGACCGCGTGTTGGATCGCAGATACGTGAGCGATAAAGGTGAAGTAATTAACGGGACGGGAACGACAGGGTGATAACGAAATGATTATGGTCTTCGGTAAGCTAATTCGCGGGATGACAGAAGACGCAGGAACGCAATTAGCTTAATTCAAGTTTAATTAATGAAATGCGTGAAGGGGACCTGAGGTGGGGGCGGGGAGTGGCGGAATCGGGTGTTTTAACGAGGTAAGTACGCCCTGAACTCACGCGTCACGCAACTACTATTATTCGTTGTACAATATTGTCGCGTGACAGACGAACGTCGCCTGATAAACCGGAAGCGAAGCTTCAGACACCAGACTGCTTTGCATGTGTCCGATAACACTTTTTGTCCATTAACGTGATTAAACGTCTGGCTGGATTAAGACACGTTCTTTCCTAGATATGGCCTGCGTTGTGGGTATTAACCCGTAGTCTATTTGGGTTTTTCTTCTGTTGTAAGCACAGCACGTCGAAACACTTACAATTAGTACACGTTGCCTGTGTAATTTGACGTTACGGTTAGAGTAAGGGCTTAAACCGAGCTACAAACATTTTCGCAGGGTGAAAGTGTTCAAATAACGGGGAAGCAGTTTCTCCAAATATATTTCAATGCATGTTTAAATATATTCTACATGCAAAATAGTAGGAATGAATGTGCAAGAGGGAGTGTTAATTATGTTACTGGATAATTTATAATAGTTATGAATACAGACAACAATAAGATGCACACTGCAATATGAAATAGATTGTTTAATATTACGATTATGTATGTCAAATAGAACTTTTCATTAAGATTTGTATGAAGTCGATTAGAAACAGTTCGTTGATTTGTATATAACTTTCCTCTTCTAACCTGGATATCTCTCATTAAGAAAATTTGTCTGCAGACTCTATATCTTCATACAACGAACGTTATCGAACGAGTCTGTACTTGGCGTCAGAATGCAATTATAACAAAGTAGTAAAAAATGTTGCTGAATAGAACGGAAAGTAATAGAACGTGTTACAGCTGGGGTTTAATTACGTGGGGTTCCATTTATCTAATTGTAACGCTCAATTGTACGTACATCGATTTCCCGGTGTTCGCTATTCTAAAAGCGAATTTCCAATAGCACGCGGTCATCCATCGACAGGAATTACCTCGTAACATTGTTTAAACTTAACAATAACTCGATACCAGGATTCAGATTGCCGTTACAGATATTTTATCGAGTACTCCAATATTATTGCAACCCGGAAAACCTTGAATTTAAAAATGTATAAGATTTGTTCTCGCGTTTCGAAAATTTAATTCCTGGATCATTTTTATATATATGTTCACATGCTATTATGTATCTTGAAACAGTCGAACATTTATTTGTTTCTAAGCTGAATGATTGAGGCTTTGTAGCAGAAAGTAGAAAATCGAATCCGAAAAAATACTATATGCTATTTAATGAACCTAAAAAATAAGTGGATCTCAAAGAATATGATACCACGGAGATTTCAACGTACATTTGAAAGAAAGGGTGAAACGATCTTGGGAGTATGCATTAAATAACGAATTTCCCCTGACTTACAAATTATTTAGCTTTTTCGAACAGCAAGGAATGGTTAAGAAATAACAACTATTGTAACTACAATTGCCTTCTCTATGTTCTATTTGACTAATTGTAACTAAAACAGAATAATTAATCTTCGAGTTTCATTACTATTTGGTATCTATTGGCGTCCCTAAATGACTGATCTTCATTCTGTATGAATTTACAAATATTTTTTAGACTAATCACTTACTAAGTATTCTTTATTCGAATAGCTACTTCTTTCCAAGTAAAATATTCAGCGCAGAAAACTAACCAATGGTAACTACCCTAAACCCGATAGGTACAGTTTAAATTTATAAAAGGAAACAGTAAATTATTTTATTCCCTGAAGATATAATAACAATATTTTGCATACAATATCCCCATTAACTACTTGAATTAAATCTGCAACATTCTATTTCAATCGACGTATATTTAATAGAGTTGTGGTACTGTTGGTCCGCCCAGATAATGTCATTAGCATATACAATGTAACACCACCCCTTCAGCAATGTCTTAAGCAAGAACACAGTAAAGCAGCCGATAGTTAAGTTCCTCCTCAATAGTGTAGCATAGATAGCCACAGCATTATCGATATTTACACGAGCAAACGCCTGTACCTTGGTTCCAATACCTGCTGGACGCCTATCTTTGCATCACTAGAACGCAGGCTCATCAAAGCTTGCTATCTTGACACGAGTCTGTTGTTGAAACCGGTTAATACAATCGTAATTAATCTACTGAGCAAAGATGAGAAGCCGGTCAGAGTCACTTATTGAAACTGTCATAGAAATACCTATATTATATCGTCGCAGATTTCAGTGCATTGTTCTGGCCGTAATCTGCGTCAGACTATCTCTGTGATCGGGGTGTGCGGCCTAGAAAGATAATCAGTCATTCGGAATCAAGAAGCTGAAATTGTAGTGCGACAGCTATACAGGGTGCGGCGGAATGGTAGGTAGCAGCGGGCACGAGTTGATTCCTTATGAAAAAATAAGAACAATATATGGAATAAAATTTGTTCATATAAGGCTTTGTTTTCGAGAAAATCGAGTTTGAAAATCCGTTACGTACGTATACTGTTACAGATGAGTACCTATTATTATGTCACACCTTGTACAGTAACCTGTTCTTGAACACCTTTTACGATACAGTCAATTTTTTTTACGGATCCAATGAAAGATTAACAAAAATTATTCTGTTTGGACAATGATAATAAAGTTACAAAGATTTTCAGAAGTGCTCGTTCTTTTTGTGGCAAAAATATTTCTACGATGTTTCAATGAAGAAAACTTGGAATTTAGTCTGAATAAAATTGATTGGCACTGCAAGTAAAATATAATACAATATAGAATCTAATATGTAATTTTGTTTGTTAGTCATTGATTAACTTGGAAACCCTTTCTTTCCTGTACATCTGTGCATTTGACATCCAAATGCTCTTTCGCAATTATATTCGCGAGGTCAAAATAGAATTTCTTCACCTTCATGTGTTTAAACTGTAAGCGCGAAAGAAAGAAATTTTGCACCGAAAGAAAATAATTAAAAGTTCAACTCGTTTAAATATGAGAATGTCCTACCGATACAAACATTGATCACACTGTCCGAAAACAATTTCCGTAAAAACTTCATCATTCCAATTTACATTTTAGAAATTATGAATGCAGCAGTTTGACCGGCAAAATGTGCCTGACTGCGCCCGATTCACCCGAAGCATTTAATCCAATCTATATCAATAACGACAACAGTTCTAATTGAATGAGAGTTTACCGAGGCAACTAAGATCATTTAACTGTTTGCCAGCGTCCTCGTGAAAGTCGCCGGGAGGAAGGGTGCACAAATCAAGTTTAGCGCCCCGATAAACTGTATGCACGAACCGTTGGAACGGGTCTTAGCAGGACAGACGAGAAATTTCATTTCCTGGATAGATCTCTGGGGACAAATCGATTGTTCCGGGATCCAGAGCCAGGAAAAGGGACGATTCACTTTGACACATCGACCGAGGCCACTTGACGCCCGCTTGATCCTCTATCCCTCTCCTCGAACCCAGTCTCGTTCTTTACAATCTTCCTGCCCTCGCGTATTATCACCGTTCTCGTCCAACAAAGAAAATCGCCATTAAACGATCGACAGCGTCAACCCCTCGTATACACGCAATGCCATGGAAACAAAATTCGCGTAAGTCGTCCAAACGGTTTCATCCAACACGCCCGCCGTCTCCATCTCGTCGGAATCTTCCGAGAGTATCCTTTCCACCGCGATGCCGCGCCGTCCCTTCCAACGCTGGATGTTTGCGGTTTGTTAGAAGGACGTAACAAATAAGGTAATCTTCCACACATATAGCCGGCTTGTTGAGGCCGGGTGCCGTTCCGACTCTAAAACAGCACCGTCCGGGGGGGGGTGACCCTTTTTTTGTCCCTTTTTCATCCCTCGCCCGTTGCTTCCTTCGCGCTCTGCCGTTGGCCCGCAAGGTCGAACGACCGAGGAAACGTCGGCGAACAGACGAGATTCGGGAACTGTTGGAGAAAGAGGGAGGGCTTTCCGGGCCGATGTTTACGATTGTGTACGTGCGCAAGCATTTTCTCCGCGTCGCCTCGTGTAGGTGCCACGAAGAAGAAGGCATCGCGAGGACACGAGCCTGATGGCGGAAAAGAAAGAGGAGCAAGTGAGGCGCGTCCACGAGGGAGAGAGGAGCTAACGGAGAGAGAATCATCTGCTTCACGCATGCAAGAAGAGCCGGCGGGTCTACGTGGCCGGAAAACTGGAAACAGAGACCCTATATTGTCTGCATTTCTTCATTACGGGATCATGTATGTGTATATATATACCCACACACATATTTATTGTATATATAGAAGAGCAGTGGAAACGTGTGTGACGTTAGGCAGCTCGAAGAATTTTCAACCGGAGTAAAGCCCAAGCTTGTGGTTCACCGGTCAAAGCTTAACGGCGTTTTCCTCGTTTCCTGTTCCACGAGACCATACGATACCTTCTGTCGGATTTTTCCATCCGTTATGCGCGCGCCATGTGCACGCGCCTGAATATAAACGCATCAGAATCACGTCGCTCAATTACTGTCGCTGTTTGAGATCTGCGGTTCGGGTCGTCACTGTGGCGACATGCTCCCGAAGCACATCTTTCACGGATGTTCAGTATTTATGGTCGGTGGGCCTGGTTTCGTAATGTGTGAAGGGGTATCGCCAAAAGGAAGGATCTGGAAATTGTTGAAGGCGCCCGGGGAATATATTGATTGGTCTCCTGTTTCGGAAATGAAAAGTCTGAATCGCATGTTTGTCCGATGTTGAGAAACATATTCTTGGGCCACCTTATAAATAATGCAGTACTTTGGGTGCCTACATTAGGTGAAAGTGTGTAAATATTTCTTCGCAATTAAGGGAGCATCGAATTTAATTTTTAAGCTAGCTATTTAACGTGTACTACTGGTTTTGTTCAATAGTAACCCATGAAACTTTTTCAGTTAATTCTTTAGGCTTTTCTCGATACGAAGTACGTGTATCAAATTGTAATTTTTAGCGTGCCACTTTTTACTCTAATTAGATATAATTATGATACTGATTTACAGTAATAAGTTGTTTGTTCCATTACAGTTTCATTAAACTCTTGTAACTCATTTAAACGGTTGTTATAACTGGAATACATATACGATTTACCTGTGCGAACTTTGGATATAATACATAATACTACATAAGTATAATACATGAGTATACTATATTGCACTACAAATTGGAGTAAGCTGTAGTCAAGTACTAAAAATAGTTTCGAATGGTTCCTATTGGAGTAGTGAACATTACAAAGGCATAAGGAATGATCATGTCGAATTACGTTGCTTTAAACTCAGCTATAAGAGAAACCGAATTATATATGAGACGACTTAATAATGCTATTGCTTTTAATTATTTCGATCCAAACAGTTGCCTTTTTCTTGGCGAGTCCGATTATTATTGTAAAACTGGTACACGGAAGAAGGTATTTATGGTAAAATCGAATAGAAAATAATCTGGAATGTTTGCAATCCCCAAAATTTTGAAACCAAAATAAATTATTTCACGCATTCGTAATATATTCGTATTTCTACAGCCACTGCATATGTAATTGTAACTTGCAGCCCACTGAAACCATACTTCATAGTTGCACGAAATCACAGCCAATATTAATTGAAATCACTATTTAATCACAAATATTTATGCACTAACGAACTGCATCCAATTATTGGCTATGATCGATGCTAACGCAGTGGTATATTATAATTTGCTTGAACACACGCATACCTATCGTTAAAATGGTTACGAGTACGACAGTCGTCGGTCTTCTTAGACCCATACCTTACACGTAATTATAATTAAGCATACTGCTGAAATATAATTACTAATGAGATTCATGAAGAATATTAGAAATCTTAACATTCTAAGAAATAGAGAAAACGAATGAATACAAAAACTTGATTGCTCTAATTCATATTATTCCGGATGAAATGAACATTGAACACTGATATCCTCAGTTCCGATCCCGATCGGTTATCATTTAAACAACTCTAACACGATACTTCCATCCCCGTTCCCATTTACAGATTCAAAGAACAATTTCTACGATAATAAGAGTACATCCACAAGTACTGAAGAATCACAACAGACATCTCTCCACCTATATCCCTCGAAATTTCCGCAGACACTAGTCACCAGTGCGCTACAGTCGCCAACCTTGTATCCCCGCAGACAAGTCACAGCTAAACACGTATCGAATCACCCAATCAAACCACCTTACAATCCACATTCAAAGCGAGCACCAGCGTCATAGTAATTCATGCCGGAACATCAGCCACTTCATTTCACATGAAAACAGGCCCGCATCTCTCGCCCCCTCATATCTCTAGATGTAAATCACTCTCCACCCTAACATCGAATCAAGTCCAAGCGCAATCTTCAGCAAAATCAGAGACACCAGCATTCCTTCAACAGTCGGATCGCAGGGACTCGTTTTAAACCTGAGAAGCAAATACCATGGTCTCCCTTACAATGATTACGATATCACGGGTTGACTATTTCGCCGAACCATCCCGGCTCGTTTAGAAATCCACAGTCGGTCCCCATCGCTACGTGCGAATTTGCTCGGCAAAGTGCGAAGCTGCTTCACAGCGCGAATGTCCCCAGGCTTTCCTTCTACCTCACTCTATCTCCCTCTGCTTAACGCTATCCGTACGTGGGCCGAGTATTAAATGGAGCCTGGTTATTATCCTCGAGTGGAGTGGAGGGATGGACGGATTTAAGCGCGGACCTCAGCCTCCGCGGCTGTTCCGTCAAACATTGCATCCCCCAGGGACGAAATGCCGCGGGCCGGCAAGTGGGAGCACGGACCTGGACAGAAACGATCGAGAAGAATAAGCTACAGGAGCTGGATAGGGGTGCGAAAGTTTTCCTGTAACTAACGGAGGTGGGCGTGCCAATTTACGCCAAAGCCGGAAAATAGCGGCGCCTTGATCGATTTTCCGTGCCGGGATCAGCTTCTGTCTATTTAGAATGATTGGATAAAGAGGGTGGGGTGTGGGTGGGGTGTGTAGGGAGAAGTTTTAACCGCGGAAATAGTTGGATAGTTTGGAGAGTTCGTAGCGGGATAGTTTTTTGTCTAGGTGGAGTATTAAAGAGTAGTTTGAGTCGGTTCGGTTTCACGCGCTTCTTCCTTTCCGGTGTTTGTTTCGTGGCAGAATTGTTAGTATGCGATTTCTTTTCGGGTGGTTTCAATTGTGCGCGGAAGGTTTAGCGTCGGTGGAGAAACGTTTTGGTGTTTGTCGATGTTTTACTGATTCATATGTTCGTAAATAATTTTAGTGTTTCTGTTAATCTTGGAATGGTATTTGTAAATGTGCTGTGATTAGAAAATTACCTGATATCGCATGTTTGTAGAAAGAGAACGTAGGTCGTCACTAATTTTCTATTCATTATTTCACCCTTTACCATAATTTTTAGTATTACAGTTAATACTTCATTCCATGTATATTTCTTTTAAACTTTACTTGCGCACTTTATCCTATTTTTATTCGATTATAAAGTATGTTTATAATTCGAAGGGTTTGTTTGAAAATCTTTAGTTAATGACATAAAATTTTAAATACCGATGAATATTGTACAATGGAATTTATAAGATCAGTTATTCTTATTCTCGTATACAATGGTTCAGATGTTGCATCAAAAAACACGAAAAGGGTATTCTTACTTCGATTGCGGAAGAATAAGATTGACCCAATTTTCACATAGCGCTTGTACAGGTAACTATGATACGTAGGCACTTTGGTCGTGTCTGTATAGTAGCCGTCTGTTACTGCTTCTGTCAGCATCTGCAATGTCATGCGGGCAGACTTTAATTTATTTTTGTTATTGTAAATCTTCCTAGATTTTCTGAAGACTACTAATGAGGAGCACGTCAGACAGGCTAGTGAAACAATTTGTGGTTTCCAATTTCAAGAATATTTCGCATGGATTGCTGGTGATACAAATAGGAAGAAGAAGAAAGAGGAGGAGGAGGAGACCAAGAGGAGGACGCATAATAACAATAATAGTAATAAATATATTTTACACAGAAAAGGGTGTAATTCATTATGCAAGATAAATATTATAATTAAACATATAATGTATGTTTACTGAAGTAATGTGAACTGATTCTTTAATATACGTGTCAACTGAATAATTTGTAATTGTGTAAATACCATATATCTTCAGTCCTATAAATTTTACTTCATTTATATGGAAATCGCGTCGAAATTAAAATATGTAATCTGCCGAAAAAGAAGTTCAGAGTTATGTAAGGGAATGGTCCAAAATATTGATCGTACCCCAAAGAAAATAATTTACAATCGATTTATAACCCATGGGTTATTTTAGACAGCCATGTGTAGACTAGTGCGATCCGAAACGAACACCTTCTTTGGAGGGTTAAAGTTTCAACATTCATTTGTCTGATTGAATGGTAATCCAACGAAATATCAGTATGTATATTACAGTGTGGCGAGGGTTCCGAATTGATGAAAATTTTTTATTGAAATTTGAAGTCAGGCTATATCCACCCCTTCCATTGCAGCCGTCGTGAACCTTAATCTCGTTCGTACCGGGAAATTGTATTTCTATCTTTCATGCGTCGACTGGTGCCTGAACTTTTAATGTTTAATCCTGCGCTGCCAAATGGAAATAATAAATACAGTAAACGTCGAGTAGATCGATTGTTTTCTTAATTTGGGTAATTCCTGCTTTAATTCAGACTTATTCTACTTTCAATTAATTATAATAACAAATTCTGCCGTTTAGTGAGATATTTTTGAAATATTGACTTGAAATATTTTTTACCACAGTGATTAAACTTTTATAAAATTGTTGGGATATAAAGAATGTAAATTGGCAGCTGTTCGACAGTTATACATATAAATAGATTGTAAAGTAAATGACAAGATACTATCGGAGATTATTATTCGCGTTATGTTCTGCTATTTTATGAAATAATAATTTTTTTTTATTTCATTTCTAAGCACTCATACTCGTACATTTTTACTAATATCATTTACCCTTTTCCGTTAATTATTTAAGGAAGCAGTAGCAGATAATGGTAAGGAAATAAAAACTGTGAAATATTGGACAGAGATACAAGAAGGGCAGGCAAATTTGTAGAAAAGTGTATTGTCCTTTCTTAATTAGAAACATTAGCGCATTACGTGCTGAACATCCAACATGTCGTTTTAATTAAAACTACCACCAAAAACTGCTCATTTTATATTACAGTAGTTCAGGTAGGTCTAAAGCCCGTAAGATTGCAGTACATAAACATATTCAATTCATTACGCTCACATTCTTCTAACACAATTATTACCGATCACAAAATGCCAATTACCTTTCAAAGTTTGAAAAAAAGATGGAATCTTCAATTGAAGCTGATATTATTTGAATTTAAGAAGCCTTCTAAATGAAAATACCACCCCTTTATCGAAATATATTGTACATAACGAACGACGTACTTATAATATTATGCGAAAAAATCTTTGCACCGTTCTTTAGGAATCACGGATTTTTATTATAGAAAGGAAAGATCGAAAACAGCGTGTAAGTTGCAGTCTCGGCGGAACGATCATAAATCTCCTTAGAAGTGAAAAACCGTCAGAGGGGGAGTTCCGCGAAAAGTCGAAATAAACGAGAAATGCGAGAACTGGAAGAAGCAATGGATCGACGCACGAATACCACGCAGATGCATCAATAGATATCAAAAATAGCTTACGAAGAGTCAAGTATCTACCAAACTGCAACTAGATCGAGGCTATCACCGAAGATCGATCGTAGTTTTCAGTTCTTGTTGGAACTCTTTTTGAAGGGCTGCCTCGATCGGCACGAGTTCTAACGGCCTTCCATCAAATTACCCAAGATATTGTTTCCGTCGTGGAATAACTTTTACGAGGGGCAATCATACGACAAAAGCGTTTCGAACTTGTCGAATTTCGACGATAAATTTCGCATTAATTATTTTTGCTTTTACCGTTCGGAATCGATTCTCCTGTAGGAAAGCCGGCGTGCTGTTATTGGGATATTGCACATGAAATTATTAAAGTGAGCGGCCGGAAACGGCATGGTAGGTTCGTAATTAATTAAAACATTTAATCTGAAAGACTCGGTCGGCGCGTTTTATCTTTTTCGGGTCGACCAGCTACATTTTCGAGTTCCCCGATGAAAATCGTGGGGGGGATTTCTAAACTTTCGTCGGGCACAATTACTGCCACTCTACGGACGATAAAATATCTTTTGTCCGTCCGCCCTGTTTTAAATTTATCGCGATACGGGCAACTCAATTTAAACGAAATGATTTAAAATACCATTCGTTTTATGAAATAGCTCGTAGGGATTCAGTTGTAAATAATGTAATATTAGTTGAATAAATGATTAGCGGGATCACGTTCAATGCGATTTGAAGCTGCATGCGAAACATTGAATTATTAAATTATTGCGTGAAGAAGACAGGGAGCAGACTTGGGTAACTTTGTTGTGCAATTAATAGGATGATTCAGTAATTATGTATTTCTATGCGTTAAATACCTAAGTACACATATGTATAATGTATACTTAATTATGTATAAAATGTAACTATAAAATGCATACAAAGGCTAATGGATCTCTGTCTACACGTTCTGTGTCAACATAATTGTTTAACATTTTAATATAGCTGATAAATTGATGCGCAAACGTCATTACATCGTTAAAGCAAAATGGTTTTAATGCAAAGATAAGCAAGAAATGTATCGCCACCTTTAGCAATTGGCCTGTGATGAATCTCCGGGACTAATTATTGAAACTGAGAATTATTTAGAATTATTTCAATATTATTCAACCAATTCTGGAGCTAAAGACGTTGCAACAAGATTCCTGAATTAAGGTATGAAAATAAATAAAATTATGTTCGATATAGGCACTATCTCACACATAAATGCTTACGTTATAAAGAATGCCTTCATTCCAGTCTAAGGACTTCACAATCTTGTTTCTTTACATTCTTTTTATGCGAGCATAAAATTGAAAGGATATTTAAATTAAATACTTTTACGCTCTAAGACGCTCATTTTATTTTTGTAAAGAATAGTATTTTAACTATTTTTAGTGTATTCTAGGGTGCTAGTATCTATTAATGAGAAGTGCAATTGTATCTTGCAGCATTCTATTTAATTTTACTTTACAAAATACCACCTGTATTAATTGCGTATATTTCATAGATATATTGGTGCTTCAATAAATTTGATACATTTTGGATTATTCTGGACAGTTGTTGATCCATTTTCCGAATTATCTATCATTGAATATAATATTATTGATTAAACATTTCTCGGAAATTATACAATGCCGAAGTAAATCGTAGAATTCATTTATTAATATTTCAATAAATTTATACATTCAGCATTAATCTCTCAATGATCCATCGCTGAGAATAGAATCGCCGACAAAATATTCTTCGCGAATTGTACGGTGCAAATTAAATTGCATTTTTCAAGTAGATTCCATAATTTCTTTTCCATTCGCCTGTTTACCAGAACGATGCATTTAGTGCCCCTTACTACCTCAGTAGCTTCTGAAAAGATACCTTCCATTAGATAAGATTTACTTATGCTGCGCTTTTTATTAACCACCGTTGCATTTCTCTCACGCACGAAGTGAAACGTTTTAAGCGCCGTTCCGGTTGAAATACACTTCATTCAAAATTAGTCGGTGGTTCCATCCTTTAGCCGTGAGCGAAAAAGTAGAAGGAAATTATTTACCCAGCAGCTCGCTGCGTTCTGTGCTGGCACCCTTCATAACTTCACCAGCGCCCCTTCATGGAAGTAATTAAATTTAACAAGACTTAAAATCACCGCCTTGCTTCGCGTCCGTTTTCCGTGTCCGTACTATTGATTATTCAACGATATTTGAATTGCAGGCTTTGTTTCAGCTTTGCAATGTATACAGGATGGTTTATTGGTTGCTTTAAGTTTATTGGCGAAGCTCGAATGAAAAACGTTTAAGGAAAAAGAACCATAGTGGCATATAAAACAAGCGTATTATGTACAGCGTCATGGTGGCTTACAAAAATTGGATTTGATAAAAATTAATTATTCGGGCATTTTTTTTATGTGCTCTTGAGGCATTTAATAATATAAAGCCTTTTAACGATCTTCACTGTACGGATTTGATCAATTTGACGAATTTTTAAGAGAAACATCCGTCCCTTCTTTAGTTTTACTATTCAAAGGTAATAGTTTGTACGTGTATTAAGATCAACAGTTAAATAGTATTACAAACAGCTTGGCAATTCATTATTATATATTTGCATACAATAATTATACATTACTAAACATTTAAAATTGTGCAGCTGATAATACTAGCCTATAGATCCTGGAAAGACTAAGTCTGTTTTAAATTAGATATTATTAGCACACCGAATTTCATAATAGTAATAATGATAACGGAATCTTTCGGTAAATCAATTCAAATCTCAGGGACCCCGTAAGTATGAAAATATTTTTCATTAAAAATCGGAAATAAGATTAAGACAAAATTTGAGTTGCTTATGATTACAATATATAGTTACTACGTTATTACGTAAATATTTAAATACTTTTACTATATTCTACAAAATAAAATAAAATCGAAGTCGATGTAGCCCAGCTCACACGTGCAATCATTCAGCAAAGATCTATTGTAATCTTTCTATGAGAACGAAAACATGCCCAACGATATTTCCGACCTATATCTATGGCAAATCTTGTTTTTCTCGCATCGATTGGACGAAAGGGAAACATACTACTTCGGGATTACTTCTGAAAATAATTAGCACGGTCGATCACCGGGTCCACTTACCGGGTGAGAAACAAGTAAACCTATAAAAATACCATTATCCCAGTGGCGCAACTGCGATGGTTCGCACACATCGAGCCGTCGGAAGGGTGGCGAACGCGAACAAGGGGTGAAGGGTGAAGGAGTACAAGTGGAGGAGCAAGAGAAAGGTAGACAGAGACTGGAAAAGCAAGGAGTAGGTTCCGTTAATGAATTTCGAACCTGGAAGCCCTCCGTTCCTTATATCCTGGAGACTCTCATTACGCGAGGAGCTTTAAGAATCCGTAGCACTCGTAATTCACGGCAACTCTAGGAGACAGGAAGGTTGCTAAAACTAAAACATACTCACGGCGCCGTTGGAACACTCGTTTCAAGCTGAACCTTTTTCCGAACACAAAGATTATCTATTAATCATTCGTCTGGGACGAAACGAAATTTCGATTTCTGCTTTCTACGACCTTATGAGCGGATCTGTAGTATGTTTTTTTTTTTCAAAGAAAAGTGTGATTTTCCGGGGCAAATAATTCGTGAAAATAAAACAATTTGAAAATAAATAATAACCAATGCTACTATTTGGGAAGCAATAATAACAAATAGAAGAATTTAAGAAGCAGTAATAAGTAAGTATTGCGTTATTGAGATAACTACAATTATACTGTATTCAAGCTTGAGGTAACTAAATAAATGAGTATTATGCAGTTCTTAATGGTCTTAACTTTATTTAATTTTAACTTTTTAGTCGGTTTAGTTTCAAGTAAAATAGAATTCGAAGAGGTGCACCACGCAAGATTCACAGTACCAAGTTTCATAATTAAATTTCAGTTTCCTGGGTGTTGTTCTTTTCCAATCTCAGGATCTTGCCTAATAATAATTTTGCGTTATAGAAACAAATTAAACTATGTCCATGCTTCTTTTTAAAAAGTGTAATTGAATATAAAGTCCCATATAGAGCAATATTCATTTTATTTAAATCATAATAAATTTATTGTTTCCCTAGGTTGAATTTGATTAAATATACTTCTGTACTAAATTCTAAATTAATCATCTATTGCCATTCTGTTATTCTTGATCAATTTTTACACCTGATTTCAATAACTATTTAAAATATTTCAGAAATGTATCAGCATAATTTATTTTCCCAATTCTTTCATTACTAATTATTATTTTTCGGGCACTCTACTTTCATAATCGCGGAAAGAGTTAGAAAAGTTAACTCAATACTGAAGACTCTATGGATAAATGTGAGATATATTCATCCGAAAAGAATGTTCGTCGTGTAGAACGTGAAATTGTCAGAAGATGATAACACAAATAGAATTCGAGAGTAACTGACAAAAAATTTGCAACCTAAAACGCTTCAATCTGTGTGTCCCTCAGAAACGCATAACAGAGAAACAAGCCTGTAGTTTGTCATCTACCCTTGGGAGCTATTTTCTCGTGATATAGTAAACGGAATCTCAGAATCTTCCCACCCACAAAGAAACACGAAAGAAGAAGGGGAGCGGTGCTCTTTTGATTCGAAGAAGTAACATTAATCCTTAATAATTTGCGGTACCAGTCAACCTATATGCATTAAAAAAAGAAACGGAAAAAGTAGCAGAATAAAGACTAAATAAGGTCGTTGGATAGATATAAAAGGGAATGCTGTGTTATTTTATTTATTTATTTTTCTGTTGTGCCGTTAAGGACAAATGAAATCCAAATTAAAAGGGACGTGTATAGATATAGGCCGAAGGGAACGGGAAAGTAATTACTATGATATTTTATTGCACCGCTCTGACGATTCACTACAATTGCTCGATTACATGTTGTTCGTTATCGCGTCCCTTCATTGCGTCGACACAAAATTTCGTCACTGTAACTGGGCGTCACAGTACGTTACACAATTAATACAGTAATTGCGGCTGGCTCTTCGCGCGATAATCGCTCACACGTGTATGCGTGTATGTACCCCGTAAACGAGCCAGGAAATTTTGTTTCAGGATTAACCCATCACTCTACCCATCCACACCACTCTGTTTCTATAATACCTGTATGGTACGACCTATATCTGAACAGAATTTTTGGACCGGTTATTGTTTGTATAATACTTGAAATCTAAAAGAAATAGGATTACATATTTTTTAACTTTAACTCGATGATTTAATTTAATATTGACCATACGATACTGCGTAATATTCGACCTTCCTTTTGGCGATATCGGAACACTTTTGTATCATTTTATAGGCAATGAACAAATGTTATCTTGTCACACTAGATATAAGTGTACAGTATACTTATACGCGTTGGTGCAAATTACGAGACGCGTTTACATTTATCATTGGCATATTTTGCGCACGTTTACCGCTTCACAGGGTTCTTTCTTACGCAAACAAACAATAAGTTGAAATAAAACTATAAAAATGTGACATCTTCGTTTCGAGTGACATCGTTTAGTACACATTTTAAAATCGCTCCGATAAATGTATTTCACCGCGATTCAGAGCCACACAAAAAGTATTACATATTAATATTATATTTGTCACTAACTGTTAGCGAACGCTAAATAAGGATTATCACAGGCACGCCATTATCGCATACCGTGGCACAGTACGTCTCGTCATCTAATAAAGACACCCGCCCATACGTGCAATATCCGGCAGCAAATTACAACGAGTTCAAACATTGTCACCCCATCAGCGAGCAAATAAACCGTTTGCCCTATTTAAAGACCAAACATATACTCGAAAAAAGTTCAGACACCGAAGGCAAGACGTAATATGTATGTACACCATTCAGACTACGGTCACATTTTTCACTTTTCCCCAGCGAGTTTCATTTGTGTGTTATTGAATTGAGAGCAATGCGTAAAGTGCAGAGCATCATCACAGACTCAATTTATTTATCAGCAGGAGTTTCTTCCACGAGTGTACTCGTAACACAAAATTTCTTTACTCCCTACATTTTGACCTCAGTCGTGTTTTCTTTTGAGATCTAACGTTTCCCCAAAGGACTACTTCTGAGAGGTCCATCGACGCTGCATTTATCACGCCGCAAAGAAGATTGAAAGAAGCTTGAACTATCGTGAATAATTAAACAATCATTTCTATTCAGATCAATACGAGCTTTTCTATGTTCATATAGTCTATAGTCATTGTCACAACTGCCAGAAATAGTTATTTATATATCTTTGTTTAAGAAAAAGGGGAGAATTCCTTTTTCGAATTTGATGTTGTTCGTTTTTGTTACGAATATCGTTTCACGGAATAATATTGTTCACATGGAATTTAGTCAGCAAATGAATGTTATTAATTGAAATAAACATTCGTAAATTGAACGACGCGTCGTTAATGTTACGCTGCATTTAGTCGAAATAGGGTCGCCTGAGAGTACGCACCAAATTGACCAAATCTATTATTAACCCTATTTTTCAAGGGGTTTGAACAGTCTTAAAAAAAAATGTTTTAAATAAAAGGTAAATGGTATTCAGACATTTACAAACTTCAATATATGCAATTCCGAAAACAATTTTTCTTATAAAAAATTAAGTTATAATGTTGTAAAATAATGTTAAAATTTATATTTAATTTCATAATATTGTAGCTGACGTTAAGACGATTTCAATGACCTACTACATTATGACATTAAACCTATAAACAATGCTACAATATTTTTGTCCGGTTTTTCGGGCCAAATACCCCACTGTGCGACGACCAGTCGTTTACAAAAATTACACGGTGTTGCGTGTATAATGCTGCTTATACACCATTATTCTTTGATCTTTCGATCCTTCATGTTTCTGCCTTTATACGTGCAACACCTTGTTCCTCTGCAGCTTTTTCATCAACGTTTCGCCATCAACATCGAAATCACATTGGTCATCGGACAGCAATTTAATGATCCTTCACGGAATGGATTTCGATGGGAACGCGAATGGCGAGCATTCGCTTAAGTCCACTTAAGTACTCAAAGGTCTCATTAAAACAGGTACATCGGTCAACTGACTCCGGATATTTTCGTTGCTAACCAATTTATTTATCGAAAAAAATCAGTTTGCTTCTGCAAAGGGTTGAACGTTCCGCGTGCTTCACATTCGCACGAGAAACGTACAAATCTGAAATCATACAAGAAGGGCAAAAAAATTCCGTGCACAAGCGAACGGAAATATGTGCTATCGATTCGCAGGAAAAAGTGTATCTTTCCATTAATTGAGGCAGTCGATTAAAACTCCGATGCGTAATCATTGAAATGCGAAAATGCTCTATTTTCCAGTATGTCAAATGGTCGAGTTAATTTTGATTAAATTTTCGTTGACCATTTACGTAACTCTAATGAGAGTGTATCTCATTCACTCCGTATGAAGTGATTATTTTCTAATTTGCAGCAGCTGGAAATGTTCCTTCCTTCTTTTTCTTTTTTCACCGAACAATATTACGAGGCGTTCTGTTATCGCGTCGTTTCACACGAAAAACGCCCGCCGGTATGCACACTTTGCACCTTAAAACGCAACACCTCACGCGGCATTTAAAAGAACGGAGGCCTGGCCTGCACGACCGAACCTCGTTCCTGACAGCGCGGCAATTCACCGTGCACACCGGCATAAAATTTCAAAATTAACACGTTGACTGCTGTTCTGCTGCCATGGGATCCGCGCGAATTTCCGTTAAACCGCTATACCGATCCCATAGGGCCGGCAAGATATATGGAACTTCAACGTTCCGTTGTAATTAAACAAGAAATCGATGGTGTTATTAACTGTCACGGACCCTTGTAGAAATTTATGCGATTCGGTGAGAATTGATTTAAGAACGTCAATCATTGAACGTGATAATGTGTGTAAATATTAACAGTACCAATTCGAGGGTAAAACGCGACATTACAAAAGGTATAATAATTTCCTGATTTAAATGGTTGCAATGGAACTCCTGTATCGCGATACTGTAGAGATACATTATAGTTTAATCGAATTGTTACTTTAAATTATATAATGTATATTATAATAGTAATATAGTATTGCAAATAGGTCAGATGTTAAAAGAATTTATTGTTTGTAATTGTATCACGGACGTAAAATATGTGTATAAGGCAGTCGAAGTTATTTCGGTTCCATTTTCTATTGGCTCTATTCTTTGTGAACAAAACATATGAGGTCCATGGTGTTCGAAGCCCTTTATTGCCTGGAAAAATTGATTAATCGGAAACTGCTCTACAATCAAAATGAATGACAGCTTAAAAGTGCATTCTGTAGCGAGAACAAAAGCCATCGCAAAGAGAAAGGATTCTTTCGGACGAATAGACTCTACAATATTTAAAATTATTTGATACGCTGGAAGTGTATATGACGATTTTAATTTATCGCAATGCTTTTGTTCGCAAAACAAATTGTACCTACTAGAAAACATAAGTCTGTTAACGTTCGCGTGGCATCACTGTTAAAATTCAAAATATACGTCGCGTCCCGAAAGAAAGTAAAACAATGGCGTTACAAGAGAAGTATGCGTAAAAAACATTTAAATGTTACACATTGCAAGGGACACAAATAATAATAAAAATTGTACCGGTTTTCTGCCGTGAATCCAAGAATGTTCTAGCAGCGAAAGAAGTACAACTTCTTAAATCGAAAAGGTACATGTATTCATTTGAGGGAGCAATTAGAATTTGAACAATTTACCCCAACAGACAAATTAGTCCCTCTATCGTACTCAAAATATGTCGAATTCAGATTATACCAAATCAGGACGCAACTGTATCGGATAATCAAATGAAACTCTAGCTGAAACCTCGTGCCATTCGTGTCTACCTCTCGCTCTTTACCGTGGAGATCTGCATCCGATCGGTTGTTGAATGCTCGCGATAGTAAATTCGCCATTTAGCAAGTTCTCGACCGATGAATATTCTGCCAGGTGACATATAGTGACGTATATACATGGCACGTGCCTCATCCTCCCTTATTATAACGATTGTGCCGTTTCTATCGTGCCTCTTGCTGAATCCCTCACAGTGCCAACCTGCCATTCCGTAGCTATTCTATAGGTCTCAATTTATGCAATTATTTGCGGGAGAGAGAGAGAGAGAGAGAGAGAGAGGGCTTTTACGAGGACACCAAGCTTCAAGGTAATCGATAAAGTTCCTATTTATCTTGCTTGCAAATTATACCGAAGCTACTGTATTCGACAACCTGGCTTTCATCAGAGTTCTTGATCTCATGTGTGCTTTATTTCAGAGAAAACAGAGGAGGCGTGGAGTGGTGTTTACTTATTTTTACCGCTTCCTGTTTTCGATTAGATCGCGGCACCATAGGCACAGAAGACATTTAGAACGAAATTTCCCCATGGTGCGTTGTAATGATTTATATTTTGCGCAGGCTGATATTTATTTCAAGTATTATTTATTAAACTTAATAAATACTGGAAGATACTTTGTAGTATTCAATATGGTAGCTAAATTTGGTAGGCTGGTGCAATTTGGTTATTTTCATCGAACTATAAACCTCTTGATTTCTGGAAGCATTTAGAGTTTTAATTTAGACATCTTCAGCATTTCTTATGTTAAAAGTATTTAAGGAAAGACTACGATTTTATAAATGGTCAAACAGATACTACTTATTCGAAAGACGTCCGCACAATTTTATAATATGTATTAAATAACTAAAGTGCACGAAGCCTACAAAATCGTACGCGTCATGAATTTCATTATCAGTGAGAATGTCTTCAAAATTAAACGTGAATACCTGAATATCAGCCAGATCTTTAAACCATTCTCCGATTATATCATACAAATCCTATGAATGAAGAACATTATCACACACGAAACAAATATAACAAAAAGGATACCCCTAACAATGCAAAACTTGCAGAATCAACAGTTCTATTGACCAATACATACACTTTCTCCAGGACCCCAAAACAACACAGATACCTTTCAAAACAGAACTAATACCCACCCTCCCTGATATCCATCCAATTCTTCCATGATATTCCAAATATGAAATGCGCTGCATTCCTATCTTGTGGCGTTCCATAACTCGCGATACCCGCGACAGAAATAACGAAACACCGTTCGTTCCACTGGACGCAGACACAGTATAATACGCCGGTCGTGTAATTGGAGCTAACGAGTACTTGTTATTCAAAGGAACCCGCCCAAAAAATGCAATTTCATCCTCAATTTACGGCGTATCGAGCATTCGGCTGCACTCTCGGGCAGAGGAGCCCACCGGGTGGCGCCCGACAGTGAAAACCTCCAACACGGAGAACAACAAATTGACTCGTCTAACGTAACAAACAGGTTGCGGGGCCAACGTGTCGGCCGTGTAATGCTCCAGGGTGTCGCTCGGTTGGCAGCGGAAAAAATTATCACTTCAAGCGGCCACCATCCCTCTTACGTAGCGGGGATGCATTACAGGTCCGTGGCACGGGCCAGACACAAATATCTGCACGGCATATGAAACGTGCAGGTCGTACGTGGCGAGTCGTGTACCTGGCCGCCTCCTCGGTGCGCTCGTTCCGTGTCACCGACGACCATTTGTCCTTCGATGGCACTTTGAACGAGCGATTCGCTTAACATCGAGTCAACAGCAGATAAAAGCAGGATCGATCGTCCTGTAATGGTCGATCGGAATCCAATGCCACGTATCCCAGCCATTAGCTTTTTGCCTCTAACGAACGGTGACCGCCCAATGCTCTCTGCCGCGGAATGGCCATCATTATACTTTATTTTTTTTTCGCCACCCCTCCCAGTCGGGACACGCATCCCCCTTTTTTTCCTGTCACGCAAAAACGCCAACATGGGTAGATGGGATAGAGTTTTTGTTCTACTTTCTTCCTTTCAGAGAGACAAAAATGAACGAGATTCTTCTATAATCGACGATGGAATTTCACGTTGAATTGACCCGATGCGAATAAGCTCGGCACGCGTTATGGTGTTCGTGATCTATCGAGTTTTGTTTGGCCGCGCGGTTTTGTTATGTTAACCCTCTGCGGTTAGCTCGTTGAATAATTTGAGACTGTTTCGCGGGAAATGTGTGTTCTTTTCGAGGCATTTGTTCGTGACAGGCCTAGACGTTCTCGCTTCTGCCTCGACGTTTCGCAACTGCGTTTCCGCAGTTTGGTTTTAATGGTGCGGAATGAACACGAGGATATCTCTATATTTACGTTGCTGTGCCAATTCTAATGGTTTCAAATACGTAAAATTGGAGTGCTAATTTAAATAGAATGACCCGTTGCAGTAATTATTTTGTGAATTCCAAATGATGTTCTTACTTAAACTGTTTCAGAATGGTCTAAACGTCCGGAATCAAATAGTGAATCCCAAATTAATTAATAAATGCTAGTTCCAAACGACTATGGACATTCAAGATTTCGCTATGAATTCGCCCATTTCATCTCCTGCAACATACCAAACGAATATTTACATATTCCACATTTTTATTTGTCTAACGATCACTGCATATCACTCCAATCATTTGGTATCACTTTCGGGCGCCCTGCCCCGTAGTTTCACAAATGGTCCAACAGAATTTCGAGAGAGCACCGGGGGAGTACTTTCGATTTGTAACTCGAGTAAATCGTATCATCGACGGAATGAGCGACGACGAAACTGTGCTCCCTCATTCTTCGCCTCGGCAACTACGAAGGCGAAAAAACGGAGACCCTTTGGCGGAACTTATGAATAATGAAGCAGTATCTCGTTTCAATAAACGCTTACTTTGTCGGGGGGAGGGGGGTTGGTTCTTTCTTTTTTCGTAGCCCCCAAAAAGACGGGAAACTTTCTTTCTCCGGGAAACGCGATAGAGATTGGAAACACCGTTTCGCCGTCGCAGTTTCTCATCAGCTGTGCGGGGCCGTCTTCGACATTAAAAAGATATTACGGGCTTTTTCAGTTCTAATTGTGTTTCGCCAACCAGATGACGCGACGGAACGCGCAATTCCATTTGTATCTTCGTTACGATGTAAATTATCGCTTTCAGTTCTTGATGAAACGAGACCGCCTTCGGACGTGTTTGCTGCGTTGATCGGCTGGCATTGAATCGCCGATAATGCGATAAAATTTGCAATGCATTCGCGCACTTCGCGTTCACGCCGCGCTGGATAAGTCTCTTGGGACCGAATGCTAAACACCTCTGTCGAATTTAGAGATGGTGGTCGACGCGTGAAATATGTTATTTCGATGTCACCGAAGCGGAAAATGAGCAGAATTCTTCATTTGCTCGTCAGAGTAGTCGATGTTCTTTCCGTTTTTTTGTTATTATTATTTTTTATACTGCTTTTATTACTATTATTATTATTTATCAAAGAAGTTTGGACACGCATGTTTAGTAAGCTTGATACTGTAATTGGCGTTAAGGTGAGTTTAATTAAGTTGGAGAATTATTATAGAATGATGTAATGAAATAATTTCGGAGGCAAGAATTTTTAAAGCTTTCAATTTTTTATTAAGAAGAGTCATTCAGCCTTCCACTGTAAACTGGAGGAGAAACTTTGCACATTTATGGTACTAACATATAAACAATGATTTAAGCAATATTATTTACCCCCCGTATGGAATTCGTAAGTTAAGAAAAAATATAGTTCATTGTATTATAAAATCTCCCTTTCACATCCCACCACTTTGTCGAATTCTTCACACAGCAGTCCCAAGATAACACATATGTATATTTTCACTCAAATACAATAGTTTGAACAGTGCATGACAAACTGGCAACGAGCACCCTTTTTCTCTATTTCGGGTCAGATCGACCCAAATTTCCATACAAGGGTAAAAAAAAAAGAAGAATAAAGATCCAAATCTATCCTAGTCCACGTCGTAAACGCTCTATTCGAATGATAAACATCTCGATTTCCATGTAGCGCAATATCCACCGCGCCCCCACAGTTACACGATCTATCAAATGCACCTCTGTCGGGGGACACCCGTAAAAGTTCAGCCTAGAATGGAACACTTCTATTTCAAGATTCCAGCGTAGCAAGCGAACATGGGACATTTCACGGAAACGACACCGCTCCCCCCCTTTGTTTTATACGCGCCGCGGATACGTACATAGGTACTTCCTGCGAGGTAGTTTCCTTTCAGCCAGATACGCGTATCGCGTTTACATGGCGAGAACTCGCGTACAGAAAGAACTGTTTGAAATAACAGTCGGCTACCGGAAGGATATTCGAAACAGTCTCGACTCCAATCACAAACGTGAGCGGGTGACGACAGCGGAGGAGGAGACAGAACTGAAAAAAAAGAAACAACTAAAAAACTGAAACGGAAAAAAAGAGAAAGGGAATGAGGAAAAACGGGGTGGTATACACGCGCATCGTGCAACCGGATAACGGGATAAGTTTCGTGGTAGGCAAATCGTTGGGACGGGCATCAAGTTCCCGGGAGAAGTGGCTTTTTTGCAATACAAGTAATATTTTAGCGTGCTTTCCCGTTCATAGTTGTCGTAGAAACTTTCTGTCATATCCCGGAGAGGACTTCAACGACGCCGATGCGATGGTCGAGATTCTCGAGGACTCCCTTTACTTCGCGATTCAGGCATGAATCGAGATATCTCGGTAGGGAAAACTGGCGAATTTTTTATATTGCCCAACTTTTTGTTGGTTTGAATATAATCTATTGTTTTAATGTAATTAAAGAGAACTCAATTCCATTCGATAACTTGTGCGATATTTTTGTCGTGAACCCGTAAAATGAAGTTACTCAGAGTTACAAAGTATATATATATATAGTCTTTATTTAATCGTTTTGAACTGAATCGTTGGACTGTTCGGTTTATTCTGTGTTCTCGGAGTCGCTTAGGAAAAAATGTAAACTATTGGTATCGAAGGAGTGGGAATAGGAGATCGTAGTGGTGGTTGATAGGGGTAGAAGTGGAACTGGAAGGGGTTTTCGGATTTTTGGGGAAGGAGGTACTTTATGGTATTAGGGGGCCTTGAAGAGGTGCGTGAGTTTTCGGAGAAAGTTTGGTATCGTAAAATAAAAGGACTGGGATTAGGGCGAGGGATAACTCTAGCCAGATTATTGCGGGATTCACATTTTTGGCGCATGTTTCGTGCACGTGTAGGTTCGGGGGTCCAGGTATCTAACATTTTGTAGAAAAATTATTGTACAATTGCTTGAACTATGAATGTGTATACATACACAGAGTATCATGTAACTGGTGGTTTAACCGGATAGAGGCTGATTCTACGTCAAAAAAATTAATCGAAAATGTAAAATAAAACTTGTTTACCTGAGGCCTCGCTTTCGAAAAAATTAACGGATATCACTGTAGATCCTCTTTGCTCATGTTAATTTATTAGGCATTAATATCCGTTGAATTGGGACTTGGTCGAGTGTACGTGTACAGACTCGATTTTTTAAATCGACTTTTAAAAAAGAAAGTCTCATATGAAAAAATTGTATTCTATATTTTCGACTTATTTTTTGACGTAGACTCAGCCCCCATTCGGATGTACCACCAGTTACATGACACCCTGTATATATCCTTTTTTGAATTGTGCAAATTAATGAAAATTAGCTAGCGTCGTCGGCAAAAGAGTAGTAAATGTTGTTTGCTGCACAACTTATGTAATATAATATTAATCTTATACGTATAATAGAATGATACGATGAGAAGTTCTATTTAGAATGTTATTGAGTAATAGAAACTAGGCAGGTTAAAAAATTGTTCACATGCAGGAAAGTTACAAATTGCAATGAGAACTACTACAAATTGCAATTAAGGGTAGTGATAGTGCCGTTGATTACGAAATGCAGCGGATACATTTTATGAAATTTCCAAGTTTCGTTGAAAGTAAGTTCAAAGTATGACCTGACCTAATAACAAAGAATGTTTACGTACTCTTCCGATGAAAGTCCCCCCTTCTGACATTAATGCCAGCCTTTGTTAAACTTTTCATACAGACACTGAAAAGAAGCCGGAGACTTTTAATAGAATCGCAAAATATTTTTACTGAAAAGAAACTAGTACGAACATATAATATAATATATCCGGAATTCGAGGTACAGTTAAATAAATTACTATACGAATGGCCGTAGCGAAAATTAATACTTGATTTAGACAAATTTTAGGTTGGTAAATAATTTATATTTTGGGTTGGCATGCGAATCGTTTAATACCTGCTTTTAATTAATATACTGTCGACGTCTGCGAGGTTAAAACTAAAACTGTTTATATTTATTATTGCTTCACAAAGTCTCGAAACAAAAATTTCTTTGCAAACACTTTAGTCATCGCATAAACTGATTTGGTAGTTTTAAAACGGATTTCAATATCATCTCTCATTTCAACATCACCTTAAATCATAAATGCGCTAAAATATTTGATAGTTGTTCCAATTATGTTTGCAATACACTTTCGTTCAATGCAATTATAATGTAATAATAGATCGAAATGAAAGATTGTAGTTTGCAGTGTACCAAATAAAATCAACAGAAAATTGGGGAGGTACAATGTATTTATGAATTCTGCGAAAAGGATTTCATGCACTCACAACAATCTGTTATGCAGTTCATATTCAAAATACGTAAATATTTACAAAGTACTCGTGGGTTTTTTTAAATTTGAGGATATTTGCATATATTTTGCCATCGTGTTTTCACTTTTGCCACTTTTATACGTCCCCGTGCTCTCGTCCATTATTTTCCTGCGCGGAAAAAATGCAAAAACAAACAGGGGGATATGATTTGAGACAGGCGGAAAAGAACGAAAACAAATGTTCGCGGAGAGATACGTTGCTTAAACTATACAATGAATTAGTTAAATATTACGGAACTTGTAGCCAACTTTTTTTGCTCGTCTTTGCCATAAACATTCTCGTTCTTTCGAAGATGGATTTCTTTCTGAATGGCATTGCTTTTCAAGCGAAACCCTCTGCATACATTTCAATATGAAGTTGAATGGATCGTAAATATCATAGAATTTTTAACGCCCATCAATACCAATAATTTCGTACAACAATACGATTCTATGAGATATTAAATTTTTACTGATATCTGCCGCAAATTTAATTCAGCTTTCCATAATACTGCAGACGGGAATAATGTTCAATAAAAATACATTTTCCAAGTTCGAATAAATGCCGCCAGCTTCCACAGAAAATATATAATAAACGTACATGACACGAGCAATACAAAAATTCCATCTAGCACCCGCTATACTGTCAATTTTCCGTTAAAAAAAATATGTTGCTGCATAAACAAAAGAAAACGCTCAAAGAAAATTGAAATGGGCGGAGGCACATCGAAATGATTTAAGTTCGATAGAACTTTCTCGCCGGCGTGTTTGAAGTCGCACGGAAAAAGTGGAGGAAAATGGCGAAATCCAGCATCGACAGGCGTGCTGTCAGCCGTGTAGAGCGTTAAAAGATAAATCGACGAGGAAAGTTGCACCTTTATGGTCGATTTGTATCGATCTCGCTGGCGAAGTTTTTAAACTTAACTACACAGTATTTCTCAGTACCAAGGATGGAAGCAATCCGCGCCGTTCCGCGGCGGGAAACGCTATCGTCGTGCCAGGTCGAAATTTGCATCGCTTATTCGCAAATTTCTCAGCGCCCGCGGTTTCTAACAAATCGTCGCGCCGATTCTACGTTTCGTTCCGGCCTCGTACACTTCGAAAGTTTGCGCGTGGCTAAATATTTCAACGAACACGTTCGAGAGAGAGGGGAAAAAAGAGGAAAGAGGCCAGGCTGGAAAAGTTCGAGTAACGACGGGGACGAAGGTGGCCGGGACCAAGAGGAAAACAAATGGAAAAACTTTCGACCTCGGCCTGATTAAGGGGAAATATGTCACGGTAGAAACTTGTCGTGGATAGAGAGGAAAATCAATCAGCCCTGGTCAGTGGGCTCTCTGTGCATGGTTTTTCCTGGGTGACGTTCAACTTTGTACGGAAATTCGGCCAGTCTGACCTAAAATAGAGACAGGAACATTGTATTCTCATTTATTAATCCGAACCATTAATATATACATTAATATTCCTTGCTATATATATATATAATATATAATAATATTTAAATCCTGATATATTTTCCTATAAACGGTCAATTAAGAAATTATTAAACAAAACTTTCTAGAGAAAGTAGAGCTTGGAAATTATTGTTTCACCCTAAGATTTCGTTATTTATTAAATATAATACAATTTGAATAAGAAGCTGTAGTAAATTAGAACAGTGACAGTAATATAATCAATGACGATATTGATTCTACTTGTTCCTTATGCAAGTTTCTTATGCAAGTAACACAAGCAGGTTGTCGTATCGAAGATGTAAAATATTCGTGCACGAGGGGAAGAAGAAGAATATGACATAAATCTTATATAAAAGACTTACATAGAATTTATTTATGGGAAAATAGTGTAACTGAGGTTTAATTGCAAGAAGGAGGAATGACAGATGACCACTGGAACTGCGAAAGCTTAACTGTTGGTAGAAGGGTTAAGTAATTGACATTGTGAGCCCCTGTTTTTCACCACTTGTAAAGATTGATGCTATTCTGTTCGAAAAACTTTTCTGCAACTTTGCGCTGACCTGATTAGTGAAGCCTGGCCGAAAATAGACTCAATGCGTTTTCAAAATATATTTCCTATTTGCTGTTAACTGACACTCGTTTAACCATCGATTCTGCATAGTTAAACTGATTTAAATATATGAAATATAATTATAAAAACGTTTAATACATAAATAAGTAAATCTTCGCCTTTAAAAAATCTAATCTTCACAAGAAATTATTGTTATTATTAAATAGGGATTCATTTTCGTTATTCTTTCTTTTCATACATCACGTTCTACTTACCTTGAACACCCGGAGAATAAATCAAACCAAGTTTTCTAGTTTTCAATGAACTTACTTTTTGCAGTTGTTAGAAGAATCTCATTACTTGAATTTGCCCATTAATGTAGATACTTCTGTGCCATCAAAATCTTCGTGAAGTTTGAGCGTTCTTACTCAAAAGAAAATTGAAAGTAGTGTGTGACTAAAAAAATTAAGGTCGGTAGTATATGTCCCCAAAGTCAATTTGACAAAGAACAGTTGGAAGTTCTACTTTAGATATACAGTGGGCCAAAGAAGTATTCATACAGTACATTAGTGTCACTTGCAACTTCATTATTTTGGTGTCATCAAAATGTTGGTGCTAAGACAATTAATCCTAAAGCAATAAAAATTATATTAATGTGTAATAAATGTGCTTCATATGCATTATATTGTGGGATGCAAGAATTCGTAGAAATGGTATGAGAGGGCTTTGTATGAATCGTGTGAGGCAAGTATCGAGTGTTGCGCGAAGTGTGAATGAAGAGTGTTAGTCGAAACGTCGAATGCGGACCGAGTGAATGTTTATCTCGAGGATAGAGTGGATGGTTTCGAGGAATGCACGTGGAGTCTAGTATGCATGGTGACCCGTGGTCGAACTGTGACACGTGGTAAGAGTGTACGTGTCGGTGTGGGTCTTAATGAGTGAGAACGAATGACGAATAGAATGAGAGGGAAAATGCGTGAAAGAATATATGCAGTGGATGATGCGTGCGAGGGTCAGAGTTGAGGTGGAGTCGAGACAGAGTTGAAGCGGAGTCGAGCGAGAGTTCTAGCGAGAGCATTGCTGAGATAGGATATATTGTGTTGTGAGAGAGAGCAATTAAGAGTTATTAAGTAATAAAGTAATTTTACAAGAAAGTAAAGGCAGTCACAATTTCCCCTGAAAAATAATCCTACAATATTGTTTTCGGAATCATTGTCTTACGTCTTAACACCAACCATTTTGGTGATATCAAGATAATGAAGTTGCAAGTGAAACTAGTGCACTACTTGAATACTTCTTTGGACCATTGTACATGCAATAGAAACTGTGGTACACTTGTATCTTCTTTGTATGGCATTAATTTTAACCCGCTCCCTATTTCGAGAATTGTGCTACTGTAAGTTGTTAAATTGAATATCAATTTTACGTATGTATTTATACTGTTACAACATGGGCTTGTATTATGTTTTATTCTTGTTAATAAAAATATCTACGATTCCATTTTTTAAATTCATAACAATATTTAAAAGAAGTTTACAAGACAATTAATCCCATTATGAAAAATATGGGACTTGTCCGTTGAAATATAGAAGTTAACAGTAAATTATCATCTATGTATAATTATACATTTCATTATTTTGCGCAATATAATAAAGAAACATTGGACTAGTTTACAACTAGCAGTATTGCCACTTATCTTGTAGAACCACTTTCATGCACACTGTTTATGCCTGGAAGTTACTTGATCTTAACTAAATTGGACTTCTGGAACAATTATAGTACGGACTACCAGGGGATTGAAAATTTATGGCTACAAGCTATCTCTCTTAGATAAATTAGACAATTGATGGAACACCGTCCAAGAGAAAACAAATGTTTACATTGAAACCATTGGTCTTCCGTATAAAACTACAAAAGCACATGCTACCAAAACATTTGTACTCTATAAAAGAGTCGCGTTTGCTATGATAAATAATACATTTATGTAACGAAATATTTATGTATTTATTAATATCCGATGTAATAATAATTATTCCATAATATATCGTGCCTGTATATTAATATTATATATTAATAATATAATAAATGTAGGATTTTAAGAAACAATGGTGATTTAATTATATTACTATATTACATAACAAATACATGAACACGTACAAACAGAATATATAACGCTTCTCCTAAGAGGTATCTTGAACTACTAACTAACCGCGACCGTCGACGTCGATCGGCCACGGCCGTCGCTACCCTTTTGTTTCTTTTCCCCACCGTACGGCATCGCATACGTCTTACTTTGCCCTTAAAACTAACATTCCTACACTCGGCCATTCCTGCACACTACTCTTCGTCCTCGGAAGAGTTCACAACATACGGTTTCATATTATCTACCGCGGTCGATGTAATGCGAGGTCCTTCATTACCTCCTGCGCGAATTACTTCATACCGATCGTTTCGCTTGGCCTTTGACACCCGATACGGTCCGAGGAATTTCGCTTTCAGTTTGGATCCAGGATCAAACTGAGTCTTTTTAATTGCAACTAGGTCGCCCTCTGCGTACTTTGTCGCTAATTTACGTTTCTTATCATACGAACGTCGATTTTCTTCTTGTATTTTTAACAGATTTTCTTTCGCAACATTCCTTAAATCACTACGATCGCTATTAAAAATTTCAATCGCTTCTTGGCGTATAAGATTGAGAATTTCTGCCTCTTCCGCGAGTCGCATTTTTACTCCGAACATTAATTCAAACGGGGACATACCCACGCTTCTTTGATAGGTACTATTTATACTGCGCTGCACGCGATCTACTTGTCTATACCACTTAACTGAATTGTTTAAACATAATTTGGTTAACACGGGAATAATTATTCTGTTAATCCTTTCCACCTGGCCGTTGCCGCGCGGGATTCCTGACGTAATGAGAACGTGCTCGATATTTTCTTTGTTACAATATTCTTTAAAATCCGCAGACGTAAACGCTGAGCCGCGGTCCGAAATTATACGGGCCGGATTACCAAATACTTTTTGCTGGTTTATCAATTTATCCAGTACTTCCTTCGTATTTGTCGTTTTCGTCGGGTAAAGCCAAACAAACTTGGAGAACCCGTCTACTATCACAAAAATATATTTATACTCTTTACTTGTAATTGACATCGGTCCTAAATGGTCGATGTGATAGGTCGATAGCGGACTATCTCCTTTTGCGATCGGTGCGAGACTTCCTTCAATCTTTCCTTTCTTCCTTTCTGCCAAGACGCACTGGACGCAACATTTAACAAATTTCTCAAGCCTATCCGCCAAATTGGGTATATAGTATTCATCTTTTATCCGCTCAGTCATCTTTCTTACTCCGAAATGTCCGTTCTCGTGCACTTTCCTAATAATTTCCGTGTACATGCTGGCTGGTACGACGATAACATTTTTATTCCCTACTTGTTTCATTAACACGCTATTTTCTACTACGTAGTCTTCGTATGGCTCTGTTTGCAGTACCTGCTTTATTATTCGAATACGCTCGTCTTCATCCTGTTTTTTACGCAGGATTGCTAATACCGTATCTTCTACTACGAGCACCGGATATCGACTCAATGCATCCACGTGCCGTAATTGTGAGCCAGGGCGGTGCTCAACTTCGTACTCGAATTGTTCTAAGATCATTGCCCATCTTGCCACTTTCGGTGACAAGTCGTGTTTGTACAATGTTTTTCGCAATGCATCGCAATCGGTTATTAATTTAAACTTTAACCCTAACAGGTATACTCTGAATTTCTGCACGGCTTTCATGACTGCCAATATCTCGAGTTCGTACGAGTGATAATTTTTCTCCGCGTCGGATGTTTTTCGGCTCATAAAGTATACCAGATGAAAATGTTTCTCTCTAATATCTTTTTGTAATAATATTGCGCCGTAGCCCTCCTTACTGGCATCTGTATGCAGCTCTGTTACCGCCCTCGGGCTATAAATTCGCAATAACGGTTTATTAGTTAGTGATAGTCTTAATGCGTGAAAGGACCCTAACTGTTCCGCGCCAAAACTAAATTTAGCGTCCTTCTTCAGTAAATCTGATAACGGGCGGGCAATCTTTGCATAATCCCGGATAAACTTTCGAAAATATCCCGTGAGGCCTAGGAAGCTTTGAACTTGTTTCCTAGATGTGGGAGTCGGATAATATTGCACCACTTTGACTTTCGCCGGGGACGGATACACATATCCCCTTTCTATTTCGTGTCCTAAGTACTCTACACGCTTTTGCAAAAATGTCGACTTTTTCCAATTGATTTCCAAACCGTTCTCTTCCGCGACCCTCAATGTTTCGACAAGTTTCTGATACGCGTCCTCATTATCAGTACCAGGTACTATTAGATCGTCCATGTGTGTAAAAACGACTTTACGTGCAACTAAATCTTTAAAAACTTCGTGAATGAACCTTAGAAAACTGGTCCGGCTATTACAAAGACCGAATGGGGTTTTCGCGAACTCGTATTGTCCGCTTGGCGTTACAAATGATGTGTACTTTTGACTTTGTTGTTCTACCGGCACATGGAAAAAACCGTTTTTCAAATCGATTACTGAAAATACCCTAGCTTCTGCCAACTCATCTATGCTATCCTCTATAAGCGGCATCGGAAATCGGTCTCTTATAATCTGTTTATTTAGCTTACGATAATCCACGCATACGCGGTACTCGCCGTTCTTCTTTAATACGATGACCACCTGGCTGGCGTATTCACTGGTACTTGGATGAATCACGCCGCTCTCGAACCATTCGTTGATCTGCTTCGCCAAAATTTCCTTTTCCTTCGGCGACAATCGTCTCGGCCGTGCGTAAATTGGTTCCTCGTCTCGCACGATGATCTTTGTCTCGACTGTTGTCTTCACGCTTTCGGCCGCTTTATAATTCGAAATCTGTGCTTTTATCTTCTCGTCGTACGAAGTATGAGTGTTCAATTCGTTCATTTCCACGAAATTTATTGCTGATAACCTGACACTCTCTTTCTCAACATCGTCCTCTTTCATGGCGGCTTTCTCACTTTCAACATAACTTTGTTCCTTTTTAATGTCACTTACTGGCTTCACTGTTATCACGCCCTTGTTAATGCACAGTTCCACTTGAGCCAAAAAGTCGCGACCCAATATTACTTCTGACGTCATGGCTTCTCGCGGCACCACCAACATACCGGTCGCGTATTCACTATCGCCGATAACTACTTTCGCTTGGAACTTTCCGCTCGGAACAATCTGCGCGTTCCCGAATCCCGTCAGCACACGCGACGTCTGGGATAACTTCACTTTGTCCATTTTGCCGAAAAGGTCTCGCCGAACAAGACTCACTTCACTCCCCGTGTCCACCAGCGCCCAACACGTTACATTGTTAACGACTATGCTAAGGAATTCGTTACGGTCACTTTTCACACAATTCACTTTTGCGACGCTCTGCTTCGGCTTCTTCTCTTCCGGACAATTCGGTGCGATGTGGCCGAAATTGTTGCAATTGAAACATTTTCGCCCTTTTTCCTTATTCGGGCACATCTTGAAATCATGTTCCGCTGAGCCGCATGCAGGACAATGGGCCCTTCTGGATTTGTCAAAACTGGTTTTCTTTCTTTCTATTTCCCTCTTGAATTGTGGTTTTCTGTTGTCCGTCATTTTTTCTTTCCTTCTGTCGTATAGTTCCAACACTTTTCTCAATTCGTGAAGCGAATGGGCACCATACAACATTGTTTTATTCGTTTCTTCGTCTTGTACCCCATTGATGATATGCTCGATCAGGGCCTCGTCCTCAACGTTCCCCTGACTTGCTATTTCTTGCATTGCTCCTACGTACTGTCTTGCACTTTCGTTGGTCTTTCTTTTTGTCTTTGCGAGCTGCGCATGCACCACTGCGCTATTTATTTCGGTTTTAAATTCGTACACCAATCGTTCTTTCAAGATTTTCCACGATAGTACCCCTTTTTCGTACGTTACGAACTGTTTGGCGGAGCCCTTTAACATACGTTTCCCGTACATCAGCTTCTGTATATCGCCCCATTCCAATATCGTGCTGAGTTCTTCAAAATCTTGGATCCATTTTTCGATTGGTAGTTTGTCGTCACCCGTGAAGTACGCCAAACTTTCGTCGACATCCTTTATCGTGAATTTAATGCTTCGCGCGAGCGACCGTCCCTTGTCACGACGTTCCTTTGTCGTCTCTGTTGCTACGCTCGACGCATCGCCATCTTCTTCGGATTCGTCGCTATCGTTTGCTTCTACGTCGTCATCGGCCACTTCATCCACGGTGTCACCCTTTAATTGGTTTATTAACCTGTCTCTTAGCACCTGTTTCTTACCCTCGGATTCCAAATTTAGCTTTCTCAGTTCCCGCTTTAGCTGGTCTACTTTCATGCGGTTGATTCTTTCTTCTGTTAGCGTGTTCATCGCCTCTGTGTTTCTTTGTTCTACTACCGTTTGGTCGAGAATGTCCTCGTCTTCTTCTTGCCAGTTGCTGCGCACTTCTTCTGATTCGTTTCTTCTGGTGTCAGACATCTTCGGGCGTCTTTAACGCGTATCTTTTCTTTTTATCGAAATTTGACAACTTTCAACTTCCCGCAGCACCACTTTCACTGCGTTTGCCAATTTCGACACTTACACTTTTTACGCGCCACCACTTTTCGCGATATCGTCCATTTGCTAGCTCGGTTCAAATTCCGCTGCGAGCCCCCACTTGTAGGATTTTAAGAAACAATGGTGATTTAATTATATTACTATATTACATAACAAATACATGAACACGTACAAACAGAATATATAACGCTTCTCCTAAAAGGTATCTTGAACTACTAACTAACTGCGACCGTCGACGTCGATCGGCCACGGCCGTCGCTACCCTTTTGTTTCTTTTCCCCACCGTACGGCATCGCATACGTCTTACTTTGCCCTTAAAACTAACATTCCTACATAAATATTAGCGCACGTAAAAAATATTAAATTGCAAATGTCGACAGAAATACGTTTCATTGGCATTATAATTATTCTTTAATTGCAAGATTTGTCGTAGAAAAAATACCATTTTTAACAGGACAAAACACATAATATCGAAAGATACTGTCACTACAACTGAGTAGACTTTATAATATAAATATGAATGAATATAAATCCTGAACTACTTGACATCAACATTAGTCCTTGACTCCTGATTCAACTTATGCTCTATCATCGACACAGTTGCATTCATCCAACAAATATCTCCTAACGAATTTCAAAATGCAGCTGTATTCGTTTGAAATGGGTAAAAATAGCATCTGCAACAAACCTTTCAGATAGAATTTACACATAGCAGTTCTCTGTCTCAACGTTTTAAAAAGTCAAGCAATTAATCGAGGAGGTGGAAGAAAGGAAAGGCCTCGTCTACAGTTCTCAGCAGACCATCCATATTCATACACCGATGATACACAGTGTCATAGAGAATCAAATATGACTAATAGGAAAACAGACTTGATAGAGACCGCGGACGCATTGGCACTCCTTGAATCACGAAGGAACACCACGTCGACAGCCCAAAAAATTCCACAACAAGACCAAAACATAGGTCACTCATGCGAGATAAGGCAGGATAGAAAAGGGCTTCCAAAACGGGAGCCGACGTCTTTTGATTTTGTAACATCGTCACGTGCGGTTCGTCGCTCATTTCATTAAAGATTTTCGTTCGTTAGTAAATATGGTATTCCTTATTTTCCCTTCGTTTCTGTAAAATAGTCAGATTTCGTATACTCCCTCGCGGTGCGAAACTCTCTACATAACAACAGCTAGAGAGCAGTAGCCAGCAGTAATTAGCACTGCTATTATTTCAGCGTTTTTAATAGCTCCTCAATGGATATTTTTTTATAGTTTGGCAGCCCACAATATCGTACAGGGATTTCAACCGTTTAACATAAAAATCTGTCTACGAGAAAATACGCAGTCAATATTTTCAGTGTCTCCAATAGCGCACAAAATTTCAACCAAATTTCTGCATACTAGTTGGCTGCAGTTTCATACAAGTATGACTTCCAATTGCACGCTTGGCAGAATAATTTGTAAATATAATTTTTCACAGCTTTAATATAGCAGTAAGAATGTCGACGAAGTCTTTCAATATCCTCATGAATTCATAAGGCAGGGACATTTGGGTGCCCTGACAAATTTTAGAAATTGTTCAGACTTCGTACGGCAGAAAGCTTTCAAAACTTTCAAGGACTATTAAGATAATTCTATTGCTTCAGAACTTTGAACTTTGCGACAGTATGTGGGGTTAGGTCAAAGGGTTGCATTACTATACATATCTTTTTTAATTTTATTTAATATTACCTTTACTCAAAAAGCGTTTACCCATGCGTTTATTAATATACGTATTTACATGAACACACTTAACAATTTTTCCAGGTTCTGAACGTAAACTATAAACTAAGAAAAAGATGTTCTCCGTGCAAACGTTTAATCTACAGATAAACTATTTCAATAAATATGACAGAAAATATGTGCAGTTTCACTTGTCTCCTCTCATGGCAAATTACAAGAATATCACTTTATAACCATCATCTCCCAAAGTTTTTATAAATCCTATTACAATATTCAATATTTAACTTGAACGAAAATACCTCACGAATGGCTTCGCCTCCTTTCGTCACCGCAGTTCAGAATAAAAATTCTCGCAAACCAAAAGCTCGGCTTCATTTCTCCCCGCAAAAAGGCGGACAATAAAAATCGGGAGCTCTATAAATCTCTGCCGGTTTGGACAGCGTTCACGCAACTGCAACTCTGTTCGTTTGATCGATAACCCAAGTGATAATCAAATTCGTGCGTTTTAAGCCGGGCACACGGTAAATTAGGATTCTACGTTCCATGGCGAGAATCGAAGGGAGAAGGCCACAGTTCTCGCGGCTGGAGGAAACGCAGGTGCAAAATGTACGCGTGTAAGTACATTACGGGAGTACGCAATAAAACAGCGGGCATTATCTCTTCGTTCGCAGTGGCGCTATTATTATTTGCAACGGGCTTAAACGCAAAACGCGCGACACGCCGTGAAAATGGCATTGTTCGAAGCGGGACACGTAAATCCAGCAGCGCACGGTGTTTCCAGCCCATCATATTATACTGCCACGCGAAAGTAGCTCTGAATGCGCCAATAAGCGACACGGACAAGCCACGCTCGGACAAAAATCGCGGCCAACCAAAAACGGGAACGTCAGCTTTTCGCGTTGTTGTGAAACGAACAAATTTTGACCGACAGAGAATCGACAGGCTCGTTTGAACACGGGTACGTGTTTAGCGAAATAACTGGCGTCATTAGTTACGCGATATGCAGCACGATATGCAGCTCGTCGGATAGGGAGAATGTGAAATCGTGATTTATATTTTAATGCTGACCCTCGAATGTTTAAAAAGGAACAGCTGCGATATACCCCTCCGCATTATTTTTGTAGCTTTACATTTTTTGCTGATTTTATAGTTCTTTAATAGGGGTGTATTTGCATGATTATGGCGGAGTATTTCTTATCGAATTTCGCGTGGAGTTATTTCATGTATGTAAAAAGTGAACGCCTGAAAGTTAATGAAGTGCTTCTTAATAAGATTAGCAGTAGTTCAAGTAAATGATTCCTTTAGATTGTTCATTTATGAGGTGGTATAATTATAAGCATACTTTTATGCTTGATAGATCGTATCTGCATAGAACTTGTTCGAAACTGTTTTTGCGTGTGTGAACAAACTATCTTTGTTCGGATATGATTAATTTAATTTCCATGGAAAATTGCCACGCTATTTTTAATTTCTACGATTTTTAAAGGCTTCGCGCATTTTTACGAGTTCCGCGGGATACGCTCCAAACATACCGCCGTTTAAAACGACATAATATTAACAAAAACTGCACGGATACTGCATGTGCTCTCGACCAAGGCGGATTTCTGTACTCGAACATTTTACTTGAAGGAATGCAGCATAAATCCCAGTAAACCGCTGTGCATAAAATTGACTAGCCGCGGGGTGGCCAGGATGATAATTGTAAGTTCGTTATGAGCCCTCGAAGAATTAATACACTTGGTGACCAAAGTGTAACATTTACTGTAAGTTTTCTCTACGCATAAATTTAGAACGCCTGAAAACGCTGAAAGACGAAACGGAGTAGTTGATACTTTAAGTCGATCTTGGAAACCTATTGAACTTTTTAACATCTTTTCTTAAAATAATTACAACTATGAAAACGCCATTCGGTTCTAGTCACTAGCAAAGGAAAACAATAGAAGTGTACAATCTCGTCAAGCAATGCACCGTGTAAACAGTTGCTCAACAAAAGGAGTAACAGTGTCTTCCGGAAACACAATAAAGTCTCGCAATGTAAAGAATCGATTACATACCTACACGAGCAATATTTTGCATCGAAACAAGGATCATCAGTCCGAAAACTTAATTTTTACCAAGTACTTTATACAAATTTTCAACCGGGCGGGCTTGACAAAATTCCAACAGCCACGACGTACCAAGAACACATTATTAACAAGATACGAACAAATATAATCTCAAAACTCGTTACTTCCAATCACGTGTTTCGACTAACTAATATTGTATAACATCAATACATACATTACATTTAACAAATGATTAAATTCATCGTGCACCAATCTCAAACTTAACTTCAACTCCCTGAAGAAATTCCGAGAAAGTTCATAGAAAGGACAGTGTACAGCTATACGTCGAACAGTGCGTTGCAACCCCGGAATGGTTTCTCCACTCTTAATCAACGACACCGAACAATATGCATTTACCATTGGTACGTTCATTATAACCACGAACGGCGGGGAAGCAGCGGTTTATTTCAGAATACCGTGCAGAAGTTGCACGAAGAAGGGCGGTTCCGAACCCAGTGATTCATCCTGCCATAGGGCTCTGTTGTTCCACTTCATAAAACTTAGGCAATAAAATTTATGCACTCATAAGACGTGACTTCAAATTACACGCGAAGCTTCGTAAAAGCGAAACAGGCCGGAGAAGAAAGGAGATTAAGTATTTACCTGGGTAACAGCATCGTACTGGAAATTCTAAAGCTCCGTCGGCTATATCGAACCCTCACACCCGGCCCCCTCCCCCCCGTAACAACCCACCCCCATATCCCCCCTATCGCTCGTTGCATACAGTTTTACGAGCGTAATCGATTTGCGCGTGGTTTTCCTTCCAAGATCTTCTGTGCTCTTTCACTGTGAACGCGAGTTTAACGAAGTTTCCTGCCGCATAGCTTATTCCGAAAGAAGATAGGATTCTTCGCTATGTTCTGATGTTTTCTATGTTGAAAATTAATATCCTTGAGTTTCAGGGTGAAGCACAGGCATATATGTATATCTGCAGTCTATGATTGTGATCTAGTCAGTCACCCTCGAAATGAATGGAAGAATTCGCCCCCGAATGTTCACCCTATTCTCTGTTTCACCAATTACGTAAAGTATATTCTCATACGTATAACACGCCGCTGCTCCATCTAGACCGGTTTACGTATGCGTGTATGGTAAAATTAAAGGGGGCACTTAGGGAAAGTTCAAGATCAACGAACTCTTTCGAACGATAACATTCGCCGGAGTATAATATTGAACACGTAATCGCACGCTGCAGTGTGATATATTATCATTTTAATGAAACTTTGGGCGGGGGTAATGCTTAAATAGAAACATCAAGCCCACCTTCTTCTCTTATCAGAAATTATTCACGCCGAAGGGGTGAAAATCGGCCGAAAAATTCGGGGTCGTTGAAGTTAAAATTGATGCAATTCTCCCTCCTATCTGAACTGCGTAAATTATTACCTTCGCTCCGCAAGTCTGTCGTCGCACCCCGTTAATATTAAATAATAAATTAGCGCGTGGTTATCGTTTATAAGATTTCTTAACAGGCGTGAAACGGTGTTTAATCGGTGAACGAATTTGGTGGCCAAGAAACCAACCGTGCCGTGGATATTCAAGCATGAATAGCCTAAAATTCAAAACCAGCGTGAAAATGGAATCTCGTTGGGCATTTATCCTATTGAACTACTGAGAAACACGAGTTGGCGTCAAGAACTCACACGAGTCGGCGTACATTTGAAATTCGACCATCTGGCAACAGCTTTTGCTAAAGCGACTCCGCCACAGGAGCAACCAGCGTCAAATATCATTCCCCAAGGATTATTTACGCCTTTAAACGATGTAAAACCGCAGAAAGGGAAGGAAGGCAAGCTGCTTGTTTGTGTGAATTTGGAATATATCTCGCATAACACGAACTCTTCGTTATTTGGTCCTACGTGTACTCAATTAGTCTGAAGGCATGCACGACGAATGTTAGCGGGGAAAAATTAGCACGACAAGCCGAACGCACACGAAGTTCTTTGAAATCCATTTCAGTAGAATGGTGTTAGAAAATCTGACACCGTTCCACGACCGAGGCGTAGCGCTTGCGGAGAGGTACCCCTAAGGCGAGCATAAATAGATAAGGCCCTACGGAATTTTGACCGTGTCGACGCAAGGACCTTTCGGTCCATGCGGCAGTCTTGCACAGACCCTCGCACGACAACATTGCATTTCTAAGCCTGTACCGCCTTAACGGAATACATCTTATTTTTTTCACCTTCATCCCGTTCCTCCTGTGGTTTTGATTCTTACAATGGTCAAAGTACAATTGCGGCAAGATTGTTATATAATTGTTATGTAATTAGGGGAGTTTCAAATTTTCTACAGGTGGAAGTTAAAGTTCGTCTATTGAAATTATTATGAAATGAATGGTGGAAATAATATTATTTTATTCAAAATTGATACGACAGAAAAATAGACCATTGTGACTTACAATTAGATTGGTGTACCGCCTTTCTGTTTCCGATTAATGCACTGAAAAATTAACTATTTGACAGGCGAAGTCAGCGAGAAATCATTGACACATTCTAATTGTTGGTTTTTGTATTATAATATTTTGCTAGTTTTTATAATAGGTGTAAATAAGCTACATTTTTTTGCAGCCTGAAAAGATTTTAACTCGCTAATTAACTAATTCACTTCCATTTTCTTTCACCAATTTATGCCTTAATGAAGAGAAAAATCATAGTTTATGTATGATCTCATCATTCAAATGGACAAAACCTGAAACGCCACTTAAAAGTGTCTTGATGAAATTGACTGATCTTAAAATACATTATTATTATAGTTTCCAGATGTTGTATGTACATTGACTACACATTTACCGTTCAATAAATATATATTTGTAAATATCTGTAAATTTGTACATATGTCCGAGGCGCCAGGAGGCCCCATTGCCAGAAAGCGAATATTTATTATTCCGAACATAATACAGTGACATGTATGGAATGGTTCTCTACGTAAGTGGTTGTCCATTGATACTTTACATTTCTATAGAAGTAAGACACTTACTGTCACTAATGTAATGTACCAGCTAGTACGATCAATAACACACAGCAACTTCAATTACAAAGTTGAATTGAAACACGAAATTCAACGGTATCAAAGGAAACAGCGAACACACACCAAGGGTATAGCCCCTGGTCTTCCAGTAACAAGTGACACTAATACTACAGAACTGCAGTCAAAAATTGAATAACACGATTGTAACTAGCGGCAGAAGACAAGATGTAAAATATACTAAAGTTGAGTGTGACACGTAGTATAATAATAATAATAGTAATAAGGTTATTTTTATTATATAATGCTTAAAAATCCTTTGTTGTATACAGCGATGATAAAACAGGCAAGTAATTCTAAAATAATAGTTATTTGCACTACATTCAGTTGCTACGAATCATCGGAATCGTGCAGTCGACCAAGGCAGCAATTAAATATTCAGGTCACTTAATCTCAATATTAATATTAATCACTATTAACCAATATTAATCACATTATGAGATAATAAATTTATGAAAAATCTTAAGGCAAAGGGGCCACCATTAAATTTATGTTAGTATATAAAAGCAGGAATACCATAAAATGCACGGTTATCATACGTCCTGTACATTACGTTACGATCGATCCGATAATTCCAACATTGAAAGCGAAATCGATTCCCCGAAGGACTTCACGCGCTGATTCTGAACATGGATTTTCAGTGATTTTTTTGCTCACTACAGTGTTAAACTAGATCTATTGTCAATCTGCGGCAGTGTATTTAGTCGCCTTATAGAAAAGTTCCAGATTACAATTTATTGCAAGCCAGATGAGAGCGCCTCGCGTTCGCGTCTTATCAATTACTCTCAATTGGAACACCGTCGACGCTGAAAACACGTTTCGCCTCGCAGAAATGATAACACGTCTGTCCTACTCGCTCGAATTTTTGTCACAGTATGCGTACCAGCGTTTCCGTTTTCACCGAGGAAATTATTCTGCGAACACGCTGATGGAATCTATCTCGCGTATTTCGTCACACACCTCGTTCGTATTATAATTTCTACTTATTTCCACGATGGTTAACGCTCATTATATTGCGGAATAACACCGGATTATTGTTCTCTGTACACAAATAATGGAGAAAGCTATTTTGCTTATTTTCGGCTGGCCATAGAAGTCCTTCGCGTATGACGCTGCTTGATAGTGTGTTGAAATTACACATTTTGTTGTGGTACGATCTCTGGCCATGGAATTAGAACCATTCAAAATGTTTCACGCGCACATACATGGTACGTTTTCACACTTCACGTTCCATTAATTTACAAAATTTCCACAATTTATGTTTCCAGGTTGGGTAATGTGATGATAGATGACGGGTAGGGTAAGTGATTTGAGTGGGCTCAAAAACTTTTCAGTGGCATTTGAATCAGGCGAATTTCGCGGTCATAATAGTTGACCGGCACAGTAATAATAAATTGATTGCTATGCGTACACGATTGCTTACGTATTTAGTAATAATTTCTGCAGCTAAGGAGAGTTTCCGTTTATGTACGTACACTAACGGACAAAATCAATCCATTGCTTACAAATTAGCATATTATGGAGACTGGTGACTGATGAAAATGTTCTGAAATTTTCAACTTGATATTCAACTTTGCGTAATCGTTCGAATAGTGACATTTTCGCCCGTTGTCCTAATTCCATGGCCGGACACTGTGCGGCGATGGTTTTATCGACGATCAAACACAGGTATGAACGATGGAAAATAATTATGCGGTGCTGATTGCACATCATTTCGCGTTGCAATAAATCTGACGGCATCAGGTTGAGTTCTGCAAAGCCATTAGAGGGACGTTGTTCTTCACAATAGAAAATCGGAGGGACTCACAGGCAAGTTGGGAAGCCCAAGAGCCTCAAAGTCGCCGACTGTTCCGCAAACTTCATTTCATGTCGCGTGGGAAAAAGTATGTGAGATCGTAGAATGCGAGTCACGATATTCTCTCTGGATTCAACGACAGTTTCGTCTGGCGCGTCCATGAGACGCGAGCTCCCCCGATGAACGAAAAAGAGGACGAACTTGCCTTTTTTCCTTATTGTCTCGCAGCTATTTCGCAAGAACTTACGAAACGCTAACTGAAAGAGTTCTAGGGGTACCTGAAACATTTATCACTTGCCATTTTTACAATCTACACCGTTGCGCCGCTCGTACGCAAACATAGTTTAACTTTTGATCAATTTCCAAGTTGGCCATGGAGAAATATTTTATGATACATTGGACTATAGTCTATTTCAATTAGCTATTTTAATGTTGCATAAACTGATGCAACAGATATGCGGCGTCGCCTTTGGTATCGTCTTTAGTGCGACTTGATTGTCACAGTTTACTGGGGAACTTGTTTTGGATTAATTATAATTCGCTGAAGGGAGATCAAAAATTAAAAGCTGTTTCATCTTTCGTTGTGGATATTACAATTCTTCAAATAGTAATTTCATTTAATTTATACATGTACCTATAAGAAAGTTTCTTATCGCAGGATTGAAAGTGTCTCAATTTTGTATTAGATTTGTCGCGCCACCCTGTAATAATGTCTATTGAAGATTTATCAATTTACGTGCGCAACAATTTTGGCCACTTCAAGCAGAAAAGTATTGTTTTTGCTAATGCAAAGTTTCAGAGCACACTTGGTTAACTCGCAGATACAATTTGCGTATTAAAATTTATAATCTATGCATGTCGCACTTAATATAAAATGTAGGAAAGTGCTCACTATATCATTGTTACTGTGTTATACCGCATCTATCTCAGTTCGTGCTTTGTTTATTACTCCTTTTAGTATTTTGTGTACATTACAAATGCTAATGGTGTTAAACTCCAAGGAGGGGCAAGAAGTGGATACAAAGTTAAGCAAACAATATCTGTCACTTAACGCGTAACACGAGATCGTGCACTAAACTATTTTAATATTATGTTGAAGCCTCTTCATGAATTATGGTGCACTTTGTTTGCAGTTGTACAACACTTAGCAATTATTTTAATATGCAATTTCTAAATCCAAAGTACACTCTATTCCGAATGAATTTGTACAACAAAATGTAAAATATAATCCACGTGATATCCATCCAGAAAACATTTCTTTAAAACCTCGAACCGTGATTATTAATTATAGATCAACAATCATGAATTTGCAACAAAATTTTTAAACACTTATTCCTACATACGAAATTTCATCATTATTTCAATAAATTCTCGTTGGGCGAAGAATATTCCAATTTTATTAGTTAATGAATACATTCCATTTCATTTCAAATAAAATCGGAATTACATCCGCATACTGCTCCTTTCCATACTGCGCTACTTCCACTTAACAATTCAGAGTACTTTCCATCCAACAATCTACTATTCCCACAGGGCAATTAAAACTACGTTTATTAATAATTCCAACAATGTTCAATTAAATTCCACTCGGCCCTGCAAGAAACAATACTATTAGTTACAGGCAGAAATCGCCGTTCATACCTCGACTAGCAATATCCATGGCTCGCGTGATCTTCAGTTCGCGTTTAGTTAAAACGTCACGTAATTCCTGGCAAAGCGTCTGCGTGACGACGTTTGATTTTCTTTCCTCTTTTTTCTATCTGTATCGCTTTGTTGTACACGTTCTCGCGCGGCGACTCGAACGTCTCCCTGAAAACGGAAAATCCGCGCAGTTTCCCGAATCGGCAGGGGTGAAGCCGTAAGAGCCTGGAAGTCTGAGAAACCGTTCTGCAAACTTCGTTTCGTCTCACAGGGGTAGAGAATGCAGCGGAAAGTGTGCGGTATCGGCGAATCCGAGCCGCGATATTCCCGAAGGAATCGCGGCGGGATCGGGCTATGTACGTCTGTGCCTGCTGCGATGAGAAAAATGAGGTTTCGCTTGATTCCTTCCGCATTCAGATTCAGAATAAACGAACGGCCCCAACATTGTTTGCCTCCCTCCAATGAAATAAATTATTCGAGCTTTGTGACATTATACTATTACTAAATCACTGACGTCGAAATTGTTTTCCTTTCTATCATACAGTCCGTTCTATAAATAGTTGTATTCTCGCTGTCCATGCAAGAAATTTGTTGAAACCAAGTGCTTAAAGGTAGAATGAAATTCATATATTTTTGTGACTAATTTATTTACCCCGTTTTGTTAAAATTTCGTCTAGGGGAAAGTCAGTTTAAACGAATTTCATTTATTGGCAGCAGAGGTACGAATACTTATGGGACCATTTCATCGTAATAGAATAATTTTGTTGGTATTATGCTGTCTTAATAAAGGCCAGGTGTTAGGACAGATGAATCTAACTACATAGAACTGTGCTCTCTTTTACTACATATCAAATCTATGATGTTCATTAGATAAGTCTCGAAATTGAAATAAAAGAAATACTTTGGAGAGTGATGAGAGAAACTATGCCAAATATCTGTAGAACGATACAATCCAGCCTTCATCTAAGCAATGAACACCTTATCTTACGATTTTTCCCATTACTATAAATTATTTTACGCAAATACTCGTGTACACAGTGTACACTTATTTTCTGTCATACGTATTCACGTTTTCACATTCATTTTCTTCCCACCACAAATCAATATTCTGCATGCATTATCGTCGCACCAATTCCGAATGGAAAAATCAGTTTGTCGTTATTGATTCACTTGTATTATATAAAATTACAATGAACACGCGTTATAACACAGAGGCGAATAATAATACTAGCTGACGTAAGGGTTTTCGAAATTAAAGGGATAATATTTTCGCAACCCCCTCGGAATGAAAGAGAAAGGAGTTCCTGGTGAAACTGCACAGTTGACGTATTAGACTGGGCGGCTATTCATTTTCCCCGGCCGTTTCATGATCCGTATAAAGCTAAGAGGATTAGTGGGAAGATTGTTCATGAAAATACGTGCATCCTCGCAGAACGTCGTTGCGTTTTAATTACCTCCGGCGGAATTTTTTCGCCGGGTAACAAATGTATGGTGCGTTCCTTTTGAAACATTTTTACCGGCGAGCATCGCCATCACTTTTACCCGTACACCTAACATGAACAATTAAACGCCCGTGCACGCGTATTTCGCTCGGCCGCAGCCACTTTTACAGAGAAACGCAGCGGGACGACGTTCACGAAAGCTTCCATTTAATTTCACAGTTGTAGAAATTAATGCCGGCAACGGTCCGTTATTGAATCGCTCGTTATTTCAATTTATTTTCTAAATATTTCAATGCCGGGAGCATGGCGTACGCGTGTCCGCGCGCATTTATACCCGGTTTCCGCTAAGAATTCTAAAACAATCGTGAAACGCAATTTCAGCGGTGAAACGTTATTTCTGTTTGAAACAATAGCTTTTAGCTTAATCCATGAAGAAAAATATGTTAATCTTTAGAGTACTTCGGATAGAGAATGCTCGGTGCAGTTATACGTGTGTATAAGCCGCGCGAATCTTTAAATGGATTTAATTCAACTTTTCGCAATACGCGTACATATAGGATTCGGCAGATAAATGGGAACAACCGAATCTTCCTTCCGTTAATACACTATGTGTGGGAACAATGTTTAAGGCGAGATTAAAATGTTCGGAAGAATGAATAAAATAATGAGACTCTAAATTCTATTAAGATCATTTCTTTTCACAATTACAAATTCGCTGGTATTTCCTTAAACGGTTGGGCACCTCGCAGAAAAATCTATTCAAACTGAGAAGTATATTTCTCGAAATATATAAGGAAAAATAATTTCCTTCTTTGTGATATTTTTTTCCCTTGGAAGAAATTTAAGGGAATAGAAAATCAATAAAAACCATCCTGATAGAAATAACACGAATTATGCCGGATACTTTTCGAAAATTTTCGTACAGATTTTACCTACGCAGTGAAATCTCCAGCTAGAACTATAACATTTAATATTAACAAATACATTTCATTAGGAAATTGCAGCGCACACAGCTGAATAATGTTTGCATCGCTCAAAAACAGATTCAAGCTGAACCATGAAACTAAAACTACTCTTCTACAAGTCAAAACAGTGTTCTTCATTAGTCAACAAGTGTCTCTTTGTTCCACAGATTCGCCACAAGGGGCTTCTGTCATTACACCGAAATCCTCGTCCTCTATACTTTAGACTTTAGACTAATTACAGGCTCGTGCATTAAACTTGCTCAACGTGGAAGATACCAACGCTTAAAACATTCAATAAAACATGTTTTTCTTATCATACGTGGGTGTACTATATGCTGCGCCCTTTCATTATATTACTACTAACCATTCTACCTATCTGCAACACGCAGGGCTAACAGGCAAAGTCTACCTTAGACGATAGTTAAAGCAAGCTAGGAATAAGTAGGTTAGTAAAGTTATGTTTAAGACATACGTATGTCGACTTGCACTAACGTTGAGTGTATTAGGTATACTTGGCAGGGCAAATATGTATATGGATTCAATAGATATTATTACAGACAATGGACAGGATTTGCATTGAAATAGATTGAATTCTAATTAGATACGTTAACTCCCGAATTTTTGAGCAGGTGGTTCGTCAAATTCAAAAGGTGGAAATTCATAAATTAAAACTAGTTGCTCTGTATTAAGTTGGTGCATGAAAATAGAATTACGTATACCTATGATAAAGGGCTATAATAAGATACATCTATAACTATTACCGAGGAATTCTAAGATTAAGTAAATACTTATTAAAGACAGATTGAAACAAGTACAGTAAAAAAGTAAAGTTTAATATTAAAATGCTTCCAAGACTCCACAGAGCATCCTTTTGAAAAATCCCCGCATTAAATGTATTTAAAAATTGATTCAACAGGCTGTTCAACGAATCCTTTACGAGTCACTTACAGTGTAATTCGAATACTACTTACAAGTTATTGCGGTTAATACGCCGGTTTATTCGATATGCATGTAAGGCCGGAAAAGTACGTTTCTATTCAATGAGGACAGTGCAAAGTTCGATGCGCTGCGAGGTGATTTCACAGTCTCTATCGACCAGAAAATTGACCGATAACGGTGACAATTTTTGTACGGTCGACAATACACACTGTGAAAAGTTGCAGGCAGCCGCTTTTTTTTTGTGCGTCCTTTCCGCGAAAAAAAAACCGGTAATTGAAAGTCAATCCCTACGCCGAGGAGTAGCTTGTGCTCGGTTTTCATGCCGCTGGTCTGTATGCGAACTGTTTTCACCGTCGAAAAGAGCACACCGTTTTTTTCTTCCTCCCTTTTTTTCACCGTGCGTCCACTTTATCTTCATCGTCGAGTAACCGTTTTTGTAAAAAGCCCCGGCGGAGCATCGCGATAACTGGAGAAATTATCCAGGCCCGTGTGAGCAAAGCTTTCCGAACGGCGTGTTTCAGATTCAACGTTGGATAAAGTGTCCATTCATTCTCGCGAAACTCGCTCCCGGAAAATACACACGGGCGGGAAGGGCGGGAAGGGCGGGAAGGGCGGTAAAAAGGAAGAAGAAGAAGAAGATAGAACGAACCGGGAACGAGAAAGTCGCGAGGGAAAAATAGGGACGCGGACAGCGGTAGCACACGTCCACGATCGTCGAATGGCGATCCGTAGTTCCTTATCAGAGTGCGTTTCCTTTCGATATCTCGCGGACGAAATCTCAGCCGGTTCACGCGAACAGCGGCGACGGAACGACGCGATGCGACCGGGCGAAATCGTAGACGAATCCGTACCGCGCGTTTCCTGATTTTTATCGCCGCGCGCAATTTACGAGACAGAAGGAGAAAATGAGCCAAGGGAAACGGGTAATTTCTATGGACGTGCTGTCGTTACCTTTCGGACACGTCCTCGCGTAAACGTCAGATAATCAAAGCCCTACTCTATCGACGTCCATCGGGGCTGAATGTGCTTTTGGGACACCTTCGACGGTGTTCACGAGATAGATTTGTCTCTCTGATAAATTGAAAACGATAAAGGAAATACACTCGAACCTGACCGATCGAGTGAAAAGCCTTTTGGACCTGCTACGACGTTCCTCGGGAAAGTCAATTATCGTTTATTGATCCTGCGATTCAGTAACGACGTCTTTATGATCCGCAGACGTGACTTCATGTTTATGCACGAATTCAGATCACGCGGCCCTTCATTTGCACTTCAAATGCAATTCTTTTGTGGCTAATGCCTTGCGGAACTTTTTTCTACTTTTCGACGAGGAATAAATGAATCGTAAATAATTTTCTGGCGGAGTGGTTTTCAGTTGAATGAAGGTTATTAATAAATATTATAATTTTAATATTTCTTTTTGTATATATTTAATTAGTATGATTATAGTATAATTTATTATAATAATGTATATTTTCAATGTCAGTATACTTTCAGTTATTTAATTGTACGGTTCTCAGCTCGCGAATTGACGGTTAATCAAAAGCACGATGACCGTTGCGCTCTACGGCAAATTAATGCCGTGAGGGCTAGTTATGTTAGGTGGTGTAAGGTGGTGATAATTGATGTTCACTTGATAAATAGTCGTATATTTACATGTTAATGTACAAAATAATAATTATCTACGACTAGTCAACGGTGATGTAAAGATTGCCTAGCAAGGTGGTGTAAAGACCTTGAAGGAGTTGCACAGATTCTGATGGTGTCGTTGATACTTTAAATTGATGTAGTGATTCTTAAGATGATGATATTGCAAGGTGATGTTGATGTAACTATTGCTGATGTGATCGTATTTGACGATCTGGTCGTACTACCGAGTCTTCGTTAGGTTCGCTCTAACGAAGACTCGCAAAAACCTGGTGATGGGCGTGTTGCTGTTGGTAATATGCTGATTGGTTAGTTCAGATGGTTTGTCGATGTAAAATAGGTGACGGAAGGGATGTTCCAAAATCTGGTAGAAGTGGAAATTACCGCCCCTAATTACCGGTCACTCTCAGGTAGTGACTGACCTGAGGGTGCCGTGCGCGGAGTCCACATGTGCAGCTAAACGTTCGCAGATTGTAAAGCCATAAAGCGCTGTGAGTTTCAATAAAACCTAGTAATCCTCAAAAAGGCGATGTATGAATTTATAGCTATATAGCTTGCAGCTGTAGAATATAAGAATTATACCCGACACGTAAATAATTATATTTTAAGGAACTCGATGGCTTTATGGGTCTACTGTTTGGGCCCGAACATTAATTGTGAAACGAGGACGTTCCTCTGTAATAATTATTATTTTGCATTAACCGTGTTGCACCAGAAAGTACAGCAATTTCTACAAACAAGTTGGTACCTCTAACAAAACAGGAATAGAATATACTAGCGAAATGGTTAAACTGGCGAAACATCGAGCACTGCGCAAACAGATGAACCGCCAAGCCGATATGAATCGTCTATACCGCTCTCGTGGTTTACTTTCCCGTATAGCAGTTCATAGAATAAGCACCCTCTTTGAGACATAATCGAGACACACATCCACGTTCTGCGATTAGAGAGAAGATATTTCTCAGAAGAGCCTTTATGCACAGCGCAAAGCGCGCAATTGGACGTATTGCTAATTACTGTAAGAGTCACGTGGCTGAGCAATGCGTAAACTACGTTGAACCTTCTCTTCTGAAAATTCGCTTCCAATAAAATAGTCCACAAAGCCGTACGGTATTGTAATTCGTTGTGTATTTGGAAACTTATGTCATTTCGATAACGATTATGAATCTTTACATCTCTGCTGTACAGAAAAAAATAGATTAGCCATCGTTCGAACGTAAAATATATTCCCGCGAGTCAAAATAATTTCAAAAGCAGTACCGTCTATCATTACAATCATCCCTATATTCTAAAGACAGATAGGTAGAACGACTAAAGTCATAATACATCTTTATCTATTGAGGTTTCTCTGCTGAATACCAATAAACGTTTCTGAAAAAGTTGCACAGAATTATACTGTACTTCGAACTGGCCTGTCCGGAATTAAATACAGATACATGATAAGAACACGCATATCTTCCGCGTATGCGTGTGACGCGGAATCAGATAACACAAAACCCATTGTACGCGTATCGTCCTCCTAATCAAACAGGAAATCCTAACAAATACCTGAGCTATTGAACTGTTTTATAATTGGCCGGAAATTATTCGTACCTTCGTTCGCTCAGATACGCGGAACACTTTTCCCCCAAAGCAAACCAATAAATGGGTATAATAATTTCACAAATTATTCCTGCGATTCAGCTTTCCCCCACATATTTCACATACTTTTCCCCGTCTCATTTCTTTTATCATTCTTATTTCTGCGTGGAGTATTATGAATGCTGCAGTTGTTATAAAAAAAAAAGAATGCAAAGTCCTTAGTTTCAAGCATGGCTGAAACTGTAGAAGACAGTTCAAGTTGTAACGTTAGCCGGGTCACCCATTACATACACGTAGTAGTTAATGCTGTTCAGAGTACAGAATGTGCATCTTTGAACGACTTTATCAGGTTTGGCGCCGCAGTAGCCGACGCCGTTCTGCCGCCGCGGAATGTCTTGAAAGAGAGAGAGAGAGAGAGAGAGAGGGCATTGATGTTATGTACCTCGAAACACTCGTTAATCTCGCCTATCCAAAAGCGGGAAAGAGGAACGGAATGGATAAGCGTAAGCTCTTGCGAGAAAATCCTTTGGGAGACTCTATTGACCCTCGTCCCTTTCTCTATATAGAAAAGCAAATAGGTACACTGGTAGGACGGGACGAACGTGATCGGATCGCCATCCCTGATCTAAACGACATCTTTCAGAGTCCACTACGCATATGTGATACGCGTTTATGGAGTTTATGGAATCGTAATAGAGCGGAATCTTCGTCGTTTGAATATCAATTATCCAACTGCGCCGACTTTTCTAACTTTCGAACGAGCTTGCGGAATATTATCGGCAAAGAGTGAGGCGACGTCCGACCCTTTCGCTCCGGTACCATCAAAAATGCAAAGGGCAGAAATTTTAGGAATACAGAGGAATCTATACATTAGGAATCTATGCGCGCAAATAACTTGATACTCTGCTTAGTCGTCTAAGGTTGAATTTATATTAATAATTGAAACAATGATATATAGTTGTACGGAAGGATTATTATAGAAATTTGGAGCAAACAGCTGCTGGATATATGAGAACGTGTACATACGTCCTCCGTACAGGATCAAGGGAAGTATTATTCATTTAAACGAAAGATCAGAGCTTTCTGGTGGTCGGTGTTCGCAAATTAATTGATCACTATACTAATATATAGTTGTTTTTTGACTGAAATGAAATAGTAATACAATACTTGTTGGATGCTTGATTAGTAGATAATTAGCTGCAGACTAAATGATTTAATTTCGTCTAAAATGATGTCACACAAATAATATATTTTGTTTAAAAATTGAAGACATTAAGGTACACTAAGGTAGGTATAAACTGATAAATCGCTTTCCTCGCGCGTGGCTATTCGTCATAAAACATTAAGCAATTTCCAACGTTTTAAATTCCAATTACCAGTTGCTGTTTCACCTATTTCAATTAGTAATTCCGCAATCAATTTTCAGGTGCACTTTCACCCCTGACAGAAAACCCAGCCCCGTTGAAAGGAAGCGAAGAGGCCTTCCAAAAATTCCGTATAAGATAATTACCAATTCAGCCCTTAGTTTCGTCCTCCTTATAAATGAGAAATCACTTCATTGTCGCTGACGTAGCGACTCTTGCCATATCTCATACATTATCAACTTCTCCGTTCAAGTTATTTCCCCATTCCCCGTCCCGGTCACTGTTCTATCGCGTTCTCCGTAAAATATGCCCGCGAATAAAAAAAAGAAACACGCGTGCATCGCAATCATCTAGAAAAAATCGTTCCTCCAATTTAAAAGGATTTGGCCCGACGCGCGCACGGCGCCGCTAAACTGATACATAACTCTTCGCCTTTTAAATGCAACGAGAAATTTGGGAAACTTCGCGGTCCTGGGTTGGTATCACTTCGACGTCGTATAATTCGATCGACTTTCCAGGTGATATTATGCGCGTGGAAAACCTATTTACCGCGTCGTGGAACCGCCAGCCCGTGGCTGTGTTTACAGTCGAAGTAGATTGTGTCCCCTATGTCTACCTCTTCCAAGGAAACGCGAAAGTTTGCACAGTTCGTTCGAGCGAAAGGGGGAAGGATGGACGTGGGTGCTTGCTCGCCTACAATAGGCGCCTAACAATGAGTTTACCGGCGGCAGCCCGAGAGACAATTTCGAGTAAACTTACAGAACGATGGGATTCGTTATCCCAGTTATGAGCTGATGCTGCTGCTGCTGCTGCTGTCGCCTCGGTTGGTGGCTGCTGCTTCTTACGTATATAGGGGTATTGATCTATAGGCCGTAAGAGACGGCAATAGCGTAATGGCTTGATGATTTAAGGACGCAATTAGGCAAAGTGGAGGGTTTCGTGGAAGTTGAATGTACCCGGGCAAGTATCCGTGGCTGTTTTCGCGAAGGCACTAATTATCCTCTACCGGCGGCAGTTTTTCCTTTTACCACGCGACAACCGCTCGATTTTTGTAACGAGCTTCTTTCGGCGTACCAGACTCACGAAGATGGCAATTGCCAGGTCCCCCGGTGTATATGCATATTTTCCCGTGTGCACTGACGCCTGATGATGGCATTCTATTCCCCGGCTGCCCCGGTGATCGCGTTATCCATTATCGTTTCGCCCACCGCTGAAAATTAAAACACACACCGGCGGACTTGTACACGCCGAGCAGCTGAAACAGCCACGGGGATGTCTATTAAAGGCTGTCGTCTGGGCGCAGTCATCGCGAGATAACTAGCTTGGGAATTGTAAATTTTATTGAAACTATATTTGTGCGTATTAACACTTTTGGCTCCGTTGCTGTTTAATAAAGTATTATAGATAAGTTGCACGTAAGCGTCGTATTAGTATAAGGATTGGGTTTTAGGTGAAACGTTAGCTACAGTGGATTCCGGTTAATTGGGACGCCGGTTAGGTGGGACCGCCGTTTATTTGGAACAGATACTGAAGAACGGGAACAAAAATTATAATGCAACCATAATTCTGTTGAAATTCGCTTCTTGTTTGACAGTCGCTTAATTAACCGGAATCCAATTAATTAGATTTAGATATAACTTATTCAAAACGCTCTTTCTATACATTGTATTGCTTATCATTAGTTCACTTGGGATTCCTTTAATTCCTGCTTGACGAAAATGTCGATGGCACATAATAAATACAAGTTTAACATGGCTGTTCGTTCCTATTCGTTATCGTATAAGCGAAATGATAGAATTGAATACGAATAGAAAGCACGATTTACGAAGGCTTGGACTAAAATTGTTTAAAGCATGTCCACTGCTCCTACAAACACAAACTGCAGGAAAATAAATCGGGGAAACGATAGGAACACTGAACCAACAACATTATGTCGCCGCGAGTAATTTTACGATCATTTATTTAAGACAGAAAACGTCGAGGTGGATGTAATTCCTTCGAACAGTAACATTCATCCAGAGGTCCAAGCAAACACCGCCTTTAATAACCCACGATCTTAACCCGAAACGTTGTGTATTTGACAAGTCCTACCTAAGGAAACATTTCGAAAATTATTTTTAGAATCCGGATCTCTATTATTTCAATTATTTGTTCTGCTTAGCGCCGGTTTGTTTCGCAGAGAAAACATGGGGGGGGGGGGTAAACGGATACGTAGAAGAACCGAAAGTAGGCAAAGAGGAAGGTGGAAATGGTCGAGTTGGAAAATAATGAGTGAGACAGAGACAAGTGGTTGCGGAGGGTAAGAGAAGTTGAAATAAGGTCGAATTCTGCGAGAAGGAGAGGATCGTTTGAAGCTGTTTTTTCTCTCTCTCCGAGTGTACGTAGGTGTAGAGCAACACGTCGCTTGTTGTGTGTTGGGAATACCGACCCTTACACGATTAATCACTGTCATCCACCTAGCCCTGCTGCTCCTCGCACGGAAAGAAACGAGAAAAGCTCACGGGAAGATAGAAAGTGTGGGAAGGGGAAACGGGCGGATTGTATATATTTCGACTCGTATACCACTGACACTTTGGACAGGAGATGCTTTATTGCCAAGCGTGTGCGGTTCAGTCGCATTTTCGTACTGAACTAGGTGGATAAAGCGCGAACGTTTACCGGTCTACCGGAGAAACACGGACTGGCGTTGCGACGCGTCGGTGAGACACGTGGAAACGCTGATGGGGGGGGGGGGGCAGAATTTCCTGAATATTTCCAGTATTATCGGGTGGTAGGACCTCCACTTAAAATATGATGGGTTACGCGGCAGTATGTTAAGAAACTGGGAATCATTGTGAAGCGAGGCAATTGTTTATATGAAATTGCTCTCTCCGGGGCTGGCTCGGCGAGTGGTGAAATTGTGCTAGGCTTGTTTTACGGCTTTTGGGTTTAGTCCTGGCCATTGCGACGTCAAAAATTGAAGTATTTTTTGAGCTGTAACGACACACAGAGAAAGCACAAAAGTATAGATTAGACTCATATTAGTGAAAAGTTCAGGTAAACAGTAAACGATCTACGGAAGTCATGTATGCACAACTAAATGAAATAGAACAAGGTAAATCGCGTGGAATTGTTTTGTCAACTTCAGAGAAGCCCTGAGGTTTTTCCATGCGTGTAAGTATAATGTATAATAGATGGCCAACGCTGTATACGTGAGCGCGGTGTGAACGATTGCCTGACAAATTAATGATTCTATTTCAGAAAAGTATTATTTATTTCCTTCGTTGCATTATTGGAAATGATTAATGCTACGCAGACTTCTCCGTTAATATTTAACCCCCTTGAGTCTGGATGCATGCGTCCAGATGCAGCCGTCATGGTAATCTGGAGTAACCAGATTTTCCCATGAAAAACTGATATACATCTGAGAGCCTGCATGTCCCCGTCACTTTGAGGTTCAATTTTTCAAATTTCAAAAGTTCAGCATAAAAAAGAAAAGAGATATTTCAAGACTAGTACTTGTGCCGTATGGGGTCTACAGCGAGATCTAGTTCAGGGCTCCTTTAAGTGAAGATGATTTACAATCAGAATGAACAGCTTTAAATTGAAGTGTTTAATGAATCATTAGGTCAATGTACAGTACTGTTAATTTCATTATGTAGTAATGTGTGGCATGCAAATTGTTCGAACTTAAACAGACACAGTGATGGGATGAATTGGGCATGCAAGGTTTTATTAATTGTTTCCAAAAGCTTCACTGCTTTATTATGTTTAGTGTCAAGAAACTGTCAAATAAATTTTTAATCACAGAAATAACAAATGCGTTACAAATACATTTTAAAGTATCTACATTCAAAATTTTATATTCGTTGCAGATTTATTTATCATTTGAAATGCAAAGACTTCGAGGGACGTACTCTGTTAAAGTTTAATGAAAATACAGCTTTCATTTCATCAGTGGTTCCTTGCTGCAACAAATTTGAAAAGATAGAAACTCGCATACAGAACGGGTTTCAGCGTAACTTTAACGCCAAATATCACTAAATACCGAACTCATAACTACATAATATCTGCCAGCACCATAATTGAATCTTCAGCTGATCAGGGTCCCAACGCACACAACGATGCACAATTGGATTTTTTCGTCGCACTTCCGTCAGCGACCTGCGCGAAAAATCTAGCGATAATGCAGCACACGAAACTCCTGTCACTGAAAAAGGGAAATGTAGTCTTCTCTTTGACGTAGCGTAACGACGAGGAACAAGACAGGCTTTAAAAGCTTGCCGAAACAATTTTCGGGATGAAGCGGACGACAATAAATCGTAAACGCGGCACAGAGGAACATCGTCGAAAGAAACCAGTCTCCCGAGCATTTGTTATTCCACTATCGTGCCCACGGTATATCTATAAAGCTGCGTACATCGAGGGAGAATGCCAGTTTCAAAACTGTTGTCGCATTTTCTATAGTCCCGTCCCCCTTTGCGCAGATCCCCGCCGCTTTCATCCACCCTCTGCCCCCCCCGCCCACGTTAGAAAGTAATTCGCTTGTGTCGAATACGCGTTCGATACTTTCGTCGCGTTTCGTAACGGCCGACATTTCGCAAATGTTGGCAAATATATTTTCATATTATACACGGGACAATGACGCAGCGGCGCCAAAAAAGAGAATCGAGCGCCCCGCGACTCATACATACGTACGTGCATACGCATGTCTCCTTCGCTGCTCTTAATTTAAATTGGATTTCCAGCGTTTCTTTCATCCCCCCGGCGTTGTAATTTAATTGGACGAATTTATAATCGCGCGCCCCGGAGTTCAGTTCACGAAGAAAACTCGGATACGTATTGTGCCCACAACACCCTCGGCAATTGGGCTTCGTTTTTTCGCTTGTTTCGTTTGCTCGCTTTGTGTTGCACTGTGTATCGTTTACAGGGTGCCGCGTACAGCGAATTAATTCCGGGGTTGGTTGTAAATAGTACTTCGCCAATCAACGTTTTCGTTTCTGCGTCCACGGTGTGAGGAAATTGGAACGTATTTTTATGAAATACCGTTTTGTTTCGTTTGAATGGCAGTACCCGCGATATTCGAATTTAATAGAGAGAAATATGACAATTATAGTGGAGAGAAGTATGGGCATTTGAAATTACCGCCATTAGTACAGTTGGAGTTGATTTCTATTATTAATAAATGCTGGTTTCTTTTAATTTGTTCCTTAGAAAATGAGGTGAACGATATGGTTCGGATAAGAGGCGAGCTTTGGTAGGAAGACATGATTATAGGAATAAAGCTCGAGTTACTGCTCCCTGTCATTCAACGAATTCCGCGAAAGTATCAGAGTAGGAAAATTCATATTCCTCGAAGCAATTTTCTTTGCAGACTGGCCGATAAAAAGTTTCATTAATTGTATAACATTTCGAGCAATGAACTTATGTTCTCGGTCATTTTCCAGTGAATGGGCCGTACCATGCAGGAAAGCTGCTTTAATAGATATGCTGCATTGTTAATAAGTAACAAAAATAGTAGTCTGGCATCCCTGCACCATGTTACGAACAATGTCACAAAAATAAATTGCATTAGCTTTTACATTTTCTATTTCCTTCTATCAATGAAAATGATTAACCGGCTACTGCGATATCTTCTTCAAAACTAAAATCAAAACATTTCAAAAGCACTTGTTTCATTCCAAATTGCATTGCACTGGCTCTCGAATAGTGCCACGTCTTATCGTGCATCTCATGTAAAAGAAGAAAAAAAATAGGCTAAAAATTTGTCCGTTTGTTTTTCTTTCACCCCGATCCTTTTAAGTATTCGGCACTTGTCTGTACACAGTGTCAAGCAAAGAAGGCTGCGACTGTTTATCTTTCGCCTTCCGTGCAGTAAGCAAAGTGTTAAGAGGAAATATTTCCCAAACAGATGTGCTTTCTCATAATACATTTCAGCAGTGTTAATTGACCAGCGGTTTGCAAGCGAAAAAACTATATCCACCAATTGTTCAATAAGAATGTATAGGTACCATTGTAATCGTCAGCAACCTCGCTTAAAAATGGAGTTCGGGAACGGGAGGAGAGTGTTTCCAAACGTGAACAGTACGAATGTTAAGGAACACAATGGTATATTTTATTATCGGTCCCATTCTAGCAGTTCGATGAATTCCAGCCTGCAAAAAGTGAATAATACAGCGAGCGGACATTCGCGTACCGATATTTTCGCGAGTTTCAGTAAAAGACCACTATTCTATCATTGTTCCCTGGTGCAGAATAATCAGCATTACGCAAACAAAATACAGTCGAAAAATAGAAACAGGGAAGATTATTGAGCAGCAGGATTTTATGCAGCTCTTTGTTGGTACTCCTCGATTATTTAAAATGAAGGATTGTTATAACCGTATCGCGATAATATGCTTAACACGAAAATATATTTTTATAAATTGCAATGCATTTCTGTTCGCTATGATATAACGACAAGATTGATTTGAATATTGGGCATTATTTTTCAAGTGTCACAGCAATCGAAACGCTTGATTATTCGACGTTATCAGTTAGACGGTAGCGTGTTTACTTATCTAAAATGCTTAGACGCTTGCGTGGCAACAATCGGGTTTGCATACGCGTGGTATTGTTTTGTGACCGGCCAATTAGTTTGCGAGAGTACTCGTATATTTTCAGGGGAATAAGGCGAACGACAGGTGTAACAGTCTAAAATAACATGAAACTATTGCCTTATGCAAATGTGCTAGCGCAGGATTCATCGAAATTTTTAAGTTTACAATGTGCTGTAGAATAACGGTTGAAAAATTTGATGCGGCGGAGCTTGCATGCTCCATAAAAGTAGGAAATATGTGATTTTAATGGGACATTGCAAGGCACAATGAAACCGGCATTATCTCTCTATATGTACGTATGTCCCCTTTTTGAATGGTACTATGAATTTTGTATGCTCTTTATTGATCGTTTTTTTTACTTGCGACATTTCTTCAGTCTTATTTTTAATTTATAGGATCGCCAATAGTAGATAGAAATGAGTGTTCGGAATTCCTTTGGAGAGGTACATAAAGTTACAATCAAGGACGATAAAATTGTAAAAGTTAACTCTAGGTTAACAAAAAACATACAGTTATATATTGTTCATAGTTGCTTTTAAAATTATGTTGAAGGGATTCCTGTTCGATTTGTCTAACTTTTAGCGCAATAAATAAGAAATAAGTTTCAGTGGTACACTTGGACTAGCACGCTTGAACATGTGATCCTCCAAATTTAAATTCAAATAAATGAGAGCTTGCAAACTTGCAGAATGTCAAAAATTATTTTGTGGTATGTGTATATTGATACCTTAGAGTATCCATATTTTTTTAGTCCATTCCTTGTAATATGTAAATAACTCGGTATGCTACCGTAAAATAAGTGGTACGATAGGAACAAACCGTTATTTCGTGGTTTTAAATGAAACCAAATGGTACGACAAAATTCGCTATAGGGACCTCTGTCTCTCAGAAAGATAGAGGATAATTGAGTACACGTGTACTTGTTTGGTTCTTGGCGTAACACATTTCGCTAAAAATTATTGTCATGGCTTCCTTTATACAGGGTCGACTATCGTAACTCGTTTTGCTATCAGCGTTGTTAAGTGAATCATCTCCATTGACCATCACTTTCTATCGAATTTATAATTTTATTTGTAACGTATTGAAATATACAAAAACAATCTGCCCAGTTGTTAAAAAGTATAACAATTCTCTACTTCTATACGTGTAATAATGTACATACAATACATTGAAAACCGTAAACTCTCTATTTTTGAAAAAAACGATCGTTCTATCGAAGGACGAACCGAAATATTAAGATAACACAAAAACTTTGAGGCGTTTCTATCGTCCGGTTCCTCGTTTTATAAACAAGTTCCAATAAAGCCTGGCAGATACGTAATGAATATATGGATGAATACATAATGAGATACAGTCATACATCTTAGAGCAGACCAAAAAGCGAAGGTGGAGAAAAAAACGCGCGAAGAGAGGAAGAAAGGGTAGAACGAGAGAAATTGGACAGCTGTTGAAGTGCGTGAAGGGTGCGTCGTTCAATATTTCTGGCGAGACGATCCTCTTCAGCTTTTTACATATCACCTTCTTTTTGCTCCAAGTCCATACCCGACTCTCGATATTTCTCGAGACGGGTCGAGCTTCGCAGTCGCAGGCGGCCACATGAGTTACGTTTCAGAGAGTGTGCGCGTATATGGTAATGCACGGCAACGTACACAATTTTCTCCAGGTCGCTGGGCCAACGTTTTAGACGAATATCCACATACGTTTTATGTATTACATATCCTACGTAACGTACACTCCCGCTCATAAGTAGTATGATACGTAATAAAGTTGTGTCAAAGTTACAAAAAGGTTATTGGAATCGTTAATATATTTAATAATTTAATAAATAGCAGTCTTTCTTCATATTCCACACAATTACTTATGTGTACGATAAAAAAAGAACCTGACCAAATACGTTCTTTCGCCGACATTCGTTCTACGTAATGTTTCTACTAATTTTGACGCGCTATAAATTAATTTCTTTTATAATTTGACTAGTAATAATCGTCTATTATTTTTCGATCGTTGCACAGGTTGACTAGAAACCCTATTAGCAATTATTTTCCAACACTGTAAACATTCTTTTCATTCTTTAAATAATGAAAAATACTAAGCATTTAATTCTCTACTGAACTAATATTACACATATATTCCTAAATGTGTGCGAGCAACAAAAACTGTACAGTACACGTACGATTTGAATCATTTGCAATTCACGATCGAAAGGTGTTAAAACTGGCCGGCGTCCTGAGACTTTTGAGCGGCGGTGTACGTCTACGCACACGCGCCTCTGGTGCAAAGGAACGGCACGCGAAAAGAAGAAATAAATAGTACGTGATAATTCAGACGTGCTTGCTTCCTGTCTTGGCGAAACTAACGCCACTGGGCTGCGTTCTCAGCAAAGAAAAAAAAAAGAAGCACTGCTTTCGCCCTTTCCGTCCGGCTGTCCTATTAAAGTGCGATCTCCCGAATCCCAGTAACGTTTCGCAGACGCCGATCCAACTTGAATCGCCGTGAATGAGGATGGAGGGGAGTTTTATACGTTCGAGGCGGAACAACGATACGGATAAACGACGCGGCGGTAACGAATGATGTCTTCGTAATATTTCAGCCGGATCTTGCTCCCTTTCCCCGTTTCTCGTTCTCTCTTACTTCGAGGCTACTTCCGGGGTCAAGATTCACGAGACACGAAAAAGGAAAGGTGGAGGAAAGGGAAAGAAAGGAAGGCGACAAAGGCTGTGAACGAAAGAACGGGCCAGGAAAAGATAAATTGGGATCGCGGATGTGCTTTCGCAAAGGCATCGCCTGCTGACCTTATTGCGATATTCCTAATGAATGCGTGTGTACTTAAGCGGTAAATTGTTCAGTGGGAATTCGAGTTTCTTGGGGGAGGGACGAAGGGGGGTGGGGGAGGTGGGATGGGTCTGCGTACTTTACTCGCGAAATGGAAGCTTACCTCCACGGTATTTATCTTGGCAGTTGTGAAATAATTATCTTGTTGGTACATAATTGCCTGTTCGTGCTGTTTAAACAATGGGTAGATTTCTGAAGGGTTTTACAGCAATCGAGAGCTAGCTCCATTATTGACACATTTTTGGTTGTGTGCACTGTCTTGCAGAGAGAATTGTGACCTTTCACTTGATGGCAGAGGGAACGAATTTGGAGCGATAGTTGATGAACTGTAAATATGTTTAGCAACAAATGGAGCTGGTTGTGCGGCATATTTTCGGTGTAATAAAGATGTTGCAAGAGAATATGTGGAGGGAAAACGTCGCGACGCGTGGCTTAATAATAAACTGAAACCGGACAATCTGGACTGCACCAGATAATTTAGATTTCAAACATATAAGACGAATTCGAAGATACTTTCATCTTGTACCATTTTATTTCGCTATGTCGTCAACATATTATTATTGTTTCTAGCGCCATTAATCGTGCTAATTATAATAAATTTTGTTATTCTCTGAGCCGAAAAAGTTGTATTTTTTGGAAATGGTAAAGAGGTATAGGTTTAACATTCAATGGGAAAGTTGATTAATATTAATATTGGTTGACCATGAACTTGTAGCGTATTTGCAAAAACAGTCGATACTTAACAGCTTTTTTATAGTTTACTGAATTGACGAAAAAAGGAGCAACGTCACTACTACTCTCGACTCATTAATCGCATCTACTACGTTCATTTCACTTTTACCGATAACTTGCAGACTTATCCACCGCTTTTCTGAAATAATTCAAAGTTAAGTATGTCGAATTCTTGAATTATTACAGCTTATGCAAAAATGCTTTTCTCGTTTTTCGAAGCTGCTCAAATATTTGAAGATTTAATAACTTGTGTAAGATGAATCTGAAGGGAGGGCATAATGCAATGAATCCCCAAATTTAAATTCTAGTACCCTTAATTAACTGATTCGCTCGTGAACCAAAGCGATACATCAAGCAAAGAATAAAACTGCTTTAAAGAATGTCGATTTCCAATTAAAATATAATAGATTTTCCGGATTAACGCTGCTCTACTTTCATTATAAAACGTACAGTTTAATAACTTTCCCGCAATAACAAAATAACCAAAAAAAAAGCAGAAACCACGTACCGACAAAAACAAGCGAAACAATACTAATCGAGCCCGAGATTACCCATCACAATCCTCCCCTCGACCAACCGCCTCGTAGAGACCCAAACACCCTCGAAGCAGGATCCCCGAGCGAAGTATCAGGGTTGTCGCGAAAATCATGCACGGTTAGTTTATTCGTCCATAAATTGTGCCAGCCGTAAATCGTGCATAAACGTAATCGTTGAACGGGCGACGGTACAGCGAGGGAACCGTGAAACCCGTTACTCATCGAGCACTTAGATTTCCTAACTGTCGTCACCGATGTCCACGCCGCTCTCTAACTTCCACGAGACTCCCGGAATCGTGTTGTCGATGCGCCTTCGAGCGAGAGATCAGCATATGTTGTTACACAGTTCGACACCCTGACGCCTGCGGACCGGTCGCGCGATGCGGGACGGACAAGAGCGTGATGCGCTGCACCAGAGATATCGTCGTGCACTATACATAACGTAGTGTACGTTTGCGGTCTACCGCGTACCATTCAACGGTCTCTGGTTGGTAGAGGGACGATGGAAATACAGAGTGTACACATAAAGGACAGGCAAGAGGAAGACGCCGCGGCACGACAATGGCCCTAATGCGACTGAATGATGATACGTAACAAACCTTATTCAACAAAAAGTTTCGGTCGGCAAATTGAATCCAGAGGGCTTGGACTCCCTCTCTCTCTCTCTCTCCCCCTCTCTGTACTTCTCCCTCTCTGCTCGCTCTTCGTCTCACCCCGAAAGGAGGTGTGGAATAAGATCACGGCGTGGTACGTTGATCGTGTGCGTGTAGCGGGGGCGAGAGTGGCAATGGTGAGTCGTGTTCGCTCGAGAGAGACACGATGGGGAGAGAAAGAGCGGCACGATCATTCGGTTGGAGCGGGTGGCGAGAGCGATAGTGGGGGATGGAAGGGCGGTCTGCGCACGAGCGGCTCGCGGCAGAACAGCTTCGCGCGGCGACGCTCAGTCTCGTCTGTCGCAATCCAGTGCAGATATACGTGCAATTACCCTGTCAACAGTGCTTAAAATCTCTTCTGGTGCTCGCGGGGTTGTTCCGTGCACTGTGATCGATAACGTTCGCCGTACGTATAGGGCACCGATCGGCGATCATTTCGCGCGTTACCGTGGAAGATCCGCGCGACGGGAGACCACGCGAAGGAAAAATTAAACATCCCTCCGTCTCGCGGTTCACGGCGATTCGAATCGCCGCTGTCGCCACCGCCGCCCGCCGCCCGCCGCCCGCCGTCTGCCAGTGTAGCCCGACGTACCAGTCGGCATCGCACGCCGCGCAGGCTGAGTTTGACGTTTCGTTCGGTGGCAACGTGTGGTGACGTTTGGTTCGGGGGAAATAGTGGCGCTCGTGTTAACCGCTTGTATACCATGACTGTAGTCTCGTAAGATCGGTGCGGATCGGCTCTTTGAAAGTACATCCATGCGTTGTCAAAGACTTCTATGATATATACGTTTTTTTTATAATTAACTGAAAGTCGCCAGTGGTGTGGTATTTTGTGTGAAAGACTAGTGCTCCAGAGGAAGAACTAGGTTTCCCGAGGATTCGAGATGACTCGCCACCTGTGGCTAAGAGCAGCGTTCGCTTTCCTTGCGATATCAGGTAAGCTGTCGCGGAGGACGCGATCGCTCCCCAACGATCGCTTCCATTTAATAAAATAGAGAAACGTGATAGGTACACGGTTTGCTAGGCGCGTGTGTAGTGCGTGCGTTTTTGTGTGCGTGTGCGTGTGCGTGTGCGTGTGCGTGTGCGTGTGCGTGTGAGAGTCGACGAGTGGGACGCTAGTAATCGTTGGTAATGTGGCAGAATGATGGGATCATCGGTCCCACTTGCCGGATAGAAACATCGTTGCAGCGCACGGTGTCCGTTGTTGGGTGGTTTTTCTTGTCCGGCTCGTCGCCAACAATGATCGTGACCGTTTTGTTTTGAATCGCGCACACGGTCGGTCAGCTGGTGAGCCGGAAAACGCGCAGTGGCAAGTAACGCGAGAATAAAGTAGCGGAAAAGTATGTCTCGTTGCCGAGTTGCCACTGTTTATTTGGACTGTCGCGTGAATCCTTTTTTCATCGTTACGCCCGAAGCGTAAAGCGGAGACAAAGGAATGCACGGAGCTCGGGAAGCTCGGCTAAGCAAAGAAATATTCTCCTCCTGAAACCGAGCGTGCAAAGGAGTTACAAGGAAACAATGTTGAAAGGCAACGGGCTTTGTGGCGCTCGTTGCCGTCCCGACTGATTCGCTGAGATTGTCCTCTAAGAGGGACGGGTGGAAGGGTGGACATGCTTTCTGCGCGAATCTCCATTGGCGAGATATAGGTTTCCAGGTGGAATTTAGAAGAATGTGCAAGACCCATCTATGTCAGAGAAAAAGAGAATCACCTAACAATCTTATTCCTGTGACGATTCTCGATGGAAGGGTTGAAAATATACCCACTGACTCGTTACCGCACCGAGCTTCACCTTCGTAGCTCAGCCAATAATAACTCAGCATAATAACGCTCCCAGCAGCATTGCGACCTATACGCGCCCCGAAATTGCCATCATATCCTCAACATTAAATAGCTTGATGATTTTGTACTTGCAGTTGGCAGCGACCGAGTAATTACTTCGAAATTGACAAAGGAAATTCCGTTGTAGCTGGGCTCCGTACAATGAGAGTTCTTCGAAAATGCAAATCGATTTCATTCCTCTTTGGAACGATCTGTACGCGTAACGGTGCTCTTTGTCGTGGCCCGATATCGAGTTGCCCGGTCCCCTTCACAAAGGCGAAATGCCCTCGATGGTAGACAAACTAACGAGTTTCTCGGTGATTAAGAAGCTATTGCGTCGGCGTTTATCGTATCTCTTCTATCGACGCTCGACGGACAAACCTGAGAGCGGGCGATGGGTGTTGGCTCGTTTGCCTTTGGGCGGAAATTCAAATCGGGCAGAAGGACGTTATATCCCCTTAGCCGCGTGGCAATTCCCTTTTCACGCGGCCTGATCCTGCCTTGATTAGGCCTCGCGAAAGTTCATTGTTGCCGCTATGCAAACTCATTTGATTCAGGGGTTTCCAGCTTTTTCGAGGATTCCAGCCGCGTGTCTCCTCCTTCTAGTCAGCGGCTGCGTTGCCCCGGAGACGAGCGAAATCTCGCGAGCTTTTCGCGCTACGGATACTCGAGACCCGGTGAATCCACGCTCAGCCTGTACATTGTTAAGACCGGATACTTGACTAAGCTGCAGCGAGAAAGCGTGAGAGGGAGTGTGGTCGGGGAAGAGAGGAGGAGAGGAAGAGAGAGTGACTTTTGACTGCCTCGGTCGAGTGTAATCTCCGTGGTTGACTTGTGCACGAAGCGAGAGCAACGATTTACGACACATTAGCGGACCTTAGCTTTCCTCTCTCGCAAACTTTGCAGAGTGACTTAACTGAAGCGAGCGTGTAGGGCACAGTGGCAACTCTCTTTACTGCCGACGCTGCTTCAAACTCCTCGACGCGCATATTAGTAGTGAGCCTGCTATCAGGATCGGTAATAATCGAGGCATGCGCTCGCAGAGACCGAGAAAATGATACGCGCTAATCCTCACTTAGAGAAACGCCGAAGTGCTTGGGGGAACTTTATTGTTTTGATAGATGAGGTTCGCGGGTAACCAAGTGTAGAATGGGAACTTTCGGAACGGCTGATCCGACGAGGTTGAATGTGATGTCACAATATGCGAAGAGTCCTGGATGCCGTGTTGAGATAATTTGAAGGGGCACCGCCGGGATCAATTTCGTGTTCAGAATTGTTGTGTTTTCGGTTGACGGTGGTTCGATTGGATTGTCTTATGAAAGCGTTACTGTAATTCGCAGGAAGTGAGGTGCTCGTATAGGAAATCGATGAACTGATGTTAGAATCGGGCGAAAGGAAGTTTGTTGTGAAAAAGGTGCTCCATTCTCGAGTAGATTTATTTATTTATTGTGGTTGTCATAATTATGTGTTGCGACACCTGTATACCTTGCAATAATACTCTACTTTAAGAACCCCGTGTTCACCCTTTCACGAACGAACTTCAATTTTCATTCGCAACATTGATTCACTGGTAGAAAAAGTTTCACGTCTCATACAATTACTCAACAATCTCGACATACTTTTCTCGAGAATAACGCTTCTTACCCTCGTAGTAATAGAACTTTCTGCAGGTCACTTTGTGGATTTTGCTCCAAAGAAACCACAAGGCTGGCTCCCATCCGTTTTTCATTCGCACGTCATTAATGTTTGAAGAGCATAACTTCTTTTTTTCCACAAATAAAATAAAATAAAATAAACGTAATTAACATTATATGAACAATATTTAACTTCGCAGAGTCCTGCTGGATTAGATTGCATTCAGAATTAGTTGTACCTTCGCTTCGAAAATACTGGTGAAAGTGCGTTAATATGTAGCAGTCCTAAACTCAAGCATGGCTAGTTTTATCAAACTGGACAAGGCAATGCTTTTGTCAGGAAACATCAGGAGTTTACTCTTGCTACGCGAAACTCGACTATAGTTAGAGGCAACCGCGTCTTTGTAAATTATGTTAGCTGTTCACGTCACGTTGCGTATTTTCATTCGACAAGCATTGTCCGAGCTTGAATGCCTGCAAAAATTGCTCTCAGCTTCTTTGATGTTTCTAATTTATTCTCCGCCGTTGTTCTTGGCAAGCGCATTTCTAAAGATCGTTAACTCCCCGTGTACAAGTAATTTATTTCTGTAATTAACGTACCGTCAATTATATTTGATTGTGCTTCGCATGGTGCCGTGCCGATGGAAGAATTTTTAACGCGAATAAATGTAAATGACGTCGGGTAATAGCCAGGTTTTTTTTCCTCCATTCTCGTGAATATAAAGCTACATAAAGGAACAGTACGTCCACGTTTTTAGCGTCATTAATAATCCGTTTACTTTCCTAGCAGTTACAGACTTTTACAATGCTATTAATTTTTTCAAGCTCCCCTGCACTCCGTTCAGTCTTCTCACGTACTCAATGCACTTTCCTATTTTCTTTCATTGTCACTGACACGAATTATTCCGTTAAATCACCTTTTCACTTTATGCAACGCGGAAGCTCTCGCCGATAATTGATCGAACTAAACTCTAAAGAATTTGCCGTTGCCTTCAGGGAACAAGAAATCGCAGAATTTTGAAATCATACAATATAGGAATTTCAGGAGTGCAGTTGAGAGTTTGAGAAGCAACGTTAGGATAAAATAATATTGCGACATCGAAACGCATCGAACCACAAATGAATCGCCATTAATGCATGCAACATTACCCCTGCATCGGAGGCGAATTAGCAAGCAGGTTGGATATTTGCAGGATTAACGAAGTCGGCCGAACTTTGACCAACAGTGTGTGTAATTCACCTGCATAGATATTGCGCAATAGCAGGCATGCGGTTAAAGATTGATAGCAAAAGGACCATGGCATACGCAATTACAAGCAGGGCGCCGTAGCCGGGGGAGGGATGCAACGAAAAGGATTGGACGTAGCGCGTAGTAGGAAATCGCGGTATTTAACGGAGAAGGGTGGTTGAGCAGTTTCGAGGGTGGATTCGGCTCTATCGTAACCTGTCAATCTTTCGTCGCAATAGCCCAAGTGATCTCGTTAATGCCGGGAGAATATGTCCCTCCGATAGCTCCTCTTCGAAACGTCGTTCAGATGGCAGTGCGCGCTGACTTCCGTTGACGATTAAGGGTCAGCACTCTGCAAGGGTAAACGTTCGCTCGAAGCAGCAACCAAACGAGTTGAAACGAATGGCTCCTTGTGTGTACGAGCATTCGAAAGGATATAGGGCCACGGGAACGAAGAAACCAAAGGTGGAGTTGAAATAGAAGCAGCCGGAGGTGGAGGGAACCGCCGTGCCAGTGTCTTTTGAGTAGACGACGGCGTGACTGTCGACCGGAACCCCGGGGGGCTGTAATTTCATCTCGCATTAGCCGGGGAAAGTCCCCGCGGTATATGCTGAATGCATCTCACGGTTCGCGGACTTCTTTGGGGCAGGAAAACAGGGAGAAAAAAAACAGCCAAGCTTTGAATGAACTCACGGCTTTCTTGGATTTCCATTGCGGCGTAAATGCGCGTCTCCGCGGTCTACATAGCGACCACCGTGACAACCAAGACCACGATATGGCGCAAAAGGGAGCTCTATCGCACGTACACCCATGCACCGTCTTCGTCGCGGGGCCCTTTGTCGATTTTCGGTCTTGTTCTTTTACTGGGAGGCGCCTCGTCGGTGACGGTGTAACTGCGGAGGAAAGATCGCGAGAGCTGCCGTTGCGTTGGTGGAAGAAAAAAAAAACAGGGAAAAGGAGAGACTGGAATCCTGTGACGCAATGTGTCTTAGGGGCTCGTGCCAGGTGGACGTCTTGGAATCGTCGAACGAACTCCCAATGAGACATTTTTGGCACCCGTGGTCGAATCTTTGTACGTGTGTGGAACGATTCGGGGACGCTGGGTAAGCAATTAGGCGGGCGAGGTATTCTGGTGAAGAGTTACGATGTTCTACTTGGAAAGGGTAGACTAGATCTGGAAGTACATGTAATATGTAGATATTTGGTTAACGTGGATTGTTAGGTGGAAAGTTCTATGAAAGGGACAACATATTGTTGCAAATCAGTGATATTTGAGACTGTTTTGTTTGTTTTCTTGTATTAAATGAAATTGTTGTTGGATCGTTGAAAAGGTGTTAGATTGTTTTATATTCTATTTTTGTTTCTTTTTTTAATGGAATTGATAAGTAGAAATAATTGATGATTGGGAGCTTTCGCTCTTGCATTGGTAGGGAATAATATGATCTGAACTGTGCAGAATAAATTTCCTGAGCGTATATTGATAATACTTTCGTGCTAATTGAGGCTGTTTTTGTGTCGTGGAAATAACTGTTTTTAATATGAAAAATGAAATATTAACCCGAGTTCGTATAATATTCTGTTACCTTTTTTTTTTTTAGAAGAATTAATAATTGATTATTTCAGTCGTTTACTTTCGGAGTAATATAAAATGTGGAACATATTTTTTGTCTGTCCGGATGTTTCTCGCATTTAATTGAAATTGAAAACAGACGAAATGGAACGTTCGATTTTGAATATTTTATATACTCTATAATACAATCATTTCCTGCATTTTATTTCGCAAACAAAGCAGCTTATGCAACAGCGTATATAATACAGATTTTATTTGCCACTGCTTCGTCAGGCTACAGTGGCAATAATTTGTCTTTATAATAAAGCCACTTTTCCATTATGCTCGCGCATTTGTTTAAGTTTAATGATATAGATTAATGATTGGCAAATATTTCTTACTAATTTTCCTATCACTGATGAATATTATAACTTTTGTTGATTTGAATACACGATAAAAGCCTAAGTTCCATAGTGTAGGGGTATGTATATTTATTTAACTTTATTTGAAAAATCGACGTAGAAGACATAAACAAAAAATTGTTGAATAATATTCATACTAGTACAATTATTAAATTGCAGACGATTATCGTTTAGTGCTCATTTAATTCGTGTGCAATATCTGGTACACTTTGACAATTAGCATTGAAACTTTTCAATTAATCGTTATCGATCTATTCCGTAAACCAGCCGCAAGATTTATTTTCGCCGTTCATATCTCCCATACGGCGTTCTATTAAGCAACAACGATTATGTATATCTCCCTCAGAAATGATGTTAAGAGGCTTCGATTGCTTTCAGACCTAATATAAATTCCTGCCGGAAAAGTGGCCACATTTGTCTTATTTGCACTGTCTGCTTTGTGCCGAAACCATTGACTACTTGCTTACAGAAAACCACCATACCGTATTGCATTACCTACTCAATTAACGAATACCGTTCCGTGTAGCATCCATTTCATACATTTCTAGTAATACGCTATTTGCGAGTCAAGCGTTATTTACTTATTACGGTATTATTGATTACTATCGATTAGTTTAGCACACTTGACGGAATCATATGCTAGCGCAAACAAATTGTTTATCCGAGAATAGTAGACACGGCGATGTTGCTTTTCATCTCCCCTTTAGAATTCGCGTGCCAAGGTATTAGGAGCTTTTCACGGCTGTTTCGAATGAAAACGCACGTGCGTACACGCGGCGGTGTGGGGAAGTGGACGCAAGAGGGCCGTAAAGAGAAGACTCCGAAAACGAAGTAAAGGGGAGATTGGCGCGTAATTTTAGAAACGTCCGCAAACGTAAAGAGACGCCATACGCTGAGGGCGAAGATGGTTTAATAATATACACGAATGTCCAACTGGCGTGAATGCGATAATAAACGATTTGACGTGTATGAGCGTGCATCCTGATACGATACGACATTCCTAACGAACATTGAGAGATTATTATCGTTAGAATCTTTAACAGGAAGTCGCAAGAGGGTGCTAACTGGAGACTCCTATGATCATCCATTCTTCTGATCTTCCGTTTGCGAAGTGCGCTTGTTTGGCGCACTTGGCGTTTATGATAATTTATAGGGGAACGTGAGAACAGACGCGGGAATAATGAAGAATCGTGGCTGTTGGCTTTGTGAATAAACTATATAGACTATATATATATATATAATATGATAACTTTGGATTTTTGCTTCGAATTGAAACAATGATAGGAATTTTTAAATACGCACCAATTATTCTGGGTGCCGTAATTTGAGTAGAATAACCAAGTGGCTTTAATTATTTTGAACTTGTATTTCGTACTGACATGTATGTAACTATAAAGTACCCTGTCCGTTAATCGAAAGTATTATGTTACGATTTCGCTTTGCAAGTCATTATTTCGGAAATAAAATATTCTACTTGGTTTCTATTGAGGAGTATCTGACCAAAGTCCTGGTTATACTTCTACTATTCAAATTGCGAAAGATTGTTTTACAGATAAAGCATATTTGTATGAACATGTAAATGAAACGAATATTTATAATAATCCAATTGTACTAAAATCTCCAATGATGTTTCGCTCGAGAGTTCCAGTCGATTATAACTTTCAATACGGATATTCTCTCACATTAATTCTTCTTCAAACATCCACCGACAATACTACAGTATAGACTTCTTTCTTTGATACTAATTGAAAAGCTGAATCAGTCCACAAACATTCCAAGCGAGCTTAAAAACAGGTCAACGCGATTTCCCAGCGAGAATTGAAGCGATGAAAAAAATTTCAACATAGTGGTATTCCCTTTCTTGTTACCGGGCGTTAAACGTCGGTGTAGAAATATAATTTTCCTTGTATTGTTCGGCTTCCCCCATCATTATTCCCTATCCTCGTGCAAAATGTGTGGCAAAAAACGCGACGCTCCCATTCTATTCACCGGGCGATCCTGTTTACTCTTTTTATCGAAGACGTTTGTTCCCTGTTCGGTGTACAGCGCCGGTTTTCGGAACTGCGAAAGAGGGAATAATATATTTCAGCCGCGTCAGAAGCAGTGGCCCAGGTTCGACCGTTGCCGGATATTACCCCGCGAACCGCATTCTCATATCATTCCACCGCATTACGGGCTCGCCTACACGCGTAACGGCTGGTGTTGCTTGTAAAAATCTTGCAAAAGTACCGAAGCGAACGAAAACTTCGAGGACCGCGGATCATTGGCCACGCCGCGACTATCGTTCTGAGAATACAATTCCAACGATTGCCGGAACGTCAAAATAGTTTCGAAACTGTGGGTCGCAGTTGTGGCGCAGAGGTATGGGCGCGGTATTTTTGCGATATAACCCGGCCGCGCGGCTGGCCTTTTTATTGGGATACTTTGGAGAATTCCGGATGGAGCACGTTTCGCGAGGCCCGAGTGGCGCACGTGCGTTTCCTCGTTAGAAACAACCATGCTCCCCGACGTTTGCACCGTTGAATTTCAGGGAGAAAAAGTCGGCGTCCACGGCCGACAGACGCGACGAGCAGAACTCCGACAGAGAGAATTCGAAACGAGGAGATTTTCGACGCGGTCAATGTGTTTGTTGCTTTCGTTTTTTCGTTTAATCCGATTCGGAAACGACGCGGCCGAGAATGAAGTAATCGTTTTAATTGCACGCATCGGAAATGTTCGTTATTAGGTTTGGTATTGAAATTTGTTCTGTCGCGCCGAACAGTTATGCACGTATAAACTTGGGGAATAAATTTCACTTTTATGCGGCGTGGATATGTAGTTTTCGAACGAAACTCGGCTGGTCTATTGTATTGCAGAAACGGGTGGGTCGTTATTAACGTTAGTGTATTAACACTAGAACTACCGATAGATTTTTGTACCATTTAGGTAGCATGCGTTAGACAGATTAAGAACGCGAGAGTCGTTGAGTGAACATTTAATAGTACAATTGTCATTCTGTCTTACTAAAAGTCATCATAAATTTCTACAACGATACCTGTATGTTGATAATGTAAAAGAAATAATCTGAGACTAGTCAGTTCGCTTGCTTGGTAGATCTAGCGTTAAATATGAATTAATTATTTGCTTAGTTCAATTGCCCTCTACGTCAAATGCAGCACTATTTAGCCGAGGCTTTATGGCGACATGCATAATTTCGAAACTGGATGAAACTTACCCTAAAACATTTTAATATCTTTTATTTCATCCAGGGAAAATACTACACTTTAGATTTAGATACATTTACTAACTAAATGAAGAAAAACATTTGTCGAAAAGCAAGAAGAACAAACGAAACTTCTTTCGATTTCCCCGGCAAGACTAAAAGCAAGAGTTCCAGGAAAACATGGTTGCTTGATTATCTAATTCAATCTTTTAAAAAGGCACCCTGTGCCAAAAAGGACAGTTTCAGGAGGAAAGAAACTTCTTCATTATTTTGTCATCGGCGCGATGGTAGATAAGAAATTGCGAGGCATACATCATTCGATAGCGAATCATCGAAGGAAGAGCAGACGTGCGTAGTTTAAAGGGTTGCATTTCCCACGAACAAATATTTTATTCGCGGTTTCAAACTGTTTGGTGGTAGAACGCTCGTCCAACACGACAACGGTCGTTTCTTTTTCTTCCGCCGGTTATAACTACGAGAGGAAATATAACAACGCGGTTGTTGCGGTAAAACATGCTTTGCTCGGACGTTATCAAAATTCCATCCATCTTCTTCTTTCGCGAGCAGCTGGTCCGCCGCTCTCTTTTCCCCGTGTCTCTCTCTCTCTATCTCTTTCCCCCTTTCATGTCTGGTAACCTGAACACAATAGGAATCGTGTTCCCACGGCTTTTTCGTGGAAACACGAGACCAGGATGAGAAACCCTGTGCATAATTCGGCAGAAAATCTCGCGAGAGGGTGAAAACCACTACCGATGTTCGAATATCCGGTGGTTTTCTTGCAGTCGAGGCGCGTTAATTAATCCCCTTTCAATTAGGGGCCACGCCCTTCGTGCCTCGGCGAAATCCCAAGGCGCGAAAGGTAATGTCCACGGGAACACTCACTTACCTCTGCGGGACGGTCTTGCTCGACGACACCGTTCACTTAGTTCCAGGTTTGGGATCGTAATAATCGAGGTTACGAGATTCGATTTCGTGACCACTGGTGGGAAGTGTTCGGGCTGATGCTCTTGTCAACGGTAGAACTATCGGTGTTTGCGGAAGTCAGTAAGCAAGAGGAGCGAAGCAAGATACGCGTGCGAACATCCTTTATATTTTCCTCGATCAAACTATTTGACGTATCTTGGCCTTTTTGTATCTAAGATAAACTTGTACGAAATGCATAGGAGCTTGCAATAATTAATTCCAATTCACTTGGGTGTTAGGCGAATCCTCTGAGCTCGTGCACTTCGGAAATTGTGGCTCGATATAATTTTTGTTGAATCACCTGGCCCTGTTCGTTCATTAATAAACCCCGACTGTGAGAAAGTATCAATCAAGGGGCGTGAAATCAGTGGAAGGGGTGGAATATTCGGGTTTCATGGTAGCTTACATTTCAAGCTCAAATTGGTCAAGGGGAAAGTAGTTCGTTAATAAGAAATATTCCGAGAGCCATTATATTTCATGTGCAGACCGATGAATCGCTTTATTCACCTTCATCGTACAACCTGCCTGTCTGTAAACGCCGCAAGGGCAATACTTCGTAAGTCAATAAACGCAACGATCCTGTTCTAGTCAATTTTCGAGACCTGTGACAATTTCAACGTTAATTGAGAGACGTTGTTGTCACCGCTCGTATCGGGAGCAACCTATTGGGATTTCATTGAACGGTCATCGAGGACATTGATGTTAGTTCTAATTTGACACCGTCAAGTCAACTCGACCGCGATTCCTGTGTACAGATGCGCGAGAGATTCGCGGTACGGGCGTATGCACCACAGACGCGTTAAAAATTCCCTCCGCTATAAGTAACCTTCGTCGTTAGTTCAACGACAGTGGAGTTCCCGTGACGGGAAAATGTCCAGTAATTCCGGTGGGGTTTCCTCTTAACGGCCCAACATACCGCCGTTAATGTTATCAGCAATTACAAACGTTCCATGAAAGGTTAACCGAACGCTAAATGAACGTATAGGTTGTCGCTAGTTATTGTTACATACGTAAGAGAGTTCTGTTGGATACGTGTAGTTTTACTTCAAACAAGCGTTAGCGAGTTTCCAAGGCGATGCAGAATCGGGGAAACGCGGCCCCCGAAAAGCAGGTTTCCGGAAAGGCAAATTTCTAATAGACAAATTGGAGTTCCCCAAGAATAACGTTGAGATATTCGCTAAGCAATTATCACGCCGTTAATAGGATCACCGTGACGGTGAACGTATTTTCTTGAACCCCAAAGCTGAGTTTATGTCGCTTAACGGGCTATAGTCAATGTTTGCTATACGAGCGTGGCACGTATACCCTGTTCTTTTATGGCCCGCCTACAAATGGATCCAAACTTGTACAGCTGGCAGAGAAGGGGCGGCTGTTGGGAACTAGGGGAACCACGAGGGTTCTTATGAGAATTAGTCTGATGAAAGATTTGTAGGCACTCAAACAGGAGAATGGACATCGAATGATTGTAGTTTATCTCTGCCTGATTAATTTTATTTGGCGAAGTAAGCCGATATCTTGTCAATATTGTTCATTTATAGGGTGCAGGTAAAGACTTGTAGATATTAAATATGTATAAAGGGCTGTTAACTCGGTTAAAGTATAATGTTTCTTACCTTACTTACGCTGTACAATTTTTATTCATTTGTATTTTGTTCATATTTGTCACGGTATTTTCGTAGAGAAACAACCTTGACTTGAATTTTATTCCTGTTTAGTTATTCAGTTATACCTGGAAAGCTTTTGATTTATTTAAATTAACAAAATCGCTGAAGTTACTGGTTCTGTTATTAGATTTGTTATTAAATGATCTTGTTCAAAGTCCTGTCGAAAATCTTTATTTAACTTAACTCCTTCAAAGTCATCATTTAATAATAATAAAATTTTATTTTTATTTACACCGCGAAATAAATCGAAGAAGCTGCTGCGATGCAATTTCGCAGACGCAAACAATATATCATTATTATTAATACGAGACTCTTTGTCCCTCGTGGAGTTTTTTCCAAAAAAGACATATGTGATCTAACAAAAAAAGGTGGCCAGTATGTCTGGAAGCAATTATATACGTGAGCGTTGTTGGTAACGCATCATACGGTTACTTCCGGTATCGAAGTGTTTTACGGCTGAGATCCAGCACATGTAGATCAGAGACTTCAAAGCCCCCGTTTCGATTTAATCTACCACGTAATACGTTAGTGATAAATAGTTGAGGTGTTAAATGAGAAACCTGCAATTATCGTGCTTGGCTTGCAATGTTCGAAACAAAGTGGCAAAAGAGAATCTTGAACAACAATAATACTATAATTTGTGCATGTATTACCTAATTAAAAAATGAATAAAAAGATTTTTTTTACACCTAGTAGAATCTAATAAATGTTCAGATCCAAATATTTAAATTTTCCTATTAGAAATTGCATTATATGAAAGATTAATTTAACCAATACATTAGATTTTTATTATGTTTTAAATTTAGATATTAAGTACATTGCTCCGCGAACTTTCTTCCAATAATTTCAATTGTTCTGAGAGTACATAAATTCGCATAGCGGTGCTTTCTGCTCCAAATTTCCAATAAGAATGATCAGGTGAATATAGCGCTGTATTTAAATCTCTTCCCAAGGAAAGTTTGGAGAATTTCACGCGGAAGATCTTTGTTTTCGCGCAGCTTGCCTTGAATAGAAGGGGGTAAGCCACTCGAAGTACCGGAACAGAAAATCGCTCGGTTCTCGTTCGAGTTTCGCTTTTGGCTCCACGCTGATTATGAACTCCGATACACCCTTCCAAACTGCATATTCTGATTAAAACAAAAGGATTGTTACCCACCTCCTCCTTTCACTTCCATTAAATAAGCCACGCCCTTCGTGGAACGTGCCCCGAAATTTCCATTCGAACTTGCCAAATTGTTGATCAAATTAAACGCCTTTATACAGCTCGATCCAAGTGATTGGACTGTCTAATCCCACTGGCAACACCTTTGGAACTCACGGGTAATTGATTTTACCGGCAGCTCCAACATTCACGATCCGTTCAAACTTTTTACACACCTGGTCCCGTGTGCATCGATCAGACCGTGTTTCGCCTAGGAGTAGAACTCACCTTAAGTGGTAGCGATTCTCCCCAAACCCGTTTCCCCGGGAAGCAAACCGGGCAACAGGGCGAGTAATGGAGCGACGAACAGGAGATCCGTGAGATCGGGAATGAAAGGGATAATTAAAAAAAAAAATAGAAAGAAAAAAGATAGAAGAAAGAAGAGGAAGAAACGAAAAGAGAAAATGACGGAATAGACGATCTCGGTTGGCCGTAAATCGTAGCACATTTCGGGATAGGCTTCTCCCTGAATGGAATTCGCAGAATACACCCTAGTCAGCCATGGCAACGTAGATTATAAAGTATGCAAATATGCGGGGGATGAAACGAGTGGGTGGAAAAACGGGGCAAGAGATAGTGGGGGGACACGGTGAGATTACAAGTATGATAAGGGCTGGTACAGCAAGAGGTGAAAGTGGAGGAATAGCAAGTGGTGTAAATCCAATTTGCGCAACATCGGGGGTTACAGCATTTCATTCATTAGCCCTTATTAGGCTGCATTATGCAAAAATGAGTTAACCTGTACAGCCGGCCGGAAATTAGACGGGCATGCTCTTTTCCCGTCTGGAACGTTGCAAGTCTTGCGTTAGATTTTATAAGTGGGTCGATGATTACTAAGGATTCCAGCACAACACGTTTTTTGTATCTATTATTAACAGGATAGTATACGTCTTATTGTATAGATAATTGGTATCTATCTATCTATGACATGATATGTATAATAAACTGATATATTTCTATGTGCCCTAGCCCATAGAAAGAGTACATAGCAAGAGATAGTAAGTGAATTTTGGGCGATGAAATGAATCAACATGACATTTATGAGGACGCCTCTTTTAGCTTATTGAAATATGTTAAGAATTCGTGTTGTATAATTTCAGCAGCCAGTGCGAAAGTTCGCATGTAAATGTGAGGCTTTGAAATATCGGATTCTGAACAACTTTAATTTGACACGCATTGAAGAATTGCGAAGTAATTATTCTTTCGTGTCTATTACATATTAACAGTCTTATATCGCGAATAAACTCATAAATAATAAATATGTTGATGTGGAAAGTGAATTAGGAAGATATATTCTGGCTTCCAAATTGAATAAAACGATATTACATTAAAATGTTTGGTGGAAATCAAGAAACGGCAACATTAATATCAATTATTCCTGTCGGATCACGTTTGTCTCCAATAACTTATTATAATGAACAACGAGTCTCTTTGTAAATAAAAATGTGTTAATATATTGAAAGGGAATCGAGCAAAAGCAGGATATTCTCTAATTATGCACAATGGTATGCGTTATATAGAAATGAATCTTGATTTCATTATTCTCAGAAACTCAACCTCGTCTGAAAATAATTTATTTCACATTTTTCACTTGTTATATTAGATATTTGAAAAATTGGTTTATGAACGATGTATATCTAATTCATATATTTCGTGTTATTATTAATTGTTTTAGTTTAACAATACGCAGAACTCCCAATGTGGAAACACGTAGCCAAAGTCAATGTTTAATACATAATAAATTACTATGTTCTTATCATTCGCTTTTCACTTACTGAAATATTAAACTTCGGAAGCATTTAAAAGTTGTAAGAGTATAATCCGGCTGTACTTTAAACTTTGACAGAATGAAATGAATTTCCATAAAAAGTATAATTACAGCGTTAAAGTGCTGTCTCGACCCAGTTCGGAACGTTCAATACTTGTCTGGTTCGGTATGGTATAAAGAACAAAATACAAGTATGTAATCTCGGGAGATAACGGTGTTGGGAATACACAGTAGTTTCCGATGTGTACCTTGTTCCTTTTGGAAAGAAGAAGACAGGCAGTCCTTGTTGGCTGAAAATATCGGTCAATTAAGGTAGTCTATCGTGAGATTCTCTAGCAAGTATACGTGCCTTACGTTCGACAATGTGGATCTTACAGACATCAATGTTCTTTAATAGAAAAAAAATGATTTACTTACTAAGTCTCGTCTTTATAATTTTCAATAATGCCCCCAATTGAAGCAATCGTACCTGGGAACAACATCGTCCATTAATTTTATGCATACATATATGTTTCGGTAAAGTATTACAATTAGCATTCCGAAAAATCTAATGAAAGTGTCTGAATTAACGCATGCTCCCCGGTGAATTATTAATAGTTCCATTTTCGTGTATTCCAAAGAGTTTCCTTTTTAAACGAACGGTATATTTTTCTCCAGCCGTGCTCATTCAGTACTACATATAATTACATTCTCGTGGCCACTCGTAAAGCGTTTAGCCTGCTGTAGAACTTATATAGCCCCATCAGTGCGCTTTGCAGCAGCAACCTCACAAACGGAATTTCTAAATCATTTAGTTCGCGCACACGATCGTGTGGTTTATGTTCCTTCTATTTTATATTACCAGTAGACTCGTTTTCCAATGCTGTGTGCCAGGGCAGATTTATTCCCTAAGGATACCTGGTCTTATAAAGCGTGGACTTTTAATTTTTTACTGCCATCGCTAGTCGGCTTTCAGTCTAAAAGAAATATCGATGTGACACTATTTCTGCATATCTGTAGTTAAAAGTGTTTACGTTTTAATATTGGAGGGCAACAATTAAAGTTGGTGATTGTACAATTGCAGACATGTCTTTAACGAGTATCGGTCACACGAAAATATGAAAAGTAAATTAAATAATCCATAAGGAGAAGAAAGGTGCACATTATTATTAATTTATTATACAAAATGTGGATATCCAATGCTGATAGGAAAAGTATAATATGTATCGTCATACTATATGTATGTACGTACATATATTCCAGTCGAATTGTGTAATTTTTTTCTGAAGAGAAAGTCGAATTGTGCACAACAATTGGCACCGTCATATTAAACTTTCCTCTACCCTGCCGTTTCTCTTTTTAGAATCATCAAATTTCCCGGCAAATGTTTTGTTCTTGTATAACTCATAAAACATCTTTAAAGCTAAAGTACACATAATACGGTAGCAGTATGTAACTCCTGTATGTATATTTGAGGACCCTAGAATTCAAAACTTGAAAATTTCTTCTGCCAGGTTCCAACGTAACGTGGCATGCATATTTTAATGCAGACAGTTTACGCTTAGCCCTCTTGCAGCAGAATAAATTTATATTTATTCATTAAAATTTTTAGTTAATTGTAGCGTAGAGTTTATCTATTTATTATTAGACAAATGTAAGACAAATCTACGTACCTACGTAAATACAATCTAGTATACTTGCTTGGGCAATTATGCAGTTCATTGACATATAGCTTTCCTCCCAAAAAATTGTTTATACACTGACATCTACTTATATTTTAAGGATCACCTCCACGTTTCATCTAACTTTAAAGTCTATACAGCAACGCTTACGGTACTATTTACGCAACGATTTACATTCCAGGAATTCTGATAAACGCCATTCATTGTTACCGCTCGAATATTTAAATCTGTTGTTCAGTTTGACATCTTTATATTGTACTTGACGTGCGCTCGCGTGTGCGTATATTTCAAACGTATTAGATATATCACGAAGATAGAGGAATAGAAACGACACGGTACGGCGCACGTAGCGAAATCGTTTGCAATCGGAGAAACGATCGTTTCCCAAGAGGGTAAGAAGGGGCGACGATGTCGACCTCATTCCACGCATACCACAAGTCGTACTTTGTTATCGAAGTAGTCGATTCTCGTCGCTGCAAATTGACCAGTTGGAAAAAAAAGCTGGCACGGTTCATAACTGCAATTCTATGCCTCTAACGTTCCAAGCACGTCGTGTTCAAGATTTGCAATAACCTGCCCGTTTGTTTCCCCCGATATTATGCAGTACACTTAGACTATCTTGATAAAAAAAAGAACGTACCAGATATTTATTATCACAGCCTGCTCGGAGCATGGAAAAGGAGCTCCAAGGCTGCAAAATGCAAAAATGGTACATGGAAAGCTTCTTTTATTGTTTTTTTTATTTTCATTATATAGCTAGACACTTTACAGGTTACTAATTGTAGTACGGGATGTGTCGGGAACAATGGTATTTAAGCTGCAAATATGTAGAAGAAGATCCGTCTTTCAGTGTTTCTTATGAACAGTCACTTTATATCTCTGTAGTAAAAAAAAATTGAGATTCATTGTTCCTTGTCCATATATTATTTACTACTATAATTTTAACAAATTATTAATTTCACAACATATATCTAATACGTTCGGCAATAATATTTATCACGTAGCTTCTGGCCTAACGCAATATAAATTTGAAACTACCGTAGAACAGCAATATTCAACAATCGAAATAATATTTCCAAGTCATTTACTTTATCTTCATGCAAATTGATACCTGTAACTACGAGACAAGTTTCATGCATTAATTAATAGAGTGAGTACCAAGTGGGACGCATAAAGCTTGCATATTGTTAGTCGATCGCAAATACAGTCTTCCGAAAACTTTACCTCGAACTACGTACATACACTTTGTCGAAATTAAAGCAAGACCATTCCAAGCTTTGCGGTTAACCACAATACGATATCTATTGGAATGGACAATACATTTTCCGAATACTTTTAGCGGTGTAGCGTGCTAAACACAAGTATTTCGAACCCTCGGCGAACAGTTGGGGCCCCAATCTTATTCAACTGAGAACATTTCGCGGTTCAATATCGAAAGTAGTACTCGTACGTACCTACCCTCTTCACACCCGCAACGAGAAACGCCATCGACATAAGTGCAAATCCGTTTCCCGTTTCCGCTGTACTTAATTAACACCTTCTTTCGCATTTTCCCGACCTTCGACCGTTACCTTAAAATGCACGCTTTTTGCTGCGTGCTCGTTACCCAGAAGCCAATACGGCGTAAGAAGTAATTAACGTAAATACTGCAACGGACATCGACTAGTTATCGTTGTTCACGCAAGTTCGATGCTTTCTGTTCGGTATACCTGGCGGATATCTCGTTTGGATCCTAGTAAGTAGTTATTTCGTGAGAGTGGTCGAAGGTCGATGATAACATTAGCGGAATAAAAGTTTCATCGTTTATTACGTTTTTCCCGTGGTTCTAGTCCGGAAAATCACGCGGTATTCCTGGAATTCTTTACATTTTTGTTCTGTTTTCACATTCTCCGTCCGTGCATCGTAGACTTTATTAAGTAAAGGTCTTTATATTCAAGAAATAATGCAAGGCTACACAGAAATGATAATAATAAAACCAATATTGTGCATGTATAGTAGGTATGTATATATGTGAGGATTACAATTGTAATTGTTTCTCTTTTAACAAATGGTCGTACAGGAAGTACTGAAATTCTCAGAATGTCAAAGATAAAGGGTGTAACTTGTACACAGGTATAATTACAAAATAATCATTGAACATTAAATTTCATTGGGAATAAATAAAATGAAATATCACTTCATTGGGGTAAACTATAATAGAAAAAGTTAAAACAAATTACCTTTAAATTGCGGTGTTATTTAATTAAAACAATCTCCTTTAATTAGTTCGCTCGAACTTCTTAACAATACAAACCGTAGAAATATTGCAAACCAGCGGTGATACAACGTTCGTACAATAATCGAATGAAAACATTATTCTTCATTTTCAAATGTTGTAGTTTCAATCTTTTCAGACTGCGCCCCGGAATAGCCTGTGCTCGAAACTTCAGAACAGTTCGATAAAATGTGACTAATTGTACTAACGAAGTACTTGCATCGAACTACGAAGACGTATCTTTATTATAGGGCCAAATGATTTTTCCCCTGTAGCTGTCGGCTGTTCTATTTATAAAAAATAGGAAGTAACCAGATACTCGAAATAAATTTTCCAGTTCGTTGCGCGATGCATCGCAATTCGAAACGAGCAGAAGGTACGAGCGGAATTTTAACCTTCCCAGATGTGGCAGCTCGTTCCTCCGACACGCCCTGACTACTTACGCTCTTCCGGGCAAACAGCAAGGCGGCAAGGCCAATCGGGAATGATTTAACGCCATGCACATAAAAACAGAACGGTTTACATAAGTACGTCGTTGTCATTCTCGGTAGGGGGAAACTTTTTCGATCCCTTCGTGATGCCTCAAATACCAGTGGTTTCTCATTAAGATTTCTTGTTAGCGCCGTCGTATATACTACATGTATGCATATGTACGTAGTGGTAGAGGGCAAAGACGCACACGCGTGTACTCTGAAAAGAGTGTACCCTTTTTGCAGAAAAGATGACAACGTGTAAATGAGCCAAACAATTTTTATTTCGATAACTGTGACTGTTTCATTGCTCCAATTCTTGTACATATCTCAGAACATGAAAACCGAGGTTTTCATTGCGTCAAACAAATATCGAAGCACGCTTCATCTGGCACGCGAAGTATCCGTAATTTGATTACAATGCTATATCTGGTAATCGATCAAACAATTTACGTTTCTACCGTCCCCTTCGGGGACGTTTTTACAGTGGAACTTTAGAAAAGAGATTGAAAGGAAAGCTAATTGAAAAGAAATTGAAAAGTAATACCGCTACCATTCCATTTCTTTTTCAGCGGCCTCTTTGCCTCGCAGCGGACGAGTTTTACGTTGAAAGTGTTTTCGAAGGGAACCGTACCGCGGTATGCAATGTAAATTGTTTCATCGATCATCAGATACATCTTCGTGACGACGTGTCCGTAATCTAAATTGCAAAAGCGTGTTTCAACCGTTTGAAAAATCGGGGCGACTGTGCAGGTGTACGTGTCGAAAACTGCCGTGCCATACGTATTACGTGGCTCGATATACAGGACCAATCTCGTTCCACTCGTCCATGCGTGCTCGGGAAATAATGAAATTTGTCCACAAAACAAAACCAAAAAAAAAAAAAACTTTACGCGAACAATGGCCGGTTGAACCGCTAAAAGACGCGAAGAACAAGCGTTGGCTCTAAACGCTTTTCCACGTCCCCTTTGTTCTCAAGTCCATGACATATGTTTCGAACCCTTGAGGCCCTTTCTGAATCACGGCTGTAGTGCTAACGGTGGTTGAAGTAAAAGGCTCAAGGCACTAGGTCACAGCCGATGTGGCATTCAAATGCTGAATCTCGACTGGAGTTTGCTTTATTGTTAGCCCTGGCTGAATATTTTATCGGGCGGTTTTTTTCCCAGCGACAGGAAAGTTTCGCGGTAACATTGCTTGTGCAAATATCTTCGAGCCACATTCGTTCGGCTACGACTTACAGATCTTGCCGCCTATATTTAACAAGACAAACGAACTTTTTCATAGTAGATATACATATATATATATATATATTTGTGCCACCGGCGCGGGGGCTGCTTATCTATCTGTTTGCTCAAACCGATCATCCGTCAAGATCTCCTGGAAATCGTTATTCAAGTGGCCGATCGGTGTTCTTGGTCTAGAAACGAGAACAGAAGTTTGTCTTCGCTCAAGAGATTACCATAAATCAGTTCCCGACCTCGTCAATGGCTTTTAAAAATATCGCGCACCCACGAGAACGGTTTTGGGTGGAGTGCACCGGAGCACACAGAACCACTCGACGTTCTACGATCTTAACGTGTTGCCATAAATACGTCGTCACGATTTGTGAAAGCGGTGTCGCTTTTAGAAAAACTCACCCTATCAGCTCTAGTACAAATTTCTTTTTTTCTCTCTCGCTCTCCCTCCTCCACACCCTCGCTCATCTTGCCAAGGAAGACGCGCACGAGTAATTGCTCCGCATCGCATTTCTCGCGTGGTTCGTTTGGGCATCAGTTACCGCCGCACGATCTGGTACGAGTGAGGAAAAAGGAAGGTGCCATTGTGTTGGCCATTAATTTATTTAAACTGTACACCGGGAAGTAAAATTTACGAAGGAAACGTACGTAGGTATATATATTGTAGCCAGTGTACCCGTAGAATCTATGTACGGCATATGTATACACGTAACGTCGGCAGTTTAATTTTTCTGCGGAACAATTTATACTGCTTCCTAGCCCGAAGTGTATTACATTTCGTATGTAACGAATCCAAATTCTCGTCGATTCGTTTCACGCACTGCTTCGCCGTTTTGGAATATTTTTTTCCTATCGTTTTTATGTACATGGAATGACTCTATTCTTCTCGCTTCTCTTTTTTTTCTTCAAAATCGTACGTTACAATTTGAAACACGCTGATTAAAAAATGGTTGCTCGCAGCACGCTGTCGGGTGCATATATTTTTCATGTCATCGATGAAATTGTAGAGTGGGACAATTCGTGTCATCGTTGCACGTTTTAATCGGATCTGCGCGTACCAATATTTATTTCGATATATCTATATTCCGATATGCCCAGCAAAATCGCACACTCACTCGTCACAATGAAGCAAAATTGTCACAATAGAGGAAACTGGGCACCGAAATGGGAAATTTCCGGAATCGATTTTCAGAATGTCACGGCGACAATTCGTTCGTCTTCTATTTTACCACGTTTAATTGGAAGTTGCTTTCACCTAAATTCATACTCTCATCTGGCAGAAGAACGCTCCAATTAACTCGACTCGTTATTATTTCGTTCCCGCCGTATCCAGCGCTCTCGCTGTCGAAAATGCTTAATATAATTGCGCGGCTATTTTGAATTCGACGCCGTAGTTGCACGCGCAAGCACGCATCTAGACGGAGTTACACAATTGCACGCGAATATTGCAATGCCGCGTTCCATTTCTTCTATTCCACGTTATTTTGCACGTTTTCTGCCCAAAGTCTGAAAAAGTTCATACAAAAAATGCAATTACTTTCTCCTTCGATATTCCGCGACGGCACATCATTATGTTTTGTCCTTTTAAAAGGGCATATAACTACTTGTATTTATAAATGGGAGAATGCGTTCTGCTCCTCGTAATCTTAAATCGAATGCAGCAGCCGAATACATAACACAGCGAAGTAAATTCGAAATAAGCGGTGATTTTTTTCAATCCCTGTGGACCTCTGTGAGTACAATTTTTATGGGACCGCTTTCTGTCAAAATAGAACAGTGGGATGGTAATGTCTGAATGGGATACGATGTTATCCTGCGACAATAAGCGGAGAATGTTGATCAGTGAACCGTTTAGTCTCCAAAGGTTTTTATCATAATATAAAAACAAGGGAGGACTTGAGAAAGCTTAGTAAGAAAATGTACGTAGCCATCTGTACCGCGTGCCATCGATTCTATTTTTCATATTGAAACGTAGAGAAACTTGTGATTTATTTGCGGTATTCTATTGCATAAATAATAGATCGTCAAAATTTGTATTACGCTTTCATTGACTGTTTCTAACAGAATGAGTTACAAGCAACATTTTCTTTATCTCGTTTATTAAGGATAAAAGAAACAGTGGAATTGGAATTTTCTCTTTTAATTATATAATCAGTACTTTGCAAGTATCTTGAATAATGTAATTGTTTGGAATCTGAAATATTTGACGAATTTGGTTAGCTTTGGATTTCTATCTTTTATAATCTCTGGCAACTTGCCTCATTTCTTGGTTCATTATTATCTTCTTTGAACCTGTCGGTGTAGTTTTGGATCCCAAATAACTACAGAAATCTTCTCAGTTCTGGACTTGTTCCGTGTCAATGATCGTCCTCATTCTATCTCTTTTGTGCGCGCAACTGTTTCCTAAAAGTTAATATTTCTTTTATTGGACTTTCTTCAGCTGCTGTCGGTATTGTTATTCGTTGAAGTACTACTTCATTAAACACTTCGTCAGTTTTACTAAGTTATCGCGTTTTAGTAGTTGCTCGTATGCCGCTGTGCACAAGACGACGAAAAATAAGCAGCGGATAGTTAATTGTCTCTGTAATTGCATTTGAATAATTTCTGTACGCATCATTTTCTGTTCACTATTTTATTAATGAACATTGATTACAACTTGTAACATTAATTATATGTAATGTGTCCTAGAATGTTATCTATCATCTGACTATGTTCAAGTTCAGTTATTCTGGCGACAATAAATTCCTCGACTGCGTTAATTATCGCAGCGTTTTTGTGATATATTTTACTGCGTCTGGAAATTACCCAGGTGCTAAATGCGGAAGAATCCATCACAGACAAATCAAAGGAGAAAAACAGAACGACGGAATGGCGTACTTGAGTTTAATTAGCTTCTACATGGGAGGTCTTCGTGAATCTGATAAACGACCTACAAGTGCGTCTGCGAAAATTTCAACTTCGCATTAATCTGAAAAACTAATACACACATCAATCCATGCTCTGAGGCTATAATCGTCTGCTTACAAATTATCTGCACCTTATCACAAGTCGTGAAAATCAATTTTGCTTTGCTCATACATTCAATCGCCATACTGTGATGAAATATGCTGCTCTTGTGTCATTATCGGAACACTAGATCACTGAAACAATGCGACAATTCTATCAATAACTACGAAAACTAGCTTCACGTCGATTAAATATTCCCTACTGGATTCATATCTCGCGATCTGTTCATGCAACACGGGACGTGCATACTTCTCGCGTGACACAAACATTCCACGCACCCCAATATTCTCGAAAAAAAGATACTAAACAGGTGTAATTTATCGCATTCGAAATACACCAGGGTGAAGTACACGTTTCATCGCACAGGCAGTTCATATTTGCAGCAAAAGAAACGAGAACAAAACTCCCACCTCATTATCGTCCATCAAATGCAACTTCCACGCCTTACATCACAATCCCCCCGCAAACTGCGCACGGCGCAACTCACCGTTAGACAACCAGAACATTCATTGTCGTTCACGACTCTGAAGTGGCCAAGTAACAACATGTTTGCACCGGAAGAAGCAAACGCAAGCATAGCGTGAGCGTTCGTCGGTCTCATTAAACAGAGTTTTGGATACCCAGCACGGAGTTGGTACGGAAAATGGGATAGGAATAAAGATAGAGGGTGCGCACGGGTGTGGGGGTATGGAAGGCGCGACAAATCAAGCACTAATTGCATCTGCATTATACTGCATCCGGCGCCAGTTCGCGCAAGTACAACAATTACGGACTTATCGTCCTCCAGCATGGCGACTCCGTGGAAGATCGATCAGTGCAAATACCACGGCGAGCCGGGATGGGGAGAGGAATTCTCGATGGATTAGCTCGGCCCTTCGCAAGGCGTTAGTATGCCTCTGGGCGTAGACAAGGCGAGCCCGAAGTTTCGATCGTTCATTAACGAGCCTTTTGCGCCCGTTACAGCCTGTCTACTGATACTAATTACTCTTTCATATTCCGTCAGATACATTCTACCGTATACCATGGCGAGTCCCTGACAAATGAGTATTGGGTGTCTCGCGAGAAGGCGAGCACAGTCGACTTTAAAATCATGCGGATTCGGTTGTGAGCGAATTTCTTCCTTTTTATTTATAAATTTTGGAGACGGGCGCGAGCTTATTTCGAATCAGTCTACTCAACTTGCCTCTATTTCTTTTAGTGAGCGGGAGGGCGGTTATTTCAACATTATTTTGAGTCAATAGTGCGGGATACAAGTTCGTGTAGCAGAACGTGAATTTGTAACAACCTAGACGGCTAACGAAGAGATATGAAGTATGCTTACAGCTTTTTTAAACGCGTACCTGAAGCTTTGGGACGAGCATGACGAGGTGGGAGTACGTTTTCCCCTCGAATTGCGAACGTGTTTTAACACCTTGTCTTACACTAACACGTGTTACCCGTGTTACAAACTTGTATTAAGTGTTACACGAATTAAGTGCTCCAAACTGTATTTTCAGATTGTTAGATTAGATAGCTGCGAACTTTCATTTCCTGTCGAACCCAAAAATAATTCCGCTCGCACCGATTTACTTGTTCACGGCCATAAACTAAGTGTCGTCCATCAATATTCGAACCCAAGAAGTTCCGAGATAGTTGCACGCAGCACCGAAAATTCGATACGAAGATAACATACTAGACAACAGTAGAAGTACTCAATAATTGATACGCGCGTCTAAGACGGCCAATAGGAGGGCAGCAGATTCTCGAGTAACGAGGGTTCACCGGCCATTTCGTCTTATTAATTATTCCCCGGCCTCTTTATTGCCCCCCGTAAGCTGTCCCGGGGCAAGCTAGTTTTAGTGGAATACACACGGATACGTTTGGGCCATGAATGCAGATGACTTGGTCCGTGAATCCTGTATGGAGGCGAGTTTGAATAATGCGAGATGGAGCGTAAAAGAGCGTGCGTAGGCAACGCTCACGAGGGACCTGGTTTCGGAGTGGCCGCGTGACGGCAATCAAATGGCCAACATTTCTGGCGAGCGTGTTGGTCCGTTGGCCAGGTGCCTTTGCGATAGATAAACGGGTATCCCTTCTGCGTATTATTCTTGTACCTCTCCCTGCATCCACGTTGCACCCCTTTCAACCCTCCGCACTCGGAGGCGCTTTCACGGTCAGCCACTTGACGAGGCGGTCTACGCACGCGTCTAATTAAATATTACTTTAGTCTGGTTTCGCGTCGCGGAACTTTGATCCTCATTTCAATGCTTCAGAAACGCGGTTGCCTGAAATAAGAATTCTAATTTGCGAAAATTGTTCAAGCTTTCGCACGACCTTTGATGTTCCTTTGCAATAAATGGCGACCGCCCGCAACATTTTCCTTGGGCGGGATTATTTGTTGAAATATTAAATTCAGCAATCCCGCGTTCAACGTTATTTATCGTCTTAATCAGTTTGAAAGTTCAGTGAAAATGCAACCTACCAATTACCGGTAATAAAAGATTAAAGACGATATAATACGGTAATAAGTAGTAAGCTTCTTTCGTGGAGGCGGGGATTTGTAAATTTGCCTTTTATGTTGCGTAGGATTTCTTGTTTACATTATGCTGTTGGCAGAAGTTTCGCAAACATTTATTTTCTTCGGCTCTGTACTATGGCTTTTTTCATAATTCCGGAATGAATATGTTACTTTAATAGCTCGCAACGTGGGGAGGCATGTTAATGAAATGAATTTTAATTGCACGCACACAAGCAAATAGATTTTCATAACTGGTATTTAATACCGTACGCGATACCTGTATCATTAAACATTACAAGACTACAAGGTTTCATTGAAAATGATCAGACAATTCGTGGATGCTTTCTGTCACGCAATAGAGATAAAAATTGTCCTACGATTTATCACTGAAAATAAATCTTTGTTCACCCTTGGAACAGTTTTGCATAATAAGCACAATATATGTATATGCAAATAATAAATATAAACGGACCAGCTGCATTACAATTTTACTATACAACATTATCCTTATAGATACCTACCTAAATTTCGAGGATTGTTTTAAAAAGAACGCGTGCACAAATTATTTTGCAAGCAGACATAAACGAATTTACAATAGATAAGATATTTATTTCTATCTCGTGGAATAGAAGGTGTGCGTGGCAAATAAGGCAAATACGTCGATTGGACAAGTGAATTGGTTTTACAGAACCAGCATCTTTTCCGACCATTGGTTAACATAGCCAGCTTGTTTGTGTGGTTTTGGCGTGTCCGATTTCCATTTCACGGCACTTAACGATGCATTTATGTCCAGTGGTGACGTCCGAAATATTGGCATTGCAGATACAGTATTTACATCGCTACTATATACAGAGAATGCGAATTGCCTGTTCGTATCCGTGCAGGTGACTGGAACGGTTAACATTATTGACCATTGTGCATTAGTAGGTCGGCATGTTAATGATAACAGGTGAAATGATGTTTTCGTGCGAAGGCGAACGTTTCAGGAACTAGTAAGACTAATTGATAGTGACTTCAGTACTTTAGTGCTGATTAGGAGCTTCTTGTATCGAATAAATGAATTTTCGTGGACGCAGTGATAAATGTTCCGTCTCTGGGAAATCTATGTATTTCATCGGTGTCATCGGGGAAGAGGTTGACAGCCTTGATAGACAATTAACCGGAGGACGAGTGGTATGGTATTTAAATTTTTGTAGCCATAGAATGCCGTTTTGCTCTAAATGGATTATTGCCGCAATTGAAATGTTGATTTCTGTCTGTGCAAGTATTAACTGCGCAAATTACTGGAAGCCGTGCTTCTTTTAAGCCCGTTAAAGGTTATTTATGACTGAAACAAATTCAGCGCGATTAATCAGGAAAAAACGAACTACATGCTCACTCAGTTGGTTAAATCTTTAATCATTTTATGGACTTTTATTTAGTGGGCAACAATACTTTTTCATTTTATTTCAGTTTTATACTTTGATACATCATTTTATACATAATTATTCTTACGTAGCATCATTTCATCAGTATTGCACGAAGAAAATGCTGCAACGATTTTCAAGAAAGTAATATTTCTTATCGATTGATAATGTCCTTCAGAAATATTTAATGACAATTTTAATTTTAATTTCGTACAGATTAATATACATATTTCCAAATACTACAACTGCCTTTCAGACGAAGCAAGGCATGATTAAAAGGAATAGTAATAATTGGAGCACCTAAAAAAACTGACTAAAAAAACTGAATGCTTACACATTACATTCTTCAATGGATGTGATCATGAAAAATCGTAAAAATTTGAAAATGTGTACGCCATTTCTTTACCATCGATCTGATGGTTAAAAAATTTCAAAGCACTATCGTCCACATTTTAGTACACATTATAGAGTCACGTTGCCTAGCATCTACATAAATGTCTCTCAACTTTCCACGGCGCGCCGCGGCGGAAGAATCGACATTTGTCACTCCGCATTTCTTTGTCAAATTTGTTACGACCACTAGTTACCTACATACCATAATACATACTGAATACATAGCTCGGTACAATTATTCATTGAAGTGGGTCGCGATTCGAACTCGCAGCCGTGCTCAGGGGAGAATAAAGACAGATGATCAATGAGCTGGTACTTTCGTTTCCGAGCAGAAATCTTCACCGCTCTTCAATTTCCAACCCTTATTTTTTTTCTGTTCTCCATGACCGCAACAATTAGTCCAGAAAATTCTTATGCACAACGGGAGTAATCGAATAGAAATCTGACCCAATCTTAATGATCATCGAGGAAAGATACAAAGAAAGATCTAGTAGTGGATATCAGTCTTCTACTCTTGATTAATTGAAACCGACAGCGTATTCCCATGGCACGTATTTCCAAGAAACGGTACGGTCGGTGAACGCTGATGGATCAATGTGACAGTGCTTCGTATCAGCGGTTATCCTGCGTGGTGCAATTTGTCGATTCAGGGATGGGTTTCTCGAATTTCCTCGGGCAGTTTTCACAGAGTGTGAAAAGCCCAGTGTATCCAACTGATCGAAGAATCTCGGTTCGGAAACTGTATTTTCACGGATCTGCGTATGTTATCTGGGCACGAGTATGAATTTACTTGTACATTTGTAACAATTGCTATCCCGTTGGTAATCATTTTTCTTGCTAAATGTTGTATTTTCACCGTTGTTCTGGCGACAAGAAAATTTGACGTTACTTGTCAAGTGTTTATGAATATTTAAGCGTGAATATTTTTGTTTCAAAAAAGTTACGGACCATCCACATTTAAAAGAATTTTGGACACACTCTGTTCTCCGATCCACTTGAATAACCCTGTGGCTGTTGACTTTTGTGGAAATTCGTTTGGATAGAGCTTGCTCTATAGAACATCCCGTTTGTCTCTTTTCGTAGTTTTTGTTCATGTATTTTTAAAACGCAGATTTTTAAGAGTGAGGTCGGTCGTTTTATTGGGAACGCGGATATGAAACGAAAATAATTGTATAACATGGAATTTTCAGTGATACATATATAGTTCCGGATGTAGCTTTTTAAATTAGAATATACTAAATATTCAAGTAATATTGCATGATTTCGAAATTCATGAATATTTTATACTTCTTTGGTTCACACGTTTTTTGTGATCAATTTTTGCGCCAATTTTTACATACAAGTATACAATGGCGTAAACTGTGACAGCTACAAGACCCACCCTTTTTACACCCTAGCATATAATTTCCACGAAATAATGAAGTTCTGCTAAAAATGTGAGTAATGTCGCATGAAATTCTGACGTTCTCGTGGATTTTTGCAGAAATTTATGAGAACTCCTCATTAATTACATTGGTGCTTCTCGTTACCCTTTTTTATAATACCAAGTTGCAACCAAGTTTCCAACCAACGTTCGCCTTTGATAAATACAGAAAAATAAGTGTTTCTATACGTAGGTATTACATCAACACGTTACGTTCTTTTATCATTTATCATGGATTTTCTGACCTAGCTTTACCTTTGTAATTGAGTTCGCAAGTATTGCAAGAATTTATTCTACAATTATCTTCTCCACAATGGGTTATTTCCAACTCTTGCATAAAAGTTCGAAGTTTCTTCAGGAAGATATCGATTTGGCTAAGATCGATGTACGTCTTTTAAAGGGAATTTCATTTTAAATAGACATAAGCGTATATGTATAGTAGAGAATATGTGCAGAGAAAATGTGAAGAACACATCGGTGATGAAGTTAGGCCGCTTTTCCTGCCGCCAGCTGAGTCATACGTATTCGATACCATTCGAGTCGCAAGGAACAGCTGGGAATACGCGACATTTTATTGACGACTGCCAGGCTTTACGTCCTCCACTTTTGAACCCCTTACTTTTGTCGTGAATGCAGAATTAGTAACTGAATGGCATTTGTATTTGTCAAACTGTAGTTTATGTCTTACATACATAAATATATTATTATTATTATCACCTATTAGTATTACTATATATAATAATACAGGGCAGCTTTCCTACCACATTATAAATAAAGTATTATAGAATAGAATCATAATAATGATGTGATCGTTTTCACATTATATTAATATTGTTCCCAATCGTCAATAGTTGGGTTTTAAGTCGAAACGAAAAATGCGTCAATGTCGCCTAGATATTTATCGCAATACCCTACTGTATGCCAATTGTGTATTACTCTTCTTTTTCCCCTTCACATGAGTGGAGACGTTAAATTTTGTCCTGATATGCTCCACGGTTAGAATTTTAACTCAGCATTTACCTTTCTTAAATGGAATTTAGTTTCTGTGTTGTTTCCTGGGCGATAGACTTAAATTCATATCAGAAGACGCAGCACACGTACGGTTATAAATAAACAAACGAGAACTCGTAATTGCGTGTACTTATCTCGTGTTACTTAAGGACACAATTTAAATGCAAGTTGTAATTCTACATGGTTTTCATGGATCTTGAATCAAAATGCAAATATTCCACTTTTTCCGAGATAGAAATCCCACGCTCGTAACGCGGACGTCTCGTTTCTGACAAAGGCTGATAAAATTTTATACTGTACCATATCCACGGAAATTATTATTTAAAAATTTTATCCGCTTTCAAATTACGAGTGAGTGCCGCGTTTTAATTTAAGTTCTTATTCTGACACCGTATACAATTTCAAGCAATTTCGAATTTTTCAGAAAAATCACCCTTTTCTCCATTCTTCGATCGCTGTTTTCTCCAATGTCGCAACGGTTTCTTAATTTGTATTTATAAACGTTCCTACATTCTCGTTTTGTTACATTGTTGATCGTGTAATAACATTCTGAAGTTTGACTAATGTTATTTATAAGTTTGTGAAGTCTGTTCTAATTACTATAATAGCGTAAATTACTATTTTTAAGTCGGGATAAATGTTCAAGTAATAGTAGGTATAAGTTACTTTCATATGAACTGACTCAAAGTAGGAATTGCAGATAAAAGGGAATAGTATAGTAGCGAAGCTTGCCTGAAATGTCTTCTGTCAATTCTAAAAAGTTGGAAGAAGCGTTGATATTACGAACAAATTCTGTATTCCTAATACGATTACTTACTGCGTTCTATTTAAATATGAATTATGGATATTGCGTGAAATGATGCACCGGAAGCAGTGTATGGAGCGGAATATATTACGTTATACGACACGTTTTACTTTTCCCATGAGTAGGAACCGAATAAAAAGGAAGGGCAGGCTTCGGGAATCGAACCCGAGACCTTCGTATTACTAGGCACTGATTATTTATTATTAAGTGGTTTTTATTCAGAATTACAATGTTTGTGAGAATATGATTACATTGATAACTTATAGTGAATAATCTATTTAAAAAGGTCTAGGTGTATGTATAGCTGCATGGTCGGAGTGGTGACGCTCGCAGCCTGTGGGGGGAGTTTTGTAAACGAACGTTGGGGGCTTTGTTCCCCTTATTTTATTTTGTTCTTAGTTTTAGTTTTAATTTGTCTATTTTTGGATAGACTGTGTTACTAGGCACTGATCAGTCCATTTACGCCACGGCCACTTCCCGATATTCGTTAATCGTTTGTTCCTTTTAACGTTGTTCTTTGATGGAGGCGCCCGATCCTACACATGTTTGCACTTTTTAAATTGCTTTGTTATTTTACTTGAAGCATTGAACAGCATACAAAGAGCTACATACATAAGGATCGTTTACGTCTGCATAATTCATTTGTTTAACGTGTTGTCAAGGAAATTACGTTCGACCAAATAGACGATGCGGACGAAACGCGCATTCGAATGATCCAGAATATAAAATAACATAAATTTACATTTCACGCGGGCTTCTGAGCGGTCGTTCATAATTTTGTTTGCACGAAAGAAGTGCAAACATTTGTGTTTGTTCATTTTTCCGAAGGCTAACATTCGAAAAATTCATTTCCCATTTGGGCGATACGAAATTGGGTACGATCATAATATTATAAAGCTATTTGTTTAATAAAACTTGGATATTCATTATTATTTCCATTCTATATCATTGACGTCATATAAATTATATCACACTTTGAAGATACCGTAATCGATATTCTGGGAATAAATTGTTAGTGTTTAGGGATTATATTATGAACATTGTTTCTTACCACTCTTTTCTCTTTTATTGTAGAATATATACTTGTTTAGTGGTGCTCGATCTTATTCTTTTGTTACCTATGTTTTTGTTTTCTCGTAATTAAAATGAAAACCATTACATTTTAACGAAATTAATGAGAGCTCGTTTGAATTAAACCAGGCCAAATGGAATATTAAATAAGATGTATAAAAGAAATAAAATATAGGATAGAAGTAGTGCTTGTTCTTTTCAACGAATATGAATAATATGAACTAAGTTTTCCATATTGATATGCAATTTTATACGAAGTTTAACGACGAAGAATTAGCGAAGAATTTCTAACATTCTGCGACAAGTCCATGCGCTGCTAGGCACACAATGTCATCTTGACAAGCATTAAAGGTTAATTGAATAGGAAAAGCTGAAATCGAAATAAAATTTGAACACGGCGGTACATTAAGTTATACGCGTACCAAGATTATTTTTTCTACTTTGAAATCCACAAAAGTTTTTAACAAACGGCTACGGGATTTCTTCTGTTTGATATGAGTTTCTTTGAGATCCCCCTTTTTCCCGGTACGTATAATTCTGTAATCTTATGGTTTCTTCAATTTCCATAGAAATAACCACTGTTTTAAACAGTATGTGATTGACACTCTGTCAATTTTGTCTTTGATTGTTTTAATATTGTAGACACGTTGGCCAGATTTATTTGTCGCAGGATGACCATTCGATTCTTTTTTTCCTTTTATCGATACTCCTGGAAAAGAGAAAAGTTTAAGTCACGGGGAGTTTCCTTCGATAGTTCCTTGATTTCTTTTCTAGTTATCTCCAGGAAAGAAGATTGAAAAATCATCCAGCTGATAGGAAATCTATTGGATAATCAAATATCTAACTCGTGAAAATGGAACGCTTAATTCGAACATTTTTACACTTCAGATCAATGCAAAGAGTTTGCTGTTATTAATTGCTTGAATTCTTTTGTTTACATCTTCTTTATGCAATTCAACATTTCACTTTGCCCAACAGATAACCAATTAAATGTTTAAGACCATGGCGCCAAAGCTTAAACGTATTAAATGGTCCTTTGATCAGATAAAAGTACAATTTCTCACTGAAAAAGTATTATTACGTTTTTATTACGGTCGTTTAATTGCAATTACTCTGCCAGTCTAAATTGAACTCGTTACATTGTTTTATTATTGTTTCACGGTCTTTGTAAAAAACGAGCGACACGCGATATAACTTTTTCGCTTTCAATAATGTACTACGTAACAATTCCACCAAATTTCACTCCTAACAATTATTATACATTGCATTCGGATATCCACAGGTATCAAAGTTTCTGAAATATTGTGAAGTTTCAAGACATCTGAATACTTAAGTTTTACAAAACTATTTAAGAAACATCACTTCGCGTCGCTGCTTAAAATGTACATAGACCTACGGATCTCTCCAACCAACCTTTACACGATTGAATCCTTCGAACTGCGAATTTCTACGCACGCAGAATTAGTACCTACCTGCCCGTAACAAACGTTCTCGCAAGAAAGAAGAATGATAAGCGTAATTACCGTGCGCACAAAGTACTGTTCGAAAGAAAGTTAATTAACAAAAGCGGCCACCCTTAAAGATCTTTATTATCTATCGTACTTGATGGCTCGTTATTAAAGCTAAGAACATCGTAATACTCTTACACCGCGTTCCTGTGAAACTTTTTTCCCCGTCGTGATCTGGAGTAGCATCCAGGGCTTGCGTGTGCAGCGTAATCGGCTTACACTGAGTCGATTATTGTCGTTATAGCTACGTACCGTAAAGTATATTCCGCTTGGTTGACCGTCGATCGGTCAGTTACGGTGGATTTTAATTTTGCTGTTCGAAATTGCCGACGAATCCTTGGTGGAGCAACGCAAACGTATTACCCGAATGCTAACAGCAGAGGAAAAGCCTCCGTTCCTTCCATGGAATATATTTTCCTTTCGTGTTTGCCCCGGCTCTTGCACGGCAGCCGTGAAGAGAGAAATTTTATTCGGAAACATGATATCGTATTATCGTCGATTCCATAGTCCATGGAAAATGTGCGCCTACGTGTAAAAATACTGGTGTCGTAGGTGTGGAATGGTGCACGTGCAACCAATTTTCAGCACCGTGTTCGAATTCGTGTATTCTGTGTAATAGCTTTTAATTAAACTATAATAGTACAGTGATGGAGCACAATGCTTGTGGCGGGCCCGGTGGTTTCCTTAATTAATGTTTCGAAATTGTTATTGTAGCATAACAGTGATTTAATAGAACGGTGTATCATATATCTGGGAAATATTTGTGTAAAAACGCTGCGCATCTATAATAATTTAACGGATTCTCCAGGTTATGATCTGACAGAGAATAAAATGACATATTCCCCGTCCGAATACGTTCTTTGCCTCTTCAGTTAATTCATCGCGCAGAGAGCACTGTTTCTTCTTTCTTCCTTTGCGACGGCAAGCACATTATATTACAGTGAAACACATGTATCCGCGTAAATTTTCTTGCAACACGATACACGTGTCTAAACCTGGGCAGAAGTTGTACATACGTGATGCTTAAAACGAAACTGAAACGATGTTACTACGAACCCAGGTCAGCTTCCGTCTGTCCATTTCTCCATTAGAAGCCGAAAGCATGCTTTATGTCGTACGTTTCCTCTGTCACCGTGCAATTTTTAATAGAACTTTTTAGCCTCCACACGTACGCGCTCGTTGCATGCCTGACATCGCGTTCCTTCTGGATTTCGGTGTTACGACCGCTGTGCGCGGATTTCGGACGCTGGACGATCTAAATCGTATACACACGCGAAGCTCGTGATATATTCATAAGACTCGTGGCTTACCTTCTTCGCCATTCGCTATGATCTTCAAGACGGGGCACAATTCTGTCCCCTGATAGCAAACTTCGCCTTTTGATGCGATGTACGTGGCGCACTCGCGCTTGTCTACATTGCATGATTTACGTCGACCATTCGTGTGTCACGTATTTCGTGAATCGCTGCATAAATTATTAATTTATCGGGACGCCGGTTTGGCTAATATGCGTCCGCGTAGTTGTAATTATGCACAAGGACTGGATGAATCGTGTGATATTATCAAAGGAAACATAGAGTTATTGGTACACGGAGTGGTATAATTAGTTTATAGAGCAGCGATTCATAATATAATGGATCGTTTGATATTCGATTTCTTCGATGAATCGAATTACATAAAATATCATTTTGAATCTCTAGTCTTATATTTATGTTTTTAATTAGTAACATTGGAAACGGAAATGTGTTCAGCTTGCGTATTTCGGACAAACATTTCGGACAGAAATAAATTACAGATTTATATTTTAAAAAATGTACGGCTACGTTAGCCCTTTATCTTTTTGATACAAATAACGGTTCTTGTAGAATAACTTTGATTACCGGAGGAATACTTCGAAAACGAAACGTACTTCAATAAGTTTTGTGCGATTCAATTATTGTACGTAAGATCACAAATTTCTACGGCGCAACTAATGCTTCGGCATAATCGAAGTATTAGTGCGTCGTTATAAATTAATCTATATTTATTCTGTTACCCACTGGAATACAATAGTGTCTCCCATGACAATCGAAGTAATACTGCAAGTCAATTTTCGCGTTTCTTCTTCAACAGCATCGAATACTCCAAGGAACACAGTTAAACAGAATCGAAAGAAAATGAAAACGTTATTTCCTTATTACGTGTCGTTTGATACGAAGCAAAATTGAAACCGGTTATGCGCCGACGAACAAGTCGATACTAAGAGGTGCATTACAATCTCGAGCAACAATATTACATAAACCTGTATTAACCTCTTCATTTGCCCCGGTGGAGGTGAAATTTCGCCAAGAAACGAGAAACGGAACTCTTAATATCGGGCTGAATAAAGCAGCGACGGTGGTATGCTGCTGGGGGGACGCTTCTCTCTTTAGCTTTTCTGTTTCATTGACCTCGGTACGAGCATAAGTTGGTGTCCCAGAATCGTGGTATTTTAAGGAGGTCGGAACCGAAGTTGAATTTAAATTGGAAAGCTTCCTGCGAAAAAAAAGCTGATATTCAACGGGGACACGATTTCTTTTTTCCCTCCCTTTTCTAAGGAGAAAAAAGACCCACGCTTTTCTTCGCTCGTCGAAGAGGAATGATCGATCATTCTGTACACGCCGTACTTCGTAATACTTTAACGATAAAGACGTATTACGGCAAAAAAAGAAAAATGTAAGAAATATTTGTCGCATGTCTCGTCACGAATAAGAGTAGAAATTCTCGTGAGAACGGTGCTGGTACCGTCGAAGAGCTTGCCGAGCAGTTGGCTTTCTGGCGTTTCTCGCATCTCTCCAGAAGATTTTGGACACGAGGAATTGCCAAACCTATATCTCTTCTCGTTGCGCCATAATCCCAGATCAGCCTAGAAATACGATCTCTTTTCCGCCATTCTTCTCATCTTTTTCGTGACTCGACGATACACGCTGCCGTTTCTCATGATTTAGCCGATTCTCCGAAATGCCGGTCAACGATACCTTTTGATTTGTTCCGCCCGGCAACCCTTATAAACGTCGAATTATGCGTGTTCGACGAGTATCCCCGCGCACGGTACCTAATATTTCTCTGTCTGTTCCCCGATTCGGAGAGATTTTTTCTTCTACTTTTGACGAAGCTTCGATTCCGATAATAATTACTTTCTAGCGTTGCAATTTTTTAAGTATGTACAATATATGTGTAAAAAATAAGTAATGTGAATTCGTGAACAGAATGTTTCTCGCGTTTCTTTAATAATGTTAATAATGTAAAATGTTTATATGCCGGAAGTGTGCCCCGCTCTAAATTTTTACGAAGGCAATTTCAGAAAAGGAATGTAATGCGACCATGTGATGCAAAGTAGGTATAACTATGAAATTGGTATAAATAGGAATCTATAATTAGTTTGCAACTTTTGTAATATTTTCTTATCGATGCGTTTATAAAATGTATAGATATCTAAAAATTTATTCCCCCAATTTAAGTTCACTTGTATAAGACTGATTAGGTACCTACCCGTTCTTACTGAAACTTTGAGTAAAGGACTTCAAAACTTTGGCACTAGACGTGGTTGTAGTTATCGCAAGAATACGTAACTCAGTTTTAACTATTACAGCCATTGTTTTAATTTGTTCGTTAACTTGTATAGATTTTTCCTTGTGTTTCGCTGCAGCAATTTGTTAATTAATCGTTCTATATTGTAATTGTCTCGTCAACGGCGTTAAATTGATTGAATTTCATTTATGACGGATTAATTTAAGCAACTTTATTTATTACCAATCATATTATTTTGCTCGACGATAGGTTTGCTCACGAGCAGGTGTTAATTGTGCCCCGAAATGTTATTACCTGAATAGAAATTTTATTTTCATTTCGTTCAAATAACATCGACTAAAAAATTGTCGTTAAAAGTTATTAAAATACGGAATTATTTCTTTAAAATTCTCGAATATGGAATTCATTCCGTCCTCACGATCTCTTCTTTCTAAATAGCACCTTTTGATTTTCACTCCAACCTAAGAAAACATACACTTACTAAAGTGGACTGCTCTACAAAGCAAACAACAGCTGTTACAAATCGGTTGCTACTATGTTACATCCCTTGTAAAATAATAACATTTACCACGACCCCTTGACCCCTTACGCAATAAGGGAACAATTAATAATATATTGAACCAAAATGAATAACTTATTTCAAAATCTTCTTACACTAATCCGTAAAGAGTTACCAGACTCAAACAATTAACCCATCTTCCACTCTTAATAATTTTTCCCTCGGAGTAACATCAAGCTATTCCAGGCAACCGTGGCCCTAAAAATATTAATACCTGAATTACAAAGCGGGCTGCATCGCAAATCAAGAACAATAGCAGACTACTCCGTAAACTATACCCTAGTCGGATCAGACATCGCCCGAAAAAATTGAACAACAGCCGCCACAAATTTGTCTCGCAGAAAGCGTTATTCCGTACAGCCGAATACCGTCGGAGCAATATAACAGCAGCCCCAAAACGAGCGAAGCTCAATGGATTCGTTACTGGGCCAACTCCTCTATATCATATCGCAACGAGCTACCAACCCCCGTCTGCACAATTCTGCTTGCCCTATGGGTCATTTGCCGCGCACGGCGTCCAAGATTTATCTGCCCGTCTACTTTTTCCCCGTCGCGCGGCGTCGGTTCAGCGTCCCGGTTCGAATTCCAGGCATTGGTTCGGGTTCTCCGGGCCCTGAGCGCTGATCGATCGCGAAATTTTTAGAAAACGCCAGCGTCGACGAAGAGGCCAGTCGGGGAGCCCGCTTAATATTTCTCCAGGAACACCAACGACGTATCTGTCTGGCTACGGAACCGTTTTTGCCCGCGAACATTCATCAGATCGTTTCGTATTACGTGCATCCGTCTCCGGATAGAAGGGAGATATAGCGAACGCCACGAAATACATCCCTTCCCCCCCTCCCCACCACCTCGTGAACGACGGTGGATACGGCGCGGAAAGAAACGACGATTCGCCCCCGGACCGAGCTAGACGAATGGTTGTTTATCGCCATTGAAAATATTCCAGTATCCGAGTACGGGGTGGATAAATGCGACCGGCGGACGGCTTCGACCCCTTTCTGTCCAGCTGTACCGGATTTCCGATGCGTCGAGGGGGTGGAGTTTAATGCGCGGCGACTCTCCACCCGGACGTGGAAATAATTCAGTCGAGATTGTGTGACAGAAATACGTAGGCGTCATTCGATTTCGCATTGTACCCCTTTGACCGTACGGTGCTTCCTATATTTTTGCATTCCTTTTTTTGCAAGGAACTCGACTTTACTGCTGTATCACTGTTCGCGTGCTTCTTTTCGCGGTAGACGTAGTTGTTTATGGTGCCGCGAAGTGTGCTCTGAATGGGGGAGCCGTTATATGGGTTTGTCGATAGGTTAACAATTTATTTATTACTATATTTTGACTGGTTCCTTATCGTAGGTATATCTGTAGACTGCCGTGTTATACTTATTTATGGAGAGCTCCGAGTTAACCTGGTTGGTTTTGAATCCGTTGAACAAATATATTTTCCTCCCTTTACGCGGTAATACGATATAGCAAAGAATTAATAAAATATTAAATCTGAATAAGGGAAAGAAAAAGATATAAGTACCCGCATACCCTTTTCTAGAAAATCTTTTTATTTCTCGGAACCTGCTTCCCTATTTTCCCTATTCCCACCACCATTAGATGTCGCTCAGAGTACAGTGCGGTATTCGATATGGGCAAATAAAGAAGGTGACAGAAAAGGGTTGCAGGGGTGAAAGCTCGGAGAGCAGGTTACGCATAATATTAAACGATTTGTGAAGAATGGCAGAGCAATTTCTTCCCCAGATCTGCGTCAGAATAGACTATTGCCGATTATCGAGGGTTGATGTTGACGTTCGGGCAACAAATTCCTCAAAACGAAGACCGCCTCGGCTTGATAGGAGGGTTTCATATATTAGCCAAATTCGATTTAACGGATCGCCTCCCCTTCCGCTGCCGGCCGTGGACGAAATCCCTGAAAATCCCCGATGGAAAGCGGAGTTTGAGCGACGGGAGGGGACAGGAACGGGACAGAATAAACCAAGCTAGCGAAGGAGAAAGAAACGGGCCGGCGAGTGGAAGCCGGAGAGGGTTGGAAAAATCGGCAAGATAAAAAAAACGGCACGTTACACGACCCTCGGTAAACACGTTGGTATTCCCTTTCTTTCCCTGTCCTCTTCGCTTTCTTCTGCCTCGTCTTTTGTCCCCCCCCCCCCCACCTGCAACTCCCCTTTTCTCGCGTGCGCGCATACACGTGGCTGTTAAAGTTCCCTTCATTCCCCGCTCCCCATTTTCCAGGAGCACTTTTTCCCAATATAGAAGTAGATCCAGTATAGGGGCGTGTCGGAGTGCGATACGTCGTCCAGGAAGAGAAATCGCCCTTTCGTAACAGGCAGTCACTTTGCGTCCCTGCCTCCTTCAGATTCTTTTCCAGCGGCAGAAATTTTCTTGTACACCACCCCCACCCCCCATTCACCCCGTCGTGGCCTGCCAAATAAACAATGAAGTCGCGTATTTATCTCGTCGATGGGGGCAGCGTTGATCGCGTGGCGGATCGCATCCGTTTCGTTGGTCGTAGATTGAAGAAGGAAGCAGTGATAACGAGGCCGCCTCCTATGCAGAGTTGCCGCGCCACGAAATCTCCGCCTGCAATTTAAAGAAGGTCTGTTACGTTTCCTCGTTCCTCGTCTCGGTATCTCAATGTGGTGTTCGGTACGAGGTAACGGTAGGTCGTCGCGAATCAGGTACTCGTTTGCAAAAAGTCGAGGCACTTGGTCGCACTTCTCAAGCGGAGAAGGGGGCTCAGCGTTTGTCTTCTTTAATCGCGAGCGTTTTCCGCGGACTTGGACTATTAGGTGGCATTATGTTTATTCCAGCCACTGTGCCGCAGATGGATCGCGCCGACCAGGCTAGAATTACCAACGAACGGAATGAGTGGGGCGGTTACTGCGGGGCGAATTAAAGCGGAACGCGTGCGGTTCGGCCACCGCGGCTAATTAAAATGAAAAGATTACCGTGCACCGACACTTATCTTGTGCAGCCTGGCGTAAAGGTGTCCCGCACTTTCGAACAGCTTCGTATGGGGAAAGCGTGTGGTGGGTAAATTGGGACGCTTCGCGGGGTTGCAGCAGGTTACCTTTGTCTGAATTTATTAATCTTGTACTACGAAATAAATGTTCTCTTGCTTCAATTAATACTGTGTTCATTGTGGTGGAACTCCCCGATGAGCCAAGTCTACTTGGTTGTCCTGGGAGTGACGTTTAAGCAGTCCGAACGCAAGTGGATTTAGACGTATCAGTACCTGTTATTCGAAAGAGAAAGCGAGGCGAGAGTCTGAGCGTTTTAGTTCCTTGACTACTGCGCTGAGATTTACCGGGTAACCTTGCACCGGTTCGGTTCCCATGAGTATCCGGCTTTTAAATTCCTCCATTTTTTATACGACCGTGGCTACTGAATAAAGGCCAGACGGAGCCGGTAGTTTTTTAAAATGCAGAGTAAGCCGCGCGAGCCCCGCATACATTGTCCGAATCACCCCTTTGTTTTTGGATATTTCTTGGTACCGGAGAATCTACGGGTGTCGCGAACAATAGCCAGGACATTTCTCATCGGCGACATATTCGCTGGAACTACGTGCACCTAAGTTCACGCCTAAGTCGATTGCAAAGTTGAGAATAAATCGATCATACCCCCAAATTAATTAATCATTTCATTGCACCGGTTAACTAATGATTATGCGCATTTACGAATAATTACGTCGCTTTCGATCGCTCAATTTCGACGTTCGAGTGCGTAATTTGAAACAATGCCCTCTTCTTCCAGTCAGGAAGCATTCCGTTAATCACGGTAATTGTTTATAACGGTTTGTTTAATTAATTTATACGGTATGAATATACTAGTCCCAATGAACGCGAGGATAATTATTCATTTGGTCGTAGTGCTTCAGACTTTGAATCTTCAACGTTCATGGACGTATCTCTTCTTTTTGAATAGATTTTCCGGGAACATATGCGTTTCTGATCGTATATGTTTCAATTAAACACTCAGATATGTTCAGTAATCAGTTTAGTGTTCAATTGTAATTGACAAATTAATGCGACGCATAGATCAACATTTCGGCTCTACTTCTGTCGTTAATTTTTACTTGAACTCTGGTTTTTATTTACGTGCGTATTACAATATTTTATTAAACATAGCAGACCGATTTTTAGTAATCATCGTGCATAATCCAAGCACGCAATTATTATTTGCGCTATTATTACCTCTGCAGCGCCATTCAAACATCTATATAATAAATAGCAATTCAAATAAATCACAGTACCAAATTCCCTGCACAAGCGTGCACCAGAAATCGTCAGATCTTAATCACTCTTCCCGCGAACCGAGGAACGAATAATTATGCTCGAAATCGACCGGTCGAAACTTCATCAATCATGGTAAGTCGCGATCCCCGCAGCTGCTCCACTGGTAAAAAGGAAAGAGCGAAAGGGAATGAAATAGAAAGGAAACTCGATCTTGCGTGATTTTTTTTTCTTCTCTCATTACCGCGAATACAATGGACTTCTGACACGAGTGAGGGACAGTTGTGACTGCTAGATAAAGGCCTAAGCGTGGCGCCTCTGTCACAATTTAAACGGCTGTCGTCCCTCGAAAAGGCAGAAGGGGTCGTGGCAATATTGTGCTCGGAGTTCATAGGTCTCGGGCACCCCGAACCATCGGCAGACTATTTGTTTGACGTGTCTGAGGTTTGTATCTTCAAAGGGTCAAGCACGTGCCCTCCGTCCTCCCTTCTATCTTCGTCCGCGTTTCGGCCACGTATGGTTCCATATGGTACTGAATGTATAAATAACTCCGTTCTATTGTGGGATAAGTAAACCCGCAATGTGGTTGGCGGGAGGAACAAAGAGCGTTTGGTAAGAATGCCTTGACGCGGAGGCAGAGACGATGGAAGGATCGTTCGACTGAAAGAAGGTATACAATCGGTATGCCAGACATGCTGGCCAGAATCAGGGGGAGAAAAGCGTAATACCGTGAGCGCGGAAAATTGGTGCGAAGCGTACAGTGCGAGAGGTTGTCGAACGGGAGGGGATGATGGCGGTGGAATGATGATATATCGATACGCCGCAAAGAAACATCGCTGGGGGAAATGCTGAAATAATCGCCGGTTGCAAATGGTTTTTAATCGATACGATGGACGGAAAGTTTCGCGGGAGACTGGTAGAAGAAAGAAGTCAATTCGGGGAGCGATGTGAAAAAGAGGTCGGCCTTTTTCGTTCTTTGAATGTCTTCTCCGATAGTTGTGTACAACGCGTTTCCCTGCTTTTTAAGACCGTGAACCGGCCGAGACACTGCACGGTTAAACGATTTTGTTGCGATAAAAAAGAGAATGCTCGAGGCGAATGGCGGTTTTTGTGTTTTTCGTGTGATCATTCTGTGGAATGTTTGCTGCTTATCGCGTGTCGAATATAAAGAATTGGGCATTGTTAATTCGAGATTTAATAAAAGTAAGAATCTTCCAAATTGTTATTGAGTGTATATTTTTTTGCAATTTAAATTCGTGAACAAGCAGTTCCAGCACCCCCCTTGCATGCTTGGGGGTGAATAATTAGGTTCGATACAATTCGATTTAAACCGACATTATAATTTTGTACAATCAGGGCATAATGAAATTTGTTTAATATGTATGGAATAAGCACTACTTCTGCGAAATGTTTGCTTCTGAAACATTTAAAGAAGCATTTGGATAAATCAACACCCATTAGAGGTAAATTAAATAAATGAAGAGTGCAGAATTTGGTATACCTAGTGAAATAGCTTTATCATAATAATTTGTCGTGTTATCTAGAGTTATAACAATTTAAAATAGCACAATTTTAATTTTCAATAAATTGGTTCAATTTTATATTTTCTCCACGAGTGTCTCATCTGTGACAGAACTAATAAATTGAAATATAAAATAAGTAGGCGGGAAGTGTTTATGCAAACATTATTCTACGTAATTTATTTGTCATAAAATTATAGAAATACATTATAGAAAATTATAGAAATACATTTCTTAATTTAACGTAATGCGTACATACATACAAAGAACTATTGCATTGGTTTTCGATTCAACCCATTTCACGTACACGTATTTCAAAATATTACAACCGAACAAACGTCTACATTCTAATGATACAATATCACCTGCTATCCCATGCCCGTCGTAAATAAAGCGTATACTAAATCATACACAATCTGCAATTCCATTTGAAACAATGCAATACTTGCGGGCATTAACATTTCCATCCATCGTCCGTTGCCACGTACGTACGGAATCGTACCTCCGATTAAGAATATTCGTTGAAATTATTGGCCTTCTAACATCGGTCCTTGTCCGTCGTACATAATTCTCGGCATGTATTTGCATCCCCAGTGAGCGAACGCGGATTCAATTTATGGGCATTAGTCGCGGGAAGGTTATACGAATACGCTTGGCCATACTGAATATCGTAAATCACTGGCTAAGCCGAGCTGCAAGGTGAACTCTGCGAGGCTCCACTACTTTATCATACCGAAATGACGACGGCATAAACGATCTGGTCTGTAGGAAGAATTAACGTTGACAGGCTCTTCGTCCAACCCGGTACGATTATCTCCGGCGACTCCTTGAGAATCTGGATTATGAATTAATTATCACGGAGCTGATAGCGAGCCGCTTCGCAAGCGGGGCTGTTTTTCGATGACAAACACGGAATAATCACGGTAGTTAGTCAGAGAAAGGGAACGTTCCGACGAATAAATTGATCGTCCAAGCGTTCTGATACGAGAGAGTGGGAGGGTGGGAGGGGGTGGTTCATTAAAAATTTCAGACGCTGCTGCTTTCATTAAACTGCAGCTTCGAGCCAGCCCCGCTTTTGCGTTTTAATTGAACAGTCGAGTTCCGTTGATTAGTTTATATTTGTTGTACGAAAATTTAATCACACTGCAGCAATCTCAGAGACGCGGAGGAAAGAAAATTGGGATTTTGCAATTTTATTGCTTGTATACTTGGGGCAAAGGAAATTTGAGCTTTAATAACGAGAGAATTATACGGCTACGTATTAGGAAGTCAGAGGCAAGAGGGATTTTCGAAATTGCTTCGGTCGGCCAGATTTACCATTTGCACGTGATGATTGTCGAAATATACGCGAGCGAATTCGGCGGATCGTTATTAATACGTATGGATATTCAGAATGGGTACGTCAATCATTTCTAAGAAATTCTTTAAGGTGTTCGAATAAAGTGCAACGAGTGCAGCCGCCTGCTCGAGTAAATTAGGTTCGCAGTGTTTTATTGATGGCAATATTCTAATTATTATTGAGAAGATACAATTCTGTTGTGAGTGGACAACACTGGAAATGTACAAAAGCGCCGGAAAAATTGCAACGTGTGTATTAAGTAAATATATGCGTAAGCAATATGAATTAATAAAATGTATTTTTCGTCCCGGTTCGTTTTTGCGTCTTCAATGGAACAGTAACATGAATTGATTTTCGGGACGCAGTAATATTTATTAGACTTATTGAATACAACGTATTGACATGGAGTGAAATAGAGTAACTGTTTATAGCAGCACATTCGATAACTGCAGAATAAGTGGGATGATAAGCCAATTGAATTCTGTTTTTCTTTGTTGTATCAATGGATTTTCAGAATAAACAAATAAGCGCAAACAGTAGTACATATGCGGTATCTTTCAATATTCAACCAGATCACCAACGCCCCCAGCATAATAATACCACCTACATACATTTCACATACACAAACGCGTTTACAAAAAATTGCGAAACTTTGAACCCAGAATAGAAATACGCTACATTGTGTAAAAATGAATTAAACAATATACACTAATATTGTAGCCCTTCCATTGCTTCTCGTTCTTATGAAATATTCAATCCGAAATATGACACTTTGCATCCAAAAAATGTATCGACGAGATCACGTAATAATTTACATCTGACAGAATATTGCAGCTAAGCGAGCGGACGAAGGACACTTCGAAAAGTTCTTCCCGATCCAGGAAATTATAGTCGCGAAAAGTGTCGCCGGTAATACGATCAGCTGTGCCGTATGACATTTTTCTCCCCGGGCAATTGCCGGTCACGTAGATGCTGCAACGCGAGCCCCTCTCGTCCACGTATGTACGTATCGCACGTACATTTTTGGCACGGTCGAGAACACGGTCGTCCCGCTTACGAAGGAGACACGTATGCACCGTACACGTGGTCTACATCTTCCCCGCAACTCAAGCTGGCTCGGTTCTTTCGAAAAGAGACACTTCGTCCTCCCGGACAAATTTCCACGTGATTCACGACGATACCGAGACAAGGGATATTTTTCATCTCGCAGCTCGAGTACCTGCACACGTGTAACCGGTGCTTCTTGTTTGGAACTTATGCCGGAAAGTGTTCCTATTCTTCACAGGCCCCCTCTTTCCGCAATATGTCAGTGTGTTATTAGCAATCGCGCGAGTTTGGGCGTAACGCGGCATCCGGGGAAATTGTTAAGCTTGCTGAGTTCTGAACGACGGGTGATCGGATGCTGGATCTTCAGATTTTTTGGAAACAGTGTGATTTGTGGAGTAATGGTACTTTGGTTATTATTTACGGTTACCTCGTCAGTAACTAGCGTTTTTATTTTGCGGATAGAGCTACACGTAGCTGAATGATTTTTGTAAGGGTGGAAGCGCGAAGTAGTCTGGCGTGCTTTGTTGAGGTTAATGTCGAAGGAGACGATCGAAAGGGGAATAAAAAAGTAAGGCAGAACAAGCGTCTCGAACAAGGTAGAGCAAAGGAATTATAATTATGTAGGTAGAAGTATTTTTTGGAACAGTATTATATGGGGCAATTCATTGTTGTAGGAATTGAGAAGATAGGGAGAGCTAGCTAGGAAAAAGTCGAGAAATTAATATTTTACCGATAGTTTGACAAATTTTAATTTCTAAATGAATCCATTTTTTACGCAGAATTTGGACTTTCTATCTCAAGTAGTAACCAATGTCTTCTAAACGCCACAATTACGGGACTTATAACCTACAGTTAGCACAGTTTTATTAAATAATGTTTACCTTGCAGTGAAACTGATCAAAACTTGAAACCAGTAGTTGCCATTATTATATGTACATCACATAATAGCAGCATCGATGCATATTACTTTTATCGTGAATTCTACAAGGTAAAAATGTGACGCAAACAGTTAGATTCCGATGGGCGACGTAAAGTACATTATTATATTAAAAAAAAAAGAAGCAGCAAGTTCTATATATTTTTACACAGGATAGGCCGGAAACCGTAGTACAACCGTTCAGAGGTTGATTCTACGTCAAAAGAAAAGTCGAAAATATAGAATAACATTTTTTCATTTCAGAAGAATGTTCGTTTTCGAAAAAATCGGTTTAAAAATTTGCTCGGTACAAGCTTCAACTCAATGGATTTCACTGCAGTCCGTCTGTATCCTTAAAAACATCATCGTATCATTTTTCCATTGCCGAGCAGATTTTTGAAATTGATTTTCTCGAAAACGGAGCCCCGGATGAAAAACGTATACACCAAAACATTTTCTTCCTTTTTAACGCAGAATAATCGCCTGTCCGGTTGCACCACGATATCCGGCCCACTCTGTGTAGTAAATTGCCTTTAGCGAGAACCGCATATGTATCGCAAAAAAATATCCCAGAAAATTCGACATAGATAAAAATGATGAATCCTTCGTGCACAGCGTTCGTGCTGGAAAATTAATCCGCAATTAAAAAACATATTAACAGTTCATCCCCTTACTGCAACCTGGCTCCACGTCTATCTACATTGTACAACCTGCACAATTTCCGCTTAATCGATGCCCCAGAATATAATGGCGTCGCTATTTGCAATCGGCGCTGGGTGTGCGCTGCGTAATCAATTATCCGCATTTAAAATCATTACGCGTCGATCGAATTCGTGTGCCCACGGTTGATTTTTTTCCCGCGGCGCTGAAAGACAACGGACGGTGGGGGGTTAAATGAATCGGCACGTGTGCGACTGGTCGGACCGCCGTGCTGTTCGTAACAACCGATTCACGCAATGCAAATGAAAATCTTATGCGGCGGTGTGGCGCATGGATGAAGTGTGTGCTCGAAGTCCGCTTTCGAGAGCCGCTGACTGCGTTTAAACGTAACCAAATGGGATCGGCCGCCGATGAAAACGAGGCGGGTGCTTCTGCCCTAACACGGCCCTGTTGACATTGTATTAGCCTCGGAATAATTACTCGCGTATCGATCATCGTGTCCGGTGTAATTGGTTTCGACGTGACCGGCCGACGTATTGGCTACTTAAATTGCAGCGGTCCTCTTTCTTCCTGGTTAATCGATTATTACGTTTCGTCATTGTCGCCCAGGGATTCATGGTGGCGGGCTGCCTAATCGAGCGAACGATGGAAATTCGTTTTAATGGCTCGTGCATTTTGGATGGCCTTTGATGAAATTTTTAAGCTGGACGCGGAGAATTCGCTTAGGGTCGATGTATCATTCAGAAGGGGGTGGTAATCGTTTGTCAGCGGGTACGACGAATATTCTGTGAGCTTCCAATTTTGACAGCAATAGGTTTTGCATTTTAAAGATGGTAATTTGTATGTGCGATGGGTAGTAAGGTAAATATTTATATTATAAATGATTAATGAAATAGAATTAAGTATTGTTATCGGAATTATTTGTTTAAATTATGCCTTACTGAATTAAATAGAATATTATTATAGGTTTTACTCTAGCATCTTGGAAAAGAATGCAGTATTTATATTATTGCATGTGTGGTGGCCCGAAAAGTTATTACTAAATAGTATAGAAAGTACATTGCGGATTTCATTGGTTACACGTTTTTTCTAGACCAATACTTCTATACTTCACTGTGGCCTATTCAATGTGAAGCTCAACTATTCAATGACGGGAAATCAAACTGATCAGTAGTAAAGATTTAATAACAGATATCATTATATATAATATGTAGCTAGTTCTATTATTAATTTGCACCTTCATATGTGCGAGAGAATTCTGCATTCGCTACTGTTCTAAAGGAATTTCGCGTTAACGCTTACAATTCACGTATTTCATAATTGCGATCGTGCCGGTACTCATACGTACTTGTAAAGAGCTCGTTATCGCAAAGAAGTCCGAAATTAATAAAAACATTCTGCTCCGTACGTGTTTCGAATATTATCATCCCTTTAGTATTCGTTGAAAACATCAGACTATGACATTGTCTCCCCTTGTATCATTTTCTCGATGTTTTTATAATCAGGTGTTCAGTTTTAAAACAGTTTTGAAGATAATATTAATTATAGATGGTGTTTACTGTAAATTTCGTATTCCTCGGACATTGCCAAAAAGAGAGAGAGAGAGAGAGAGAAAGGTAGTACTATCTCTGGTAAAGAGATATTAATCTTCTAATTACAAGGGGTAAACATGAATTATTCCCATATTTTCATATTTGAAAGGTTGCAAATGTTTTATTAAACCAATATGTTTCATATAACGTATCGTTAATTACACGTACAATACTTATCGGCTTATCTTTGGAAATCAATATTAATCCATTAATGGCAGGATTTACCTAGCATTGCACTAGAACATATTTTCCATGAAAATTACAACACTTGTAATGCAATTTTAAATTAGGAATATTAAACGCAACAAATTTAATAATCAATTTGATATGAATCGCGTTAATGATAATAAGCGAAGTGCAAATAATTATGTAAATAATCAGGGAACGTTCTGTTTTCGTTCCTAACACGTGCAAACCTATATGATTAAATAGCACACAAGTTGGTGTAGCAATTCTGATATCTGGTAATTTGTTTTTCTGCGAACTGCCTGTTCTTGTTATAACTTGTTTGATAAAAATCTAGTTCGATAAAAACAGAACAAACAAAATACTTGATAGAAATACGCTTTTCCGTATTGTACTAGTGTAAATAAACATGCACGATACAAATAAATAGACGGGGGGGGGGAGTTAACTCTTTGAACTCGTCGTCTGCTCATACAACGATCCACCAAGAGATCCCTTTCCCAGGCAAGATTTGTCGAAAGAAGCGCCTCGACTGACTGCTACTGCAGGTCGAGCCAGAGATTCTTCCCCTTACGAAGTTTCTCGTAGCTGAGAGTGCCTCGCATAACAAGGAAAAACTTTGTACGTGAAATAGTGGATAAACCTTGAAAGGAACAGCTTGCAGTGGCCTTTAAATCTTGCCAATAGAGTCATTACATTGGTTCCTCCTAAAGTGCACATTTGATTTTACTATAATGACGTCTGATCAATATTTATGGCGCAGTCGTTGTGAAGTACACCTAAATATTTAAAGTATATTTTTGCCTTTTTATAATTGATTTCAATTTTCCTAATTGATAATAATATTGTAATATCTCAATTGCATTCGAAATGATTGAAAGAAACAGATTATTTAGGTCAATTAGCTTTTTCAGTACATGGGCTTTGATTATAATTATTTGGCTGCTATAATGAAGCAGAAACAAGAGATCCTAAAGTTGTGAGACGTGGTTATATTAGAAAAACATTAATATTAATGATCAATATAATATTAAATATTGACGCTATAAATATGGATATTATATAATACATGCAATACATTTTTCTTATATTTATTTTTTATTACATTTTAACGCCTGTCCTGAGATACATATCTGTTTCACCGTTGCTATTATACCTGTCATGTCTCTCCTCCTACTAACAACAACTAACGAAATTTTGCGCAACTCCCTACGAAACAGGTAAACCGTAATAGGCACCCATCCAGTTCCATTTGTTGGGTTGGTGGGAAAGTTCGTAGCGTAATATGAGGAACATTCAAAGATAATCTGTTTGTATCGGCTCAAAATTTAATTGAATGCTTAAGTAATTCATCATGATTTATCGAATAAGTCACGATCCATATCGCTAATTAGTTTCGACTACTAATTTAATTAATTGATTTTCTTTCCGAAGAATGTTTTACCTCTAATATGCCATGCCGATAAACTGTGCATGCCGTTATTACAAAAGATGGCGCACCCTGTATTTCTATATCAATTTCATTACAATGATAATAATAACAGTAACCATTGTAAACTTTTCTACTTTCCAATATGCCCTACAATTTGAAGTGTTGCCACTTCCGATGCCATTTGCATACCATTAAAAGCAATAGACCTAATCAGAATCATTAATATTTGCGCGTAACAGACACGAATTTTTCAAGCAACCGAATAATGGCATCTTAATTACCATTACAAGACGTTAGAAGAAGTCCGTCATTCAATCCGTCATTAGAAGGTTCGCATTTCATCGTGCGCAGAAATCAGTGCTCGGAATGTAGAGGAGATGTACATGCGCGTAACGTGCTACGATTTTAACAAGGCATCATAATAAAATCCACGGCGTTCTCGTTAAAACTCGGGGCAAGTCTGTACGCCTGAATGACCGAATACCCGAGTCGAGTATGTGCCGGGAACATTTCGACAGGTGAGATAATGAACCAATAAACTAGAGTTTGCGCTGCGGTCTAACTGAAACTGGTAATTGTACAGTGAAAGCGCAATTTATTTAACCCGAGTCTTGCGAACGTGGCCGTTTACGGATGAGGTTACGGTCCATCTTATTCGTCTGCGTTTTTTCCGCTCTACTTGTTGTCTAGTTCAGATCGCAAAAATCGACGGCAAAAAGGAATTGTTCTTCGGTACAGAGATAAACGAGGGGAACATTTTTTTAAGTGTCTCGTAACCGTGTGCTTCCGGTGAGGGTACGTTTCTTTTGCTTTATTTTAAATCGCATTAACTGCCCGTGTTATCAGTGACTACGTTACGTTCAGTTTATCTTTGTTTCAGATTTAATTCATTTTGAATTTTGCTGATTTCATTAATTAATTAAAGACCACGCTTTTGCAATCGCCCGTCATCGTTTATTTCCTGCTCTAAATTCGGCGTGAATTCGATAAAATTAGCAATGTCAAACTAACTAAATTAAACTATGTATTGTATTGCATGCTGATGTGGTAGGTATTTAACGTCCAGATGTTTCAATAAAGAAAACTTAAGGACGCGTAGCTGAACATTAGTAGAACCTGTTTAATTCGAGATTAATATTATACTGTGGAATATTTAATTTTTCAGTACTTCTGCATCTATTTATTAGAAGCCTATGTAGTCTAGAGAATAACGAAATAAATAATTCAGATAATTAATCCCTCTGCTTATTATGAACTTTTTTTTACCATCTCCGTACTTCAATTTGATTCTATCTACGTTTGGCAACATGTGAAAATAATGCAGTACAATAATACGTACACTTTGAAATTAAAACCCCTCAGATACATGTATTAGAGTCAACCTTAATACGTCACCGAAATCATCACTGATTTATAAATTAAAAACGAGAATAATTAAAACGAATCCCTTTTAATCTTGATGCACTACATTACCAGCAGCCCCATGGATCGCCCTATAAATGGAAGCTTTCAATGGAACCGCATCCCATAATAAGAACAGCAATTCGAACCGTGGTACATACATACTTCCTTACCTAGTTTTCTCCAAGGTAACCCACCCTTTCCCGATTTCAGAGAACCAAGACTCCATGAACAAACGAAATCAAGGGATAAACCCAAGAGTCTTTTCTGCCTCGTAAAAGCGGCATAAACATCATAAAAGGAGGGTTGGCAGGAGAGAAAGAAAAAAGAAGAAGAAGCACGGTAACGAGCATCGTGTCGTCGTACCGGTTGAATGTCTATCCATTCGAAAGAACAACGTCGAAATGGCATAATTAGGGGTGGAGGGTAGCTTCGACGTGCCGGAAGGAAGGTCGATTTTGCAAGTGATTCTGAAGCATGCCCGTTCAAAGTTTCGAGGTCTCCTGGTACTTGGTCGGTAACTACCGATGAGAAACGGAAGAGACGGGGACGATCTCCTTCCGTCCGGGTGAATTTATCAGCCAAAGACTTCGTTACTGTCGTTATATTGCGCCGCAACGAGGCCAGTAATTTTACCCCTGTATGAGATACATCGTCCTTAGTACAGGTTCAAGCACTTCCTTCGTGGAAACTTGGATCGTAGAAAGAGGAGGATGTGCGTTGCCCCCTCGCCAACTTTCTACCCCGGTCGAGGAGGGCAGACACTGTGCCGAGACTTGGACCTGGATAATTCTTTGCCCGCAATTGGCGAACAAAGAGACGTCGCCGGTTATATGCACGCTTGTAAATTTGATTCGTTTAATTAACAACGTTTTGTAATTACGAGACGGTCGCTTCCGGCGGCTTCAAACGGACGTATCTTTGTCGCGGTACTCAGTCCCGAATCGAGTATTCTTGCCACGTAATTTATGTCACTGCTGCCTGTGCCGCGAAAGTTTGATATTAGTTCTTTTTAGGGGGATGGTGTCGTTGTTAAAAGTTACATTACGACGCGTGCCGAGGACGGATGTTAAAACGTGTCCGTGGCTAGAGAACTCGGTATTTCTGTGTTTGCTATTAACCTTGTTATTTCTTAAGTCAATTGTGTAGGTAAAATTAATGGTTTCAGCAGGGATCAACTTTTATTTCGAGGTTTTTTCATTACCTTTCATTTGTTGAAACATTTCCCTTAGGCTTTTTGGTGTTATTTTTGTTATATTTGATCAAACCGACTCCGATCTTTGCAAAATCTTTTTCTATTGATCCCCTTGTTAAATAAATGTATTTAAATTATTCGCGCACAATAGGTGCAACGAGAAACAAAAGCATGCCTACGGTTAAAATACAAAAATGAAAAAAGGGCGCAGGCTTATGAGTAAAGCAAGAACATCTGCTTTCGTATTTTAACATTTATGATATACAAACCCGCAACGATTTAATCGAGGCTCATTACAAGTTAATGCAACATGGCATTAACGAATTTACTCATTTCACGTGAATGGAACAAAAATTAGCAAGCCTCAATTACGTTAGACATATCAACAATCCCCAGCTGCACAAATTCGTTTCAGTTCAATTTCATGCTTTCCCAGTTCACAGTTCCATTAACTTGTCGTTAATCGGATCAGTGCCAATGAAAACTATCGCTGTCCGTCCAGCTTTAAAGTCAGCACACCGATGGTTCCGCTGCACCGCCACGGCAGTATGATTCTGGGGCTGATCTTGGCATAAAATCTTCTCGCGTAATCGCCCAACAAAACTTTTCCACCAAGATCGTAAAAGCCTGGCGGGGTGTTGGGAAGTTAACAGATTTACATTGTAGAACCGAGCCGTTACGAGACTGAATTCAGTTGCAGCGTTTACTCGCGGCAGTACGAATGGAAAGTACTTTGTTTTAAACGTTGCCGCGAGCAGCTCTCGGCGTAAAGCGGCTCGTGTGCTGTTTCGTATGGCCTATATATGGCCGAGACGAAAAATACCATCACGAAGCTGGCGTATACCGACGTTTTCGAAAGGATACAGAAGGTGGAATAAGGTTTCCCAGTTATTTCCCGTATACCAGGTCCATTGTTTCCGTTTAACCGCGGCGGAATACGTGAGATTTTAATCACGCGGCAAATCAATCAACGATTTTTGCGTTAAAGCGAAACATACGGTGGCTGATCAAATTAATAGGGTCACCTACATCAATTACCGATTTTACATTGAAATAATGAGTTCTTTGTGATTACACAAGCTCGGTCCATTGTTATGCAGTATTAATGGACAATCGGAAAATTGGTATTATCCACTGTAATAGCGTTGGCTATTAAACATTTTCGTATTTTGCCTCCAATAATTTGATCACCTAGTAATTTGTAAATCGATCTGACTTGTACACCGTCATTCTTCTATATCAATTTTGCTAATAAAAGTTAAGTAAAATCGTGTTAGAATAATATACGACGTGTTTTATAGAAAATATTCCGATCTTTTATTATGTATACTGTGTACAAAAATTGCATTTTAAGTTAGGTAAAAGTGTTGCCTCAAGAACATTTCAGGGGTATCGTAATATCAAAATAGAAAGTAATTCTGTTGAAAAATCTACAGATGTTGATCCAGCCTCGAACTTAATTAAATTACTCAAGATTATTCTCCGTTAACACTAGCCACCGATAGATTTTGTTACCTTTTAGGTAGCATATGTTAGACCGATTAAGAACACGAAAGTCGTTACATGGACATTTAATAGAGATATACAATTGTCATTCTGTCTTATTAAAACTCATCGTAACTTGCTGCAACAATACCTATATATTAATAATTTTAAAGCAACAAAATCTGGAAGTAGTCAGTTTGACTTGCTTGGTAGTTCTAGCGCAAAATATGAATTAATTACTTGCTTAATTCAATTGCCCTCTGCGTCAATTGCAGCACTATTCAGCCGAGGCTTTATGGCGACATGCATAATTTCGAAACTGGATGAAACTTACCCTAAAACATTTTAATATCTAATATCAGCGCCACGTGTCTGCGTACGGAAGGAAACTTCACAAATAATTCCAATTCATTACCCTTACTCGCGGCGCGAAAGACGCCCCCCAAAAAACTGGACGGTCGAGCTATGCGTCAAGGGTAATAACGTTCGTTATTGCAGAACTTTAATTAGTCGATTCGCACACGCAATCGCCACTTGTTCATCCCCCGCTCCGCGTCCTGCATCGTTCACCTCCGTGCCGAATCGTAAATTTGCTTTTCCCTCCGCGTTTGAACGTGTCGCGTGCTTGCACAGCACGCTTGCACAACGCGTCGAGTGCTGTCTCTCGTGTGTGCACACACGCCCGCGTGCACTCCGCTCGGACACAAGAGTGGTTGCATCGCGCGGCACGCAACGTTCGTCCTCCTTCCATTGAATTGTTATAATCTCCCCGGAGAACACGCGAGCTCGTTAATTGCTACATTTTCTCCGCGAAATTGCATTACTGCGACAGCAGTCGTGTAAAGCTCTCGTGTTTCCCCGCGTATAATATTCGGTTCCTGAGGCGTGCCACGACGCGGTCCGTTCTCTAAATGCTCTCTGCCTTCACGAGAATAGACGACCCCTTAACTCCTCCGCGTCCATTCATGCGACGCAACCCCCTGCGCCTCTCCCTGCCCCACGCCAGGCCACCCTTTCGCCGGATGACCAGTGTATCTTTGTCACGTGCTTCTCTTTACGAGGTGGCCATTATCATCTACAAGCGACACGTTCCGCGCGACGACCATATGAGAATGATGATTATTGCCGCTCCGCCACCTTTATTCTTTATGGGTTGGAAGGGCGGCGGGGGCAGTCGCAGAAGGTGTCGACTGTTGTGTGTCATACGGCCACTAAAGTAGCTTAGTAGAATATTCTGGTAATTGGAGATCGAATCACTTTTCTTTTTACGACGGTAAATTAATTTCGGGTCGTGGTTCAGTTTTTCTATGGTATAACGGGTGGGATTAAAGTGACCCCTACACGGTGTCATTACGATATTTTATTTGCCCTTCTTGGCGTGATGTCGCGTGTTATTGGTTAGTAAAATAATTTATGAATATGGCATTTTATGCCTACGTGAACGCTTTTGTAATTGGATTTTAAGTCACTTTTCTTTTACGAGCACGAATTAATATTTGTCGTTTTATTTTTTTCTGTTTAATGTCCTCCAGGATACACTACCCTTGTGATGTTATTGCGATATTTAATTTCTTTTATATATGTATGTATGTATGTATGTATGTATGTATGTATGTATGTATGTATATATATATATATATATATATATACAAGGGTAAACATACGTTTCGGATAAGGAATAAAAGTATGGAACAGTTATTAAACGGCTGGATAATTAAATTGTTATTCGTGAATAACGAATCATTACAGATTATTATTAATTTAAGACGATGTAATATTTGCCGTACGTTGCCCCTCAATGCACCCGGTGATAACCGCGCGCGGTGGTGCCTGGGCGCGCGCTATACGGGCGCGCTCATTGGCCAGTGTTTTTCGTTAATAACTCAAAAACGAAGCTACTTACAATATTTTGATCATGGAAAAAGTTGTTCAGCATCACTTCAGCTACGCGATCTTTTAATACTGTTGTTCATTTTTTTTGTACAGTTCTACTGTTGTATATGAAAGTGAAAAGAATGAAATAATGGTATTTAATTTTACCAGCTTCATTTGCCATACTATTTTCTACTGTTCGTTAATTATTCAATACAGAGAAGCGAATTCGACGTCTGCCTTTAGATGTTTTTTAATCTAAGCACCCGGGGAAAATCAGCGTTGGTAATCTGATTTAACGTTTATATGCAGATTGCTCGCCGAGGCTGTTATTAAAGTTCAGAATATCGTGTATGTCAAATTCAACGTTATCAATAGACATACGTATACATATAACGTACCTATAAGCTATTAATTATACAAAGTATTGCGTATTATAAATAGACTCAATATGACCGTTCTGATTCAGCCGAAAATCACATACGAATGTTCAGATGTAAATCTGCTTCCAGTGATTCGTAATAATAAAGATTCGCATTTAATATCAGCGTAATTAGTATTTCTCATTTCTGCTTTTTATACACCTATATGAGCGTTCTGCTACCGACATGTAGCAATATAATAGCACGTCCATATTGTCTGCTCTATTACGTCCCTTTTCTAAAGAAACCATTGCACCTTATGTGCGTACAATAATAAGGACGGTATTCATTCTTCTATTAAAACATCTTATTGCAAATCCAAAAACTTGGATATTCGAATACACAAATTATTCTACAAAATTTTTCGGGGGTTCCTAGGTTGACGAAATGTAGGATAGGACAGACTATCTACCATTAACCCTTTCGTTACGGTGTACGTCTAAAAGTATATACATATGTATACGTTTTCAGATTTTAAAATCAGAATTCATTTACCTATATTAAATTAGTATTACTGATTACTGTACTGTTTTGCGCGTCGATTTTATTATTTTTTAACTCTACCGTAGCGAAAGGGTGAAAACACAATTTATTGGACGATAACAAAAGCATTGCTTTTTGGATATTTCATCTATCTAGAAATATCGTTATGTTTAGTGTATTACAATATAATCACAAATTATTAGACAATTTGCAAATTCCATTAATGGGATCAATCTCTAAGCATAACGCAGCCTCTTAAATAGCGTATGAAACAGAATACGGTAATCAGTTCAATAGGACAGATAACGTGATTTGGATATTATTTCGAATAGAGATCGCACACATAATAGAAGCATTCCCATTAGCAAGATTATACATGAAATTCATACATACGTGTGTCTGTCATTGCCATGTTGAAATAATAAACAGTTATTGATTTAGCTATGCACTAAATCCGCTTAATGAAACGAATATGCATTAACGAATGTTACATATGTGCCTATTGCATTTTCGGGATGATCTTTCATTTACATATAATATTTGGTGTCATTTATGATTATTCATTTATTTATTTACAAATAATTGTAGAAATTATTTTGAAACTCATGTTGCAAACTTGTGCTTCGTTCAAAACTGAAATCGATGTATTGATTACGGTACTAATAACAATTCGTGCTCTTCATGCAAAACTTCAATTAGAAATATTGTTTTTTGTAGTTCATAAGCTCTCAAAAATAGCTATACTACTATATGCACATGCAATTGCTACTCAAATATCTAGAAAGCTCGGAGCACTTATTTGGGATAAATTAATAATTATAACTTTTTGCAATAAAAAGTTTCAAATTTGTACATTCTCAGCCAGGAAAAAAATTTAATCAAAGTAATTTCATTTATCTAATTGTGTAGTTCATTTCATTAATGAACTGTTTTCTGCATTATGCACGCCGACAGTATATTACTTTTGTAATAAATATTCCAACTTTTTTACTGCACATTTTTATTTGATAAAGCAATTAACTCACAGTAATATTAAATAACGTTATTTTTTCTACCTTTCACATCGCGTAGCAGGGTATGCAAAAGTAACAATGTAAAACAAATACTTCGAAGCGTCGAACAACGTATGTAAGTTCCTATGGGCGTGTAACTGACTAAATCTTTGTGTTTCACGATGAATTTCGTAAGCAACAAAGCGACAGGAAACATCCTGGGGCTATGCCCTAAAGGATAAGGAATTTCACAGAAAGCCATACTCTTCGAAATAATATTGTGAAACAAAACGTTTAACCGCGCTACGAATATTGTACGTTTCTCATTAAGCGCTGCTAATTATGTACGCAGAGACGTAGAACGTATAGTCACAGAGCTGTGAGCAACAAATTATTCGTTGCTATGTAATTAGTAGCAAGTGCATCATTGCGAAAGTGCAATATACACCTTAAAAATTTCTCTACCATTAAATACTTTACCCCTTATTTTCATATAATTACTATTATGTATAATTGCGATTTTTTATTTAAAGAAAAATAGAGGGTTATAATGATTAGAAAATTCTCCATCTATTCGCAGAGGCGGTTGTATCCAAATTCATTTACACAGAAATAAAAAATAATTTATATGCATTGTCCTCAGAAATATAAAATGAATTAAAATTGTACTTTTATTCTACAACTTTGACAACTTAGAACTGAAAACACGAGCATTTCCTCCGTCCTATTTGTTTATATTTAACGAGAGGTTTTATCGAGGTTTTATCGAGAGGATTTTCAGATGGATATTCCACTTATTAGGTGTATTGTATAAACGTGTTTCGACATTTCTTTGTCGCTGTATAAATTAAGTTGATATGTTTCGCAATGCCTGTCTTCATGATTTCTTAAAAATGTATTACCATGAAACGGCTATGCATAAATCGTAGAGATGTTTTTTTTTTATTAATCGCACTGTCGTCTTTTGCGACACGTTCTAATCCCATGCTACAGAAAACTCGTTTCACCTTTTTCTCTCAAATAGAGAGATCAAAACTACAGGGAAACTTTTGCATTTACATGCACAACAAAGTTTAGCGCTCCGTTGCTTTGCACTGAAAAGGGGACATTTTCCCACGATGTGAAAGCTTTTTCGTTACATAACAGCTAACGGCTGCCAATTGCTTTGTCACGTATAAGTTGCTTTTTCGCGTTCTGAAAATATCGTGAAAAGTCGTAGTCTCTGTGACTGGTGGTGAAAAATACTTAAATCGCTCATCTTACGTTTGTATAAATAGCTATATTTTCTCGTGACTGCGTGATATCATTCTCTTATTTTTATGAATTAACACACTTTTTAAACATACGCAAGGTCGTTCAAATATGAATCAAATTTGTTTCGTCATATTTATAAAATAAACGATCTTCCGTTTATTCGTGCACAATCCAAATACCCTGCAGAAAATTTCAATTCAACGTTTGTACGCGTCCGAACACTCGCAGGCTCGTGAACGGGTTGATGGAGGAAAGAATGTATAGTCAAAGAGATGTTGTTGAATTAGTGGACTGTATTTCTGTTGTTTGGATGCGTTGAATATTAAGGGACGGTCCCTTCTATTGTTGCTTGGATGGTGATGATATGTCGTGTCCGGCAGTCAGACCACGACTCTTGGTGTTCTTAGAGATCGAAGACCACACCCTTGGTTGCTGTATCGTGTCCGGCGGTCAGACCACGACCCTTGGTGTTCTTCAAATCGGTAGAGTACACCTCGGCTCCTCAGTAACGTCTCTCCCTTCATGACTCAAATTGTCGACTTATATACAAAAAAGAGACGCATTGATCGACCAATCAGCGCCTTTGCCCGCTAGCACTAGGTGTGCAAGGCCTGCATACCTTGGCTAACGGTACCAGGTACACCTGGTGTTTTTAGGGTTCTGACGCGATCTTCGTCGTTTATGACATTCGCGGTCAGTCCGCCATCTGGCTGCCCTAACTAACCCTGGTCATGCGCTTATCCCTTCGCACGATGGGTTTTTACGCCCGAACAACGTTATTCTATTTCCTTGTTTAAGAAAGCAAAAGTCTGGGAAATTATACTGGGGTATACTAATTCTTATATTAAGGAGGTGCACAAAATACATACGAATTATACGAGTAATTAATGTTTGGTGCTGATCGACACATTTTCACACGGAAATTTTTTTGTAGTTACAGAATAATAACAGGTGATGTGTGCTTTAAAAAATGTTGAAGGGTTCTTCAATATAAAAGTGCCATGCAACTTCATTCCAACTAGTATGACCACGACAAGTACATCAGTCCCATGCTCTTTATTGCATTACCAGGGCGCTCATTAAATGCTGCATTTTGCTCGCAAAATCAAATTACTACGGAAACTGGTGCGGCTGACTTGTGCGTAACATGTGCACGTCTCCTTTTTACGGAAATTCTTACTTTACAAATTAATAGACAATGCATGTAGACACCACGTGGACCACGTAACAGGTACATATTCAACCGAATATCATACTAATTCCGTTTCCAGAACAGAAATCACTATACAATAAACATCCGTCAAATGAATGACTAGCGGTGCTAAAAGAAAATACTCGAATCCCAGTTATAAATACACCGTACAATAGTCATACGCTGCGACAGCTAATAATTCATTTTGAAGGACAATTCTCCCACATCTCGCTCGAATTCCCTGAAAGCGGCTCGACGGTCCTCGACGAAACAAAAGGAACGTCAACAAACGGTTCACGATCGCGACACATCGTTCCCAGCGACTAGGAATCACGGTTTGCTCGTCACTCAAGTGACTCTTCCAGTCCCGTATCGTAAAGCGGAATCCGGGGAAAAGACAATATCGGCCGACAGGTAGCTCGATGAATAGTCAGGCTGATCAAGAAGTCTGAACAAAAAAAAGAAAAGAAAAAAAGCGAGAATACATGGGATAGGAACTGGCAAATGACGGAGACTTCGTCTTGTTTCTGTACAGCTATTCACTGCACGGCAATTTGTCCAGGTGTATACGCACATATACGTGCATACGTATCTCGTGGCTGCGGATGCTCGTGAGCATCCGTCGAGCCGTAGCAGGATCCATCCGTGCAAGAGGATGGATCCCCCTCCCCTCCGGTTTCGAAGAGAGGCGGAACTCGAATCTGGGGGTTGCAGACTGAAGCATTATTTTGTTTACCCTCTTCCGGCGTTTTAATTCACGGCGCGCAGGCTTTTAAAGTTTCGAAGCCACGGAAATTGTTCTGTCGCACTTCAGGCCGGTAGTACGCATCGGAAACACCGTGTAATAGGGGAATTCGAATGGCCATTGAGAGAACGACTAACTGGAAGGCAGTCAGTCAGCCAGCCAGCCCGCGCAGTACGTCAGTGTATGTCAGTTTTTCTAACTGCGCTCTTGACTCTATGGGACAGTTAATTTTCGTTCTGTTCTGCGGGTTTCGCTTGGTCCTAGATCCGAGGGAGGCGTGTAATTGTTAATAAAGTGTGCTTTATACGAGATCGTGGACAGTTTGTGGTATATACTTATTTATACTTGAACACTGTGGAGCTGCAGAGACGAAAGTAAATGGGTTAAGGGTATTGTGGAAATGATTGTAATGCATAATATATTTTTATTCCATAGAATATCATTGGAACACACTTAATTATGGAAATGGTGTCTAAAATATAATACTGCAGTGCATACGTGAATAATAATATTAAAACAGTAGGGGTAAATATAATTGGAATGAATTTGTTCTGGAAGCAACGAGACTTCTTAATCTATAACTAATGCTTATTAATCCTGACGAAGACTATGGTTCTATATTTCGGTAGTCTTTCATTTTTCCCGTTAAGCACAGTGTCTGCTTTTTCAGTGGCTAAGGGTATATTATGTTTTCCATTCTTAAAGAATAACGTTGGCAATTCTTGTCTTGCAAGTTACGATAATCTTTGGTAGAAGACTTTTCAACTAATTTTTGTTCAAGTATCAGAGCTGCAACTGGACAATAGTCTATGAGAACCATGTTTTACCACACTTATCGCTTTCCCGATATACTATGTGTATACTATGGTCCATTAACATCATCCATTTTAAATATCTGTTATTTCAACCTATGGGAAATAGGGAGTTACAGGGGTTTATGATTTCAAATGACGCGGAATATTATGGTAACAGTTTCATTGTAAATGAAGGCGTCAAGGATATCTGAGCGTCAACAATTTATTTCTTATATGGCTACTGTAATTTGAACACCAAACATGGTAAACTATTATCCTCAATAAAAAAAGCCCCACAAATAAATATATCAAATAAGTATAGTCACCCTGTATCTATACATTTTTCGATTGTTCAGAACAATAGAGACATTCAAGTCGGACACGAGTTTCAATTTAGAGTTCTCCACCCCGTATACGAATCTACGTTTTCATCGGTGCGTCCACTTTCGAGGGAAGTATTTTCAAGATTATCCCTTTAATTAGCAAAAAATTCAATGGGAAAAATCTGCCGCAAATAGTCTCATTATCGTTGAAGCAAACCACGTGTCCGCCTGCATCTTCCGATCTCCGGTTTCAATCTTCTCTTTCTCCTCGCACCTTTGAATACCACGCTTTATCGACTTTTACACGCGAAGCAGAAACCTGCCCGCCAACACGAATAAATATTCTTTCTTCTTCCTTCCTTCATCAGATCCCCCCCTTTCTTCTCTCCCTCCCTCGACAGGGTAGTTTACGGTACGAGCCGGATAACTGAAACTCGTTGAAAGTTTTCAGACCACCGATAGAAGACACTTTTTAACGCCGCTATTACCTTGCTACGAATTTACACGAGTCTCTGCATGAACACTTGCCTGCAATTAACAAAAATACAAAGGAATAACTGCAAGGCACTTTCTCTGAATAGACCCGCGGTATCAGAGCGATTCCTTTTGCCGGATTTCATTTTATCTGGCTGGCTTTGAAGGGTCAGGCTTCCTGTATTATGGTTAAACGGTATTGTTCGAAGGTCTGCAAAGTGAAAGATAGTTTCGTTGGGCTTGTGCAATATGAATTATGCTATGTATGAAATATAAATTGGAAGTAAAAATATAATAGTGTAGAAATAACATTTGTATGTTACATTAATTTTCCCGGAAGTATCCGATAAGTATAGCATGGGGAAATTTAGTCTTAACAAACTTAAGATCTTAAGAAACATGGTATAAAGGAATATATGGCGTCATGAATTGATCGATTTGCTTTTAAAGAAAGTTTGCAATTCTTATAATTAGCTATTTAAGTTTGCACGATCATTTAGGAATTTGTCGACGAATTCAGGTGCTTAAAATTGTGGAACTTTCAGATTCCATAAACACTGTAGACTTTATCAATTCAATGGACTAGTGTAAAATTTGATACAGAAGAAATTTAACATAATTCTATTAGTGTTATATTATTTCAGAATATTTAGTTTAATCACGGTGGAACGTCTATATACCAGATGTAAGTACCTACTCTATACAACGCAATAGAATCAAATATCAGCCTTTGTGCAACATCAATACATATGTATGTATAATCGGCAATTGGTAATCATCGAAATATTAACCAAACCAAAGCACAGTATAATGTATAGCATTCTGGATCGGCAGGTATGATTACACAATTTAAATAATTTCCCATTACAGTGCAGGGGATATCCTAATATGTACTAATCTTTTGTTACCCGTATCACGAATGCTATCGTGCCGCATTGTACCAACATCTTTTTTTTTTTTTTGTTAAATTTATTTAACGTCGCATCGACTTTTTAGTCATTAGCGACTCCTTGGGGTATGGTTATATTTCTTGGAAAAGTTTGGTGTCCTTTAGAAATTTTAGAGTGTCCTTTGAGTGGTCCTGTGACGTTAAGGCTGTGTGGGGATCCAGCTTGTATCTCGCTCTTAGGTTGCGGTATTTTGTACATTCGAATAAGAGGTGATTTGTTGTTAGTGCCTGGTTACACTGGTTGCAGATGCCTTTGAGTAGGTGTTCATGGGTAATTTTACAGTGTCCCGTTCTGAGTCTTGTCATGATTATTCTTTCCTTCCTGGTCAAGTTTTGGATGGGCATCAGTTGGAAGAAGTTCTGTACAATGTCGTGGGATTTCGTTTTTCTTGAAGTAGTCCATATTCTGTTCCACTCTTCTTTTCCGGCAGTATGTAATGAGATGGCAAGATCTCGATACGGGATTGGGATCTTTGTTTCGTTTGCTGGAAGGGATATATTGCCTCTTTGGCCGCTGTGTTTGCCCTTTCGTTGCCTGCTATTCCTTGGTGTGAGGGGATCCATGTGAAGATTATATGTTTTCCGTTGCTGCTAAGTTCTGTGTACGTCTCTTGGATCCTTCGTATGATTTCGTGATGTGTCTTGTGTACCAACATCTTGTTTAAACTATATACCCGATCAATATAGCCATGCAGTTTGAAATAGCATCACACACCGGTAGAATTGAGTACCACAGCATAAGAATTTGTTAAACAATATTGCAACCATTATTTTTAGGCAGCAATTTATCGTTTCTCTCAGAGTTTATATTCATTTTTTTTTATCAGAATATCTATTATTGTCTGCTGTTTCCTAATTATATTCTTTTCTGAGGAAAACCATTGCATAGAAATAAGTGCACCAACAAAAGCGAATTTATTTATCAAACTTCGGCAATCGATATTATCTAAAATTTCTAGAAACACAACACTTTAATGTCGGCAGATGCGATTGCAAATCCAGACAGTATTGCACAAACATATCCCCGTCTCCTTAAATGTGATAAATATTAATATTACGATTCGCAACTAATAAATCACAGCACGAAACAGTCAAAATCTATGAGGAAAAAATAGATTCGAAAGCGCAGTGTGTTCAGAGGCAGTCGTTTCTTCTTTCCCCGCTGTAAATCATTTTCTTGAATGACACGGTTACGTTTCTGTCCCGTCGAGTGCAAAACTGCAGCGACAAATTGTTTCACTATCCCGCTTCGCTTAATTTCAGGATCGTTTATAGGGGTTGTAATCGTCGTATTTCTCGATACAGTTGCACATGAGATCGAACGACAAGCGGAACACGACCGTGCAGACGGAGAAACTGTACCGAGGGTAAAATTCGATCTACCGTCTCCCTTATAATTCGTCACGGAAGCGTAATATAGAAGCGCGACCGTCGCCGCTTTCGAGTCAACGATTACAACTCCGAAGTGGAATAAAGGGAGGAACGTCACCCGGCCGCAAGTTCGTCCAACCGGTTTCTGCTTTTAAACTACACGAAACTATTGTATTTTCTTATGGCCAACGAACTAGAATCCGCCGCTTCGTCGCTTTGTTCTCGTTTCTTCTATATCGGGAAACGTTCCCCCGGCTTTCTGCTCGAGTCTTCCTCTCGCAACTGGAACCACTTGGATAACTGGATAAACGTCGATCTTGGCAAAAATTTCGTCGAGGTTAAATTCGTTCAACTGCTGGGGGAATTTATAACAACGGTACTTGAATTGTATCATTCATATTCGCCATAACGGGTTCGAATATTTTCAATTTATGTGGTCAATCGTGAAGCATGATTTATTGATACTGGAAGTCGATAGGTAGATATTCAAATTAGGAGGAAAGATATTTATATTTTAATGAGGAGGAAGAACGGTCTCCGGAATTGGCGTTTTATTTTTATTTCTCTTTGGCCTCGAATTTTGTTACTATTTTAAATAGAAACCGGCGCTGAGCTTATTAACGTGCATAAATATAATTTTCGATCACGTGTTCGTCTATAAAAGCCTGGACCTCCGATATCAGGAAAGAGGATATTTTATCAGCCGAAAAAGAAGTGAAATCGATATTAATGAAGTTCATATCGCCAGTACGAATGCAAAAATGAAAATTTTCAATAGCGGATCGCTTATGTATCGATCGAGCTCTGCCTCCCTCTTTCTCGACAAGGACGGCGGTTCTCTTTTTCCCCTGAATATGTGAATACGAGCCAGAAACCTCCGTAAAGACATCGACGATTTGATCATCGCATTACGTAGATCCGTTTGAATTATGCAACGACCGCGTGGCGCGGCAGCGCTTGTGCTAAGATAAATGTTTACAGAATTGTCTAAAGTCTAAGTGCGTGAATCGAGCCGCGGATATGCGTCACGTATACGGAAACAACGTGGCCTGTATAGGAAATAGAGACATACACCATATATACATCTGTATTTGCAACGGGTCGCGTCGCCTCGACTCGGTAACACGAGGAGCGTAGCTCGGTAAAATGCAAGACGGCACTCAGGTGAGTGTAGATTTCGAAACGAAGCGGCAAAGCTAGTTGTACCAACGACGGTTGGCAACATTAGACGGTGGCTTGAACGCGAAGAGGAGACTTCGGCCAGCATTCTCCTTCCGCTTCCGACCTTTCCCGTTTGTCCTCTTAATTGAGTTTTTTTCAAAGGCATCTATATCAAGACGTGCCCGGCCAGGTATCCAGACTACAAGCGGCGGAAACTAGAGAGTAACGAGAGCACTGTAAAGAAACGGGCCACTAGTAAATTATCGCGCTTCTAATCTCAAGTATATTTCGTTGCAGAGGTGGCAGCGTTCGCCGGCAAAACGTTTCTCGCGTTTACTGCTAGTAGAAGAAGCACGCCTCTCGCCAGACAGGATCCCGTGAATTTCGTGGTACCCTTTTTCCTTTTCTCTTCTTTTCTCTTTTATTGCCGCCCGACAGGCTAAATAAATGTAACGAGGTGGCAAGTTTAAGTGACCTTATTCTGGAACACCGGCACTACGGATGCTGTGTGCGACCGTCGTTCGGAAAGATTTGATCGTTCTCTCGTCTCGAAATGATGTGTCCGCACGTGTTTGCTGGGTTTGTAGCGTTGTAAATTGTTTGGACGATTGATACGTTCGCTTCTCGGGCAACACGATTCAACGGGATGGGGATACTGTTTGCCGAAACTGTAGCCGCATTGAATTTAGTTTCGGGTATATTAGTTCTGCGTTTTGAATTTACAGTAACATTCCGTGTTGCAATTGGAGGGATCAATTTGGGAATTCAAGATTGTGCGAATGGTATATTGTGTGCGTAAGGAAACGTAAACCCTTCTCGCGTTTAGGGGATAACAAAAATTGTTTGTCGAATCTGTACGTTGTACAGCCCTTATTATAAATAACTGCGATTTCTAGTCTAATATGCATTACAAGTTTTGATTATTACGAAACTTTATAAGAAGTGAAAAGTAGTTTCGAAATCCTTCTGCCAAAGATTGCAAGCTCTTTGTTGTGCGAGGCTAAAACTTTCGTGCCATTCTTCCAGGTTTGTGACTTTCATTTATGCGTTAATTGCATTGAGAGCAACGAGCACATGTAATGATATGATAAAGAGAGGGGAAATAATTTTTCCCAATTTGCTGGTGTACACCCTTTAATTACACTTCAATGATTCATTAATTAATGAACTCTCTAATGATCTCTATAGACCCGATACCACTAATACATCTTATCCATCATTACTATGCACGGGTGCCTATGATTGCTGAACCAGAATTTCTCTATCGCCTATCAAATTTGAATACCAATCATATTCGCAAAAAAAAGCAATTGAACACCTATTTATCGTGGCTGCTACTTTATCCCCAAGCCTTCGTTAATTCCCGTTATCTTTCGGACAGTAATGGAGCATATGTATTCCGAACTGACTAATTGCACGTTCCTACGCGCTGAACACTATCGTTCACGAACGATTTATCGAGCATTTGTTAACCTATCGAGTTAATCCACGACCAGGCACCCTTCGCACCCCTAATATATAACATCGGCCACACATAATCGCGTCGAAACAGTCGGTTATGAACGCGAACAATCGTTACACACGGTAACAGGCAATCCTCCGAATGCTGATTTTCCTCTGAAATCTTAATGTTTCATCGATTCGACGGTGATAAATGGCGGCAGGGCGTGAAATCGATCACTGAAATTCAACGTTTCGCGTTTAAACTCGTTTCAAGCTTTATACGATTCAAAGGAATTAACTTAAAAGGGAACACGGTTAAACGTTTACTAATTCCATTACGCAACTTCATTACTCGTACAATTTACAACATACGGCCTCGCTGGATAGCTCTCTGAAAGGTTACCGGGCGATAAGTGATAATTTTGCATGCAACACTGAATGGAAAAGAGTAATAGAACTTACGCGCGTGCAATAAAGATTCGTTAGCTATACGATATTATAGCGGAAGATTTTCCGTTAATACTCTTCTTTACTTATTTTATCATGAGATAAAATACCACTGACGGAGGAGATTATTACGTAGTTGTTATTTAGGTGATATACAAGTTGACAACATAAATAAACAATTGATACTAATTGTATCTTCTTTAATTCTAATTGCACTATGACAATATTATACGAAATACTTTAATAAAGTTCATAAGTTTGTATTTAATTCTTCAATCGATAAAAATTAATTTTACTTTAATTGTATTTACTTAATTGGTTATTAATTGATAATTGGTCCAAACTATGAAATATACTTACAAGATTCGATACATACTGTACATACGTACATAGGACACATACGTGGTTACATGTGTAATATGTATATTTAATACACTTATCTCCTTTATCATTCACAAAAATGATATTACGCGATTTAGCTTAATTTTACCTACAATAATAAAAAAGACGAAGGGTATAATTTAAAAGAACAGCCTCGCGTTTTAAATAATTCTATTATCGTCGGCGCCTTAATAATTGGGAGCTAGTTATTTTTACAGATCGGATAGCATTGCAGGAATAAATTGGAAAACATAAAAGTTTTTGATACTTTCGGAGTAAACAACCCGTGCATTGTTATCACCACGATCTTTCCTTAATCTAGTTTTTGCTCCCATTTTATCTCATACAAGTGTAATCAAATTTTAGTAAAAGAAGCACATGGCTAGGAAGTTGGGCAATGGAGAAAGAAAACGTAGATGAACCAAAACCTTGAAAGTTTCGATAAGACTTCCGATGGAGACGAAACTTTGATCAAACTGATATAAGTTTGATTAAGTATCAGTAAGGACTCTGTCGTTCATCAACAAAAGGACTGCCCCTTGTCAATGGATCTGGATGTCAACGTTACTGAAAGTTCTCTATTAATGTGGATGTACGGTTTATCTGGGTTCTTCTGGAAGAGCCTTCTCCTCGACTCGCAAAGTTTTCGTCAACCATTTCGAAAACGATCCGCATACCACCGTTAGATGTCTGCCCGGAATATTGACCGGAACGAAAAATTATTTACACGTTACGTTTAAAACGTTCGTGTAGCTCATTCTATAAAAATACTCTAACAACTTATTCGTAGTTTCGTTAGATAAATGGGAATACTTTTCATTTTTTGCCGACGTAACGGCGTATTCCAACGGACTAGATTACCTTATATGGTGCTCGTTTTTGCGTGTCAAGTCAATGAAAATTTTCGTTGCAACTGTTTATATGTAGAGATTATGTATTTACGTTAACAGTTGCCAATGACCTTGTAGTCATGTTTGTTTAAGTGAAGAAATGCAAGAAGGGAAATTGTAGTAAATACATCACTGTCATTGGACTACGACATGTCTGATAAGCATTGTATATTTATATGCAATAATACGAATAAATATATGACTGAAACAATGACGTTATTTTTTATAACAACATAGCAAAGAAAATGCTGGAATAATATTAGGTATTGCCTATATACCGTAAGATTAGTACGAAATTACAATAGGATAATTAATCGACTTGCAATTCATTGTCAAATATATTGTCCTTATATTCCATCCTTTTATTACGAAAAATTGAAATTGATACAAACTGACAAACAGTTGTGGAGATTAATAAGACAGAAACTGGTAAGCGTTTTCTCCTCTGCATATAATACAGGTATAATTATTTATTCAAATTGCTAGAGGGTAAATAAGAATAAAACGAAGGCAAATGGGAAATCCTGATAACGAATAAATCGTCCTAAACGTTGCGCTTTATCCATCCGCTTTCAATTAATGGTGCTCTTTTAAAATTATTGGAGAACATCCGCGAGGAAATCAATGGCTGTACTATTAATGGCAGAAACACCTGACGAGAGCATTTCCCTTTCGAATAATACCAAATTTACCACTTTCATTCTCTTTTAACTACCGTTTCCAATGAATTACATAGTACGTACTCAGTTCGACCCTCTAACGTATTATTTTCACCTTTTAACCCTTCTACGTCGTTCGGAGTCTGTTTCTATCCAACGTGTTCCCGTTCCCTCGGGAACTTTTACTGTTCTCAAAAATCATAAATCGTATTGGCGTCTTCACGAAAGATATCATGAGAGATGCGAGACCATATTTCCATACTTCCAGTCAGGTCAGCAAATTAAAAATTCGAATTTCGCCAATTCCTGCCACTTCAGACACAAAGGCTTTCGTCGCACAGCGGAATCGAAAGCCGCAGCACGGTTAGATTCACGCTATTCACGATTCACGTCGCACACAATACAATAAAAGAAATCACGGAAAGTACCAGGTATACGCGGGCATTATCGACAATGAGACTCGGCGAAGTGAGAAGTCAACGGGATTCGACACGATTGAACGTCTCTGGCTTGACAAACTGAATCGGTCGGATTAATCCCTTTACTGCAGCAACAGCGACCATTCAGCCGATTCCAAACGATAATCCATTTAACATCCGCCAGGGGCAAACTTCCAGTCTGCCAGAGTTCCTTGTCTTCCGATCTCGCGGAGATTTGTGGCCGTCACAGTTGAACAGTGCACGCCGAGTTTTAACGGAACAACCGCGGGCCGCAGGTGACTCGTCGCGCACACGGACACGCCGCCTTAAATCGAACACGGTACACGCTCGTTGCTCTTCCTTGCGCGTAATTCCAGCAACGGGGACTTTTCGAGCCGCACGAACCAGCAGCCTGCCCATTGTCGACGTACTCCGGACGGCAGTTATTCTCTGATCGTTAATTAGCTGCTTCGTCGACGAAAGGGCGAACGGAGAGTGACTTTTTATCGGGCACACTCGCTAATGAAAACTCGTTGTCGCGGATGTTTTCGCCGACAATAGGCGGTGCCCGCGCTGAAAATAACTTTTCCCGGTTACAGCCGGCAACGAGCGGCGGGGAAAAGTTTCCGCTGAGTTGCCCCCGTTTTTCCGAAGAATTGAGAAAAGTGCATCGGGTCCGCATGCAAATCGTGAACGTGCGAAGAAATGAAAAGGGAATGGGAAGGAAAATTGTGACGCCCTCTGCTCGCGTAATCTGATGCATAAGTAATCTCAAGGGTGCGCCGAACTTTGCCGGATATATCGGCTCCCTTTCTCTCCGGGAAATCAGCGTCCGAGGGAAACTTGTTACACCTGGCAAAGGTGGTGCATTTAATGGGAACGTGGAATGGCGGGTGATTGGTCAGTAGAGTGGTGCTTATATGAGGAAAAAGAATTTCTTTGTATCTTATCGCCGACAACGTATTCACCCTTATAACTATAATGGTGTTTTTTAAACATTTTTTTCACTTACATATTAGACGCGGCTACCAGACATGGAAATTTGGGTTTGTTAAGAATAGAATGCAATTTTATTTTTGACATATCACGATTTGCATTAACATTAGAATATTATTGCGAAGTATTATGAATTTGTGAACCAATAACCTTTAAGAATAGCCAGTAGACATTTGTTTTAAAAGTTGAATTATAAATACCACACTCTCAGTTCATTATAATATTACTGCAAGTCATAATTTACGAAGTGTTCGTTTCCTGCGGTTGATATTATCCGGTGTGCCAAACATTATTAGTAATCCACAATTTCTTTGGCAATTTTATTATTTATTATCAATATTTTCTGAAATAGTGCACCATCATCAATTTATTCTTTCAATCCCTTTCATTTCTTTCGTCGTTTCCCAATGTTATTGTCAAGTTAAATACTTGAGCTCCAACGAAAACTAATTTTTATTGGGGAGAAAGTGATCCGCAATAAAAGGGCGAAGAAAAGGTTTCAATATTTGAAATTATGCTGATTATTAATGGGTGGCTACCCAAAATTTTCAATGGACATGGTGAAATACTTTTTTAGGGATGCGTAGAGAGTTCGACTCAATTGAGATGGATATAGGAAGCGCGTAGGGATATATGACGTAGAAATTACATATGCTGGTTCGTCGTGGGTTGCCCCTCTGGAAAGTGGCAGCTGTGAGTCGTCGTTCAGAGTTTGTGTGCGGAGAGTCGGAGAGAATTTAAGTGGGCGAGTAATGCAACTGTACCAAGCATTAAATATACATTGTGTAGTCGTTTTATTAATTATTTAAACCATGAGGCTTTTACTCCGAATTTCTCAACAATCCAAGAGATACTACGTAGAGTACAATGCACTTATTACTGGAAAGTGTTTCAATGGATATTCAACATGCTGCAATCCAATTCAGTCTTCGATTCAATAATCGACTACGGAAAGTATAATATGAACGCGGATGTATTCGTATTTCCAAATATTAATTGTGAATTTTTCGAATATAAGAAAATTCAGATTTCTCTTCACGCATTTTGTATTTGCACAGCTCGTGTCAACGACGATAACTTTCCCTAAGGCCAACGAAGGTTCTTCGATACACAGTTTTCACTAAGTAATCCTCGTAACAAAAATTTCTTATAAGCCCCCAAAAGTTGACTGCGTATGATCATAACAAAGGGCCAGGAACAACCAATTCATGTCAGTACTCGTTCCAACAGCAGAGACTGGCAAATCTGCAATTGGTCATTATCGTTTATCATTATCATTCTACAATATCATTTTAAATACGACAATTGTACAGGACGATTGCTCGCGGCGACATGCAGATACCTGAAAGAAGAATGTTCGAATTTTTCGCATGGCCAGTTTTAAGCGGCCATTAAGTGTCGCGCGTTAATAGCTCGCAAAGGAGGAGGAAACAGGCCGCTATCGCCACTTATCAGCGGTTCAGATTCAATTGGCACTCATTTCGCGGGAAACGATATTATCCGCCCGCTCTACGTGTTTCGCGTGCAGGAAAAGCAATAAAGCGATACCGTGTTACCATTGAAATGCGAGGGATAGGAAAAAAGAAAGGGAACACAGCACGAATGGAACTCGCGCATTTTTCATGACGCCTGGCATCGTTAACGTTCATTAAACCTGAATTCCACGGTCTAGAGACACATGTGCCTGCTGCGTCCGGCATAGTTATGCCCTTCGTTTCCTTTTTTACGTTTAAGTGGTCTTCCTCGAGCCGACGAAGTAACGTTTCATTAACAGCCCGGTTGCCTCGACTCTGCTTCTCTATCTCTTTCATAAAAAGAAAAAATCTTGCGTCGCGGTCGTCGCAAAAACGATAGTAAAAGTGGCGATAGTAAATCTGCACGATTTGCTTTGAACGCGGGTGTATACGATGTAAAATTGATGGAAATACGAATTTGGTTAAATCGTAGTGAGCGTGAGTGTCGCGTGACAGATTGTTACAAGCTGTGACAATTATACGTTGGACTGTACATTCATAAATGGAAAAAGGTCAAGTCGTCGGGCGAAGATTGTTGCCATTTGCTGAGATTTCAATTAGGAATATTTGGTTGCTATAATAATATTTATGCATTTTTTAGACACTCGTATTTGTAACTACTCGCAATGTCAATCTGTAGGCCTGTGTGGCTTGACACGATGCTGAACAGTTTCGAATCTTACAGATCCTATACAATGGAAGAATTAAATGCAAATAGATTTGTTCATTATTTCAGATGTTGAAATAAACTGAAACTAGTTATTTACGATACTTAAAAAATTGATTAATACTCAAACACTTTTTGCTTTTGCGTCTCAGATCGAATTGAATTAACTCCGCTTTGCATATTTCATTTTATAATGTTAGCTATAAATTAGTCCTCCTTATCATATCGAATTAAAAAATATAATCGCGGCAAACGGACAGGTCTAAATATTATTATGAAAACAGTTTTTAAATACATCGCTTCCGACTATGCATACATTTTGGTCAAACAATTACAAAATATACGAAGGCATGTATACATGTAACAATACATTCTACAAATTGAAAGGGTTTATCGCGATTCACATTTCTCTACCCCTTTTATAATTAAGATTTGGTCACTCATATATATTCACCGTTCAAATCAACATTGTACATAATACAATCTATGTATCACGATTTTCTATCATCGCGTTTCACATCCCATTTCACGCAGCATTCAATTGCAACGATTCAACGGAGTAACCGACAAAAGTTCGAGCTTTTTCTCCCGGCTGTAGCACTTTCGTCAGATAGCTTGTTGAAACTCCACCACGTGCTCTCGAATTTTCTTCGAAACAATATGATACATCACGCCGGGCAAAAACTGTCTCCCCTGCGCGTGATTATGGAAGCGACGGTATGGTCGACGAGTTTTCCCAGAGCAAAAACGTGAAAAATCGCGATGACGTCAAGCCGCGGCCATTGTTGGCTTGCTGTATTGAACCGCCAAACTTCTCGTAATAACTCAAGGAATTCGTTAACTTGTTCCCCCGCGCGCCAGTGTTCGCGACACGTACGAAAAAGTGTGCTTTTTCAGCATGTGAACGGCAACCGGGGGTTCGATGCTGAATCTGTTTGTTACTTCCGCCTGACTCACTGCTTACTCGTTTCGTGCTAGCCTCGATGCCGAAAGTTTAGTCCATGTGGCACCACAATAAGTCGCTCGAATATACTATCGAGTTTCTCTGGAAACGATCGAATTCTGTTCTCAGCTCGGAAGGGTCGAAGGACTTTTAATGGAATGGTAGTGAAAACATTTTGTGCTACGGTGTTCATTGGGGTGCGTATCTTTTTTAACGCTCTTTGAAATGTTCTAATGCGTTTCGAGAAGCGCAGATAATGCGGAAATGGGCTGTGCTACTTGTAATTGGTGATCGTGGTTTAATTTTTAATTTTAAATATGAGCGTTTATAAATAAATCATAGTGTGCATTAGTTAGAATTGTTTCAGCATCACTAAATTAGTTTTTTCACTATTCTTTTAACATTTAATCGAACAGCAATAGCGTACGTTCGAAAATTGTAATAATAAAATTGATAATCGAATAATTGCTCGTGCTCCTTTCAAAGTCGTAAGTCTTTTGAAACTTTCAATTAAAGAGTGTACATCGTGAATTGATGTCTGCATTAATGCGTACATAAAACTTATTTGTTTTACGTTTTACGACTACATTACAGCCTAATTACTTCAGTCGTTGGAATTTGATTCGCCCAGAATTGGCTGAGTTGTTCGAATCTGAACAGTAAGTCAAGATAAAATTACTGTTGCCTGATTGCTTCGGCAGATATTGCATAAACAACTTCTGAATAAACGCGGCTAATTGCTTTGGAACACGGCTAGTTTATGGTAATGAATTTCTTCTCTGCTGCTGGCGGAATCATCACTATAATTATAAGTAGCAAAGTTCTGACCTAGATCCCAGTAGATTGCAATTTGACAATATATTGCTGCAGAAAATTCTGGGACGTTGCAATTTCTTCGTTGAATTGCTCGCATTTTATTTCTCAACTGCATATACATATACATATACAGGTGCCCGTAAGTCTCACAGTATTTTTAAATTTCGTGTAGCTGAGGTGATGCAGAACAACTTTTTATTCGTGAATAACGAATCATTGCAATATTATTATTAATTTAAGACGATGTAATATTTGCCGTACGTTGCCCCTCGATACACCCGATGACAACCGCGCGCGGTGGTGCCTGGGCGCGCACATTGGCCAGTATTTTACGTTAATAACTCAAAAACGAAGCTACTTACAATATTTTGGTCACGGAAAAAGTTGTTCAGCATCACCTCAGCTACGCGAAATTTAAAAATACTGCGAGACTTACGGGCCACCCTGTATGTATAAAACAAGAAAGAGAAAAGAATACTCATAGCTATGAAATAATAAAACGTATATGTACGTGCACGGTTTTTCAGTTAATTTTCTTTTCAAACTGAAACCATGTAATTCTGTTCTGCTAACTCTGTTTCCACAGAGCAAAGTGCTAAATGTACATGGGTCTTCGTTGGTCTCCAAATATCCTTCCTGCGATTCCACGGTTAAAAAGTTAGGGAAAGAAGCCGTAAGTGGATAATGAAGGTTTGGGTATTCTAATTGAAGTAATCCCGCGCCGCGTCGTTAAAAAAACATACAAGCGGACCAGGTGTGTACATGGCAAGCTGTAATAACTGGTAGACATTTGAGAAATTGCTGGAATCAAGTGGTTTCAGGAATAACGTTTTGTGAATTCTGGATAAAGCACGAATTTGAATTATACTCTGTACTCTCGCGGTAACTATTCTTTTATTGATAAACAATACACATATATGTGCAGTACATGAAGTTTCAAAACTTGTAACTCAATCGAATTCAAATTTGGTCACATCTATTTAACAGTCTGCAATTATTATAATAGTACGTTTGTTTTGAAATATATTCTATGGAAAGATTCATTGGTAAAGGTAATGGATATTGGTCGATAGAAATTTCACTAAAAAAGTAATTTAAAGTGCAACCTGTCATCTGGATTGTTAAAACGTGTCTTTGTATCTATATTAATTCAACACTGGCAAATAATATAACTATACTTATTAATAACTAACAATTCCACCTATCAATGTTTTGCTTTGTATCCAAAATACTTTTGCGTAAATAAACTATCTAACTAACGATATACATGTACGTACCGTCCTGTATAAGAAGCAAACAAAATTCTGACAGCCATAGTCGTATGTATCTTCAGCATACATTTCGGAACCCTCCTCCGCAACCTTCATCACGAAAGTGCATAGAAAACACTCGATGAATTGGGAACCAGTCCTCAAATTTATCGACGTGTTCTGTTCTTTAAAGTGCGACTATTTCTTTAATATTGCTTCGTTCGAAAAGAAAAGTATGCTTTTCTATCAGCGTAAAGAAACGAATATTCTCACGTGCTAGAACCTAATAAAATGCCAGCAGCGGTACGGCCTCTGCTCGTATACACGCATTTTATCTACGGCATCAGGTGCATCCAGACTTGTAAAATATATCGCGACCGAAGAAAACGGAGAATATTCGTTTCTGCTTGTTTTCGCCGGGGGAATTTTGCAATTCTGATTATAGCTCGTGGCTTCGCGCACCGTTTAATTTGCGTACACCACGCTCACAGCTGCGCTGCCGTTGCAAACTGACGCGAGCGAGCGCGCACGGTTATACTATAAAAAAGGAATGGGAATCGTAATTGATCGATCTGTTTCATGGCGCCCGCTCGAATTGGATGAAAATGTCAGAAACGAACGGCGGGCTCGATCGCACGAAATTTATCCCGCACGAAACGTCCAATGACACCGATAAAAATTGAGATAAAACTGGAAAATCCTCAATGTTAATTATTGCAGTCACGTGGCGCTTATTCGGCGTTCAGAAATATTTAAAGAAAGCAATGCACCGGGTGATATATTTTTAGAATGATTTTAAAGTTATTATAGTCTCTCGAACGGAATATGCAACTTGTCAGCTGTGATAATTTCTTGGCTTTAATTTGTAATACAATCAAGATTGTATTGTGGTAAAAGAATCACTTACAATCGAAAAATTATACAGCTTTCGGATGATATGTGTAGAAGTTATTTTTCGTAAACCCCACGTAGTTTGGGAATAGAGGACAGGTGATGTAATAAGACTTCAGTTACTCTCATTAAAACACAAGCTTTATCATAAATACGTCGACACACGACGTTACTCAAACACACGATACTTTTCACTACGCTCTGGTTCAACTCTTACTTAGTTCTCACTTAGCTCTGCCTCATTCATTCTTTATATTCTTTCACTCTTAGTTTCTCTTTCATTCTATTCCTCATTTGCTCTCACTCATTTAGGACACACCCCCGCAGTCATCCCTCGGTGGTGGTCGGTCCCCCCCATACGCACGACCTTCTCAAGTACTCAGCTCCGAACGTACCTTTCATACATCGCAATCGTTCTAAACAGTCACGCAGTATTTCCAATCCAACATATGTAATTGGTAAAAAATAAATACTTTATGATTACTTTTAAATATGGAAATTGATAACAGTGATGTTTATGTTTAATAATAAAAACATTGCTATTAAGGAACCTTAATACCTCCCTGTTCTTCCAAAGCCTTCCATATTTTTAATGGATTGTAAAATTGCAGTACCTGGAAGGTCATAAATATTACATAAAATAGAATACAATATACATTTAGTACATCTACTTAAAGAATAGTTAATCATACGACATAAAGTTGAATACTTGTTGACATGTATGTGAAAGAATGATTGATAATTCTCTTCCAATTAATTTTGAACATATTTTTATTAAAGCAATTCATTCTTCAACTGTTATTTTTCACCAATATTTTATATATGTATATTGTTACAATATCGTTGACCCTGTATTTCTTGCGATACTTTCCACCCACTTTATACGTCATGTTAAATGGCATTAACCCGGCCAACGAGAACTGTTTGCGATCAGGTAAAAGGAAAACACCGCCGCACGGGAAAAAGCCAATAGCATTTTGCAATTCTGATTCTTCTCTTTTTTTGATCACGAATTGGAGCTTAGTTTGCCTAGAGCCCGTTCGTTGGTGTACTGTACGCTGGGAATATTGGAATGAAATGGTAGGGATTACATTTGGTACTTGACAGGGCAACAGAAGAAAACTTATGTCATCGATAGTTATAGTTGGCGGAGGCCAATTTTATATTTTACACCGCTCAACAATTTACTAGACGGTGACCTCTTACATTTTTGTGTGTAGAACAATTCGTTTACGTTAATTTAAACGTACGCGTGTTTCAATTTACTCATAAATTATTGTTGCAAAAATAATTGAAAATATACCTCTGCACATTTCGACGAAGAAATTGTATAATAATACTGGCGTGAAACATTTTACCTGAAAATAAATCCTCTTCGGTAGATTGAATTGGGAATGTTCAGTTAGGCAACAATCAATGGATGAAGTAATTGGCAAAGACTTCGGAAATTGCATGTGTGTCTGGAACTGCACAGATTGAAAACTGGGAGGCCGAAAATGTAATGATGTACCTGGCAAATACTGCTCCACGAAAGACTGTGCAAATTGTTCTGTTTCTAATAATATCTGGGGAAATGTATGTATTTGTATAGTCCACATATGCACTTGCGAATTGCTTTTAACAAAAATATTATTAGATATCTAATCTTCAGACCGAATATATTTTACAACTACAAGACAGCATCTAAACAGAAATAATAATGACACATCGACTGGAATATTTTAACATTATTTTTTATATCGCTTGAAAGCTTTACGCATTTTAATATACAATAATATGTATTGTTTACTTTATGCAATGTAATAGAAAAGTAATATTTTATAATATTATGCCAGCTTCTAGTTATTTGTGTTGGAGGCGATTATTATTAATGGCAATTCAACATTTTCATTTTGTACAGTCAATTATTAAGTCTTGGAAAACTGAAATGGCATTAATCCTTTTAAACACACAGCCGTTCGGTAAAAAACAAACACGATTTGATAGTCTCATTGGCATTAAAGCATAGTAATTTAAGGGTTATGGGTATTGAATCCTTACATTGCAATCACCGAACAGATTCAGTTTCAAAGCGACATTTTTTTTCGTACACAGAGCACAGAGTAAGAAACTAGTAGAAGGCAAACTGAGATTGAGAACATCGCTATCCTCAAAAGCAGTCCCCAGAAACTTTCAGCGTGCACCATGTACCTGCCTACATTTCCCAGAATTCCTTTCAATTCGAAATGAAAGGAAGAAATGTTCCTCCAACTTCGCAGCTTTTGGCTCTTGTGCGCGAAGAATTTTCATTTATTTTTCTTGTACTCGCCGCAGCAAATGTCGCCAGCCACACCTTTACACGAGACCTGGTGGGAGTATGAAATGATCTAACAATAGGTATTTAAACATTTTGCGGGCCGTTTAGAGCCTATCTCTACTGTATCTGCGATAGACATTCTATAATTTCAGTATCCCCAATGCGTTGAAAGTTTCAAGGGCCCTGTGAACGAAGCTACGCGTATGTGGCACCGGTTTGTGCAAACTAAACTTTCCACAAATCTGTGCAATTTAATAGTATACTTTGTAAAGTATTAGACAAAAGTTCTTGCTTTTCTTTCACCGAAGGGTTGCTCGAAATGAAGAAAAGGTATCAGGCTAGGACCGCATAGCTATTATATTATTACAATTTTCCCATACTTTTATTTAAAATTACATAAACTAGAATATGGAAATGACAGGTAAGTCCGACGTAATGAATGTTGGATTGCTCTTGCCTCAGTAATGAGTTCGCAATTACTGGACTTAATTATTTCAGCCCTTCCTTTTATTCTTTCGTCAGAAACCAGGTCACTTTTGTATCAATAACTGCGGACCATTCTGTACATTTTACGTTTGCATTGTCTACTGTGATCACGGAAAATATCGTTTTTAGGAAGAAATTATTTTTCACGCGATGATTTGAATATTGAAATATTATGAATGGGCATAAATACTTCCTTTTAATGTTACGATCACTGTACAACAAGTGCATAAAAACGATTAATGGTATGTATGATGAAAGATACGTAGACAAATTGTACATCCAAAAACTCTCTTGTATAGGAGCGCTTCAAAAATATTTTACACTCTGAATTCAGTGTTACGAGGTGGATAACAAAAACGGCGGCAACCTAGGGTAAAGTTTATTTTATTTATGTCGGGAAAGTCGTATTACACTACCGACTTTTACTTCCTCGAGAAAACTTTGACTCTTGCAATGTTTCATTCTGGTCACGTGATCAACGAAGAAAAGTCTACTGGAGTTTTCTATTACAAACCTCTCGAAAAAGTTACGCTGATTTCCCCTCTATAGTTTACGCAAATCACTCTTTGAAGTGCGCGACCAGAAAAGGTTCGAGATTTTTAAACATATAAAATAGCACAAATATTTTCATAAATATTTACATTTCTAAAGCGTTTTTTTTTTAATCTGAAATATGTATTATATCGAAAAGAATTAAATCACTATTAATGAAAATTCCGATTAAAGAACATGATCTTTGGAATAGTGGCAAAGTAAGACAAACTAAACGAGCCCAAACTTTGAGCATAGTATCGATTAGGAAAATAAAAGTCTATCTGCTTATCGATGGCATGACAAATATTATCGAAGGACAATTAAATGTTAACTTCTAACCGATAAGCATTCTAAAAGCATTGTTCATTCTAATCCGATAACTCTGACTCAACTCAAGTTCCGCGAAAATTGAAAATGCAGTATATACACATGCATCCACATAATTAATCTTTCCCAGCGTGCTAGAATACTTGTTACGTCCCGCGAAAAGATTAATCTCTATTTCCTTCGTTCGTCGCTCAAGAGCACCGCGACAGAATCGTTCCGGGCAAGAAACTTTTCAAACCAATCCCGTCAAACCACGACGAAAGAGTCCCTGCCTAAACAAAAGGACAAACTTCCAAATAATCTTCCCCACGGAAAACGCGCTTTCGAGCCTGACACTACTCGCCTTTGCACCTCAAAGCCCTCGGTCGTTTGTTAGGTCACGAGCGTGCCCCTTTTCCGTCAGAAAGCACACAAGCGTGACATCGACGGCGAAAACAATATATGACCGGTAAAATATCCGGCTGATGTTCCTTCCCGCGTTCCTCCAGGGACGAGATCAGCCCCGCGGAGTTTCGCCGGTGTATTAGAGGCGCAGCGATGTCTGCCTACTTCCGCGTAGCCGGAAGCTACCACGTAATAAGAGGTCTCATCCAGCCGCGGCATCAAGAAGCAGCAAAGAGATAGACTGTGTTTTAATATGAATGGCGTATAGAGTTGAAATCCTCCGGGCATTAATGGGTCGAATCGTCGATAATCCAAGTGAACAAAACGTCAGCGAGAAATACAAAAAAGGAAGAAACGGAAGGGGGGCACGAGCATCGGCTCGAAGAGAAGAGAAGGATGCTTGCGCGAAAGAGATAGGGGCGGGATGGTTGGGGAGATAGGATAGAAAAGTATGTTGATCGAGGGTATACCGTAGAAAGGGGATAGATGCGGATGATGAGAGAAGGGAGAAGAAAAATTGTGTGTTGGTGTGATTGCGCAAATGTGTATGGTTAGCAGAAAGAGAGAGAGAGAGAGAGAGAGAGAGAGAGAGAGAGAGAGAGAGGGGGAGTGAGGGAGGGAGGGAGGGATGGAGGGAGAGAATGGGTTAGGAAGCGAGATGAATTGTCATTCGGTGGAATTGCAATTTCTCGCTGACGCGTGCTGTGCAACCTCCGGCGCGAGGAGTAAAAGCGGACTAATGATGCACACTAGACTTAATGCTCCGTTCCTGTTCTCATTTCCCACAAAGGTGCGAGCTGCCTGCGGGATGTCAGCCTAGAAGTAGTTCCGGAGGTAGTGCAACGTGGTCAGAAGGTGATTCTGCGCTGCCATTACGATCTGGAGGAGGCTCCTCTTTACTCTCTCAAGTGGTACCGCGGCAGGCATGAGTTCTACCGTTACACACCTAGAGAGGAGTCCGCCACAAAAATCTTCAATATCACCGGGATCTACGTAGACGTAAGTGTCAATATTTCCTTTTTTTCCCCTTCCTGTGCGCGCTCGTCACTTACGCGGCACTGAACCGATCGTTCGTCAAATGGTTTTACTGACGCGCTGAAGTTCGGTTTACTGGAATTGTGTATTACATTTGGTATTACATTGTTGAGAATGACGTGTTTAATTTGTCATTTCAAATGTTACATTTGGTTGATGACATTTATAAATATTTGCTCAAGAGGATTACGAATTAAACAGCTCCAGGTTCAATTATGGCGTTCTTTATGGTATTTATTGGTTTTTAAACGGTACAAAGCCTTTTATAATTGTAGGAAACATTGTGTGTTACAGATTTTTATGCGATGGTAATACATCGTAAGCCCGTTGGTAATACATTAATAAAGAACTCGCAGTACGAAATCCAATTGTTAAAATACTGCTGGACAAAAGATTGACAAGGTTGTCTGGTGAAAAATTTTACATTTACAAGAATTGCATTGAACGTAATACAATTCTGTATTATGTATTATTATTTGTATTGTATGTATGTATACATACAATGTATCAAATATTCGAGAATCATGGAATTATTTAAAATTATTACAGTCACCCGTTCTTTTAATTCTACATCAGGCAGCTGTCCAATGAAAAATGTGGAAATTTTTTACCTTCACCCCAGAAATAATGTCGATCCATGAGAGAACAAATAACGGCAAGGTGAATGAGAAATGTTAACGAGCTTAAGGTAGCAGAGGAGGCCGAGCTTGATTATATTCCTCGTTTAAATTTCAGAAGGTACCGAGCACGTCTTACTGTTACCCAATTAATCTCAGATACTCTCGATATTATTGTACTGATTATTGTACTTGCTCGGGGATTCAAAAATTCGAAAACTGAGAGAAACATAAATGTAGAACATAGGATCAGATCCAAGCATAACAAATAGGTGTGCAATTCTTGATAACCAATATAAATTATAACTTTAAATTATTGCACTCCATTTAATTGTCATAAATTATTAAAACCAAACAGTTGACCAATGTATAGATGAAGTAATCAACTCTGGTATACCTAGCAATAGAAAAAAAACTGTGCACACTGTTGATACAATTGCTACACAGAAGCTGTCCGAATTAATTAATTCGAATCTGCATTGGAAAGATCCTAACATTGGATTTATTATAATAATAAAACTAGTAATTATATAACATTTACACACTATGGTTGTATGAAACATAAATACAATTCTTTTACATTATGGTTTTGCTTGCCTCATTACTATCCTGGAAATTGTGAATACCATTTGTTTACAACTAACTTCATCCAAATCAGGATTCTAATTGAAAACTATATTTTAATTAATATCAACTACAATTTATTCACACATCCTTCGCAAACCGATGGAAAATTCCTGAGCATTGAGATAAGCAATATACATAATTACAAATAGGTACTTGTTCCCCGATAAAGCAAGCTAAACCTTTGTTCGGCTCAAAATAATGGCTGAAATGTAATGCACATATCTCGTACAAAATAGCACAGAAAATATTTCTCTTTACCACAAAACATTCCTCAAACAGTTTAAACAAATACCATCAATTTTCCTATAAATCAGATACTTTAGCCAGATACAATTTCCGCCGGAACCAACCCAAACAGTGCACATCAGTTACAAGGTTTCCCACAACACCTACCAAACCGACGCCAACAGATTCCACGATGCGGTAATCTGTATCTCAATGAGCGCATCTCCGATACGCCGAACAGTTAACTAAAATAAGCGACTCGGCGTGAAAGCAGAGCATAATTCCCACGTAATTCCAAAGAGTGGTCGGCGCATCCGCATCAATCGTCGGAACAACGGGCAACGGTGTATGTCACGGGGCATTAGCCTAGTCCGGCTGACTAGGTACGATCCAAATATGTGGTTTTATCGCAACGTGCCGGCCGACGCTCGTTAACAGCATCCTTGACCGCTGTAATCGCCGTTAAAACAGGCCGCTTTTATAATCGTTCGAACATTTCCACGACCAGCTCCACGCGACGGTTGCACGCATTTCCGCGTCCCCTCGGTTTTCGAGGAAACCGCCATTGCGTGTGCACGCGTTTACGCGACTGAAAACAAGCTCATTCCAAACCGGGCTTGTCGTTGTTTGTTTCGGCCATCGAACGAACGACCTGCGAACCAGGCGTACGCGCCGCTTTTACGTTCATCGTTCGACGTCCGTCCTCCGTCGCTCGCTTAACCGCGAGTAATGTGCAGTGGCCGCGTCACATGGCGTAAAAGCTTGGAACGAAAAACGTTGTTCGCCGCGCGAGGCTCGGGACAAATATCGTTAGGTGGTATCGTTCGATAGCAGCCACCGCGAGCAGCGAGCAGCTTCATTTTAAGGGTATCATCGAGTTTCAACTTCGTACACATGCACACATACATTTACATAGCTACTTATACTGCGTGCAGCGCGCCGCTTCGAATGGTTTTTATTATTTCTTCTTTTTTTCCCCGGTGTTTTTGGAGTTGAGTTAGGTTTAATAGTTATATTTTGCGGACGGGGAACGGGCTTTCCGTGTGGGGAGGGTTCGGTTATCAATGTCGTTGCTGTATCGAGCAACGTATGTAAGGTTTATTGTTTGCGTACATTTGTTTGCTCGTGCGTTTTTTTTTGCGTATGGTTCATTGAATCGTTTTGCTGGACATTTTGAATCGTATCGCGAACCGCGTCGAAGAACTCTTAGTAAACTTTCGCCTGCTTGTACTGAGGGTGCTGATGTGTTGACAGTGGTGTCTAGTGATATGTAAGCTTGTATTTTTAAGAATAAGTAGCGCTTTGGAATTCGCGACGTATATGTAATGAAATGTGTTTGGGGAATTCAATTTTCAGGATTTAGTGCGGCGAGAGTTCAATTTATTTTGTACAGATCAATTCTTCTCTAAACTTTGATATTAAAGATCATTTCTGGTATCACTTTCATATACTCCAGCCTGTTTTTGAAAACACTTTGAAAAAATATTTCGCTACCTACGATTGCATAAACTAGCAAGGAACTCTTCAAATGCTATTTGCATTTTATAACATTTTATAGAAGCATCGCTGCCGTCAATTGCTTCCTTAACTATTTACGGTTTCAATGGCAGCTGCATCAGTGGCATCGAAAACAGAGTTTCGAATCATCGCAAAATATATAAAGGAAGATACGTCGCTTATCTTTTCCCATTTTTCCATATTCTTTTGCAAACCACGCTCACAAACATCACTGTACGAAGTTCAATAAGCAACGTCAGGTCGGAAGAGTAGGTTGAAAGGAATATTATGCGTTGAATCTCTAATAACTACTTAATAATACCGAGAAGAAAGTCGAAATTCCGTAATGAAGAGTTTTTTTTCGCGACCGCCGGTGAATCTCCGCCCACTTAACATCCATCGTGTGCATTCTGACATACATAAATCAACGAGAGGAAAAAGCCAGCTCGTTCTTCAGCTACGTTTCTTTCCTCTTCGTTAAAAGCCACCATTCCGTCCCTTCCTTCCTCGCCGTTGTCTTTTTCGCTCCTTCTACTGTATATCTCCTTGCTTCGTTATTTAAATCCCGCTAATTATGCATATTTTGCCTTTGCCCGTTCCGATGAAGCGATCCTCCGCCACTTTTCCCTGGGGATGCTTCAGCTTCGCCTTCGTTTGCTATCTTGCTCCCGGTGTCTCAGCTTTCGCGCTTGCTTCATCGAGCCAATTTACTCGAGTGCAGGGTAATTCCTGATAAGATGACGATTTTCTCGAGTGCTGTTCTCGACGCTGCCCGCTCAACGCAGGGAAACATTTAGCAAAGAAACGTCCTTTGTCGCGACCCACTTTTGTCGTCGTTAACATTTCTTCCTTTTTTTTCTTTTCCTCCATATTCGGGACGCGACGGATGATATTCGTTGGACGTCCGGATGATATTCGCCAGCGAATTCGCCTTCGATCAAGTTTATTATTAAGCTCGCCGCAGTTTTAACTTTATAAATTTAGTTTTATGTAGAGCAATGCACGATTGCACGGTTCACAGAGCTCCGACTAGTAGCCGTAAACGGAAATTATAACGTGTGTGCTCCGAACAAAGTTAGTGCAGTGTCGCGCGAAAGTTGCCGTGGTGTCTGCTGATTTTCAATTGATCCGGTAACAGTTGCGGTTTGGACTTTACGGGAGGGTGGAAGTGTTTGATGGTTTGAAAGTGCTTCTGGTAACTAATATCTGCTCGGATTGGTAAGCAGCTTGAAGAATAATTGGAGAGCTTATGTTGCTTAAAATTGAAATCGAAATGAGTGATGCGTCACGAAAGGACTGTCGATATTGGATTGTTTCGCTGCTAAGAGGTAACAGCCGCTAGGCATCTTACAATAACTTTTTTTTTAATGTCTGTGCAGTGGGGGAGTAAATGCGATATCGATTAATATACAATAGATTCGGTATGTGGAGCTGGCGCAATTACATTTTATATTGCGAAATAAAATAAGGGGGGAATATGCAGTATTGGAAATATTATCGCTGGATTCCAGATAAGAAACGTAAAGTCTGGATTTATAGGAACCATAATATATTTTGATAATGGCGTTTTCTGTTATAGAGAACGTAAAATTTTAGATGCCGGATTGATGAATTTGTGACGCGAATCCGGCGTCAGGGGTATAAAACTCGAGATTTTACGATTATTCCTCCAATTACGACAGATAGAAGAAAAATATAACATGTATTTATTAAGGAAAAGAGTATATATTAAATGAATTAAATTCTAATACTTTCTAATACCAAGTTTAGTATTATTTTAAAATACCTTTAATGCGATACGATACAGAATGCAGTACACTATTGTAAAATGAAAATTTATTCAACAAGTTCATAAAACTATATTGCTTTTAGTATTACTAGTATATTCTTAGCATTTTTTTGAATATTAGTTAGTTTAATAAAACCTTATAATTGAAATTTCAATTTCACCATTCCCAATGCAATATAACGTTCTGCAGGGGCAATAATGACGACTTTGAGTTTATTGAATGGAATAATTAAAATGGTAATTCAGTTATAATATTGCCCATTGATAACTCTATCTCTTTAAAAACTGAAATTCATATTATCACGTTGTAGCTGGCAGACGTGTTAAGAAAGGAATTAAAATTGTTCGGCCATTAAGTAGCGTCATCAAAGCTGTTAATTTGACACGGAAATTGCAACGGGTTAATTCAGCACACGATTCACTTTAAATAATAAGCTTTTGTTTGAACATCCCGATCGGACAATACCAGCTACCATTTCATGGCACAAATTAATAGTAATGCGCGTATTAATAATCGGTGGATATATGCTTACTTGTGTAGGGATTTGGCGAGATAACGAACAAAGAATCGCTCCGATTTCGAGTGGTACAATAACAATTTATAACAGTTACGTAACTCTCTTTGATGAAAATAGCGTTATTGCTTGAATAGTTTTAGGATTTGTCAAATTACATTGTTACAATTTCACAAGTAATAAACATAGTTAGTAATTCATATTAATTGCCCCAAACGCCATTGTCGTGTCTATCCATTTATAATAATTCGTGTACCATGAAAATCGAGATATACCAAATTTAAATAATGGTACATAATTCGAGTAATTTTCAATCGTCTCTTTATTTATAAATTCTGCCTCACTGAATTACAAATCTCTTAAATAAAATATACATAATAAAACAGTTTAGTATATAATATACAAAATGCTCTTGCACAAGTTATTTATGAATCTTTGAAAAATAAATAAGAGATCGTATAACTTAATATTCGTACATGTACTTATTAACCCTTCTTTCAGTTACAAATAATATATTGTATTGCAGAGAGAACACGGATACTATAAAAAATAATCAAATGGATTATAACAAGAGATAAGAAATGTTTTCAATCACAGTAACAGAAATTCCTCGTCAATTGCCGAACAGGTACATACCGCTGCCACCTCAAAAATAATACACACTTCCACCCGCTGTTTCAACGGAATACGAATTTAACACAGCGATCATAAAACGTTCGTTCGACTTTCTTTCATCGAATTAAAACACCAGAAGAAAGGAATGGAAACTCACGCCCATTTAATTCCGTTGCAATCGTGAAAGAGACGCGCGGATAAATTCAGCGTGCCGCGCGGCTGCGTCCGTGCGGAATTTAATTCGAATTATAACCGGTCCGGGTAAATTGAGTTATCGTTAATCGACGAAAACGGGGTACCCTAACGTCCCAGTGGCGGTGCGCGATAACGCGTGTCACCGCAGCTGATATCCATTTGCATTCACTTTGCACACACCTTGGTCGTTGCTCTGTTTCAGGCGGGGAACTCCAACAAGAGCCAGGTAACCCTGCGCGACGTCGACTTCGCCCTCTCTGGTACATTCAGTTGCGAAGTTACGGCGGATGCGCCGACCTTCTCCACGGCCTCCGTCTCGAAGAATCTCACGGTAGTGTGTAAGTACATGCTTCACGAAATTACAGAGTATCGCGGGGGAACACGGCGTATTCAGCATGCTCGTGCCAACCCCCACGAAGCTCGTTGCTCGTCCCTCTTGTCGACTTTCTGCTCCTGTGCACGCGACACGCGCGTGTACGGCATCGTAAATCACCGTGCTCCTCAGAGCTGTACAGGCTTTTTCACACTTGCGGGACGATATTTGGACTTTTTCAGTGGTCGGGATTTAAACGGTGGATATTGAAGGGACTTTTTTGATTGGCTGCTCTGATATTTCTTGCGGGGTCGGTTAATAATTGTTTGGAATCTATTTGTAGAATTTATTGAAACAGTAAGCAACTTGTATCGATATATTACTGTTTAGTAGGATAGTAGGATTATTTTAGCAGAACATATTCTAGTTTGTAGACTCATGAGATAATATGCTATGCTGCAACGCATACTGTAATTGATTTCATTTTCAGTCAATTCGAATTCGAATATAAAGTTTACCAAGATTTTTCATCAGTGGAAAATTTAAGATATTTATGAACTCCAATCCAAGTTGCTGCTTAATAGAGAATATTTTAAGAATTCCGGTCACAAGTTTTTAAAAGCTTCAGTAAACTGTTACCACTGTACAAGATGCTTTTCATTAAACTCCCTTGATAACATAAAATAAGAGCTTGAGTTTCGCAATAAGTTTTATAAGGGATCGATCAAACTATAATAGCTTATATCTAAATCTTCTTTCTAATGAAATCTAAATAAATGTAAATAAGTGTAAAATATTGAGGGATAATTGAGATTTGTTATTTAGAATTATCAGCATTCGAACAATGCATTTAGTTTTAAGTATAAAAGGATTATTTCATACCACATTCATAATATTAAAATACAAGTAAAACTGTCACAGCGAAACTGAAAATAAATTTTCTTAAAAAAATCACTCTTTTCCTCCCATGCTTGTTAGAAATTATACTTTAAGAGTATGCAGGGTAGATCTTTCCCGGACAGTTCTGGGGTAAAGACTCAGCGGTCAATCACAGTTCATTTACCAAAAGGCATAACCTTCCCCACTCCGTGGCCAGATCCTCCAGGAGCAGAGTCCCTATACCTTGGTAATACGGCGACAGGCCGATTGCCATGTTTGGTCTTTCACTCCACATTCAAATAAACACTCCTTCGACACCAGATGGTTGGAAGACCCAATGCGGTCGCCAGCCATCGTCGGCCAACAGGATGTTCAGTCTCATTCATTCATTCTTAAAAACCTCTTGTAAACAGTCAATCCTTGGACATTCGATAGTTGAATAGCGTCGGGCCACCAGCCATCGTCTGTCGTCCAGATTGCCCATTTCTAAGACACTCTCCAACCGTACGCAGGCTAAGCCCCTATCATAAATTCTTCCCCAAATGAATAGCACTTCGCCACTCGATCCTTTTCTTTTTGTTAAAAATGCACTGTCGCTAACACGGCCAGACTGACCTGCTTCGCGCTCTCGAGAAGCATCCACAACCAATGCACTTCAGACCACCCAAACTGTTTGCATTTTACCTTTTTCACCCAAGTACCATTTACAGTCTTTCATAATTTCACACAACCCAATCATACAGTCGTATTTCAACGAATCACGCACAAGATGATCGTTCTCCCGACTCCATACACACTCGTTGTATTACAAAATACAACCCAGCATCTTCCATTGAGACGTAACCTCCGCAACCCTGTGATACAAACACTATGTTGCCGTTACTCTCAATCATGCTGCAATCATCTCAGACGGCCCACAAAAGCTCGCCTCACATTTCAGCAACCGTGACACCACAAAGTGACACGCAGCAATGGACCGTACCACCCACAGGTGTACTCCAAACCCAGATAGCATTACAAAATACTACTGTAACAGCATAATATGCCCAAATATTGTTCAATCACAATGAACAATATTCCACATACATCTAGTATTACAAAATACTACTGTAACTGCACGATGTCCTCAAGTGTTGTTCAATCACAATGAACAATATTCCACACACAGCTAGTATTACAAAATACTACTGTAACTGCACGATGTCCTCAAGTATTGTTCAATCACAATGAACAATACTCTCCAGCGTTCTGCCAAAATAAGTGCTGTACATAAACAACAAGTTAAACCATTTTTTAGGTTACATAAACCGAATATATTTGACCAGGCAGACCAACAATATACGCAATCTTGCGATACAATATTTTAATTATTTGAACCCGCTAACACGGTTCATTCCGGACTCCCATCGTCCTCGCTTTCTGACAGTTCACCCGACGGCTCACCATCCCAACGGCGCAAGCGATCCTTGGGTGCCACTTGAGGTCTACCAGATTTTCCTATAATTTCGTAACGGTCGTTCATTAAAACTTCGGAAATGACAAATGGACCTTCGTATTTCTTTTCTAATTTAGCGTTACGCGTATTAGCTGGTTTGATAAAAACCGTATCACCTTGTTTGAACACAACATTTGTTCGTCGGGTTTTATTAAATCTATTATCCTGCTTTGCGGCATTTTCCAGCAGACGTTTAAACGCGACTTCCCTGTCCTGATTCAAATTAATGTCCTCTTCTGGACTTGGCAAATCTGCCTCCACGTGTACTGCGTTACCTGCACTACGTTCAATACCGAACAATAACCGATGCGGTGAGAATCCCGTACTACTCTGCACCGTAGTATTCAACGACTCTTGTACTTTACTAATTTTGCTCGGCCATTCTGCAATTTTTGATAATTCCGCAGTTAGCAAATTTGTGACTGTAGCTACATATCTCTCGGCTTGACCATTAGCTCTTGGGGCACCGGTAGCAACTAAATGTAACTGAACATTCTGCTTTTCAAAGAATGACTGTAACGATTTATATGTGAAATTTGTACCGCGATCTAACACAACGACCCGTGGTCTCCCGAAAAGTGTCAACCTTTCCCTAAAAACTTGCAATGTCTCCCCCCCGGACAAAGATTTTAACGGGATCAGCTGCAGGTATTTCGTAAATGCATCTACTATTATTAGAATATGTTGATAACCATCCTTGGACCGAGGGAAAGGGCCCACACAATCGCAATGGATGGTATCGAAAGGAAACGGTGTCTTTTTAATAGAATGCAGTAACCCTTGTTTCGGCCCGGCCTGACGTTTAGACACAGTGCAGGTAAGGCAATGCCCTACGTATTTCTTTATAAAAGGACGCATCTGTGGGAACCAAAATTTACGAGCAATACATTCGTAAACCTTATTACTACCAACGTGTGAATTCTCGTCGTGATACAGTCTTAACAATCCGAACCGACTGCCTTTGGGTACGTAAAACCTGTAAAGGATTCTTAGCTTATCGCTATACAGTTTGCGACATAACAAATCATTGACTACTTCATAGTCACTAATTATAGCGTCTTTAGCTTTCACCCTATCAATTAATTCTAACGTATCCTTGTCGTTTCTTTGCGCGACTTGCAACCACGACTCAACCGATATCAAGTTAGCATTGCAAGCATCTGCCGAAACTACACTACTGGATGCATCCATCGGCGGGTTTCTACTAAGAAAATCTACGTGTTCTATACACTTTCCCTTACGGTATTCTATATCGAAATTAAAATCCTGTAAATACACCCACCAACGAGCGACGCGAGGTAACAGGTGCTTCTTATTCTTGGTGGATTTTATCGCATTGCAATCCGTTACAATTCTAAATTGAATGCCTAACAAATAAACCCGGAAATATTTTAACGCGTTTACAATCGCGAGAGTCTCGAGCTCGTAAGAATGATAACGCGACTCCTCAGCCGTGGTCCTCCGACTGAAGTAGGACACGACTCGCAAACCACCATCTATCTTTTGGAATAGAATAGCTCCGTATCCAATGGCACTTGCATCTGTATGCAATTCTGTCTCTCGAGTCGGATCAAAAATTACAAGGAGCGGTCTCGATATTAAACAACTAATGATATATTCTCGCGCCTTATTCTGTTCGTCGCCCCACAACCATGGTTCGTTCGCTTTCGTTAATTTAGTAATACACGCCGCGCGCGCAGCGAACTCGGGAACAAATTTCCGAAAATAACTGGCGAGACCCATGAATTGACGAACTTGTTTTACATTAGCCGGTATAAGTGTCTCTTCCAATGCTTTTATCTTTTTCGAGCTCGGTCGGATACCATCTGCCGACACCTCCCGGCCCAAATATTCTACGGTAGTTTGAAAAAATTTGCATTTCCTAACATTAACGGAAAAACCAGCTACGTCTAAAGCGTGTAATACGCGACCTAGAGCTTCCAATCCCTCCTCCACAGTTCGAGAGGGGATCAAAATATCGTCCAGGTATACGACCGCTATGCTAAAACGCAAATTTCCTAAGGCGGTATTTATTGCTCTTTGGAAAACCGCTGGGGCATTTGCTAGACCAAATGGCATTCGTAGATACTCATAGTGACCATCCGGTGTAATGAAAGCAGTCTTCTGAATTGATTCTGCGGCTATCGGAATTTGATGAAACCCCGACGCCATATCAAGGATAGTAAAATATTTTCCTTTGCCTAACCGGTCTAGTTGATCATCGATCAAAGGCAAAGGGTAACTGTCCTTTATCGTTATTTTATTTATTGCCCGGTAGTCTACGCACAGTCTATCATCGCCATTTGCTTTAGCAACTAAAATGATTGGACTTGAGAATGGCGAAACACTATCGCGTATAATGCCATTCTCCAGTAAATCACTAATTATTAGCCTAACTTTTTCCCTTTGTGAAAACGATAACCTATATGGTTGATACCTGACCATCTTGTTTTCTTTTAAAACAATGTTCAACTCACCGGTGTTCACGGGTCGAACTTTGTTACCTGCCGTGAACATGTGGTCGTAGCGCCCCAATAACGCCCTCAAGGGTTGACGAACCTCGGGTGACAGTTCCTCGGCCAGGTTACATTGCGGCTCGGCAGGAAGGTTGCACCCCGACTTCGCAGGTAGAGGCGATGTTCCCGTTGAAAAATACATTAGTTTTTTCTCGCCGTTAACCTTCTTGACGCACAGGTTTTCGTAATCTAATACGTCTTCGCCAATGATGACGTCGTATGGTAAACTGTCGTCCGGCACTACCAAAAAGTCCAATTCAGCAGCGGTATCCTCCGCCTGAATTAAAACGTTCGTGCTGCCTACGGCTCGTATGCGCCCACCACCAAGTCCACGCACTGTTGTACCGCATGGTTCAACTTTACAACCCGCACGATTCGCGATTTTCTCCCGCACCATTGACTTATCGGCGCCCGAATCTAATAAGGCTTGCACCATCGTGTTTTTGAACAAGATAGGCGTCAACCCTACATCCTTGACATTCCCCATGTTCGCTCGTAGCTTCTTCCCGTCGGCAAACGACTTCCCTCCTTGTGCATCATCCCTCTGGATGCGCTGCTTTGCCCAGCATTGGGACTCCTCGTGACCCTTCTTGTAACAAAAGCCGCAGGTATTTTTAATTGACGTCCCCGGCGTTGTACGCTGATTACCTGGGGAATCCGTCCTTCGTCTTTTCGGGCAGTCGAACTTCACATGACCAACATCACCGCACGCAAAACACCGATTACTATTTTCCTTGTCTTTATGTTTATCATTGTTCGTGTGATTGCGTTCGTCTTGTTTACGCGAAACATGATAAGACTTTTTATCGGTTTCGCGGTCGCGTTTCCCTAATTTGAATTGGGCAATTCCCGTCTTTAGTGACGCGGTCGTCTGATAGTTGGAATTTACCAACGATTGCCGCACTGTTGGATCGGTAACATGACCTATCACTAAACGTATTAGTTCCTCGGGTTTAAAATTAATACCCGTTTGATTGTAATAATTCAATTTGTTGCGCACATATTCCGAGGAGGATCTCGCGTTGTCACTCGTATATGTTACGGCGCGAACTAATAACTCGCAGAGCCTATCTCCCGAATCGAATTCCGCGCACAAATCTTCCCGGAATTTCTGCCATGTCCTCGGACGACCCTGCCACGACGCGTACCATGTCTTGGCTGCTCCCGCCAACGCATGAGTCGCCAAATTCAACCGCTGAGTATATGGCAACGACTCCGTAGCCTTTTCCACGATATCACACCATTTCTCCGCGTTGTCTCCGATATCCGTGCCTCCGAATTCCGGTATCGCTTCCGCTACATGCGCCGGTATCGAAGTAGAAGCTCTCGGCTCGCGATTCATAGTAGCTTCCATGAACTTCATAAAAAGCGATTCGAATGTCGGCGCACTTGACTCACTTGATACACTGTTATGTTCTTCCATCTTCAGGCGTTAATTCTCTAACACAGTAAACCAACTATGCTAGTATCCCACTTCTGATGTTAGAAATTATACTTTAAGAGTATGCAGGGTAGATCTTTCCCGGACAGTTCTGGGGTAAAGACTCAGCGGTCAATCACAGTTCATTTACCAAAAGGCATAACCTTCCCCACTCCGTGGCCAGATCCTCCAGGAGCAGAGTCCCTATACCTTGGTAATACGGCGACAGGCCGATTGCCATGTTTGGTCTTTCACTCCACATTCAAATAAACACTCCTTCGACACCAGATGGTTGGAAGACCCAATGCGGTCGCCAGCCATCGTCGGCCAACAGGATGTTCAGTCTCATTCATTCATTCTTAAAAACCTCTTGTAAACAGTCAATCCTTGGACATTCGATAGTTGAATAGCGTCGGGCCACCAGCCATCGTCTGTCGTCCAGATTGCCCATTTCTAAGACACTCTCCAACCGTACGCAGGCTAAGCCCCTATCATAAATTCTTCCCCAAATGAATAGCACTTCGCCACTCGATCCTTTTCTTTTTGTTAAAAATGCACTGTCGCTAACATGCTTAAAATAAATTACTGTATTATAAACTAATTCAAGCAACAGAGAATTCGAAGATCTGCATGCTCTTTTGCTTTAGGGAGTGCAGTAATAATTCAGTGAATGCAGAACTATATCTGCCTGACAGATTTATATTTCAAGTCGAACATTACTTTCAATAAACAGTCTGCATATACCAATACTTTTTTTATATTAGGAGGAGAAAGTGGGCAATTTCTTTGAAGTAAAAAAAGTCGGACACCCTTATCTGGAAAATAATGCATCGCAGGTGCATCGCCGTATATCGCGAAAAAATATAATCTTCATAAGATAGAATTCAGCAGGTAACGCAAGATTCTCCTCTAAATTCTGCCTTCAGCATTGTCAAATTTTCTCCACCTTCCGGTGAAAAAATCTATGGGACACTTCACTTTCAAGAATCACCTCAAGATATACACTACACTTCAGCGTGCCCTAAATTCAAAATAAAATTACACCGCTATTCCCAAGAACACCCTAGAAAAACGTGAAAAGCCATCTCGCCTTCATCCTTCATCCACCATTTTATATTTCTAAATATTCCTCCAGAGAAACTCGACAAATTTACAGACAACTCAAAAATACAATTTAAAAATTCTACACGTACAGAATTTCTTGATGCAGGTGTAGAACTCTCTAAAAGTAATGTGCCCTTTAACCCTCTCGCTATGAAATACGTGTAATACGCGTCACATATTCTGCAACTGTTTGCTAAAAACTTCTGTAGACGTTCTGCACATACAATATACCAGTATACCATTATTTCAACTATTTACATAAACTAAACCTTAGTTAATTAAGGCCAGTATCTAAATGTTTATACATACAGCCCTTTGATATCAGAAATATCTGTACTGTTAAGTAGTAAAACGTTTAGCCGCTATCTTTTACAGAAACCTCTACTAATCAAATTTTCAACGTTCGAAGCAATATTATAAAATGTTCCGTATTTTTGCCCATGGAAAATGACGGAACCTTGCGAACCTTTTCCACTGCCGTGCACAGGACACGCCCTTCGGTTCCCTAAAAACTGTAGGGATGTACTTATCTACCAGTACGTAGCGGAAAACCAATAAAAAGACACATATACTCTTTAACTACTGCAACATACTCGGTCTTAGTACCACGAAAACTCTCTTGCGGTACAACTCTCGGTTCAGAACCGTACACCTTCTCCTTCCATTAAGCTGCTAGTATACATTCAAGCTTCACGTACATCATTCATTCGTGGTATACATTCGGACGGTGTTCGCGTTCGTATTCGCGTCAAATACATACAAATACATTCTTACACACTTATAAATCCAGCTGTATTCTGCCGAAATACACTCTACCCCGACCAATACAGTCCACCAACAGTTTCCATAGACTCCTCACAGGAAGTCCCCGTTACTTAATCGTCGACACTGTCGCGCAACATATACTGTTACGTGCATCGAGGACAGTTTCATTCTTGACGCCGCCATAGCGAAAGGGTTAATGCACCGCCGGATATGAAAATTTGAGGAACACCCTCTGGATATGCCTTTTCGGTTCGTCCACATTCCCAAGTGCATACCCCCTCCACTGCGTTAAATCCAGCTAAATTTCCGTGCAGCAATGCGCAACTCGCGGTGCAAGTTTCTCCTTGACGGCGTCATTAACTCCCTTCGCGTTTGTTCCGACCCCGGTTGCACCCTCGAACCCGAGAATCGACTTCGTCGTCGCGAACGATTCCGTGCTGCACCCCGTCTACTACTAGGCGGGAGGCATGTGCACGGCGCGCTGCGGCGTCTCACGTAAATTCGCGGAGTGTTTCCAATTTCCTGGAGCACACCGCGGCGAGATCAAAGAGGTGCTTCTGGGGTTAATCAGTACACGCCGCAGGATCGTGAGTACGTTAACGCGTTTCCAGTATTCACAGCGATCTTTCCTTGCGCGTCAAATTTTCTCCGTTGGGCGCCAGACGGTTTAATGATGACGTTAATTTGGCATTGGATTGTCGAGACACGGTTCGTTTAAGGATGTTTGTAGGCGTGTAGATTGGAAAATTTGATTAAATATGTGCAATTTCGTGGATTAGCGTGTATTGGAAATTAGCCGCGGAATGGAAGATATTAGTGTTTGCGAATGTTGGCACGGTGGTAATGGAGTGTGATAAAGTATAAAATAAATGTCGGAATGTTAGTTTTAAGTGTAAAATAAGACGTATGCGATGCCGTACGGTGGGGGAAAAAGCAACAAAAGGGTAGCAACGGCCGTTGCCGATCGACGTCGACGGTCGCGGTTCAGCAGTCGCTCAGGATACCTCTTAGGAGAACCGTTCATCATTCTTAAGTTATATATATTGCTTTGTACATATTCATGTATTTATTATAAATAAATCTCCTGTTCTTAAAATTCCTACATAAATGATATTACATGCGCAATTAGTAATTATATATTGATCATTTTCATACATGGTATTGGATATTTGATTACTATATTATGTACCGAGTACTGTATTAGACTTCCTTCTTTATTTTTAGTTGAATGATTGAAGATGAACATTTATATCCCTTACTCTGTGAAGTTTGTGTTCTAACAAATGAAAAAATATACAAGACAATCATTGTCGTATCGTTTTTGAAATGTCTCTAAATATGCTTTCTAAATAGTCATGTGGTACCTTCGAAATAATCCTCCCGGACAAATTTCGTAATTTTTCTATCCTTGGATAGTTTCTGTACACGAATTATATTTTATCACAGATTAAGGTACTAATCGCCTAATCACACACGACAATCAGCCTCTTCCATATTTGTTAGATTCTGAAGTGCAACTTTTCCTGACGATATCACCCATTTCTGGAAGTCACGGCTTTAAAGTTTGCCAGCCAATAAATTGATTATGCATCGACAAGAGCAATAAGAAAAGTTTGACAGGCGCCTTTTCTCTCTCGTCGATGTCTTTTCAATTGAAGACAAAATTGGAGTCTATCTGTAACGGAAGTGTTCGTTAGTTAATTCCAGTTTTGTTTTCTGTTCTTTTTTTTGTGGTTCGTAGAAATTAATTAGCAATTATGGAAAAGTTTATACCAGGATCACGGTAGTTCGACATTGCCGCTTCATTATTTTGTAACTGCGTGGCAGCCGCGTGCGAATTTATTCATTGTGCAAGTTCAGTTAAAACTTCAAATCCGAGAAGTTGATAGAAACGAAACTTTCTGGTGAATGTTGCGTGCGTCAATATTGAAGCAGAGTTTCCGCGCAAACGAGTACAGGTGGACGAAGAAAGGTTGAAGTTCTGAACACAGCAAATACGAGGGAACACACGAAACAAGCGGTGTTTTCGACTTTTCTGAAATTAACACTGTAACGAGTTTGAGTTTTTAAACTGAGCGTTCATTCCGAAGCCTGCTACAAGCAACAGTAAATACAAAATACGTTTGGAAAGTTAAAATGTAATCCGATGTCTGCCAGTTCTTGCAATCCAGCTCTATCATAGTTGAAAGAACGAAAATTGTATTTTCATAGAAAACGTTTATTAATATTTAACAATGACTATTCCATTTTGTTAGAATGAACAGTGAAAAAAAATGCAGGACCGGCCACGCTTTTCTGTCGCAAACGAGAATATTTTCTGTACAATGCTGAAAGCATTATAAAAGTGTGTACAATTAGTGAAGAACATAATTTGCAGACTAGTTGAATTTAAATACAGTTCGGTCTCATTTTAAATTCCATGTCTTACTTTTCTCCGAAACCCATTAAAATTTCTTATTCAGTACAATGCAATCACGATCGAACAATTTAAACAATATTCCGAAGACCAAATTGAATGCGTACAAATCGGAATATATGTATGCGCAATACACTGATCATCTGTATGGACAATGAATTGTGTCAAGTATGTTCGTGTTACTCCAATTAAGTAATAAGTTCGCATGTTAATTGAAGCTAACTCACTTAGCCAATACTAATGAACCCCAGTCTAGCCAATCAGTACTTCACTGAAGCTAATCGCGTTAAACAGTATGTAAGTGACTTGGATCTAATTAGCCGCCAGATCAGTTAACTAATTCATCTAGCCTCGAGGACTAGTCAGCTCCAACGTCGCCAGTCAACGATCAGCTCCATTCGTTCCAATCGAATTACACCCTTTTAAAAACACCGCGCACCATTTAAGGGAGCGGTGAAATAAATGAAGGGAAACGAACAACATCGAACGCCATTAAATCAAGCAGCGCATTTATTTCTCTGAATTCCTCCTTGGCAATACGAGTGGCGGATCGTTCAGAAGCGTCCTCCTGCATTCGTTAACCATGGCTATTCGCGGTTTCCGTTTGCCTTTTCCACGACTCGGTCGACACTGCTCCTTATCTTCAGTCTCCTTACGCGAAAAGTCGAAACGACGTTCTATTTGCCAGTCTGAGCGAAAGATCCGGGCAAATCTGCAATTTACGACGAGCAGTTCCGATATTGAAATCTGAGTCTCCGTGGCGCACGCGTTTCGGTTTCTTCCTTTCAAGGAATTCCTCATGCACGGCCAATTGTCTCGCTCGGAGTTCTTTTTACATTTTTTTTTTGTCCTTCCTTTTTTCTATCAGCCAGCTCACAGGCATCGCGTCCTGAGAATTCGCGGTGCACGATCGCGATTTCGATGGCGTTGCCTATTTGCAAAGACCACCGGCATCAGATATACGGATACGGCATACGGATATAAGTTGAAATCGACCGGAACGTTATTCGATCAGAATTCGTGGGGGAAGGGGCCGTGGACCCGTCTTGTAAAGCGCCACGTGTCTATCACATTTCCTATCACCAGCCTTTGCATTTTCAAATGGAAAGGTGTCTATGAAGTTTCTGCCTCGCCAAAGCATATCGACGTTTAACGGAAATTTTTTTATTGCCCGCGACAGAAGGGTGCGATGGAATTTATTATTTAACAGTACGAGGATAGTTCCGTCGAGCGTTTGTCCGTTGCAAATGATAATCTGGTTCGATTGCTCTTTGTTTTATTGGACTACGTTGATAATAAGTCGCAGAACCTTATTTCTTCATATATGTTCCGCGGCAAATCCTCGGAACCAGCACGCGGAATGTATAATCCACCCCAAAAAAAGTCGGCTAACAATCTGCAGAAAGAACAACCTTCGACATGTAGATGGTTAAGGCACTGCACTCGACGAGGAAGTCAGTCGTGAATCAGGACTCCAAGAGTCGTGCATTAGAACTCTTACAGTTACCAAGGAGTCATACAGTCGCCAGAGAATTCCGTAGGTCGTTATACAGAACTACGTCGGTTATCTTTCAGAACTTGGAGTCTTTGAACTTGAAGTTCAAACGGTCCATACTTAGAGTCCAACGCTCTCCGTTTAGAAACTGTCACTTGTATTAAAAGTCTAACACTCTCCATATAGAGTTTTGACTTATTACAATTGGAGTCCATTACTCAATTCATTATTCAGATTTAATACTTTACATTCAGAGTCTATACAGTCCACATCCTACGTCTAAAGGAGTCTCTGACAGGGTCTTTCGCAAGAAAAGGAGACACCTCCCTCCTTCTTCTTGTCTGAGTCCGTGACTCAGCGGTACGAGAAACTGCATACTCTCCTACCTCAAGACCCCAGTACATTAGAAAAGGAGAAACAGTATCCTCTCCTTCTTCTTCTGTCAGTCTTTGACTGCGAAGTGCGAGACCGCGTATTCTCTCCCGCTGCAAGACACCAGGTGACGACTTTGACTCAGAAGTAAGAGAAACAGCATAATCTCTTACCTCAAGATATACGGGAAACATTATCTTCCCCCAACATTATTTCACTAGATATTACACACTCAATAGATCCGTTTTATTATTACGTTTTCCTTTATTATCAGTCTATTCGTACTCTGTCAAAAATAAGATTCATTAGTCAAATCAATTTATCACCCCCATCTCTGTAAAAGGTCGTAGGGTCGTACGCGTGGAACGGTGTCGATAGAAATCGAAACGGAGATTTACTATCTCCGTATACTGGGCTCTCAACGCATCCTGTAGTACCATCGAAGCCGCGTATTGCGTAAAAACAATATACATATACAAATAGTTGTTTTTAATATTTTCTGAAAGTTGTTGGACGCTTTACAGATTTTGAAACGATTAATTCATTTATAAAATGAGTTGTATTTAGTAATTTTGAGTTGCAGAATTATGTCCAGGATAATTTCGTGGAGATTAATGAATAAGTAGAATGGTCGTGCAGCACTGCTTCTTTCTCAAAACAAGGAATGCAAGATACGGTAATAGAACGTGTGGTACTTGCCGGTGTACGCCCCAGAATTTCTGTAATCTAGCAATTTCCTGGGTCCGAGGACTGTGATTTCGCAAAAGACGCGGTTGAAGTGAACCTCAATGAGAAGAGGACGACTCCGTGGAATGCAAAGTTAGGAAATAATAAAAGTCTTTATTATTTGAACATTTTTACCAAAAAAGGCTACGTATGCAATCTTTTTCAAACATCGTCTCATAGTTTTATATTGACGATATTACCGTTGAAATATTTTTATCAAGACGCACATTTTCTTCAGTCCAATATTAATTATATATTGAAGCTGTTGAACGAAAATAGTTCATCTGTATTCTGATTTAAATATGCACTGATTGCGGATCTATATTATACAATATTAATAAAATATTTACTGCGTCGTATACATATAAATAATTACGTAGTGGAATAGACAAAACTCACCAATAATTTGTCATATACTATCTACCTACAGTATTATTACTTGTAATTATCGCAACATTTACATAGGAAAAAACAAAATTCTACGAAATATCATTTCTAGCGCATCACTGCCACACAATAACTGCGCTATTGAAAACCTCCCGAGTGCAGCAGAAAATGTATATTTATTTTTTACTTGTTTTGTTTACGTCACAAATGGCCAAGTACTCCACGGTTTGCTTTCTTCAAATTTCGCGATACCATACCGAATTCACAAATGCGTTTTCAGAAAACGATTGAACAAAGAAAACAGAATGCGAAATTGTATCCGTTTGATAAAATCTGTACTGTATAATACAAGCTAGTCGTATCAGAAGTCGGAGACGCGTGTATTTGACCGAACGGTTCCATCCGTCCGGGGGAGTAGTTTAAAGAAATAAGGACCAGGGAATTTATGATAATTCTGATGCTACTTCTTGGTCGCTCCGTCAAATGGCCTATGAATTTCAAGTGTACGCGGTAAGAATACGAATGTTACTGCGGGAAATATTCAGGTCTACATACGCTTGGAATACTCATGCAGAATTCTCATCTCGGAGTACGTGAATCGGCATTTTTATCACGGATTTCGGCCATTGCACAAACAATTACGCAAAATTGATTTTATTGAATTCATCCTCCTACGTGTAACGTATTCGATGAACCGTGCGATATTGCCCACGATTTTTATTATGCCATATGTTATTCCGCTGTGTGGATTGGCGCCACTATTAAATGGAGATGGATCGCGAAAGCTCGACATTTCTATTTTGTTGCTTACTTTTTGTGATAAATGTGTACCTCGCAATTATTGCAATACATTATTATTGAATAATTTCCTTCTGATAATCGAAATGATAATAAAGTCGAATATCAGCTGGGCGTTGTTAAAATAATTTAAGACAAAGCGATGGAGAATAAAAATATTAATAACACGAAATGACAACGATCTATGCATAGTTTGCCGTAATTAATTGGGAAATGTGCACAATTAAAATTTCACCATGAACATTATTAAAAATGTTAAATGTATAAAGGGGGAGGAACGAGAAATATCTTGCAAAGCTGAAACAACGAAAAAGCAATTAAATTCTCTCTAAACTGTGTAGGCAATTTATTTTATTATGTGTCAAAAATTGTAATTGACGAAGTCGTGAACTATCCAAATATTTAAATATTGCAAATTAACCAAGTTATTTATATATGTATTTACATCAATTTGTAATATCTAAGTACTGAAAACTGAACTGGAAGTAGAGGGATCAGTTGGCGCTAGTTCGCAAATACTACAAATTTTCGCAATGAAAGCATTACATGTAGTTGAACGATTTCTGGAATCAGCAAGTATGCTAGAAGAGAATGGGAAAGCAACGAGAAACCAGTCCTTGCGTGCACGCTGAACTTTAATCAATTCTCATAGTTCAAGTTTCAAAGTTCTCGCACTTCTTAGAATAAGTTTTAAGGAAACGCGAGGAATAATGAAGTGCACCCATAGAGTGCACTTAATCGTTACGTTTTAAGGGGAAAACATTTGCTTCTAACTTACATGGTTATTTATGCTGTTCACTTTTCTTGCATCGATTTGTTCATTATTCGAATTGTATTCTTAGTCTTCGAATTAACTGTCGTCACATTTAAAGAAATAGACACATAGTTTAACCCCTTTTATTATAATTGGAGAATGCGACTTATTATTATTATTATTATTATTATTATTATTATTGCTACTATTATTACTGCAATAATTTATAAAACCAAGATGATATGTCTTTAAATATGGACTAAATACGTGAATAGAGCACGCTGTATTCGTTGCTAAAGCGCTATTCAAGCTGCTGAAAAGAAGAATGTTAATAGAATTTGTACCATCTCGCACCGAACAGCCAACAAATTAAAAATGTATAAAAGAATAGAAAAGTGTCCAAGAAGTCCGGCTAACTCTTGCCAGCAGACTAGTTAAGAACTTTTTTGAATGCTTTCTGCAAGTCTTCATGCCCGTTTCAAACTTACAAATTCGTTTGGAACGCAAACATTGCGTTGGTCTACTTTTCCTGAACACTCTCCCTTCGTAAACAAATTTTTCTCATTTTGACCCTCAAATTGATATGGAAAACTTTTCAAAACTGAGCCAGCCTCCGTACGCATAAAGTATATTTAAATTGACAGTTTGAATAAATTCTTGAAAAAGCTCTTGTACAAACACAATGTCTGTACCAATTTCTTTTTATATAACAACGTTATATCCCCCCCATCGCCATCTCTCTCTCTCTCTCTCTCTCTCTCTCTCTCTCTCTCTCTCTCTCTCTCTCTCTCTCTCTCTCTCTCTCACGCTCCGTATTCAGCCAACACAGCAATCACCCGATTCCATTTGATTCGTTGACAGAGCTCGATCGAACTGAAAGGTTTGAAAACCGATTTCCTGGCGATTTCGTTGACCGGTCGTTACGTTTGAACCGGTCGATAAATACGTTACGACATTTCAGACGGGAGGGCAAAAAAAAAAGCGCGGACGGAATTAGTTAATGCAATTCCAAGTAGTCGCCTCGCGCATCAGACACACAATTACGGGTTCACACCCTGTCGAGACAGAAACGAATTCAGTCAACAGTTACGTAATGAATTAACTGCATCCACGTAATTGGTGACAGAGAGTTGTTTCACCGGGGAGAAACATTTCGCCCTTTCTCTGTATTTTTTCGGGTTTGATAAGGGGCATCAACTGAAACGGTGTTGCAATTAAGTAGCGTTGTGATTCATGCATCTCAATAATTAACGAACGCATGTACATGCATCGAATAATTTAGCAACGCGGGGGCTGATATTAATTACAATTATTTACGAAGAATGTACATGTGGAAATTTTCTATAGACACCGTGCCTGATTATTTATCGTTCTATTAAAAGCAGGAAGTTTTGCCTCGTGTTTGTACGATGAACTGAGATCATCGGCAAATTAATTACGACTTTGTAACATTTTACTGTTCACAAAATGTTGGATACACGTATATAAATATAATTACGTTTCATTATGTATACACGTCCGATTTTGATATGTGTTTTTCTTATTTTTATATGGCACCGCTTAGAAATTTATCTTAACAAAAGATAATGGAATAACGTAATTTAATGTGATCACGAAATGTTTTTTTATACAAGTAAGTTCTGGTCGTTGACGGGCACATGCCTCTTTTGGTTGATATTAAGCCTCGTACTGTTTTCAAAATTAAACTGTGTTCTGAATTCGTTATTGTCATATTCAGAGGAATTCATTTTATATGATCCGCTTAAAATTCGCGTTTGCAAGAGGACCGCTTTTCATTTATTTTGTAGTACCTTTTTCGAGTCATACCTTTTTAAGCTTCTGATATATGTGAGTAATTGCAAGATGTTTTAAACGTCGTAATTTAAGACCTCTGGTGAAATGGAAACGAAAAAATGAACGAATTACGATTTTTCTTTGGAACACGTTGCTTTTAGTGAAGGAGAAAATAAAAATGTCGACTGGGAAACCTGTATCTGAACTAAATGTAAAAACACCTCTTCAATTTTCGGTACCATTTAATTTCCTGGAAAAACAAAAGTTGTATTGAAAAATATGCTATACGGAAATGTTGCGAAATAACAGAATATTTTTAACAGTATATTGTTACGTGGAGTGACTTTGCCTTTTTCGTTCCACAACTAACAATAATTTTAATGTTAAAAGTTGAAATCATTTTTGAAGAAATCTCTAATGTGTTTTAATATTTTACAGTTTGCCTATATTATATCTATCTTAATTTAAACCCAGGTCAGATCCAAAGACCCTTTTCTTAATCTCGAGTTTTGTATTCGAATCAAATTGATGAATGCAGTTTAAATTAACATACATAAAAGAGACTAAATTCAAATAATTGAAAGGAATAAAATAAAAATTATCTTGTCTCCTTTTCATTATTACTACATTTATGAATTCTAATAAGCAGATACTAAATATTCCAGCACCAACCTCTACCATTACTTCAATTTGTCGTACCTCTATGTATATAAAAACAAAGGATCGTTCTATAATTATTAAATTTCTTACCCCAAATTTAGTTAAAATGCCATTAAAATACTGCATTCAATATAAATGCCAGAAATTACTTTTACTTGAAAGACGAAACAGGGAAGATCATCATCCTGAATTTCATAGGTTCCACATATGCAAGGACCTTCGTACAAACATACATACGTATATATATACGTTCGACGAATACAAAATATATAATAATGCAACTCCTTTTTTCATAACGCACGAAGAAACACAGTTCCTCAAACGGTTTTCCCCACAATTTCAACCTTTCGCCATTATTCTCGTCCCACATTAAAGGGTTGTTAACCAATATACACACGCGCGTAGAGCTTGAGACCGATTTGAGGACAAGCCCAGCGATAAGCGGGATGCAAGATTGATGATCGAATGATACGCGATGCCTGTCGAAATCCCTGCGAACCGTCGACCATTCAAATCCGCGGGATTCATGGGTTGTTTGTATCCAGCAATATTCCGTGGGGCTACGGACGAATTCGTCCGCATAAAACACTTTCAGCGACACAAATTAGCTGCAACCCCCGTCCCTTTCCTCTCGTTGGCCCCCCTGACAACGCGATAATGTCACAGTGAGCTCGCAAAATTCGGCTGCGTTACGAAACGAAACGACCCTATATAAATTCACGTATATTTCGTTGACGCACGTATGCCGGTGTACGTCTGGCATTTCGAAAGAAATAGCGATTGTCGGTTCGTTCCGGAATTGTTTGACTAGAGAAAAGAAAGGTAAATAAAATGTAATTGTGTATGGTCAGATCAAATGCAAACTTTGTGCAGTTATAGTTATCATCCTTTCAGTCTTTCTTATACACATTGTCACGTGTAGTATTATTAACGCTCCCATGGCCTTCAGTGGGTCTATTTGAAGTTAGGCAACAGTTTTTTATTTAATGTTTTTCTCTGTTTTCTATGATTATAAGGTTTCTAGTATTCCTTGTGCATTCCTTGTTAATAATCCTTCTGCCAAATGAGTGAATCAATGTAGTAGCAATAAAATGGAGTAATCGTGTCTTCTACGATGTGTGTGCGATAAATATTCAGTACTATTGTATATTATAACTCTGAATACATAAATATTGTTAAATACTACAATTATAATGTATTAATCTAAGAAAACCCACCGATGACTAATGACAGTCTACGTAACTTTTTTAGATAATACACAGCATCATTGTTAGTTTCGTTTTTTAACGTTGCATTGCACATAATATGCGACAACACCAGAGAAGGTCTTATATATGAGAGCCAATATTATTTCTCGAAGGCAGAGGGTTTGATTAAGTGGATTAGGTTGTAGTTCGATATATTAGGCGCATTACCCTGAATTGGGTTTTAAGTTGGTTAGAACTAGATCAAAGCTCATTGATTCGATCTACCTTTGACTGTGTAGAATTGATGGAACACAATAACTACAGATCGAACGTAATAGAAACACCCAAGGTATGGAATATAAAGGATAGGCAAGACATCTATCTATATTTCACTGTTTCGGTGTTTAATATAAGATCCTAGGTTTTTTTTTCAAACAAGCATATCCAAAACTTATTATGTTGTATAAGAAAATGTAGTAAGTAATGTACAATAGAAAATTGTAATACCTAAACTTATTCAATTTAAGTCACTGTAATTTTTCAGTTAATATTTGCTGAAATGTAATTAGAAATTTTGATTGTGATGCGACGTGCAATGCATCTTCGGTGAAACTTGTGAAAACGATAAATCGAGAAGAAGTAATGGGAGCAAATAAAAATAAGGAAGCATGACTCAGTGGATGATATTTTAAAATTTATCACGCGCGAAACAAACAGGATGCTTCAGGTTCGGTGAACATCGTTTCCATTGTCGAACGATTCCCACTTCCTATCTACCACATACCTATTAAACAACTACGTTACATTCCTAAACGAAAGGGACTGACCCTATTTTCCTAAAACTCATAAATACCCAAAAAGGGGCACATCCAGACTTTCTAATTTCCCATTTCCCAGGTACATACTTATAAATTTCCAAGAAACCAAGGCGTAACCTCAATCCCCCACTCTCGACTATCCGGCCCTTTCTTTACGATATAAAAAGGGGCCTCTCCAAAAAGTGTCAGTTCAGTAGAAAAAGCGAAGTAGTTAAGGTAACTCTGTAATACCCGACAAGACAACAAATACAACTCTACCAAATTACTTATACATCATAACAAACAGTCTATTCTTTAATCAACCACGATCAACCACATCCAGTCTCCAGCGACTTCGACGACATAAAGTTAAGTCTTCAACGACTTCAACGACATAACGTTAAGTCTTCAACGAACTTGACGACACCATCGACACAAGAATAATATCCGTGGAACGGTTTCTTTATTAGCAGTACTTGGAACCGAAGGTAGAAATTTTTCCTGGTACGACGCGGTAGACTATCCTTTCCGCCGGTAGGGATATGAATTTCATATTTTACGATAATACCACTGGATGTTCTTAAAGTAAACGAATCTTGGCCTGCCGCAGTTTTCACGTAGTCGAAGAAAAATCGTACTTACTTTTGGATTCCGTGGAACGTCAGTGGAACGGCCTTTATATCGATTCTTATCTGAACTCGTCGTTCATCTCGTCGTAAATATTGAAGATTGAAAAAGTGGGTTACGGTTTAAACTGTAATGCGCTGTTTCATTCTTGCGTGGGTACAAATTCAGTTTCGTGGGAGACGGGCATTAAATGAAACATGTGGAACAATTTGTTACTTTTCTTTTTATCGTGTAACAGAAGCGAACATGTTCATTTGGAACAGAATCACCGGTATGAAAAGTTGTAGTAAATCTTATGTTGGATACGTAGGAGGCGAATGTATTGATAAAACCTTTCAATTATTTTACGCATTCCAATTGCTGTAGTAATTTATGTTAATTATACGTATTTCGTGCAACGAAAATTTCCTCCTTCATTTACAGATTCTGTTCTGTAATCGGGCAGTAAAACGGACAGTGATTGTCAATGTTATATTCGATCAATTAATTAATTATTCATTGAATATGCTAAAAAATATCCCTCTAAAATTTCAGGATATACTTAGGTAATATTATACATTATAGATCGTACTTAATAAATGTATTACAAATTTGAATGCAATTAAGAGTTAATGGCAGCAGTTTTAAACAATTATAAGTATTAATACAGAAAGCAATGGAAATATGTAAGAGTAGTTTAAAAATACTGTGAAATACAAAAAGCATTTTAGATAAGTTCGTTTCACCTTTTTCCACGTATGATCTTTTGAACCTGTGATTTTTGTCCGATATTATCTTCGCACTGATCACGATGAAATGCAATTTCGTTCTGTGAGTGTGAGGCAGCAAAAAGGTACAAGGAAATATTATAGAGATATAACGATAAATAAATACAGATTATCTGTGCCGATTACAAAGCAACAGAAATTAATCTGTTTGGTGAAATGTGCGTGCAAATACGTGTAGGTACTGTTCATCTGTTTCAGCAAGGTTCGGTCAATATCGCGATGCTGCTTCCATTAGCATGAACAGAGTAATTGGACACTATCAATTCGAGAACATAATTCTCTTCGTAAATAGGGAACAACGATTGTACTTACAATTCGTGGAGATGGAGTTCCCTTATTTTCGATTTAACGTCTAATTGGTTACAGGAATGATTAAAGAGTGCTGATAAAACCAATTGACCTGTATTTCGAATAGTGTGAAAAAAGTTTTAACAAATAGTTTAAGAAATATTTTTTTCTTCCACTGAATGCGACATCCATCAAAGCTGAGAAGATAGACAATTAATAGACCACATTTATGTATATACAGCACTACTTTAATAGAAATGTACGGTTAACAAATGAGTTTGAAAATAACACAAAAGCAGGAATCATAAATAAGCCTGAATAAAATTGAAGTAAATTCATTCTGTATAATTTTTGTTACAATAACTTCTGAACGTAATATTTTTCCCTGCAAAGAGTTTGGCTTCATTTGACAGATTCTGATCGCCTCTTACAATGAGTTCTACTTGAACGATTAAAGCCTGCATAAAAGTTACGTATTCGTTATATTAACAACAAATTTACAATCTGAACACGTAATTATATTTTACATTGGGCGTGCAAAGTAGTTTCACTTCTGGCCATGCAACATTTTTTACTTTTAAATACACATTTTATGTGGCTTGGATGTAGTGATGAAATTGCTTCGTGAGACAAATTTCATGGAAACAATGTATAATTCGCATATTGCAAATGGTTCGCACTTACCTTTATTCAAAACCAAAGTTGTATTTAAAAAATTCCATTTAAAGATAAGAGTTTAATTTTGGTTTTTCCCTATCCCACATTTAACAGTATTTGGAAAATCAAGTTTTAGAACTACCTCAAAGCTGCGTAATATCATAACAATTATTACTAGCATACTATTACAGATATTAATTTTTTAGTGCAAACATTACTGTCGCAATTTATCTATTATCTTGCGGCATTAACTATCCAACTTACATACACCACGCACAAGCGCTCGTTTTTAAGAACTTTCACTTTACGAAACACAATTTGTTCTGAACAGACTCGCTTCCCTGCACTCGTTTTCAACAATTTGATAGTGTTACCCATTCGACTCCCCTCGTCCCCACCAGATATTCGTTTCCAGTTGAAAATGTGAAATTATGTTTGCGGTTTCTACACGAAATGGCAGTAACTATATGTAGTAACTAAGATACGTAGTAACTATATTGCAATCAAGTTAAAGTACTCTTCATAGAAGGAAGACGATAACATAACTGAAATTCGATTAGTCGTTCTATCGTTTTGCGAATCACCGGTTTATCACCGACAAGGTGAGAGGGTAAACGGTTATTTCCCTCACTTCACTTTGTGGTAATCGCTTCCAGTTTCAGCTCTCGCCCCGCGTCAGATAAGTGAGGGTGGCGGCAGGGAATGGCAGCGATCTCCGTGCGTCGTGGATTCGCTCAATTGCAAAATTAAATGCGATAGGAGCCGTTCTAAATTCGCTACTTGTTAGACTATAGCTGGCCGAAGTGGCGAGTCCATCACGAAATACCAATTAGTGCGTGGTTAAACGAACTGCACAAATGTTGCGCAATTTTCTATCCTCCAATTATGTGGAGAAATTGTTCCCTTCTCTTGATTTACTATGTGGTATTAAAGCTTACTCATATTTATTATTGTCGCGCGATAACCGGTTACAATATATATGCATGCAATTTGTTGAACAATTATCGAAAGGGGACAAATGTTTTGCCATTACAGGATTGTCGAAATATTGACATTATTATTCTTTGATATCATGTGTATATTATATGTATATTTTACACCCTGCTTACTGTTTGCACATTCATTAAACATTTCATTTCCACTTACTGTAATATATTATAATAAATAAAATAATAAGAAGCACACGTAATAAATGTTCTACATATACTATACACACAATATATCTTGCAGATTTTGATATGTTATAAATGCAGAAACGTTCACGTTCTAGCCAGCATCGGTTCCACGTGCATCGATTCAATATTAATATAATCGAGGCGAGTGTGATCGATTTATACTTTCCTTGTCACAATAGAACGTCTACATGGGTCGTAGCGATTTCCTCCGACCTCTCTTGTTATTCTCCCGATATGTGTAAGACTTATGTCGTTAATATTTTCTAACAATGCCGCGACCTACTTCATACCATTATTCCGATTGCCTGGAAAGATTTGTCGACCGCGGTCGAAAATCCAATATACTTAATGGAAAGTCGAATGCATGCGGTTGAATCACGGGAAGTCGCATTTATTTTAGATCAATCGGCTCAAGATTCCCTTGGTCGCTCTTTTTCTCGCCCTGGAAACTCCATCGATGGAGACAGATTCCAGATTATTATAATACGACTCATTTAACTGGCACAGAAAACCCGGTTGCTACGAAATTATGCCAGAATAATGGCGCTGCGAGTTGAATAAATTTCGATTCGTATCGACCTCTACTAAAATTGCGAAGATATTACATATAAGTAAATGCATATTATTGCGAAGCAGTTTATGAAATTTTTAAATAATTTTTCGCAATTCAGTGAACGAAATCATTGATCTTGTCGTATTTAATTAATTAGAATTTTCCAAGCCTTGATGTACCATCACAGCAATAACTTTGTGACCTCAATTTCTTTTCTCATAGTAACCAGTATTATTATTCGATTTAAATCGGACACTCTGTTAGCTGGTTTCACTGAAGAAAAGATGGGGAATTTCGTATTCGAAATAGAATGGACCGAAATATATGTTTCGTAAAGAGCAAGGAAGGTCGATATATCATTCGGTTTGTAAGACGAATTTCATTTAAGGGAAAGCATATAATGTGCAGCGCGATAGTGATTGACAGAATCAAATAATTGACTTGCAACAGAAACTCCAAATACGTAATAAAGAATAAATCGCATGTATATACTTCTTATTGTTAGGGGATATTATAGAAAATATTATACAAATATTATAAAAATTATGCAATTCAAAGCTACCTATAGCTGAATAAAATTCAGTTCTACTTCATAAATCTCCTTTCGCGTTTTTACGTACTCGTATAATAATCCAGTGACGTCGAGGAATCTCTATTATTAAAATAATGGGAAGAAATGATATCAATCGATTAATAGCATAACGGTCGTGTCAGGTTGCAATTGCATTATTCTTCGCGCTCTTGTTAATCACTGTTCACATTATGAAATTACGTGCTGCCTACACGTCACTTCAAATATTCTAGCAATGAGTTTAATCTGCCTAGACTTTCAACATCCTTCAGTTCACGACTTATTTTGGAACAGATCTCAACATTTGTTCTTATATTTTTTTTATTTCTTACGTATTCAGCGTCTAGTTGCGATAGAGAAAATAATTTCGAAATCGGAGTATTTTATTGTAAATTAATGCCCAGAGAATCCTTGTGACATACAAATTTCTCTGATAGCATCGTACGTTGCCATCTCGAGAACGAGTTCCATTTCCTTGGACAACTTATAGCAGACAGCAGCAAGGATTGTGTTCTCTGCAACAATGAAAGTAGCTACGCGAAGGAAAATATTTTTCTTTTGCCAGACTTACAAAAGTATGGTTTATGGTACAATAAAATACCAAATGTAGATCACGAAGATGCATCGATCGTAAAGGGACCATATTATTTATATATGTATGTAGATGAATTTGTGTTTGTTATTTCGAAAGAAAAATATGAGGATTTGAAATGAAGCGACGTATAAAGTTTACACAATATTTGCAGCAAGAATTCGAAATTCGATGGAAGAAAGGAAATTATTACTATCACAAGTCTCTATCAACATTGATAAGTATTTTTGTTTGACCAAACAGGAATTGTATCATTATGTAAGCATTATCGAATATTCTATTATGTCTACATCTGTTCTATCTATTATATGTATTATAATACGGTACTCGATATATTTATTGCATTACTGAAATATTGAACATATGTAGGATTATTTTCCAGGGGAAATTATGATTGGCTTTACTTTCTCGTAAAATTACTTTATTATTCAATAACTATTAATCGCTCTCTCTCTCAACACAATATATACTATCTCACCAATGCTCTCGCTACAATTCTCGCTCGACACCGCTTCAACTCTCACACGACTCCACTTCGACTCTCTTACGACTCTACCTCAACTCTGCTACGACTCTACCTCAACTCTCCTACGACTCTACCTCAACTCTCCTCTCGCACGCATCATCCACTGCATATATTCTTTCGTGCATTTTCCCTCTCATTCTATTCACCATTCGTTCTCACTCATTAAGACCCACACCGACACACACACTCTTACCACGTGTCACAGTTCGACCACGGGTCACCATACATCCTAGACTCCACGTGCATTCCCCGAAACCATCCACTCGATCCTCGAGATAAACATTCACTCGGTCCGCATTCGACGTTTCTACTAACACTCTTCATTCACACTTCGCGCAACACTCGATACTTCCTTCACACGATTCATACACAGCCCTCATACCATTTCCACGAATTCTTGCATCCCACACATATTATTACTCTTATCTCACGTAATGTTAATGCTGGAAAACTATTACATTATTCCCAAATTTTCTGCCAAGAATTCGATAATCACTCTATCGAGCACGTTGCAGAGTGAAATCTCGTATTTTACAGAGAAGGATTAATTAAAAAGTAATAGATTTAAACACTAGACTTATTGAGACGATACATTTTCAATAGAAAGATGAGAAACCAATGAAACCATCGTACACCAGCGTCAAACTTAAAAAAGAAACTTAAAAGGAGAATATCGATAAACTTATAAGCGATTATGATATAAACATTCCGGTAATAGAATATCTAGAATATCACATTTTTGAAGACCATCGTAAAATTTTCATTAATCTGGAAAAACTTAATAACCTGTGCCTCAGGGTGTACAGCCCTGTGCACCAACATGCGTACCTGTACAAGTACACAAAACCGCGTAGAGAAATGTCGTAAAGCCAACCCCCTAATCTGTTCCCCAGTGCTCCTTGAATATTGGATAAATTGAACGGTGAGCGGTTAAAATAGCCAGCTTATCGTGTGTATAGATTAGAGGAGGCACGAGCAACCGAGCCGACGACAATGAATAGAAGAGATACATCCATGGAATTATTATGTTTCAGCTCTGCCCGAAGGTACACCCATTATCGTATCGGAACGCGAACGTTACGACCCAGGAGACACTCTGAGGGCAAATTGTAGCTTACCGACCTCGAAGCCACCGGCTCATCTCTCATTCACCCTGAACAACGTAGCGGTAAGTGATACCTATCATTATCGAATCTGCGTTTAACGGCAACTCGTGAAATTAATGGTTTAAGAACGTTTCTGTACAATCTGCACTGCCTAACGTTATTGATTCGGATATGTATACGGGTTGATGCGGTAGTTGCGATATAGTCGGAGGCAAATTGATTGCAATTGCGGAGTTATTTCGTTCGTGTTACTTAATATAGTCTGAAGGAAGAAGGCACGAAATACGAGATTAAAAGGAATTACTTTTGTGCCATATTCCGAGAAATTAATTACCAGGATAGGCAATTAAATAACCGGTTGCATAAAAATACAAATTAAATATTAATTTTAAGGTAGGTACAATTCGGGACGAATATGTAATGTTTCTCCGATTTCGTTTTACTGCGAAGACTATCGGTTCGGTCGAAACCAGTGGATATTTACGATTTCATTGGAAGCAGAAGTTGCAAAGCTTTATTATTATCGAGCCATTATTACCAAGCCATTGTTATCTTCTTTCACATTTTAATATGACATACAAAATACTCACCGTTCTCCATGGCTTGCAATTTACGTGAAAATTCCGTTCGCCAACATTATGGAAAATCGTGTTACATTTTAAATTATACCATAATATATCCATGAAAGTCGATAGCGCAATGTACATTTTAAACGGCCTCGGATATATCCGGTCAAAATCTTTCTTCTATTTCCCATCTAATAGAGCTACCTCAGTCGGAGAACTTTTCCCGTAAACGCTTTTCCATGTCATCGAAAACAATTTTCAGTGCTAACGTTACGTGGGTACTGTTCTGTGCTTATACACACACAGGCACGTGTACGCGGAGCAAAAATAATTGCACGATATAGGAGAGGAACGTGGAAGTGATCGCAGTATAAAAGTTTGAGGAGCCAGTCTATAAAAGTTAAGGAGGTTAAGCAAAGAAGGGAACTTTTCCTCTTGAAAGATCTTTCCGGGCGTACATCCTGCGAGTCTCTGTACATTAGTCTACGTCTTCCCTCATGAAGAATTTCTTTCCGGTAATTTTCGAATTCTGTCCCATCTGAATGATTACCCGCAGACAGAGTTCTCCTTTAAGTAATACAGGTCAATACTATAGCCAAGCAGGCTTTTAAACCAGTATACGACATGTGTCTTTCAGTAGTGCAGATCAATAATATGACTCTGCATATATTTTTGAGTAATGCGAGACAGTGGTGTGGTCAGAAATACGTTTAAGTAGTACGGGACGGCGAATACCGAGCCAGAAATATTTTGTAAGTAGTGCTGCTCAATGATTTCGGCGGCGGATGCCCGTTTCAGTAGTACAAACCAACGATTATGGCTTCGAATATTTTTTAGGAAGTACAGACCAAAGCATATGAACAATCAGAACTCTTGGGCCATTTATGATATTAAATAACTACTGACACGTGAATATTCTCGAATTCAATATTTTCTTTTTTAACAACTATTCCTACCGCAACCTGGTGGGATGAATTAAGGCAAGAGTTGTATTGCGAAATAAGGAAAATGTTGTCGGTAAACTTTTTCTCACTGGGGTAATGTGAGTATGAGTGTTACTGTTGGTAATACGTCATCCGGTAGGTAATAATCCCTGAGGACGACAGTGTATGATATTATTCGATGGAGTTGAATATTTGATTAAAAGTTGCGCTTTACATTTAACTTATTTAATGTTTAATTACCTGCACAGGTTAATATCAATTTTTAGTACGCAAAATGTGATTCGAATATAATGCGTACTTTTATTATTCCATATCGATATTTAATTTGTTCCAAAAGAATAATTTTCGCTGCTCTCATTTGATCTTTTAAAATGCGTTTGCTAGGTTCCTTTTGTCCACTCATTTCTTGATAACGTTATTAATATCAACAACTTGTTCATTGATATGCAAATAAAGCAATTTAAAGCTAATTTCAGCTAAATACAATAATATAATAGATGGTACATGTTTAAACATGTTTAAAATTAATATTGCGCGATAAAAAATTATCTGCAATAGTTGCAACAGCTGGAACGGATACATAAACCTTTTTGCATGCAAATAGTAATAATGGCTTCAAAAAATCCAATCTAAACGTCACATCCGTTCCATCTACAATTCGAGTCATCGCCGTGTTTACGTATTCTAGTGAGGCATGCTATATTGGGGATCAACATCGGATGCAACATCTCTCTTGTAAATCCACAGCGAGTTATAAAAATATTTGCACGCCTGGAAACGCAAAATACAGCGTACTGGGTATATTATTCGAAACAAGACGGATTTAAAATAGACGTTTAGTTTAGCTTAGCTAAACTAGCACCAGTTTAGTTATGGTGTAGCAGTATTATAAAAATTGGACAGCTCATGAAGTAATTTCACAGTAGAGCACACGTTGAACTATTTGAACACATAGTGCACATTATATCCTCTTTAAATGTATCTCCTTATAAATACAATAGTACGTCAAATTGCGTGCGTTATTGATTTTGTTACGGGCACAGCAAAATGTTGAAACACACAGCAAGAATATCAACGAAAGTACGTACGGGATCATAATTTAAATATTCGACTTAAAATAATAATTACTAAAATCGAACAAGCAGTTTTCTCCATCCCCGATCATTTTTTAAGTAAAGTGAATAACTTTTTACAAGTTTGACCAGTTCGCCATAAACACTCATTAACTCGATACAACGAAAATATTGTACAAATGCTGAACTTACCATTAAAAATCGAACGATTTCGTAAATTTAGACCAACCGAAATAGCAGCATCGCCTTCTCGTTTCACCAAATTCCATTACCACCGGATCTTCAACCAGGATGCAAAAGGAAAACTGCAGGTGCAGGGGTGGTTGCTATTTTCTTTAACACGTTGCCACTGTAAGAAGAGCCGCCGGTATGTACGGTTATGAAGAAAGTCGACGCTCGGTTCTTCACACGATGAGACTGAGAAAAAATTAGTAGTACGCGTGCACACGGGCGCAAAGAAACGTTTGCTTATAAGGAATTGCGGGGTTGGCAGGCGAGAAGATTGGTTTTGCTAGTTTCTTACGGTCCGCGCCATTCCAAGAATTCCGTTGAATTTACAGAGAACATTTCCGCGGCTGCAAAAAATAAGTCATTTTAACACCACTCAGCATTCCCATGTGGTACAGCTGTTCTAAGCTCAACGCACTCGCGTCAGACAGCTACATAATTTGAGCACTTCGTATATTTGACAACTTGAAACGAATTCTCCGTTTAACCTAAAATTGTCAATCTTTTTATGTACTATCGAATTCTGCTCCTTTCTGCAATAAATCTTATTTTTATGAATAGCTGCGCTGTTTAGGAAGTAAAGTTAAAATGTGAAATGCATGTTCACTGATCATTTCCAGTTTCGTTTTCGAATATTCCTTACGGGAATTTTTTGGCTCGCCTAATTATAAGTGAAAACTACTTATTTATTATAATAGAAGCAAGTATTCTGTTCAACTGTTGGATTCAAAATAGCGCCCTTTAGCCATTATGCGTTGAACAGTTACGGCGTGGCGCCACTGGTCTTCCCATAGTGGGGACCGCCCGTATTGCTCTTTTTTTTCCCCTTGTACCAAGCGCACGTCGTGTCACACTTGGCTAGAGCTGATAATATCATCGCATTATTCTACAATAAAAGTATATTGGTTATTCTGTCGTTCTTATTCATTTAATTCACGACCTCTAACATCAACGTTTGCGCAAATATAAAATTGCAAGCATTTTAGTCGATACTATGTAAATGTATTTATTCATTCGCACGGCGAGGTTCATGTGAAATATTGAGAATTTCGTGGTATTAAAAATTGTTGGAATATAATAAATAATATTCCGATGGATGTAAAATATGAAGCTTTAAGTATTTATTAAACGCGCATCAATTTTCCAAAGGCGGATTTAAGCGAAAGGTATTACGAGGAACTCAGATACCCTATCATCGGCAGTTTTATTAAACGCGTATCAATTTAAAAGAAGCAAGCTTGAAGACAAGAATTCCCCGATGAATTCAGAATCTTTATCGTCGACACAGCGAGGTTGACAGCCATTGCTCGAATATTAGGCTTTAAAGGGAAAGAAACCTGTCGATGGCTTGGACTGCTCAATTGATAGATCAGCGCACAGTAAATGAAAGATCTAGCTTCGAATCATCGGACCAGCAATCCGATCGGCCTATTTTTCCTCCTTACAATGGAGATCGTTGAATGCCAGCAGCGGAGGTATATGACATTAATTGTAGGCCATCAGATTGTAGTTCCCTGTTCTTCGTCATTCTCGTAACCGATATCAGATGACACATTTTTCTGTCATTATCTTTCAAAAGAGTGTTTCATCACTTTGTCACAGTGTACGAAGCTTCATCAGAAGTCGGGGGGGGGCTCACTAATACATGTAATATCAACGTTCTGAAGCACTCTTTCAAATGATCACGGCTTACAAGCGACAGCCTCAGACAGCATTACCTGTCAAAGGCTAAAGTTTAAGCTAATTGCAAGAGAAAGCGGATCCCAGGGGCATGTGATGAAATACTGGATCCTCTTTGGATTATGCACTCTAGAGGATCGTGTAGGCTCTGCTTTCTAAAGAGTTTTAAAGTAGTACGCTGGGATCTGGTAAACTGAATACTTCGATTACATTCTTTGTACGGTATACATTATATGTATGTGCTATATACGTGTATATGGGTAAATGGGGATAATAGATATTTTTTTAGAAAATTTTCCTTAAATTATTGTGAAGATTCTTTTATATTACTGTTGTGCCAATGAAATATATTTAAATGGTTTGATAATTGTTACCAATTTTATAATGAAATTCAATTGTAAGTACATGCTTATAATGAATCTGTTTTTTATGCAATTGATTGTCGCGGCGCGGTAGATTTTTTTCCGAGTGGCTCGTCTTAGATAAACATATATGTATTCATATCTAATTCTTTTGTCGTATTTTATTATTTATTAAATGTATGTGTTACGCTAATAAAATTATGCATTCAATATTTGTGTAACTCGCGCTACAAAAATTTTCATTTTGAGTGATTGCACTTAAGTCAGTCTTCAAATACTTTCATTCGTATACTTATTGTGAGTATGCACCTTAATGCAAAATTTATTTTACATTTAACGTATAAGCGAGAATAGGAAATAGAAAATTTTAGATTTTACTTAAGCGGTCGTAAATTGCTGGGTAGTATATACCCGTTGAAGCAAAATTATCATTAGCTACGGACAAACAACTTTCAATGACGAAACTTCTCCGCGTATAATATATTATTACTTTCAGTTGGACTTTCCGTTTCCAGGATTTTTGCAGTTGGTAACGAGATTCGTAGCAGCAAACTACTAACAGCTTATTTGACAATCACCAAATATATATATATAGCAGAATATACCAGCGAATTTAACATAACTATTTAACTAATAGTAGTGAGGGGGGTTGCGGTAGTCGACGGACCGTCGTACAGATGGTGGGAGGAGGTACGACGGGAAAAGAAAGAGGAAGGGGGAGAAGTTGCGTTTCGTCCTAGGCCTGCTAGCGGACTCATCAGTAAGGCGTACTAGCAGGCCCTGCCTTAGACACAGGGATAGAAGGGAATGGTCGGAGGTTATATATATGGTCCCGCGGACCTATACAACCACTTTCGGGAGCCGGATCGTCGTGCTCATCGTACTTGTCCCCTAGCGGTGTATGTGGGAAGTGCCCCCACAGTAGCATGCAACTTAACATAATAACATTCCTATTCGACGTCTTTTATATGGAACTAATCACTCCAATCTCCCGAGAATAAAAAAAATAATATAACAATAGAACATTGATGCAATACATTCCTAAAAAATAGAACAAAATCATTTGTCTTTTTAAAAAGATTAAAAAGAAAAAAACTAAGCATACACTACCATATGTATGCTACTGCATGTTATATTTTGAATACAAAATATGTCATATCATTTCGAAGAAACGAATTCCGGGACGCCTTATTAAAAAAAACATTCCTTTTCTCTCTAAAACATTTTCGTGCTTCTCGTGCAATTAGAAAAAGAGAACAACGAACTATACGAACCTCGGGGAATAAAAAGACGAGGTGGCTTTCTTCCAGGCTCGCACGTGATATTTATGGGTTTGTAAACATTGTTCGCGAAGGATTGAGTAAATTCCCGTTAAATGACTGCTGCCGCGATTCTGATAGCGTTCTTACCGCGATGCTAGCGTGCTAGATGACAAAATGACGCATTCCTGCCGCGACGGTTAACGGGCATTTTTAGAGTGAATCGTAAAACAACACGAAGCTTAAAGGGGTTCGAGCAAACCCAACCCCATTCAAGGAGCGGCGGAAACCGCTATAACGTTCTCGTGTCGACGCGTTACGAGAGGCCATCCGTGTATGGTTATCAGAAAAGAGAGACGCCATAAGGCAAATACTGCTTCCACCTCGTCCTCAAACATCGTCAGTGGACAACACGCAACCACGATTTTTATTTCTGCTCCCTCTTTCGTTCCTCCTGAACGTGTCCGCTCTATTCGTTTGTGTACAATGCTTCCGATATGCGATTATCGAGTATCATAGTTGATCGGGACATGGGGACAATCGAGTTTCGTAAACATTTTTAATGGACAGAATAAGAACGTATTTCAAAGATATGGGTGTTGGAAAATTATATAAAGCATTGCAGAAAAAGTGGCCAATGTGAACTAACATTTTCTTGCGTCGAATTATTTTCTTCCTTCCAGGTCAAATGAAAAGATTACGAACACATTAATATTGGTGTAGTTGGTCTCGATACTTTGCAATATAATGTTATAAGGAGAAATAATATAATTTACACAATTACTCGTATATACAGTGTGGTCTAAAAATCAGTCCAAACAGAATATTTCTCATCTTCAATATCTTCATAAGCAAGCTTACTTTCAATACTTCCCGCCTCTTTCGTCGTTTCTCGTTCTCCGATCGCCGAGGGCAAAGACAGCCATTCATCAAGTATTCTTAAGCATAGTTTTTCTTATAGTGCCCTCTAGTGCATCGCATAATGACCTTATTAGATTTGAATCGCGTGATACGAATAGAGCTTTACTGCTGCAGGAACGCTAGGTTTTTATAGATCCAGTATAAATCTCCCTGATAAATTGTTCTGACCATTGTCTTAAAATAAAAACCGCACACAATTTCAATCGTACCATGTCGGGCTATTCAAACTTTTAATGCGGACTGCGCATCGCGCAGCAAAAAACGATTTTCGATGTTCAAACAATAATGAACATTCCATTATCTGCCGACAAACACTACACTCTTCCGGAAACATAATAATAAATTTATATAAATAAATAAATAATAAATAAATAAATAATAAATAAATAATAAATAAATAATAAATAAATAATAAATAAATAATAAATAAATAATAAATAAATAAATAAATAATTAAATAAATAAATAAATACTTCGCTACTGATCCATACTTTAATTTCTCTTCCTTTAATTTATTATATTGCCATGTAGGTATCCTTCGCCATTGTTTATTCTGGCTCATTCTCTGCAATTTTCATGTTACTGCGTGATCCTCAATCAACGTGGACAATGTCTTATTCGAACGAGATTTATCTCTGCTACTGTATTCATAGGTGTCGCATGACACTGTCAAATATCAAAGTGGCAGATAGTCGCGGCTTGCAAGTTTTTGCGGGCTTTCTCGTTAAGCAGATTACTTCTGACGCGTTGTTAACTAACACATCGACTAACGGTCACATAGCGGTATGTTTCCCATCGCCTGTGACAAGTAATGCGTTTTGTTGATCGTGCATATTGTCGATGGATTTTTTGCGTACATCGAAGGTATTTGTGTAACTTAGTAATGTACAGAAATACTCTTTTCTGCCGAGTTTAAGAAAAATGTAAAATATTTCACGACAAAGGTGAACATATCACAATGTTCTCTTTAAAGTTTCTCTTTGCTACTTTTTAATAGAGCAGTTGCGTTATTTCCCAAGATAAAACTGGGCCATTTAAATTTATAATTTAATTTTCGCGACCTATGAAGTAGATCATAAGAGGTGTCCGGATACAATTTTCGATTGCGCACTTTTGCGCAGGATACTTCCAGGAAACTTTTATGTTCAATAAAAATGATTAATTAACGTTGCATTTTTTTAATACATTAATTCTGCTTATTCTGCATGAGTTCATACAGATAAATTATATTTTATATACTTTATGAAGTTCTACAGACAGGCAAAATGTAATATAAATATTAATTTCTTAGCAGGTTAGCTTTTCAATCTGGTGAACAAATTGAAAAGTAACGAAACTGAATTATTTTGCTTCAATCCTTGCTGATTTAAATCCAACAATTCACTTTTACAACAAATGCAACGGTGTATTAAAAATATAAAGGATTTCTGAATAATTCAGTAATCGACAAATCCCCGTGATTAATGCTTTATTCGAATGCTGCAATGTTTCACAGTATATAATATAATAAAAAAATCTGTATCACAATAGCCTGTATCATTAACATCGCATTAAATTAATCAACATTGATGATGCATCAAGAATCTATTGGATTCGTCAAACTCCTGATTCCATAAAGTGTCCCGGAAGTCCCCAGAGGAATCGACTAGCCATAACAAGATTACATTTGCCACGAGACGATAATCGCCTAGATCCGTATACGTAAAATCCAATTTTGCCATTAATAATTGTCCCCGAGGGTGATAAAGCGTTTGTAGCTGAACGCTGGCAAACAATACACTGTATAAAGTTGCACCCTGGTGTTCGTGCAATTTAATTGGCTTAAAAACTAAGGTAACTTTTACCAATCAAATGCACACCACGCGGGAAGAAAGATCGGGGTCGCAGCTGCACAAGAGGCTGTTGGAAGGGGGGGGTGGAAAGTTTATTGGATCGTAAGTTGCCACCTGAAGGTACCTGCGACCGATGTCCGTGCACTCGCCACTTCCCATAACGAGCCTGGACGGGTATTTTCTTTCTTTTATTCGCAGCTGAAACCACGGGGCTTTGTTGTTCTTGCAACCCCGCGGACCGCGTTATAAGGCACAAAAGCGACGGTCCTGGAAATTCCTGAAGAAATGACCGCACCAGTTTTTCTAATAAGGGAAAAAGGGAAATTGATCCTTCATCCGGAAATTGAAGAAATTGTGAAACTTGGGGGGTTAAGTGTGCGGGTTATTTTGATCGTGGAAACGCGTGGCTCTGTCGGTGTTGGTAGAAAAGATTACGGTGAGATTATTTGGCAATGAATGATATGCAAAGTTAAGAGTAAAATAATTGCATATTATAATTCATTAAAATTCGTGCTTCTCACGATTGTAATATTTGATAGACATTTGATTTTTTGTGTCGAATAATAATGATCGGGGTTGGAATAAATTGGAGAATTTAAGAATGATTTGATAAACATTTCCCCCCCATACCATCGTGATACTTAATGGTGTTCAAATGAAATGGCCTACATTCTGAAGGACTATTTCAAGCTTATTATTTACTTCCATTTACAGTTCAAGTGATTGCTATTATGCAATACCGTATACGTATCTATTTTTTACATTTATTCTAATGTTGACGAAATACCGAATGCAAATGGCAAATTTTTTATGAAACGTTTAAAAAATTAATCAGACAGTAAAACTTAATTCTTCACAGTTAAGGTGTTAAAAATGAAGTGAATATGTATAAAAAGCGCTTAAGAAACATGTGTTAAAGGGGACATTTTTCACTCCTAATTTCGTATGAATCGAAGCAGATCAGTGGAATTCATTTCTATGTTGTATCGACGACTCGCCGAACCACCAACGACACTCGTACCCGAACGAATCGTTGAATTGTGTTGTTGTTACGAGCTGTTCAAATGGACCAGGTACTTGATAGCTGAAAGGGCAATATCCTCGATAACACGTAATAGAAAGTGATATTACCCTAGATCGTTGTCGTACTTTAGATTACAACTACGATCAGATTTTTCAACTTCGTGTGGTTATATCGATCAGACCGCCAAGAATGCATTTTTCTTCCCTTCGCCTTACACAGGAAACGATGGAAAATTATTCTTTCTTCAAGAGAATTTTATCGTACGACTGGCGTGAGAGAAATATAAAATATTAGAAGCCTCAAAACAACAATGGTGACACTGGAATTATTCCAGTTCAGCATACAAGAATGGGTGAATAATTGGGGATGACATGTAAAATGAATGGTCGGGCTGTTATTTGTTAATAGAAATTGTACCTATCAGGTACTGATTGTTACCAAACTTTTTTTACATTACCCTCCGATGTTAATATCTATAGAGCTAACAATTTGAATATTTAAATAGAAATTCCCTCCCCATAAAATGTTATAACAACGGAGATAAACGTTTCACTAAATGGTAGTGTCGAATTACAGTTTATTTTATCGCAGCCGAATGACTCCTCAAGCACATGCTTTTTCACCTGCGGGCACAAGGGTAACGCCACTAATAGACTATAGTGTCATCAGCCAATTCCTGGCACTGATTGAGGCACGTTTAAGGTAATTCGTATAGCATTGGAGGGATTGAAGAATTTACACTATCAGTATTGCATGTATTTAGGAAAAATCAGTAGAATAGGTCGGTGTCAGGTCAGACACCGAGTAGTATTCTAATTCTGGGCTATGTTTGGTTAACCGATACGCTGAAGGACAATCCGAGGGGAAATAATTTTCTGTATTTTGCATTTCTCAGTCGAAAGTAATGTGAGAAATATTCCGATTTGTAACAATACGGCAGTGAGAAATTCAATGAAATAATTATTTCGAAAAGGACTTCTGCAAATTATAAATGACTCGTGACTATTAATAACTCACAATGACCACGAAGTATACACCTTATAATTTTCCATTTTAACAACTTGAATATAACATTTATTAATTTATTATTTGTATTGTCTGTGGAATTTCTTGCCATAAATATTTCCAGTTGATACAAATTTATATATTGTACAATGTTTTAGTGCATAGCTAGATTTACGGTGTCAATTATAATAAATACTGTATATTTTTCGTTACGTGTAACAATCATAATTTGTGATATATAATAGAAACTGTTCTTTCCGGAAATTCAATTTACGCTCCAATTAAAATCAGTCATTACTCATTCACCACCAGCATTATATATCGTAGTCTTCATTCTTAGCGATACTAAGGTGTAATTACTCGAATTTCTTGGAGAAAAAATGAACTTTTCCCCAAATCAATTTCGTTTATCTCCCTTCAACTCGATGATAGATATCCATCTATCGTACTTCTTGACAGGGAGCAATACTTTATTCCTTCTTTCAATAAGAAAACGAATCACGGCGCAGAACATAATTCAGCTGAAAATTTCAACCATACCAACCGCGAAAACGAATGGAACAGGTGCTAACGCGATAAGTTGATTTTCCAACGTCACCTGGTAATTTATTTCCACGTCAAATTACAATACTTCTCCCTATCCGTCCATCGTACAATAAACCCTCTGATTCGAACCACCCATCCCCAAAAATTGACCATTTACCCAAACGATGAAATCCACGCAACCGTTTCGTGGCCACACGCGAGTGAAGCATTCACACGAGCCTTCCTCGCGGCTGCAGTATCGCTCCCCAATTTTTCATTGATCATACGAAAATTCATGGGCGGCGCCGAATCTCCGCGCTGCGTTCTCGCCGTACAAAAGGGCCGAAAATAATACGCACACACAATGGAAAAAAAAATACCAAACGAAAGGTCACTCATGACTGTCGAAATGAATCCCCGTGATTTACGACGCAACCGTGTGCAGAGAAATGGAACAGATTATGGCATTCCAACACTGCCTCGCATTCTACATGGTAAATAGACGGGTGTCTAAAGTGATAACGCAATGGGATTTTCGCCCACGGCGGACGTTCTTTATTCCCCGCACACAGCCTCACCAGACAGTGGCGTGCACAAACAACAGCCCACTTTCCCGCGTGGCTTCGACATAATGAAATGCATCGTCCTTTGAGAGTATAATCCAATGCAGATTAAAACCCCGACTCCTGCCGTCGCACGAGTTCCCCCTCCCCCTGCTGCACCGTGGCTTCTTCGTCTCCGCGATACAAATTGCACAGCAGCACGCCTTGGCTGGAGAGAAAAGGGTGTCGAGGCTAATCCGCCAGCGGAGCTCGTCACAACTTTATGGGCGAGGCTGACTGAGTAGAGAGGCATCCTTAGCAGGAAAAATCGAGGTCGTCGGAGAGCAGTTTCTCCATCTTCCCATTCCTCGTGGTCCGTTGTTTTCTAAGCTTAGGATGCAGCCAGTTACATACGTCTTTCTGCGGTGTCATCGAATTCGTGGCAGAAGTTTCTTACGGTCACTGGCTGCTATATCGCACGACTGCGGGAACGAAACTGGATACTGCCATTTTGGTGGGCTGTTAGTTTTGGGTCTCGTATTATGTATATAAGGGTGGCCCCTAGTTATGCTTGGCGGGATATGCGTGAAATAATATTTGGTGCCCCGCTGCCCTTCGAATAATCGTACTGCCGTGGATTTTAATATTTATTTTTGAAATCGGGCGAAACGACTTTGCGTACAACTTTTGCTTCACAATTTCGCAGATGCGGAATGCCTAGATGGCCTAGATTGTCGATTTGTAATTATTTGGTTTTAACGTGTGAAATGCTCGTTCGAGCATCTTGCATTCTTTAAGTTCATTTATAATATAACCAATATTGCTTTGCTATAAAATACGTGCATGTGAAATTGAGCTTCGGCCAATTGTAAGAAAACCCGAGGCTTTGGAGCGCCTCGCTTACTCATCTGGCAAATGTCGCCACGAGGCCGATAGGCGAGCGGGACCCGTAAACATTTCGGGGCCGTAAAACGGACCCTTGAAGGGACTGCGTCGTGGGACCGAGGGCGGGCAAGAATGCAACGTCGAGACACTCTTTGGGAAACGATCGACTAGAGCAGACCGATTGTATCCAAACCATTGTATCAATACATAAATAGTTATACTTAATAGCGTAGACGAATTGTGTGATTTCCTCAATTATTCGTCTTATACAATCGTGCTCCATTTAAGACAGTTTAAAGGCCATTAATGTTTTTCTTTTTCTATATCGTGACGTATGTAATATGTATGTAATATTGATATTAGTTTTGGGGCGAAAAATAATGGAATTTGAATGAAAAAATGAAATTTTATGAAAATAGTTATAGCTATTATAACTGTAATAGCTGTTAAAAGTTAACAGATCTTCCAAAAAGTGCCCTGATTCAAATAGCGCATGCTATTGTTGGATGGCCAGCCCTTGAGTCACCGATAATATGTAAGGCCCGCGGATCCTGGCCTAGTCAGAGTCAATATTATGCACCAAGGTAGTAGTCAGCGATATGACTACTGCCAAGGGCCAGACTCCGCGTTGGCTAAGGCGACATAACAAGGGTTAAGGTCATCCTTCCCCCCTAAAACTCATAATATATATATATATATATATCAGCGGAATACCAATTGTAGTCAGAATAGTTTTGGACACGACGCATACCATTACTCTGTCGCGCAAACTCGTCACGGTATTCTTATATAAAACCTCTTTGCAAAAGTAATTGTTGCACACGATTTCGTTCACCCCGCAATCCAACACTGTAATTAGTACTAAATGATTGTGATTTTAAAGAAGTGCATTCATTCTAACGAAGCGGAACGAATATTTCATATGCGACTACCTGAACCGAATCCACGAGACATTCCACGGCAGTCAAAAAGCATGAATGAAGCACGAAAAAATTGTGTAACGACCTGGCTTTAACCACCTAGGCTAAACTAATCCATCGTCTCTTGTCCCCTTCTCTTGGCTTCCTGTTCACCAGCCCATTGTCCATTTCTCTTGCTCTCCTCCACAGCTATATCCGCCGTTCTCCTTCCCCCCGGTTTCCCTGCTATCCACCTTTCCTTTCTCGCGAGGTCTCATTCATTAAGTCTCAAGAACGGTCGCGCAATCTCAATAGGGTCGTCAGCAGACGTGTACACGACGTGCCGTTTGTTCTCCTCTGAAACTCGAGATGTCCTCCTCGGGTAACACGCCGCGACCGTCACCGTTCACACAAACACCCAAGCTCCTGTATACGAACCTGTACTTTCGTTGCTCGGCGAAATAGTGTCGTTTCCCGCTACGCGAACGGCGTATTTAAAGTTTACATGCGATACGGGCGACGAAGGAGCGCACAATAATGAAACAGATAACGAAAGATTATCAGACATGGATCACGATCGAGCGGGCGGGAAATGTGGAACGTTGACAGAACGATTGAACATCTTCGCTGACAGGTTTTGTCAGTAGATGCAACGATCGATCCACCGGAAACACGGCCACCGTTCGTTGTCCCTCTGTATCCGGGGCGCGTGCATGCGTATATACACACGTTCGAACATCGAATTTCAACGTGCCTAGGCACGGACAATGTAATCACGTTGTTTGCTTGCCCGTCCTGTCATTCGGGCACGGAAGGTGGGCGGACTCGCAGCTCCAATCAAGGCTCGGCTCCCTTTGATTCTGTTCTTCAATTCGTCACTGATGAGGTTTCTTCGAGTTTTGGATCAGGCAGGGTCAAACGTTTCTGTCGTGGGGCGCAGCCTGTGAACAAAAGGTCGAGGCATCGATTATCGCCGTGGCATATTGAACTTTCAGTGGACGGATCTGTGTGATTTCGAATCTTTGAAACGATGGGAGCTTTTGTTTTTGTTCTTTCTTTTTTTATACAGTGGGCCAACAAAGTGTTCATACGGTGCATCAGTTTCACTTGCAACTTCATTATTATGGCGGTAAGACAATTATTCCGCAAACAATGTGCACGGATATGAAGCACATCTGTAAAAGTGTAGTCGATATGCTTCATATCCATGTGTATTGATTTAGGTATAATTATCTTGAGACCACAATAATGAAGTCGCAAGAGATACGCATGCACTGTGTGAACACTTTTTGGCCTACTGTATACCTATGTTGCACGAAGACTCCACTGTTTATAAAGGGGAAGAAGTAGGGTGGAATAGTGTCGAAATGGACTAGACAATATTGTTTGCTGCAAAAGTTGTTTCGTTAATTGTTAAAAGTATGAAGGTTTTCACATGCATATAATTCTAGCCGCGTAATGTAAGGTGACTTTTATTTAGATTAGACTAGCGGGGTACGTTAAAACTTATTACTGCACATGTTTATGCATAATTTTATTCATTAATCGACTTTATTGTGTTTCATATTCGTTGTCATTTTTGGTAATATGGTAATATGTACTTGCAACACCTAATAACAGTTAATACAGTTTTTGTATAGTGTGTTCAATTTGAAGTTAGCACTATCCCAATAGATCGTTTATTTCTGGATGAACTTAGGAAAATATCGAGCACTTGGCAATATTAATTGGAACAGGAAACATTGTTTGATCAGAATATAAAATATGACAGAAAATGTTTATCTCCAATTTAAACTCTTTTATGGAAACGCGAATTTTATGCTTAAAAAGCTTTTATACCATAACATTTAACGAAACAAGAGGATTCAGTTTTAATCACCAAACGTTTTATTAAATTCAATGTAAACGTAAATAAATTTCACTGACGTTGTGAAAATCTTATTAGTTAATCTTCCAGAGAGAAGTTGCGCAAGTGATGTCCCAAGTAGATGCCCTTAAGGATACGAGCCGTCGTGTTCGTTTCATTTACCAACAAGATCCCTTAAGTGCAACCCGAAGTTTTCAACTAAATCTTTACTCTTATAACATTATAATTACGACAGTCAAATGCAAGATGCAATACATTAAAGAAATATTTGTAGCGTCTATTACATTCTACCCACAGAAACACATTCACAGACTCATTCATAATTGCTATATTTCGTTCGTAATATCTATATTTTGTAAATATTCTCTTAATCTTCTAAATCATTTGCTAAAGTATTATGCAGTTGTATCATTCGATCGCATCAATGTGTTTCTATAACCCATCATCTATTATAAATTCGGAATCGCAAGTCTGTTTTAGTACTAAAAACGATTTAAAATCCGTTCAAGTGTCGTGCAAATAAATAAATGTACAGAGTCAAATCAATCCCATGTAAAAATATTAAAACTATTCCCACCATATGCAAAAACTTGTGGGTTGTGCCAAATTCGAAATGATGAAAATTTGTATTGGTTGTCGCAGCATTTGCATCGCAATCAATATAAATCGTGCACTACGAAAATCCAGCCATTCAAATTGAAGTATCTATGAAGTCACGTCCGACGGATTTCGAAAGCAAATTACGTATAGTAATTTAATCGGCGAACAAATAATTCCCCGCTATACTGGCGCACATAATGTTTCAGTATTTAATGATAAATGTTGACAATCAACATCGAATATTTACGTACATCTCTCGTGGGGTACAATATCAGACAGCAGCATGCAACTGTTGTTTTGCAAATCTCCGCAAACCGCTGGACATTCTGAGCTACATAGATATCACGTGAAAATTATTACCACCACCCCCGAATGTAAGACGGAAATTAGATACCGGTGTACATTCAGTCACGATCTACGCGGTACGTAGGTAATGCAAGTATCGTGAAGATGAGAACAGATTTAATATTGCTGCATTGAAACGAAACACGGGCAGTCTTTTAAATTATCGAAAGTAAAACAGATTCCATCAAAATGATTTTTACTTCCAAAAGTTTCTCATTTCCATTATTGCGGTAGAAATTGAAAGCACGACACTTTTATACGAAATTAAATTTCTCTACGAAATGAATACATATTTACGTGAAATTATATATTTTTGATCTTTGCACTGTTTATGTTCAATTTTCAATTTAACGTAATTGCAGATTAATATTCAAATCGATAAGAATAAGAAAAAACAAAAGGACAGTACGTACTATAGCTTGGAATTATACTCGAAACATTTATTTCCTTGTTTTCCTCGAGCCACTGGTGTCGCCGACACCTGTCGATTTCTAATCTTCTGTCAAATAGCTACAAATCGTGTCACAGTGAATCAATTCCAGTGCTTTAACTAATAGGGTACACTGCTATTCCCAGAAGGGTGCACCTCACCTCCTCACCTATCAAAGGAGAAACGAAGTTCAATCAAAACGAACGATGCTCCGTAAATATTAGGTGAAGCGTTTTTCTGAAACTGAATATTGATCGTCGATCAGTTTGACCATACGTATTAAAAACTGCTGAAAGTGCAGCGTACATAAGCTTTCGAAAAATAAGAAGTTGATAATAACCTTCTTATTTAGAAATACGATAATTACTGCGTCAGTTTGTTGTCAAAAGATTAACTTTTTTGACTAGCCAAAGAAGTTAAAATTGCTTTTCAAATCATCGATTTTTGTTCCAGAAATAATTGAATTCTTTGTGTACTGTTTTCAACACGACACGTTTCCATTAAATTGCACTAAACTTTAATCACCTACTAAACCTGTAAAACAAGTTAATTCGCAATACCTTGATTTTTATCCGTATAACTGGAAGCTGATTTTTTTGCCTCCTACAACGACCCAATGAAAATGTTAACAATGTTAAAAATCGTGTATCCTCCACAGGTCTAGTGCAAATCTAACTTTAGAACAAGCCGTTTGACCCTTTCACCCGTTATTTTAAGTAACAGAGACTAGATCTCCCGACCCATCCATTCCACCAAACCAGATTACCGCTGTAACTCATTTAACTCACAGAACTTTGATAAAAAAAAAAAATGTCCTTCGCCAATTCTCCTTGTAGAATTATTCCATCGAGGTTTGCTGAAAAGCGTCCAAGAAATCTTCTCGAACAGCCATACAACCCTTTCGCAACAGTATGCATACTTGATGGAAGCAATACAGTGGGGTTGTAAATTGAACTCTCAACTGTCAGCATCCATTGATGTCACGACACCCGTATATCGAACAGGTTCGCACGCAAGTGCTGTCCAGAGTTCAATAGCTTGACGTAATTTTCACTTTCACGGACACATCGCCTCTGGCATTTCCATGTATCGCCCTTAAAACTGTGGCACTGGTAATACAAAATATATCATAACTAAACTCAATTATGCATCCTAATTGATTCCACGCAATACTATATGCTATCCTATGATATCCTGTCCTTCCGGAATCTTATTCTCCTTTGCTTAACTGTTTGCTCTTCTTTTCTGCCTCGGACTCGTTTACTATCAAATCCACGCTGCCAGCCCTCCCTTCGTTAATATACTCGTCGCCAGTTATTAGCTCTCCTATTTCTCATTCACAGCCCTAAACCTAACAGGAAACTTAAAGCTAACTTCGAAAACATGGGACACGGTTCTGCAGGCCATCGCCGCTCGCCTGCGGACTATCCGTGTCCCAGGTGGGCCGGTTGTAAATCGCTTATACTTAAACGCTATGCACACCCATCAAATACAAGAAATTTATCAATTAGCATAGAAAAGCATCAAACGAGTATTGATCTCCTTATTGTCCTAAAAGTGGAATTTTCTGTTTGGCAATCAGAAGTAATGTCTCGTTAGTTTGCCGGGACTTTGAAACCGGTTTTTCCGGTTTGATGTTACTAACTTTGATGTTACTTGCACGAATCAATGTATCGAAGACTCTTATTGAATACTGAGTATATAACTTCAACCCTTTAAAGTAACCCTTAAATGTTCAACATCCATTTGCTAACAATTCATAGAAACGTTCTCTACAACGAAGTAACATTCTCGCAGTTATTTACAGTGACTTAGAGATTCGTTGCCCCGCTTCTGCTTGCATTGTGAACGAGAATATATTTTTCCAATTGTGTCAATACATTACCTTTATGTGAACATGTTAGTGGGTCGCTATAAATAAATTATACTGTACATATCTATGCATATAATGAAAACTGTTCCGTTTTATTAGCTGAGAATAGTTTCACTTTTCAACTACATCTGGATGAAAGGGTGAATCCTCAAAAAGATCGAAGTCCAGTGTTGCGATATTTCTGTCATTTCTCTTCTTCTAACACTTTTATCATCAGGGCTCAGAAGTAAATGAGCGTAAGTGCACCTTCACTAAATATAAGTTTCGTAGTTCAAAAACCTCTTTATTGTGAAAACATTCAGGTGATAAATCAATGAAGTCACTATTTTCATACGTAAGCAATACATGCTAGTACTATCATTGTCTTTTTTCCTCAAGTTATTTGTAAAAATCTTATTTCTCTCGGTTTGCACTGGTTTGCACTGATCGGCTTCCGAACCCTCCATAAATTGATCGTAACAACTACCGTACGTTATAACAAAACAACGAGAGAAAAACCATTGGGAATTTTTCTGAATTCTGTCCCCACATCTGATTCCAAGCCACACGCATTTGCCGCGCCAGAAAAACTGTTCGCGATTTCCGTAATCCAGCAGATCAACCCCTTTACGCTGCCCTGCCCCAACTTCACGGCTCGGCTTTCCCTGCTGATTAAGCTCCGGTGACCGTGTGCGGATCGATGGAATCGCAATCGCCTGATCTCGTATTCAACGTTCGTGATCCGCCGCACGGTCTCGTGCGTCAGGCCGCGTCGCCGCACACCTATCTCGTACTTGCGCACGTAAAGGCTGTTGGACGTGTGTTGGATGGACGGACGTCGGGGTACCTATTACAATTTACACGCGGTTATGTGTAGCTAAACGAAGCAACCGGCCTGCTAATTGTGGTCAAGTTTAATACGCGCCGATGCGCGCCGGTTAGGTTTCGCGACCATAGAGTGAGATGGGCGAAGCGGTTGAAAGAGATCGGGCAGGACAACGAAAGGGAAAGAGCGTCTCGTTTCGCGTGTACTTCTACCACTGGCCCTGTCCTTGTGTGCTAGCGGCGGCAGTGGTAGTAGCAACCGATTGCCATCGGTGCATCCGACGGTGGTCGCCCTGCGTGCACGTGTAAGCAACGCTGGAGACGATATTGCTGGTATATATATATATATATTTGTGCGTTTATCGATGCCGCGAGGTTATTGGCCAATAATGTGGAGGAAAAGCAGCGTGCGCCTCTCCAATCACCACCGGCCTGATTCTGCTTGCTGGCCTTTATCGTGGCGGCCGACGACTGCTATTATGGGAGGATCTATCGACAGAAACATGAGCAGGAAGCGTATGTTCATAGGAGTGAAAGGAGACAGGGAAAAGGATGGAAAAAGGGGTTGGAGAGTTTGGAGGATCGGGGAATGGTCACTTACTAAATTGGCGATAGACGAGCGCGATCACTCAGCGTCAAATTGCCATGGTCCCGTAGAGCATGATGGAATGGGCGGCCATGGATGCAGATGGAGCGTATTGTTCCTGCGCGGGAGGTTCTTGAACAACGAGGGCGACACGCAGTCGAACCTTTTCGTTTCTTTTGTAAGCAGGTATATTATTCGTTCGTGCGTCAGTGTTGATACTGTGCTTCGTTTTCTGCGACTGTATATATCTGTGTTCCCTTTATTTTATTACGGTATTTTTCGCGAGGAGCACTTTTGCAGTTTGCGCAAGGGTTCCATGGTGTAAGTTTCCAATATCGGGAAAATTTTGTGGCGCGCAGTTGTCGTATAAATATTTGGCGCGAATTTCTTTCATGCATCGTGAAATGAATTGAGGATCGAACATTTTGTTCGAAATTGAAGTTTGGTAAATTATTGATATCGGAAGATTATTTATATGTTTGTACGTTTTTTCTTGATGCAAGGTTGCAACTATTGTATTTAATCTTCTCTCAAGAAATTCTCTCGACATTTGACACAATCTGCAACGGTAAAAAATTATTGCCCCGTTTTTCGAAGTTCGTTTCACTTTTAAAGTATTTTCGTTCCATATCAGTTATTTCAATTCGATGTAAAGTGAAAATAAAAAGAATCGAACTTGAACAGTATTACTTTGTAATCAAGAATTGTTACGGATCTGTATCTATGTGTCTATACATTTAACGAATACCTATGCACCAACAAATTCCAACGCTGGATCCTGTTCCACATTCGCGTGAATATCGCATAGAAATGCGAGAAGGGCACATGATACGTTTCCCCTTCTGTTAAAAGGATCCACGGGCCAAAAGCAGTGGTAAATTGATGCTAATACCGTACAATCAATTCAAACGGTTGATGAGTTCATCGGATGGTTTAGTTGTTGCTAGGTACCCTTACGCTGTCGAAAATTCTGAACCCACAAAGGGCTGAGTATCACAGACTAATACCGTACCCATCGCCACGGGGTATGGTCCAGTGGAATTGCCTTGCGGCGAAGAACGAACATATCTTGGTTATTCCAAAGCCTTATTAACCTAGCCACGGAGTGGCACAAGCGACAGATAATGACTAATCTGTCAGGAACGAAGAAATTATGTTTGTTGAAATTGACGAGCAGATAGCAATTATCTTTGCCGGACTGTTTGTGATTTGTGTTTTGTGATCGACGAGGTGTAAATTAAACAGAGGACCACAGACGTTTGGAACACATAGTTTTTTATAGAATATTGTGCATGATTTTATTAAACTGATTTTATACGTTTTATTATATAGTTTCCCTTGCTTACCAATGTTCTGGAGCTAATATTTCATCGTTGTCTTCTATGGTTTGAGAAATTCATTATAGAATCCAATTATAGTTGGATACGATAGAAAAAAAGAACGTTATACTTTTGCCAAAAGTTGATCCCTGCACAAATGATAATATCGCGTCCGAAATTCGCCAACGATCGCTACTGCTGCAACTAGTTCACGATATGTAATAACTGTTGGAAAGCCCGTGCAGCAAAATTGAATAATGGAAATTTTATTACTATGGTGTGCCATTCGATGCGATTCTAGTGGGCCAAAGATAAATTTCAGGCAGACATTTCGTCGGGTACGATTTTTCTGCGAAGTAACCGAGAAGTCGCGATTCCTCAAGTTTCTCCAACTCAGCAGGATCCCAGCGATTTTACTGCGCGTTACGGATGACAGGCTAATACCAGTTTTTCGTTCTAGACGAGACGTAATCCCGTCGATGGGCACTGTCGCTAAGAAACTGCGCAGCTGGTATCTTGCATTTTCAAAATTCCACGGAGATACAACTTCTAGAGTAATTTGGAATTATAACCGGGGCAATCTGTACATTTATCGGTAGAAACATAAAATCGGATGTTCGGCGAAAAATGATTTGTTTAAACTATTACACGCCGCCACAATTCACCCATTATTTTATTCCTTGCTTTTTCAATAATTGCCATTTACGTTAAAATGGCTTCTAATCAGAAACAGAAGACAATTGGCCAATAATCATAGGTCGTAATGTTTGTATTCAATTTGTTACACAATTCCAAAAAATATTGTTATTTATACAAAGTTCTGTATTTTAGAAGGAATATCTTTTAAATGAAATCCACACCCTATGGATAAAGGTGAGAAGTTGATCTTACAAATAAGTCAGTTCATTTAGTGTTGATCTGTTGCACGAAATCTTTGAATGAAAATTTCACATCGTGGTAAGTCTTCGATGCAAGGAAATAATTAACACTTACATACGTGATGCACGATAACTACTTTAACACGAGGACGTTACTATGTGGGGCATAATTAAGATCCCTGTTAGTTCCTGTTGTTCAAAATTGCATTATACCAAAATGCTAGATGCGGCTGTCGTTACAACATACTACACGTTATAGTACTTCCCTCGCCGCATACAAATGGGACGGCGATGTTCATGTCGGCATAATCATAGAGTTTCCATTACTTTCGTTACGATTTCCATGCGCACGCTGTTCCGAAACTTTGGTGCTTCAGCCGGGCTGCACGGTCGTTAAAAACACTCCCAACTTGATAGGTTTGCTTTTCTTTCTAGAAGACCGCACAGTGTAATTCAACTATTGAAATTCTTTTGGAAGGCGTTGTCGTCAATATTCATTCGGCAAATTGGCTGATGCAATTAAAAATTAAAAAAACAGATACTTAAGATCTGCGATGACGTTACAAAAATGAAATTATTATACAATGCAAACGTAGTAGTATGAACTAAAATCTTATGAATAGAATTATTCTACGAAATTATAAAATCAGGTAAACTGATTTGTTCTTTTAATCTCTGTGTCACGTCACAAATAGAGAGCTCTGCGAGGAATCGTTTACAAAATGCGAATCTTGTCTGGGGGAAAGGATTGCGAGTTTTAAGGGACCTGAAGATAAGAGAAGTTGATGGGGTAGATCATATGTTGGTTAGTTTCTGTGGAAAACAGGAACGACAGGATGCTGACGCTAAACCAATATAGCCCTCCTGTTTGATATCCACCTAGCATGTGGAGTTTACACATTTCAATTAATAATACCACATTCTATTCAGTCTCCCCAATTAAAGTACACAAGATGCCAATACCATAAGAACGACTGAAGAGAATAGAAAAATCGTCGCCAAAACCTGAACAGCACGAAACACCTGTATAAATCAAAAACCACGGGAGGAACGGGATGGAGGTGTAACAAAATACAAAATAGTTGTATTTCGTTAAGGCGGTACAGGCTTAAAAATGCAATGTGTTCGTTCGGAGGTCTGTGCAAAACTGCCCCATGGACCAGCAGGTCCTTGCGTTGACACGGTCAAAATTCCGTAGGGCCTTATCTAATTTATGGCGGGCCTGGCGTCACGTTGTCCGGACCCGACGTCGTGACGTCGTGTCGGTACCTAAACGGCTACGCCTCGTTCGTGGAGCAGATTTTCTAACACACCAAACACGAAATCTGAAACCACATTTCTATGGCACAATCAGTTAAAATTGAAATATCCATTTTCAACGCGCAGCTGAATGTTAAACGGTCCCTAATGCGACAGTTAATTTTCACTGTAATTTCGGGACACCGTATGTAACGTGCTTTGCATACTCGATTGAAGCAACGTGACGAATCTATCTAACGCCGAACTTTTGGTAACAGTTTACGCGCTCGCCCGCATTTTCGTCCCATTGAAACGTTACCAAACGTTACTAACGCCGGTGATCAAACGTCAAATGGGCGGCTGTAATTCGCGCAGAAGCACATTAATTGCTTCCATAAATCTAGACGCTAATGCTCGGCAGTGTGACTAATTGCGCGAAAGACCGTGCAGTGTTTGAAACCGGGTTGCAGAACACTCCTGTCGAGTAATCTCAAGGAATCTAACGTCCGCTTGGTATTCGCGTAGGCTGTTTCAACGCGCGCCCACGTGCACACACGTGTCACCATTCTTTAGACATAATCAGAAACGTTTCAAGTTAATGTTTCATGCTTTAATCATATTTTATTATCAGTTTAATGGTAAAGGTTTGAAGTGGTCCGAAATAGTGTCCTATACTGCATCATTGTGTTATCTATCATTACTTCTGAGGCATTGAACTTATAATAGCTAGGCTGAAATATTACCGGCAACTTTGGAGCAGAATATGGAGATTGTATCTTAGCGATGATCCCTTGTTAATGTATCACATTATAAGACTAACGTTCTTCAATTCGTGTAACTATAATAGATAAATAGATCGTTTCATTTTTATGCAAATCGAAGAATAATTTCATCTTCGAATTCTTTAGTTCAAATAGATATCTGTATTTTCCAGAGAGCGCAAATATTTTGCGTCATATAATGAATATTTGTTCGCAAAACGATAAATAAAATTATGTGCCCTTATCCTTGCGTGTGTATAAAATTGACAAGGATATTTAAATTAAAAATGTTACACAGATCTACATATAGGGGATAAACGATCGAATAAATCTACGTGTAAGACAGTTGCAGTGAAGCCATTGATAAACGATTCTATCATAGTTGCAATGCATTTCAAATCACAGTGGAAACGCATGACATACTCGCACCACGTATCTTCTCGCACCTGAACATCGCATATGCACGTTCCTGGAACCACCGTGTACATACATACATACATACAGATATACGTATAGCGTCATTCTTGATCGATTATCCATTACCAAGCGGTTGCTGCTCGAACGTGACACGTATTAAACTTAATCATGTGTATAAGAATGAAAAAAGCGGTATGTAGTACGTGCATTATAATATCATCGTACTATCTTTATGACTTTAAGAGCCGTTTCACGCGAGCCACTTGTGTGCCTTGCGAAAATATCTACATTTAAAATAGTGGATCGTTATGGTGATTTACTAGGAGACACTAGGACACCATTGCTGAGGGGTTGACGCATACTCTTCAGACGTCATATAAGTCGTCATGTTTCTTTACATTGTATGCAAAAAATTGCAATTTAAAAAAATGATGGACGAAATGAGACGCAGCTTCACTGGAAACTTACTGATGAAACTCCATTCTATTGTACATCTGAAGTACAACAGTTCAACCCAACACGACTTTATTGCGAAAACTTAAAAAGGAATTAGATATATTATTGTTCAAATATTGACTTTATAGACCACATTTAACGTGTCTGTACTTTATTAAAAACTTAAAGTAACACCATTTTAAAAATATCAATGATGATGTCGGTACCAAACTATCCAAATAATAATAATTACCCAAAAAACTGAAATACAATATCACAAAGTTCTCTCCCTCGTATAAATCATATCATCGCAAATAAATAATTAACTTTCCCACATTTATCTGCTACCTCGAATCTCAAATCACAACCGAGGCAATCTCAAAATTCATCCAGTTTGAATACCTCGTAGTAGGGAATACATGAGTGCAATCTTCGTACAAATCCGACGGGTCTCGAGGATCTATAAAATCTCGGACAAGAACGATCCAAATTGATCGCCCGACTCCCGTGTTATTAGGCTGTTATAATTTACGCGGGCCACCCCGTGAATATCTTTGATTTACATTCAGAAATGGCCCGCAGTACCGTGGCCTGAATGGCGGGTCCGTAACTGATCCATATCCCGGGGGGTCTTCGTTTCTCGTTCATTTCGTACTCGCGCGGCACCAAAACAACGAAAAACAGAAAACAATGAAGGGGGCAAAGAAACAGGGTCTTTATCGAGGAGTATCCAGTGCAAACAGACGACGTCTTATTACGAAAAGGCCGAACCGCTTTGAAGTCGGCCCGGTGACTAGGACCAAGAGTCAAGAACACAAGGGAGACACTAAAAGAAAGGAAAGTTGGAGAAAGCAAAGGGAAAACAGAGGGAGTGGGGCGGGAGTGGGGCGGGAGTGAGAAAGGGAGAGGGAGGGGAAACAGCCACGGAGAAGTTCGAAAACGGTGGAAATGCGAAGACGGAGAGAAGGTACAGACTCCAGAGTTTGTTCGCTTCGAAGCATAAAGCGTCACGATGAAACGCATCACAGAGGCGAGATAGAATGTCGTTTAAGCGTCGTCCTGGCCAATGGCGCGGAATGCTTCTTCCGGTATCAGGTCAAACAACGCGTTACATGTCGAGTTACACGTATTCGTAATTTTTCGCCTCTACCTCTAGAGGAAATCACGCTTGTTGCCGTGATAACGTGTATCTTTCTTCCTCTCGATTGGATAAATCAGTCGCCATTATGGCGAACTTCCTCCTTCCGACCTGGCTTCCTTTAAATCACCGTCGACATGCTTATGCTCGTCCCTGTCTCGATAACGCCCAGGCTAAAACGTCGGTTAGTAGTTTAATCTTTATTTGGAACTTTGTGCCCATGAGTGTACTGTTTGGACGGCGGTGGTTCTATTTATTTTTTTCACGTGGTTCATTTTCTATGCAAAGAATAATTAGAACATGTATGTATATTACTGATTGTGTGTTTGAAATCAGTTGTCTCGTTTAACACTAGAACTACTGATAAATTTTGATACCATACAGATAGCATACGTGAGACAGATTAAGAACACGAAAGTCGTTCAATGAATATTTAATAGAGATATACAATTGGCATTCGGTCTTATTAAAAGTCATCATAAATTGCTACAACGGTACCTATGTACATATATATATATATATATTAATAATTCTAACGCAAAAAATCTGAAACAAGAAACAAGTCAGCTTAACATGCTTGGTAGTTCTAGTGTTAATGTATATATATTTAATCTTTTGTTAGCTGCCTGTAAATTTGAAATTGATATTACGGGCGCCGATACTCGTTTGTTTCAGTTAAATATTTGACACGTTCGAACAGTTCGTTATCTCTTAACGCAAGATTGTTAATTGCAATGGAAATTGAAAAGCATAAATGAAAAATGGAAATTCGTACAGTCAAAAGCATTATTTGTTCCAAAGAAGCGCGACTTCTCGACGAAACGGTCGAATAGAGCAGACCGATTGTAACCTAATCATTGTATTAATACATAAATAGTTATACTTGTTATCGTAGACGAATTGTGCGATTTCCTCATTTATTCTTCTTACAAATCAGAAGTGGGATAAAGATTCACTACGTGTCTTTTTGTAAGGCCACGACACGATCTTGCACGTTTCTGCGTTGCGCGAGTGTGTCGGTGAAAGTAATACTAAAGGAGGACCTTGTGTGACATTCGTCGCTCTTCTTTTTGAGACCGTGAGGCTACGGCACAATTTTGGACGTTTTTGTTTTACGCGGTTGTGTTCGTGAAGCCACGGTGATCGATCATATTGAGAGTGTGTGGACAGTGAGCCAGGCAGAATGGACGGGCAGTCGCGTCGAAGCCTATCCGTCGGGAGTCGCGAGGGAAGACGTGTTTCTTCTCCGGATGTCTCGCCAGTGGGACCGGTACGTTCGCGAGGAGTATATCGCGAAGGGGCTGAATCGAGGCTCGAACGTCTTGAAAGAATCATGCAGGAGAGTTTACGCTCCGGGCATCGGTCGCGATCACGTTCACGGACGCCCGTCGGACGCAGTCGGCGCGAAGAAGTTTCTCCCGTCGGCGATCGTTTGAGCAGACTGGAGCAAATGGTGATGGATTTGAGTGACCGCACCATTTCGCGCGCGCGGTCTCCTATACATGCTCGTCCAGGTAACGAGTTGCTTATTCCGCTTTTCGATCCTGCAAAGGATGTGCTAGTGATTGATCAGTGGGTGAGACACGTGGACGATCTCGCGAAACGGTACGAGTGGGACGACCTCTCAGTGATGAGGTTGATCGCGAATCGATTGCGCGGCCACGCGAGAGAGTGGTACGATACACGTCAACGTATCACCTCTACCTGGGCGGAAACGAAAGTGTTATTAGTAGCCCAATTTCGAAAGACGGTGCCGTTTAGCCGCTTGTTTAAGGAAGCCGCGTTGCACGAAGCGCAGCCTGGTCAAAGCCTGGGAGATTATTGTTTCTAGAAATTGGCCAAATTACGAAAATTGGACGTTCAAATACCGGACGACACGGTGGCCCGTACGGTACGGTCAGCACAACATCGGGATGCAAATAAATTGTATGCATTTATGAATTCGTTGGGACGCATGCCCGAGCGCGACGAGGAATCGGAGACCCCCCGCAGTGCTTCAGGAAAGCGGGCACGTGCCGTCTTCGACGGAGGAAAGTCGTCGAACGACGACGAGCGGCGAGAAAAGAGGCGATCTGAGTGGGGATGCTACACTTGCGGAGAGATGGGACATCATGCCAGGGATTGCAGAATTTCGCGGGAGGACCACTGAGGGGAAAAATGATCGCCGTCAGAAGTTCGCGTTTTGTTTGTGGCAATCGTGGACATCAAGGAAAGCACCGGCTAGGAAGCGATTCTTTGGTGCGAGGCGTGTCTTGTCGTTTCCTTCTGAACAAGGAAATGCAGGAATCAATGTTGGAGCGAAGAAGAAAGGCGCCAGGGAGCGGTAGGAGCGAAGAACACCTGAGGTAGAGAGCCTTGGGAAGCAGCGGTGGACTTGCTTTTGGCAGTACGAAAACGTGGTACCCAGAAGGAATGGTCGGCAGAGATGCTTGGTGGAAGATTTGCGGTAGAGGGAGGCAAAGGGGCCAAGACAGTGGTCGCGGTCGAAGAATTGCAACGCTGGGTTGCAGTGGTAAACGAGTAACCTTGGTAGAACGATTACTTATCAATTATGAGTTGTAGGTCAAGGGTGCAATTGGATTATCAGCATGTAGTACTGATCTGGATTCACGGACGACAGGTAGAGTGACCTGATGCAGTGTGGAAGGCTGACCGTCACGATTGTAACGGAAGCGTTGCTGAGGGGATAGTCGTCGGGTATTTTTCATTGACAATGGGTACGAAGTTCCATTGCAGTGGTAATGGATATACCGTCATTGAATGGTTACGGTCAAGAGCCTCTATGGTGGGGGAGTTGGCTGCCGCCGACCCCACATAGCGTGGGCTGTCCACCAGGGCGAAGGATCGGGCAATGCCATCCTTGCCAGATGTGGGTTTTTGTTGTTGCGCTCTTCATGACAGCGGTGACGATGGTATCACCACTGTATGAGTGAGATGCAGGTGTGCGGTAGAGGGTCGCGAGCGCGACCTCTACACGACGAAGATATCGGTACATCGAAGGGAATACATTTTGGTTTGAGCATGTTACGCCGGTCAGAAGTATCGCATAATACTGTCTGTTCATGGTCGCTACCTGTTTGCATGTGTTGTATTTGCACCCGTTTCAGGAACTGTAGTATTATATATATTTATGACAAAGTAGTGAAAGGGTTGGTGGCCCTGAATTTGGAAAAGGCAGACGGCAACGCTGTCGAGGTCCTGGTTTCGACAACCGAGGTGGTTGACGATTCCGAAGCCGTGAAAGGGTTTAGCGGCCCGGGATCGATGGGGGCTCACGGAGCAGGTGACTCCGGGTCCTGGTTTGCGTTAACCGAGGAAGGGTGACGATTCCGAAGCCGAGAACGGGTTGGTACCCCGGGATCGAAGAAGACCGATAGAGTTAGTGGCTCTGGGTCATGGAAGCGCTAAACTGTACTGACGATACCGAGGTTGTGACGGAATCGGTGGCAGTGGGACTTGATATTGTAATTTGGGATTGTCGAAGTCGAAGAGGAAGGGGGTAAAAGCCCCGAAGCAAGTACGTCAAAGCAGGGCTTGTGACTCCGGCTCGTTACACGAAGGAAAAAAGGAAAGGACAACTCAGGTAGCAAGCGACCTCGGATAAAGAGAGACAAGGGTACACTCTCAGTAGCAGCTAAAGGAAATCACGCTGCGATGATGTTATCAACCCCAGGCCGATGTACAAATAAAAAAAAAAGCTAAGTAGTGACCGAAAAATGAAACCGTATAGTAGAGCGAAACTAATGACGTTTTCTGTTCTTCCTACTTTATATGTACAGCGAGTCTGAGGACAGACTCATAGTCAGGATGGCCGAATGTAAGAAAACCCGAGGCTTTGGAGCGCCTCGCTTACTGATCTGGCAAATGTCACTACGAGGCCGATAGGCGAGCGGGACCCGTAAACATTTAGGGGTCGTAAAACGGACCCTCGAAGGGACTGCATCGTGGGACCGCGGACGCGCCTTCTCGGCGGGCAAGAATACAACGTCGGAGCACTCTTTAGGAAACGGTCGAATAGAGCAGACCGATTGTAACCTAACCATTGTATTAATACATAAATAGTTATACTTGATATCGTAGACGAATTGTGCGATTTCCTCATTTATTCTTCTTACAACTTATTATTCTCAAATATTTCTTACTGTAGTCGACGGGCGATCGCGCCTCGTACATTGTATGTACCCTGCCGCGGAGTTCGAGGAAGCGATCGTGGTGACGCGTTGCCATGGCGCACGCAGAAAATGCCAGCACATGTTTCTTTAGGCTGTTAGCCTTTAGCAGCCAAGGAGGCCACAGACCACGAATAAAGCATCTTTCACTGTTACGAGTAAGCGGTTATTTAGAAGCACCTGACAAAAAACCCCCGACCAGCCCCTCCTACATTACCGATATTTTTCTCGTACATACAAAAACACCCCCGTTTCCAAAACCACAAAAATCCACCATGTGACTTTTTTCGTTGAATCTTCAACCAAATTAGTTTCAATTCAATATTCCTAAATTGGTATATAGGTATATATGTATTTTATCTTGAATTATTAAAAACTCATGATCCATAAGGCTGTATAAGACTATATAAATTTCGAAAAAGTATTAGTTATCAATACAGATTAAAGCACTTTAGAGTTGTGTAAAATCATGCTGCCTCCTTTAATTCGGTTAAGGGTTAAAGTGCTCGACAAGGCTGTGGATATCAGTTGAAAAATGGAATCGTTGGGGGTACGCCAGAGTTGGTACTAAGGTAACGATCGTATGAAATATCCAGCCAGAGGAACGGGTACGTATCTATATATTTATACGGGGAGTGTATGTTTGGTTAGGATGCGACGTAGGTCGCGATACAGTCGGAAAACGGGCCACTTTTCCCAGTGAAATACGTTGAAAATATGGAATAAAAATCTTCACGTTTAAATCTCGGTTTCCAAGAAAAAGCAATTCTTAAGAGTTTCTGAGAGTTTCTGCTGTTACGAGAAGGATCTTACTATTATGCTTCTGTGTATTGTGCGTTTTGATATGTGGGTCGTTTTAGCAGTAAGGGTGAAAGCTGCATACATGTAATATGTGCATACTTTTTCAAAAATGTTGATGTTTCGAAAATGAGGTGACATACATTTGGTGGTGCGATATCACGACTTTCGATTTCAGGGACAGTTCTGTATTAAAATTTAGTCTTTGGATCAAAAAATGATAATACTTATCTGCAGCTAATAATGGGTATGAGTAGGTGATTTTTGCTGATTACAGATATTAAATATTGAAAGTTGCAAGAAATTATACGCATTTGTAATTATCGTGCTGGGTACGATGTGTAATTAAAATATACCTTTTCCTAATTATTCAAAGCATTCTTCGTAAATAACATACATTCAAGGGGTCGTTAAATTATACTATAAATTTTGGGAAAATTAATTGATATTTACTTGTTGATGTTGCATCAAATTTGTTGTACAACTCGTCCTATTAATAGCAAATATGTTTATTGCACGAAAATAAAGGTACTAACTTAAATAGAATTACACTCTGTTATATTCAGAAATGAATTATTCATAGTTACGAAGCAATGAGAGTAAAGTATCGTAGCAGTGTTCGTAATAAACTTTGCTGTGCTAAGCTACGTGTTCAATATGAAAAGCATAATTCTTTGCAACAGTATATTGTGCTTCTTTGCGTACCAATTTATTCCCCAAACGTTATACGGTAAAGACCTGAAATTAATTCAAGTTCCACAGAACTCTGATATCATTAGTTATCAACTGTCGTCGCGTGCAAACATTTTCAGTTAACATTGCACAAATTTTCGAAGCACCTTGACAATATTGGATGGCTGTGAAGCATTGCGTATTACTAATCAAGCATTTGCAACAATTACTGCAAAAACGAACACCCCTTGAAGAAGGACTAACGTATTTCAAATCCGTTCAAACAATTTGTTTGCCACTGAAAATGAAAATACATATGTACGTCTGCTTTGCCAATTGAATAACAATTCAAAGGCACAACCGCTGTTGCAAGCGATGCAATAAAGTGACTGAACATTTCACGGACACATCGAGGATGTTTCTTTGACCCTACAATTTTTCGTTGCACAAGAGCCATCTGGTTTGAAAATCGGCCAGCATGCATGTACATCCTACAAAGACTCGACCTATATCCGACGTGCAGCGGGATGCTGCTCGCACCTGGACAATTCTGGAACGCGCGTGCGGATGCACACGTTTGAAATATCGGCGATTAAACTTTACAGAGTCGATCGCTTCGAACGGTGCGCTCTCTGGCTGGCCAATAAGCGAAGGCAGAAACCGAATTTGCCCAAGTTATTGTGGCCCAATCGTCTCCTATCTATTATTGCCCTGCCGTTACTTCTGTACATATTATACCTAACTCGCTGTTCCACAGAAGACGAAGTTTTATGCACACCCCTTACTCGGATTCTTGCGTATTGTGCAAAGTGAACGAGAAACCGTGCTGCTTTGAAATATTTCTGTTGTGTTCCTACACCATTGTGTAGGACGACTGCAGTTATTAGTTATTATTGAACGGGTTCTTTCGTTTAGAAGTATAGCAAGACTATGGAAGGGGGTGGACATTTGGAGAAGGAAAAATGAATTCTCATGACATACATGCATAGGGAAAAATGATTGCGAACCATTGATAAATTGTTAAATAGATTTGTTACTATAATACGCGTCCCTTTGGCATACGTGTGTTACCAAAGATTGAAGTCTTCGATAATATTTTTGATGAAATCAATATTCAATTAGGCTTAAAAATTACAGCATTCTCGTCATGGAAACGAGATTATTATGCCAAATGTAACAGAATAACTGTTCAAAATAGAAATTGCAAATACAGTAGAACCTCGTTTATACGAACAAATTAATGCTCATTGTCAGCGTCGGTTATGCGAAGCCGTAACAGATTAAGGAGAAGCGGTTGCCTAAAAACGACATTAATCAGCTTCAGTTTTTCGAACACTACGCTGACTTAGATTATCCAAACTAATAAGAACAGCTCGTGGGGATAGGTCGCGAATCTTTATTATCGGACCTGATCACGTTCAGATAAACGAGGTTCTACTGTACATTGATTTGTAATACTATCGAGCAACTTGATTGTCGAATCTAAAATAATTCTCTCCCAATGTTCGTGCTCCACAGAAGTCTAAGGCTGTGAAAAGCCATCGCACAAACGCACGCAAAAGAGAATCATCGAGTACCGATGATCCTTTACAACCATCCAGCAGCCCCCGAGCGGTTATTGTTTAATTATTCTCACGGCCCCCCTTCTTGTCCCCCTAGCAATTTATGGTTCTCCGCGTCGATTCCTTTTTGTTTTAGGACTTCCGGTAGTTTCCTCGCCGTGTAAACACTCGCCGCGATAATGGCCCATAGATTTCCGAACGAAATTTGGGTCGTGGCTTCTTGTGGGCCACTCCGAAGCTCGGGTTGCACAGTCGATAAACCGCTTCCTTCGTCGGGCCTCGGACCTTTGTCGAATGCGCAATGCCGAAAAATTATTATTCCCCCTCTCGCCCAGGCCGACAAAACGACGACAATCGCGTTTCGAAACTTTTCCGCCAATGCGAGCCTGGTTATCGTACATTTGTTTCTCGCGCGACAACCGATTCTGTTTCTCCGTCGAGCCCTTTCGACGACGATGTAATATCAATTCTCCGCGGAACCGACGACTCCAGTTTCCGAGAATCTCCGTTGGGAAACGAATTGAAGATTCTTCGCCGCCGCGGGCGGAATTCGTGAAGATTGGGGGGCCAAGGGGTTCGGGGTGAGCGACATGGGGGCGTAAATTTTAGTGGCTGTACGCTGATGACGAGGACGGCGAGCGTCGATATGAAAATTAATCGAGCACCGGAGAATTGAAAGTAAACCTGGCCCGCTGGGAATAGATATCGTGGATATAGCGACGTGAAATGTTTAATACGCGATGGAGTAATGCTCCGGGACGCAATGGCCGCCGGGTTTACGACGGAACGACGATAATGGATGCGATCGTTTGTTCCGCGACGTGACGTGTCCGCGTTTTTCTTGTAATTTTATACGTTTAATGGCCGTCCGCGTGAGACGGGCCAAAACGTTTTAGAAAAAAAATAGCCGACGATTGTTTCGCCGACGGTGATTTATACAATTTCGAAATGAGTAATCTTCTTCGGGGGTCCAATGGGAGGGGTGCAGGGCGATGCGTGAAACAATGTTTGATTTCCTTTCACGTGGGGCGTCGGTTTGTTGTTTCGCGATGGACGATCATTTATCTTTATATTTTTTGAATTATTTAAATCTGGAGGGTTTCGTATGTTGATACACTGCCAGTTTGACAAATAGACAAAATATGAACTGCTGATAATTATTTGTGCCGTGTAGTGAAAAGATATTTCTAATTTGTGGGGTTCGCGGAGTGGATTGAAAATTAATTGCGTTTTATTCTTTGTAGTTTGTATTTGATTAAATATGTATGCAGGTTGTTAGGCGCGATATCGATTATTTCTTACGTGGTATCGTCCTATTTTTTCCTGCCTGTTATATTTATTTATTATATTTTATTTTTTGCATTTTATGTCTCATCAGACATGCGTGTAGGTTCTTAGGTATTACATACGTATTTTCTTGCCTGGAACTGAACCATCTTTTCCTGCCTATTAGTTTTATTTATTATATTAGCCTCGAAGCTTTTAATAATTTAGAAGACCAAAGTATTTCGTGTGCTATAAGTTCATTACTTGTTTGCGAATTATTTAAGGCATTCAACCCGCTCGTCATCCATATCAGATAGAAGACGCTCGAAATTGAATTTTTGCAGACTTAGTAATTTATGATTTCAGCAAAAGGTGCAACGATGTATGTTAAATTAAATTAACAATTTCAATTAAAATAAAATGAGACCGAGGTGTTTCGAACGTATGTCACTTAATATATTTGCTCCATTGATTCTCAAATTCTAGCTCTCGTAGTTATTGAATTAATATTAATTATCGTCGCGAACAACATAATTTTAGTTACATTAAACTATGAATTAAAGTCGTCCAACGAGTGTATAGAAGGCACAAAATTTCAAAATTGATTCCAAACCCCGCTACATATTTACTACAAGGAGACCATTAATCCTTCAACTACCACAAGTCCATAACGGACCACGCAATATTAGTAATACCAGAGGGTTCACATACACAACGTTCAGTGAAAATAAGGGACGAACCCAGTAATCAAGCATTAATGGCCTTCCTAGTAGAAAGAAAAAATTGCAGAAAGCCATACAATACAAATTTCATTCGAAAACAACAGATTATTTCTATTACAGTAACCTTGTATTCCCAAAATATTGCTCAGCCACTAATACAAATAACAGCACCTACAGGGTTAATGCCTAATAAACGTTACCACAGAACGCATCAAAAATTCATTGCACAATTTCTGAACTTCGCTCAGCTATTCAATTGTTGTATGACCAGCCCTTGAGTCACCGATAGTATGTAAGGACCGCGGATCCTGGCCTAGTCAGAGTCAATATTATGCACCAAGGTAGTAGTCAGCGATATGACTACTGCCAAGGGCCAGACTCCGCGTTGGCTAAGGCGCCATAACAAGGGCTACGGTCATCCTTCCCTCCTAAAACTCATAATATATATATCACCGGAATACCACTTGTAGTTAGAATAGTTTTGGACACGACGAATACCATCGCTCTGTCGTGCAAACTCGTCACGGCATTCTTATATAAAACCTCTTTGCAAAAGTAATTGTTGTACACGATTTCGTTCACCCCGGAATCCAACACAATGAAGAAGAAAAGATGCAAGAAAATTACTCACCGTAAATGGAAGCAGACCCAGGAGACGTATATTACGTCGATATACAAAGATCGCTGGAAGCTCTCAAAGAACTTCGATGCAATCTATCGAAATAGGGGACGTTTTTACTTGCCAGGTCGAGTCCTCGGCGAGATTCCTCAGACCACATATTATTTATCATCACTGCTCCGCATCATAACCATCTTGGGGTGCGTTATAAACGACGCCGTATAACGTGGAAGCTCCGTGTCGTATCGAGAGACATATTTACCGAGGAGGGATCCCATTCGGACTATTTACCTGACAATTCCCGGTAGAAACTCTGCACCGAGTGTACATAAAGACGGCCTTTCAAATGTTTAAACACGGTACGCGTTAGGGAGCCTGTTAACGTGGAAATATCATATTTCTATTATCGTACGAAATGTCCCTCGATATGTACCTGAATGTATTTGCGGCGTGGCGACGCGTCGCGATGAAACGTAGCGCGCGAACCGAGCGAATTCGAACGCGCACAGCGCGAAATTCAATGGACCTCTTTCGTCGAGGAAACTCTACCCATCCAGACACGAAACCACTTCGAGATTTAGTCAGGTTGTATATGACGACTGCAAATTTTTCAGTTGAATCAGGAGAATAGATTTTACGTGAGAACGAGGACAGATTTTATATGGTACTTTTAAGGCGCGCCAGTGCAGGGCCTTTGTGCGAAACGTTATAAAATTGTCTTGTGTATTCTGTGGTAGGCACTTGTTGCAATTTTATTATTTGTATTTGGGTTTAATTAATGAGGGACAAGCAACTGAAGCAAGGAAGCGAAGGATATTTTCGACAGTATTTTATTTCGAATTATAGTTCGAACCAAGTATGCCATGATACATAGTTGAACTATCTCTCGATAGTTCAACCATATTTCAATATTCTATTTAATAAAAGAACATATTTCTAATAAATAGTATCTCATAAAGATGCAGTGTACCTGAAATTAAATTACTCACCATATCACGTCTGCGCACGTATATATAATTCCTAAACAAACTATCAGCGAAACATCGCTTGCAATCATTATTTAACCCTTTCGCACCTGTACTATAATAAATTAAAATATTCCCGATATACAGAACAGTGTAGATCTTATTAGTATCGAATAATTATATATGATCAAACTATTATGCACTCTGATTAATTATCTAATATATTTTAATATCAAATAAGTAATTGAAATAATGGCATACTGTTGTACACAACGTTTATACATATACATTTTTACGACGTATGCGTACATGGTGTTCCACGTAATTGTCGCCAAATATCAGTACCTTTCATACGTTACACGTACCTTTCCTTTATCGTGTAATTACTGTTGCTGTATTTCTTACGATTAAACTTATGTTGCAGTTCCATTTAAAAATTGAATTTAACATTCACGTTTCTGAAAAAATTGAAGGGAACACAAATAATGCAGACTCAAATACAGAGTAACTTTTGTTTAACAGAATTCTCTGCCAACTTGAAGGAAAGTCCTGATACTTACCATCAGTTACGACAGTTACGTGGAACGTCCTACGTAACAAACGGGTTAATAAACTTATTAACCGCTATCTCCTCGCACGCGGTAACCGTCTTCCGTCAATGAAGTGCACCGGAATATATCTCGAACTATCGACAATACGTACAACCGAACGTTCGATCTCTCATAAGCGACGCGGATTGTCCAAGAAATCGGAAGACCCGAAGAAGACATGTGCATCCGTTCACGACCTTCAGTCGGTCGAAGGATTCCTTTCCATCCACCTACGACATTCCGGCATGCTCCCACCGCGCGACTGAAATATATATCTTCCAACGGGTAAGCTGCGCAATCACGCGGGAGGTGGTATCTTGATTCGAATAAATCTCCTTGTAACTTGAGGATTCTGCAAGAACGGGGGAGGGGTCTTTTCGTGACAAGTAGCCACGTAATGGGAAAAGCTTTACGGCCTGGTCTAAATACGCAGTATATCCCGACGCCGCCCATGAATTCAAAACAAGTCCGGATCTCAGGTACGGATAACGTAATTACGCGTGCAACTACATATCCGGCTATTCGCCCTATAACTTTACGATCTAAAAGCGCCCCGCAGCGCAGGTCGGAAACCGGGCCTGCTTACACGCTTTTCCATTTGCACCCGGGCGAAATTTTATCGCGATGGAATTCAGCTGAATATGTTAATTCGCTTTACGTGGATATATGTTAATAAGCTCTTGTAATAAGCAGTATATTTAACTCGAATCGCGCGGGACGAGAAATATTCATTGGTAACTGCATCAATGCTTAAAACGTGATGAAAAATTAATATCTATAAATATAAAATCCGGCGTAATGCATCCTACGAATGAATAATAATTTAGATTGTCTCCGATTAAAGAAAATCCGTTAAATAGCCGAAGCTATTATTTTAATATAACTTCGTCTAATTGCATTTCACTCGAATTCATTTTATATATAGTGAAATACGAATTCTTTTTTGTCCCGTGCTTTGCAAAAATTCGTTCGCAAGTTAAGCTGTTAAATTTAGTCCGCGCAGGTTCGATGTCACTTCCAGTCAGAAAGTTTTTTACGGATAACAAAATGGGGTCGGCGTTATTATCGTTAAATATTATCTCCAAAAGTTCAGTGTCACTTTCAGTCTCGAAGTACTTTATGGATAACAATACGGGATCAGAGTTATTATCGTGGTCCCTTCTTTTCATCGCAAATCCTTTGTAAGCATAGTTCTTCTCGACGTTAACAGACTGTGCCGAAATTGGAGAATGCGAATTAAACATGACCTTGGTGAAACAAAACTCGTAGCGCTTCTGTTAGAATATTCGAGGTACAGGAACGGCCGAGACGGGCCATGTGCATTTCGTCGATGCACGCTGTCTTTGTCTAGCGTAGCTTTCTTTCGGGGCGAACCCTAAAATGGTTAAAAAGGGCCATGGTGACGTAGGCGTCCTCACGACCAACGCTTTTGTCAAAGGAAGGCATTCTTGTATAGACTACGGTCGAGAGAGCACAGTATTAATAAACGCAATACCTTGTTAATATATACACGCCTACGCAATTATTCTAATACCTAATCGAGACTTCGATTCGAGTATTAGTATATATTTCTCGTACACTTCCGAGAATCGTGCACGGGGATCTCAGGTGAACGCAAGTGAAATATTCCAAAGAAACGTAAACATGCAGCTAAATAGCTCAATGCAAGAAGCACCTATTATAACTTGGGCAAGTCAAAATTAAAATGTATAAATGGAACGGGGGTAGAAACAATTTTCATACGAACATGATTGAAGAAACGATTCGCAATTTCATACACTCGTCAATATAGCGAGATACAATTGCTCAAATAGATATCTGTTTTAATTAATTTTCGAGAAATCTAGAAATACGTTCTCACACAACAATACAACAAAGGGTAAGGCATTGCTCAGATTGGTATTATGCTAATTATTTCGGATGCTGTATTGCTGAATAATCAATTCAAAAGACTTACAGGATTCATTTAAGAGAAATGAGAACAAGGTACTATCACAATTAATAGACAATAATATTAATAAGATAGCAAAACACTAGAGCAATAATAGTTTCTTAATAATACTAGCAATAAGAGAAATATACATAAATGATGACATATTTAATATCCTACTAAATACTTTATATTGCCAGGACTATACATTTACGTGCTATTTGCCCACAGAGTGTGCAATTTTTCACCACCCTATCTTATTGCAGTAAACAAAGATGGGGTTAATATCGCTGGGGGTAATATTCATCGGTAACAATACTACGGTAGCTACTGTTGGCCGGAGCCACAATTCGCAAACAGTCGTCGAACGGTACTAAACAGTTCGAAATTCATGCTAATAACATTGATATACGAACTGTCCAGTGCATGTACAATTGTACCGTGCACGTCGTCGCCGAACGGTCATCTCCATCGAAATTTTACAGCCGCGATGTTTGTTGATGTCTGAATACCGTTTATCTTTTGTTTAAAACATTTTTCTTTAACACTGTTTAAACTCCTTGAAAAACAGGGTCAATAGTAGGTTTGATCAATTTGGTTCCTACTCTATTTCGACTAAATGCAGCGTAACATTAACGTCTAGAATACGATAATGACAGTAATTTTTACTTTTCGGAGCTGTTTTGCGACAACTTCAGGAAAACCCGATCATAAAAAAGTTTGCCTCGTAACGAAGGACATCGATATAGTCCGTTCTTGGGACCAAACAGTTACCGTATGCGTATAATGTAAATTAGCTATGAAACTTGAAACCGGACGAATACGGAACCAATTTTTGTTGCATTGTGATCACAAACCTTTATCGAATGCAATGACACCAGAACGAGCTTTAGAGCACACTAAATACCATAACAAAATCGTTAATGAAATCTTGTAACCGTAAAGAAAAGTATCGAAACATTGATTATTTTCAAATACTAATAACTATACAAATATATGTCCCGAAAGTGCAAAACCTGTTGGAAAGTGTAGCACATACCTACCTGAAAAGCTTCCGCAACGGCAGAATTTACACGAATTCCTTAAAGGATTCATAAATCGTTTGTAAGCAACGACGCGTCGCGACGTTCTAGAGAATGGTTCAGAAAGAAACGCGTGCCATCAAATCTGCCAAATTTCGACGAAAAATGCCGCTACCCAAGTTTATAAATAGGAAAACAGAAATTGATACATTGTCCCTCACATATTCTACTATCCCGGACAACCAAAATTTTCGTCTCTCGCAAAACTTTGAAAATTGACTTTCGTTCCCTGTTTCCGGCCAAATACCACGGTGTGCGCGGGGTGCTCCATTTCCAATGCAAATTTCGGGCGGGTCGACGATGAAGGAAGAAAGTTTCCGGCAGCTGGCGCTATAAACTGTATCTCTGACGCGGTGTATCCGTCCGGCAGATACTCGCTTCGATCCCTTAATCTTCCGCGCTGCCCATTTCTATTCTTACGCAGCATTCTTCGCGGCGATGCGATGCTGCGCCAATAGAAAGGAGGAAGCAACGAAATGACCGAGGACTTGGAAACGAGAAGGACTATCGGGGAGGGCGCTTCTCTGTCCCGGCTTTTTCACCGAGTCTTCGCACCAGAGGGAACCACCCCCTCCCTCCCCCTGCTCCAACCCCCCGTTCGCCTTTTGTAGGGATGCATAAATTATTTTTTCCATCGGTGTTCGTTACAACCACTGAATAGAAACGCTGCCCTCCTTTGGTTCGTCCGTGATTCAGCAACGCGTCGGGCTCTGTGCCCAGGAATCCGTGGTTCAACGCATGATTGAACGATGCCTCGATTTTGGCACGCGCTTTGGAAAACTGGAATACATATTAGTCGTATTGTTCCGGGAGGATTCGTCGATACTGGAATAAAAGTGGAAGGTCCGTCGGACGGCGCGATAGAGAAATTTTCGGTCGTTCTTTTTTATTGCGTGCGCGGCGGAACTTTCCTCCCGCCGAGAATATTAATATTGTCGTAAATATTTATAGAAGTTATTTTTTGTAAACCCCACGTAGTTTGGGATAGAGGACAGGTGGTGTAATAAGACTTCAGTTACTCTCATTAAAACACTAGCTTTATTATAAATACGTCGACACACGACGTTACTCAAACACACGATACTTTTCACTACGCTCTGGTTCAACTCTTACTTAGTTCTCACTTAGCTCTGCCTCATTCATTCTTTATATTCTTTCACTCTTAGTTTCTCTTTCATTCTATTCCTCATTTGCTCTCACTCATTTAGGACACACCCCCGCAGTCATCCCTCGGTGGTGGTCGGTCCCCCCCATACGCACGACCTTCTCAAGTACTCAGCTCCGAACGTACCTTTCATACATCGCAATCATTCTAAACAGTCACGCAGTATTTACAATCCTACATATTGTTACGGTGTTATTGTAAAATTTGTATACAGTTGTTAGTTCTATGCAAATGAAGAAGATTTCTGGCATGCCGCGTTTAGAGTATTCGTTAGACGTAAACGGTGCATTGTATACGGTGTTGGTGTGCACGTTTCGAAACAGTAATGGTGTGGTTTTAAATTCCATTTGGCATTCATAGTTTACTCAAACGTAAACAACTGAACCGCAAAATGCAGAGATGAAAGGAGGAACTAATTTTCAAATTCGGCAAACAGTCACGTTCGGATCATAAACCTAGTTTGTGCGATAAACTTTATCAGGCGTAAAGTAAAGTCGATATAAGACGTGTGTTCCGGTTTGCAAGTAGGCGGATCTGCTGTTTATTTCAGTAAAAATTTACTTTAGATATAAAAGCATTAATATTTTGTAGTTCTAAGTTTCTACAGTTTTGGCCATCATTATTGCTTGTAGTTTTCAGGTCTAAATTGAAGCTTTACATGTAATAAGAAACAAACAAAATAGGAATGCAATATTGAGTTATTCCTAATTTAATTTGCTTTGATAGAATAACATGTTTAGACAGATTTAATATTTACTATAAAAGCATGTAACTAATGCCGAATACTCTGTACGATATTGTAAGAAAACCCGAGGCTTTGGAGCGCCTTGCTTACTGATCTGGCAAATGTCACTACGAGGCCGATAGGCGAGCGGGACCCGTAAACATTTCGGGGTCGTAAAACGGACCCTCGAAGGGACTGCATCGTGGGACCGCGGACGCGCCTTCTCGGCGGGCAATATACAACGTCGAGGCACTCTTTAGGAAACGGTCGAATAGAGCAGACCGATTGTAACCTAACCATTGTATTAATACATAAATAGTTATACTTGTTATCGTAGACGAGTTGTGCGATTTCCTCATTTATTCGTCTTACAATATATATTTCATCAGCTTCAAAAATAATTGAAAAACGGAAAAACCAAACAGATGTAACCATTCAATTGCAATATAAAGACAAATTATGTATGACATTTTTTTCAATTTAACTACAAAAGTGAAATCGACATTATAGTGGCAAAATTCGGTGATTAGTAGTATTCATGTGATTAGTAGTATTCATTATGAGAAATTGGATAAAACTGTATAAACTATTACTCTTCGTTTGCATTAATTCCTTAATTTTTCTAAATTGTAACTCATTCTTTCATCGCACTATTTTAAACGTATCGAATATTGGCGTATGAAAAGAAATATGTATTTCTATTTTGTCAGCCATATATACAATTAAGCTCTCAACTTCTTATTCTATCGTCCAAAGAAACAAATTGATTAATATATTAGACACTTCATAGAAACGTCAAATTTAATAAAACAACGTTAAACGGACGCGATTATATCGAAATATTTCTACCCCTTAATGAAAGTCAAGCAATCATATTACATTCGTATTGCATTCCATTATTAATATGCCAAAGTACAATTTATTCTATTGGCAGAATTAGTTTCCGCGAGTAGATGTACAATTTTGTTTCATTAAATGCTCTACATTCTATACAGATATAACATACGGTCAGCTTGTCGGAAAAGGAGAAAACTAAAATTCAGATCGTGTACAAGATTGCCGGAGATATTCCAATAATTGTGAAAATTGGAATATTTTAACAAAGTATCAAAATTCAAATAATTCCTGTTCCATTCCATGCCTTGTTCGTCACGGTAACTGCGGCAAAAAGTAGAAGACTCGACCACTCATCATACATTAATGCGAGCAAGTTTGCCTCTATGTTTTACTCATACCACCAATTTAATCTCCACGTTTAATCAATATGTGTGATTTAATTTCTATAATTAATATAACGCCACTGCCACGCGCACAATGGTAGCGGCAACTCGATAAACATAAACGAAATTTAACAAATCGTTGGTGATATCTCCGTTTTCCAAATTAATTGAGAAAGTAACTCTATTTAGACATGCAATAGCATCAGGCAATTCCGTAATAAAAATATTCGAAATAATAAGTACGGAGCTATAACAATTGTACACTATTTTTACACGAACCGGCTTGTCTGTAATATTTTATAATATTTCACAAAGTTTTATGTTACCTTGCGCTGGAACAAAATTTTTCCGCCTTTCGTACACAGCTGTATCGTTTTTTTGTTCCATGTATATCGTTTTTGAAAAAAAAAGGAATAAACTGGAATGGAGTGACGTGTTTCAACGTGTAAGTTCCCGCTTTGAAAAAAAAATCGAGACCGAACGTAACGATTGAAAATACCATTTGATAGACGAGCATTGTGTAGACTTTTCGATAAACTTCTGTCACGTTTGCACGCAATGCGTATAACATTTTAAATTGGTATAATTGAAAGTAGTGCAATCCGAGGTAAGTTTTTCACGTCTTCCTGACTAAGTTCACATAGGTCTTTCACAGCCTTTTAAAGCCCTAATATATCAGTGACACTTCGAATTGAAAATAGTAAACTCGAATAAAAGTCATAGAAGTATAACTGTTAATGTGGTGCATGTATTGGGATAAATTGACATTGATCCGAGGTCTATGATTGATCCGTGATTAGAGGAAGCACATGTATCCGTTATCATACAGAAATACTAATCTTAGCAAATCAAGCATCGTCACTCTAAATGCCTAGGCTACGTAATCAGGCGATTATATGTATAGGCAGAAATGTCTACATACACGTCAATAGGCGCAAAATGGCTAATATGCAATTGGACATGTCAACGATGTAACTGAGGAACAATCGGTTCTACGTGTAATCCATACAACTGTATTATGCTTCTACGTATCAGGGTACCTTGATACTATTCCCATTGTTCGAGATTATTAGGCAGGTAATTCCGTATATTTTCTAATTACTCTTCAAATGAAAGTAATCTTCGAATGCCGGGCAATAAACTTAATTTAAATAATTCTTTATTATATGTGGCGTATATTCGAAAGATATGCAAGGTGTATATAATAAATATACCATGCTGGTTTCTTATTATTTTATTTACTATAGTAACAGTTACAATAGTATTTGTTCAATAGGATTACAAGTATAAAATATAAGCATATTGTGCAATATGTATGCAACAAACAAGAGCAAAAACAGACTGTTGCAGACGTTGCGACGGTTTTCCTATATTTATTTCTATAACAATTCAGGATATGCAAACAGTTCCTTCGGTGAACATTAACAACTGGCATCAATAATTTCGAAATAATGTTACGCATATGTCAGAGACCGATTAAGTTCATCGCGATATTAATTCTATCGAAGCTACCCACTTATTCTCATTGCTTTTCAGCAAGTTGAATAAACGAATCGGCAATCATTCTTCATGAAAATATTACCACAACGTGACCAGTTAAATACCTTCAAAGTTATTAAATTACGAACTTGCAGCGTTTATGTAATGTACAGAACACAGCACGCGAAGGATTAATACTCGCGAGCACACAAAAGTAAAGCTAGTAAATAATTCATCCCAATTTCTACATTTCTGTCGCCCGATCACTTGTTCCTTCCAATAACATCAATTCATTCGAACCATTTCACACCCTCCATCTGTCTCCACCCCGCGCTCACCTTCCCTAGAATATCTTCTCATTAATTGTATCACAACCGGATCGTTGCTTACGGAATAACCCGTACGCCAGTACATCAGGACAAAAACAAAAAGTATGACGGAAAAACTGCTGGAGACAATGGCTCCAAGTTTAATCTTCCACACCAGTTCAGTTCGCTCGTTCAAGCAGAATGGGACAGCGACGAAGGGGGGGGGGGGAGAGAAAAAAAGCGAACACGACGAAGTAAGAGTTTTATGAGAGGGGTTCTTAATTTTCCAAGTGTCACGGGTCAGCGTAACCAAGCAAAGCAACAACGACTGTCGCTGCGGGATCATCGATCAGAGGTGTGCTGCACACAAGCGGCAGAGAGACAGATTCGGTGTATGAAAAGAGAGGAGCGACGCTGGAGAGAAACTACAAACGGTTGCCCTGGACATTCGACCTGTTTCGAATGGCATACCGCGCGTTTCTACCTCATACTAGCCATGATTTATTGTATTCGCGTGCACCACCATAAGCGAGAGCTTCAGTCTGTGCGATCAGCAGATCAGATCTGACTCATAGATCGATGGGGACGCGTGTCAGACGTGCGGTGTCCAGATAAAAGTTTCCGTGGATCAGCGAACAGACGTCGAAGAATTGATTTCGAGGATGGTGCATGTGGTATTTAAAGGTTCCTTAGATGTCGGTGCAGTCATACTTGTGTCGTGTATCAGGTATTTCTGCAATTTGCAATGACACCATGCTTTTGTCGTATTTTATGTTCACTCAAATCCTGTGGTATCGTACTATATTTAATTAAAATTGGAACTGCATAGATTTTGGTAGGGCAGAAAATTAGAATCCACAGTAGTGTATAAATACAGTATTGAGTAAATCTTTATTTACGATTTATTCATTTTCTATTCCGAGTAAATATAATTTGAATAAACGTGATGCAAATCCTATTATGTGGGTCACAATAAGTGTTCTTTTTTTTTAAGTAAGAATCATATCGGATGAATTAATCTTTCTTCAAGCTGTTTTTAAACTGTCTCAGAAAGAGTGCCCCCCTTTCTTTTTCATTGAATGGATAAAAAATACACTCACAGTAAAATTGCCTATCGCAGGAATTTCTTTTAAGTCGCGTCAAAAATTCACGACATTACTTAGAGGAAGTTCATTCAGTTCACATCAGGATTCGAGTAAAAGATGTTACGACCATACAGGTGTGAATTATAGGGAGTAATACACAGAACTCGAACTAGTTTGGCGATATCGTATTTCTTGATTTTATTGTACAATAAATTCGTTATATATAGCTCAGATCACTTAGAGCCATGCATCTAAAGGACTGCATTGCAGTAGAAAAACGAGGAAAACTTGCTGGAAAATATGACGACAGAGAAATCAGTGATCTGAAATCACCTTCGTTAAGGGTACAGTAGATACTAAATCCTCAATATCGTCGATAGTTGCAGACCTGGTCAAGCGTGGCAACCATATATCATGTGATATTGTTAGAGTCTTCCACTGCTTAAATAATTTTCTAAATTTTTACTCCAAAAAATATTCTCTCCATCAAATATCTTGACATATGTTTAATGGAACAGCTGGCATTTATTGATAAACGTTTATTTCATTTAAATTGAAGGCTTGAACTTTATATAAAGGTACACGCAGTAACAGATAATAGGTAACAGTCTAAACAATTTTTGTTGTATGTCTTAAACTTTAAAGAAGTCGAACATTCCATTATTGAAATGTCTACTCCAAACCGTATAATGTTAATATATTATTATAAGTTTCAAATTGATTCGAACAATTACTTATGTTTAAATATTGCATTCAACAAACGTGAACTCGTTCGACTCTTGCAGTTAAAATTATAATATGACATTATATAGATTTTCTCTCCATTATTCTCCATTATATCATACCTTGTTATTTCTTTTATAACGTAATGGCTCCATTAAAAGGAAAATGTAACTTCACTTTGCAGGTGCATTGTTGCATCTGCAGAAAAGGCATTATACCGAATGAAACATTCTTATGCCTTTCAACTTTACCCCGTAGTACCTTCTTCTATTGTCAACCGTAAAAATGATGTGGCTCAATCGAATTATACCATTCCCCGCTCTGTGTAATCCACAATTTATATGAAACTTGTTATCTCTGTAGCGAAACGCAATCTACCGCTTGTCTCGTAAAAAAAAAGTAGGGAAAATAATCAAATAAATTATTGTTTAACTTTTCCGCGGAAGTATCGATGGATGCATTTCTGAAACGACTTGTAGCGCGGTACTGCGGTCATAACTATAGGAACGATCGTAATTGTTTAAATTCTTCTTTTATGGTTGTCAGTTTTATGTTTCCTTTCGTGGGGAAAAGTTCCCAACCTAAATACTGTAATTGTTTTCAAGAAAAGTCGTAGAAACTGGAAAATACATGTATGTGTCCTGACAGTCGGATCTAAGGATTGCAAACAATTTCAAATATCCACAGATTTGTGAAACTTGCGTGCTGAAGTAATAGTAAGACTGAATTCAACGAAAATTCAAACCTGACGTGACATGTATTGTTAAATATAGTATTCAGATGATACATTATTAGCAGTATGAAAAATTCGAATGAATATAATACAATTAAAAAAATATATAAAGTTTTGCAGATACTGCAATGGTTACGAACTATATCAATAAATTATAATAATAGAATAATTCAGTTGTCTGAAAAAAATCTTAAAATATATAACTGCTATGAAGGTGCACATTTATGCGGCACAACACGTGTGCCAGTTTAAAAAAGTATTACTTTCAATTTTATGCATAATGAATTTTGTTAACTTGTATTAAAAGAACAATACGAAGAATAGGCCAATTGCTATTGACACGGAATAACTCTACGCATGTATAAACAATTGAAACCCACTGCATTTAATTAACTAAGGCATAATTTACATAAATAATCGCGACAAACGCTTACATATATCTCAGCCAAACAATTATTGCATATATAAAATCGTCTATATACATCGTTCATATCGAAAGGGTTAATTCTAATTAAAATTCCAATCTAATTAAAACTTGATAGGAAAGTATTCGCGGCTCTACTCTGTTACAAAAAAAAAAAAGAAAAAAAGGAAAGAAAGAGAATCAAATAAGATTCCGAACTCACCAGTTCGCAGCTTATCGATCGAACTACGAATCTACTTCGACCAGTGTATTTAAGTCTCTTTAATTGAGATTTCGTTGCCGAAATGGTCGGACAAATTGCAGGGAGCCACGAATTTCGACGGGCGTCCCTCTCGAACAAAGTGAAGTCCGGACACGTCGGTAGATTCGCCGCTGCAAGCAGCTGGCTAACCTTGTAAAAGGGGGAGGAATGGAAGGGAATCTTATAGGATCGATTCGATGTTCGAGCATCGGCTTTCAGTTTCTTTCTTCTGGCGCAGTTCGTTTCCATCCTCGTTCCCGTTGCCTTCTAGACAATGTCTCTCTTTTCCACAGCCCCGATTCGTTCCCTTCCTTGAGCTCACTCGGCACCACCTACACTCGGTGCCCCTTTCAACGGGCGTAAGCGCGCTTAAATACCTGCTGAATCTCGACGAGGCCAGGAAATCACGGACGGGGAGAGTCGACGAAAACGGAACGGGTGAAAGACAACTGCGGGAGACACCAAGGCTTTTTCTTTCGTCCTTTCTTTCGTTTCTCTTTTCCCGTTTATTTTCCTCGACTTTTCTTGTATTGCTTTGTTTTTGGGGATTTTTTTGAAGGGTGGTGGGGGAGTTTTTCCGGTTCACGTCGTCTACGCGTGGTTGTGGTGAGGGTGTACGTCACCGCAGCTTTTACATCGTACACGTATATCCCCGACACGATTACGGTCGAAATTTGCATACGATTTTCGCACGATCTCCTTCCGGCGAATTTCGTACCATCCGGCGATCAACGTGTGCATGTAACGTTTTCTCGTCGACAATTTTAGTACTGATGTACGAAAAATTGGATCGGGTGTAGGGAAGGATTGTTTAGCCTGTTTTTGAAGGCGCTGCGCCGCTCTGTGATAGGAATGAAATATGATATAATTATGTTCGTCATTCTGTTTGCTTGTGTCAAGACGGGTTCTTTATTCGTTTGTCAGGAAATTGCAATGGGGAACGGTTTGTTTTGTAATTTTAGATTGTGTAACGGATACATCTACTGGTTTGTAATAGGGTGAACGCAGAGTGAAAGTGAAATGTTTGGGCATTGTACTAAGATTTCGACTGATTAATATTTTTCAATGACTGAAAGATGGAAACTAGTCACTGTTTTCCTCCTAAAACATATATTATAAATTAGGGATAAGATTAAATCAGATTACGGAAACAAGTATCTCCTGCACACATTTGTATTTGAAGTAACTGTAAGAGCTAAATAACAATATCCATTTCATTTCAATTTCATTTATCCTATCGTTTAACTAGTCTATAGTACGGTTCTACGTGTTACTATTATAATATTGAAAGTGTTGAAAATAATACAAATATTAACGTTTACACGATCCAAATGTGCCCATTAAATCTAGCACTGCTGACCACGCATTATTTCCACATAATTTAACGTGTTAAAAAGTATAGGGTGGTTATATTGTCTTTATAGCTGCACAGCCTTTATATAGAGATAGCTAAACGTGCGTATGCATCGCTTTATGGACGGCTTTTAAGCATAGAAAGAGGTCAACAGTAGTTTTTTTACGTTCTGAGAGCATATATCGAAATTTCGATGACAAAGCGAGACTAAATCCATCAATACAGTTCAACGTTGGAGGATTATAGGTTTTCAAAATGGAGCTTTGCTTGCTTATAGTCATGAAAGAAATAATGCAAATTTATTGCTGCAGTGAATGAACAGAATTTCATTGCAATATTAATGAAATATTAATCTGATTCTGACTTTGATGATCATACAAAAGGAATAATAAATTCGGTATGGCAGTTTTTGTTATATTTTTAAATACGTTGTATTTCGATTCTATTGCACATTGATGAATTACAAAATGTGTACAATATTTTGTTACGTTCAACGTTTTACGATATTATAAGTCTTTGCATTGTACTTGTTACAAAGATGCTGGCCCAATTTCAAGTATCGTAAATGAGATATAGAAACTCTCATTCTGAAACTGCTTATGCTTGCATAAGCAAGTGATGCAAGGTAGAATATGTTCTGTATTTTACACAATGCCAACTGAAAAGCAAAATAATATACATAATTAAAAAATAAATAGTACATAAAATCTTGTGTATTGAAAAACGGAAGAAAGTGTATACCAATATAATATATTAAAAATTAACTAAAACTCTCTTGTCACTACAAATTTTACTTTCACTTTTAAAAACCTGTGCATCTACATATGCAATGTAATTCTAAGCAACCAGAAAAACATAGTAACGCATAAAATCGCGGTTCACATAGAAACTTACTGTTGAGGAACAGAAAGCAGATCAATAATCCAATATCACTATCCCTCGCCTCCTCAGATTAGTAATAAACTTTATTCCACCTGCCGCAAAAATTCTCCACTATTCGTAACACGCACATACCGTATGCGCACACAGCTTAACCAAACTGTGCAGAGTAAAAAAAAGAACAAAAAAACGTCCAATTGTGTTCAACGCGTACCAGAAAGTAAATCTCCCCGCCGAAAGGACAGGTTGGGGAAGTCCTTGTCGTCACGAGGCTCGCAGTTTGCACGTTTGTCGAGCAATAACGTGTCAAATAACGTTAAAACAATATCGCGAAAATGTCGACGTGGCGCACCGCGACGTAGAAGCGTATTTCACAGCCGCGGTTAGCCTGAAAACCGCCGAGAGACACTTCAAAGGTGCCAAAAAGGCTTGACGTTTGCGCGTGAAATAACGGTCGAAAGTATCCCGTTCTCGGTGCCGGCAGCCACGTGCATAAATTCGTGGGACAAACTGCCATTGCAGGAGTTTCGCATGGCTACGCCCTTAGGTGCAGTGTACAGCACGACTGCAATACATTTCCAGGTGTAGCCTCGCGTGGTGGCTCGGGTGTATACAGAGTGTGACCAAAATTTCGATTGAAATTTGCCCTTTGCAGAAAGCAATGCCACTGGAGAAATATTACGTCGCGTAGGGGTAGGGGTTGTCTCAATCCCTGGAACGAAAGAAAACGTATCACAGATAAGAAACTATGGCTCGAAATAACCCAATCACATGTGCAAAAATCAATGTAACACGAGATATATAACTGCTCACTGAAGACCGTTCATTCTCTTTGCCTTTAACGATTTCATTGACACGGGTACGTTCAATCATAGATTCGCGTGTGTATTCGCACACAGACACTCTTTTCTCGCACCGTACAATATCTTGACATTTTGTTAAATTTCTCGCACAACAGTTTTCGGATAATCTTTACGTTTTTCGGCGAATGGAGTGGTTCGAATGGTGAGCAGATATAGCGAAAATGAAGAAAGAGTCGAATTTCTATTTCAGACTTAAGGCTATTCTTTTTCTCATTGTTCGTATTCCAGGAATGAAACAAATTGCGTAATAAAATTGGTATGTGAAAAGTAATTACAAATTGGAGACACTGCAAAGTAGTGTAGTATAATTTGGGCAGATGATATTTTTTAGACCTTAGATGATCCAGGAACTAAACAAGTTTTGCAAATAATATCTTTATTTATGTATTATCATATGGTGTAATAATACATGTAATTAGCTTTTCATTTCGACATACATACATGTGCATGTTATATAGGATGAAATATTGAAGTTCTAAATTTACGAGTTTCGTAATAATTTTGCCCAACTACCGGGCAACGTGTTTTAATTTAATATGCGCTTGTTGTATTCATTAATGCTTTATTTATAAAGATTTATGTAAACAATTATATCGATCCACTGTGCAAGACCAACTCGCACAATCGAATATTCATAAAAATTTATTGAAAAATCGTATGCAAAATTTAGCTGCAATAATATCTTTTATTCAAGTTATTAGTGAAAGGTTGAAATGGATTTCTGTATTATTAAAAACAAGGACAGTAACTGAGAAGGGTGTATTCTCAAATGCTATGCATTGTAACGTTATACATGCATTATCCCATTTGAATTGCAATAAATACGCGGAGAAACTAGTCATATATTCATCACAGAATTTCTGTGAGCATCTCTGTTATCCTTGTGGAATTCCTATTTCTCGTAAATTTCATGTTTAACTATCGCACGACTCAAACAATTTCCATATTTACCAGTTTAAATGAAACATTTTGCTAATATCTTCAGAATAATGAATGTAATATTAGCTTAAACGCAAAATATACATTTTCTATGAGTTCTAGGCTATGGTTTCTATTTTTCTTGTAATTATGTGGGGATCCTCCTGATTACATATTTCTTCTTTTTGACCGGAGTTAAACATCTTGGAATATCAAGAATATATCCAGTACTTATTAAGTTACACTTCAAACTGTTCTCTACAAATATTTTCTAAACTAATATTTTTAAATATGGTGTTATTAAAACAATTGCGATCTGTAAATTCTTTCCATTTCCTACGTGAAATCAAATCAACAATACTCTTTTCCCTGTTCTCATCTATCATCTACAATTCTTTGGCAACATTGAACTGAGATCTACAAGTAAACTGAATTCTCATGTGACACACCATCTCTGCCAGCTCATAACATTAACCCACTTTGATCCAAAACATTCGAATGAACAGTAAGCTTACGAATTCCCTAGAACGGTAATATCTAATCCCCACAAACCGTTGCCAAAATCACCGATAACAACGGGTATACGCATAGCTCAGGCAACGTGTGCCATAAATTAAAGTCCCCGATACTAAAGTAACACATCACAGACCCGTGTAAACCTAACCCAAAATGCTTGAACTTTCATCGAAATGTCGTAGAACACCCCTTAGACCGGATACAAGCGAGGGTTAGTCTTGCTAGCGGGCGGTGGTACCTGATACGTACAGGTGTGGCGCAACAGCGCTCCCAGTCGTTCCCATCGGTGTCTCTGTTTGCGCGCACACACGCACACACGCACACAGGCACGCGTTGTCGCTGTGCAGCGCCGTAAACTGCATCGTTCTCCAACAATCGTCGTTCTCGGACGAGAAACGCGTGACACCGGTGTCGTCCGTGTCGCGACCTGGTAATCCCGTCGCTGGCTTTCAACGACCTCCGCCCCCTTCGAGTTTCTCGCCGACGCGACGCAACGCGACGCGACCCGACGCACCGTTAAACGGCACAGCTTCGTGACACAACCCCGCTGGAACGCGTTTTCTCGGTTTTCTCTAATTGAATGGAGCCGCGAGGATCCCACCTATCTCGCGCTGCTCGTATCTTGTGCACCTGCGAGCCTACGGCGTCTCCGTGCTCGAGTTTCTCCTGTCGGGCTAATTGCTCATGACCTTCGTGCTGGCACTGTCTCCGCCGCGAATTCAATTAAAGACACGAACGAACGAGGATCCGGAATGTTGGAAGTTGCTTCTCCGTGGCAGCATGGTGTGCACGAAGTGGAACACCAGGAGTGTCCGATTTATGCAGTAGTTTGTCCCGTTTGAGCCTTGGGAGATTTTCGTTGATTGAGAAGGGTTCAGTGAAGTTGTTGGTTGTGGGTTTATGAATTAGAGTGTTTTGTGAATGTATTCGTGGGAGGATAATGGGTATGTTTGTTTGATAAATTTAATCGGGGTAAAGGGAGTAACATGACTTGCTATTGGAGATGTCAATAAAATCGTGTTCAAATAATATACAGTAGCAATACTTTACGAAATATTAACTACCTTGTCTATCTAAAAACATTCAATGTTTTTGCCTGGTATAGATTTGTCCGTAGAATGGTAGAATTGGAAACGTAATCAAAATAGTGATAAATAGGATAGTGAAACTCAGTAAACACTGCAATTCGTTTTCATCAAGTTACTTGTCTGGAAGTTTTAATAAAAACGAACATAATTGTTTCCAGTTGTCCAGTTGTAAAACCAAGTTGTTGGTTTCCTACATGCGACCTAAGTGGGTAAGATAAAATTCTCACCTCGATACTAAATAACTGTTTGGACTTGAAAGTTTCGCAAACCCTGCTCCACAAAATTGTGTTTTGAAAATATCATGAACGGATGAAAGACAAAAATTGAAATGTCAAGCAATTGTATTATAGAATCTGAAATATTCGGGCATTGTACGTATCTGTATAATTGTTGACAAAAATGATTCAACGTTTTTACTTTTATGCTTGAAAATAAAGTTGTCAGTTACTATCCCACTGTTATGGTAAGCTTTAGTTTGCAGGGTTAATTGCCCTGCATCTGCGAACGGCGCGCTATAAACTCTGTTAATTAAAATGTTATAAAATTTAATGAAAAAGTAGAGGCTTGGATGGAAACAAGCACTTCTAACAAAGTGTGGCGTACATATTCAAGTATGTATAGGATATTTATAGAGTAACCATAGCGTTAACGATCACTTCGTTTCATCGCCATCTCCGTCGGTGACATTGATTTGAATCGGTGATAACTAGTTTTATTATATCCATAGTTTATCGCATTTACAACTTTGCAAGTTGAACGAAGTTCATAAGTACAGTGCACAATGAAAATTCAAACGATGTCACATAGATATAATTACGATAGAACTTCATCAAAAATTTGTTTCATTTCCAAAAGAACTGTACTACTATTTGTGTAACATTTACGTCAGGTCACATTGCATTACGCAAGTGCAGTTTTAAGCAATGTAACAGTTTATTCAGCGTATTTATTTCTCCCTTTTCCCTGAGCTTCATCGCAGGAATATTTCTTTCACCCTCGGAGCGAAAAAGAAAGAAAAGACTTGAAATAGGATTCAGTATGGCATTATTCACCATTAGCGGTCGATCATAATCACTTCCATTATACCCCTAGACAGAATTCTCAAAGCAGCCGCATAAAGAGCAGAATTTATTTATCAGCTAGACGCAATCTCCCCCTACGAACAGAAAGATAGGCATCATAGCTGCAGATCCATTAATCATTGAAATCGCATTTTTTCGTCTCAGACGCGGCCTGGTCGGTTGGGGTCGGGGGTGCGGAGGAGAGGTGTGAATTGCATAATTTTTCAAGCCAGGAAATCGGAGCTCTCGTCCATGTAACGTAACCAACGCGAGCGCGTTTGTCCCGGCAGACACGGATTTGACAAATCGTTAAACGCTGGCATTGTGCCGGTCTGTATTCCGTTGGAAATGAATTTTCCCGTCTTTTCCGTTTCCACCTTCTACCGGCGGCGATGAATCGATAACAATCGTTAACGCCTTACGATGGAAAGTTACAAGGGGTGAGAGACACGTACACGAGACAGAGTGGAATTCGACACGAGTTCCATTGACATCACCTGGGATGATGTTTCTCGTTGGCAACGGGCAACGAGTATTCTTTTCAAGGGTTTCGAAGAAATGGCTTCCGATGATTGTCCGTGATCAAAGTCCCCGCAGATGTAATTTCACGAAAGGAAATTAGTTTACGTTGGTTTCTCTTGCTGATACGACTATGCTGATCAATTTTAATTGCGTGTTTCTCGCGGGTTTCGAGCTCCGGAGAATTAATTTAACACGGTGGCAATATTGTTAGTATTGTTGATTTATTAAATTGGGGCTTGAATTTCAGTAAAATATATAGTATGTACATGATTGTTTATATTAATTTCCTATTATAATGGAAATGTAATGGGAAAGCAAGGAGTGTAACAGTATATTAAAAAATTTATAAAATGAAATTTATATACAAATGAACTTTTCCTATATGTATGTAGGATTTTAAGAAACAATGGTGATTTAATTATATTACTATATTACATAACAAATACATGAACACGTACAAACAGAATATATAACGCTTCTCCTAAGAGGTATCTTGAACTACTAACTAACCGCGACCGTCGACGTCGATCGGCCACGGCCGTCGCTACCCTTTTGTTTCTTTTCCCCACCGTACGGCATCGCATACGTCTTACTTTGCCCTTAAAACTAACATTCCTACATGTATATTGTAATATGGTTATTGAATTTTCGACACGATATCGAAAGGTCGCGTGTGCTCTCGAAAAAAATAATTATTCAATCAAATGCTTTTATGAATAAAGGAATATGCGGGGCAAGATACATGAAACCGAACGTATAGTGTATATTTGATTAAAAAATGAATATTTTTAATACTTCGTGGGAAAGTAGAATTAACTAAAGCAAAAAATTATACTTGTCGCCTTTTGCATTATATAAAATATTACATATTATAATATCTAATACATATCTAAACGTTATACTGTTTGCCTTATTATTAGTTTCGTTATTGGATTTATATCAATTATTGAACTATTACTATGATGTGTATTATTATTGTCATAATTGTCTCATCTAAACATTTTGCATACATTGCTAGCCATCAGGTTTCAATTCAGCATCCAATAATTTCCTTCTTGCCGTATTTATCCCCTCGTGTCACCGTGACGCGCGATCAGCGTGCATCCAACAATGCTTTTATTTAACGCGTATATTGAAAAATAATTTGTACTTCCATAAATGATATTTGCATATATATCGTCTGCGAAACTCTACTTGCCTTGTATAACGTAACAAAACCAACCATATATCGACAAACTGCACCAATATGTACTCCGCTTCCAATTCACTACAAAATAATGAATTTTAATGCTCGTATCAATACAAATGCAAGTATACGTTGAAAAAAAAAAACGCCCACCTCCCTTGCCATTCGTGCAATAAAACCTTGGAGCAGTAGAATACAATGTTTCCGCTGGCTCTCCTCCATTTTTAGCTTTCATTTATTCGGTTTTCATCCTCCTCTTTTTTCCAAATAAATTCCGTTGCAGTTTCTGAATTCGTTCCCCTCTCCTTTTCACGAAACAAAACACGAAGTAAACAAAAAGCAAAGAAAAAAAGAAAAAAGAGAGAAGTATGATCTCCATGCACGAGATACTGTTTGGACGTTCTCCTATTCCCTACCGTGTTTTCGGGCAATTCGCTTTTTCATTTCTACTCTTTGCCCGAAGTTATGAAGAACGTTCATCGAAATAATAATAACTCGCGCAGGACGGCAGCGTTTGTTACATTTAAAAACACGTTACTCATCGGCCGTGGACATGACAGAAATGTCCGGGTATTTGTTCTTATACTCGACATGCTCGCAGTGCCATACATTACTCGTTGCACGTTACAACGAAACATTGATTCATGCCTCGAATCGGATTTCAAGCGATGTTTGCTAAAATATTCGTCGGAACATCCACTATGCTGTATTCAATTTGTTTTAATTTGCGTCCAGTATCGATTTTATAATGTGACATTGGTGGGGCGATGACACGTGAAGTATCTCGATTAATGACGCGTCATCCTTGAGATATTCTTTTCAACAATTAACGTTTACGTTTGCTTGGGCGGTTCTTGCGAACGAAGTAACAATTATGGAGCTTCAATGACAAACGGTGTAAGCGCAAGAGAGCTAAGCAATTATTTTTTGTTACCAGAGGAAGGCGTGAGTTTCATGTTTTTTATTTTAGAACAGACTTATACAAAGGTAACTTCACTATACTATTTATAATTATGGATTCTATACAAGGTGAATAGAATTGGCGTAAATGAAACCTGAATGTTTAAAAATTTGTAAAACATTATTATATGAAAGATTTTTAAGCTTTATCGTTGTTATTTTCCAGATTACAATATTACGTCTAATTTCTAAATTCAGGAAACATATAGAGCTCCGCATTAACTTGACGTTTCCATCAAGTTTGAATAAATAGTGCCATTTCCTTGCATTTCAATTTTTTGTCGCGCCCTCGCGTGACACATGAAAACTGGTCAAGATAAAAGAATAGAACGTGAAAATCTTTGTTACACGGTGTGACGTATTTTACCAGTTCATTATAAATATATCCGAAGCATATATTTTCGAAAACAATGGAAGGCATCGCATATAATAATAACAAATAAAGTTAACGTATGCGTGCAAATGACTAAACAGATGACCTTTCGTATGCGAAAGCAAGCTGTCTATGAACTGTGTATTATGTGGATTAAAAGGATACGATCCAATAGTTCTCTTGGATTCAGATGGTTCGTGTTAGCATGTCGAAGAAGGGGATCATTAACGCTTGGCAGTGCTTCTCATAGTAACCACCGGCTTGCATCAGATTCACGAAAGCCCTGCGACCCACAAATTCCGACCTAATCATCGATCTATTCAAATTACCTCCATATTACTAATACGAAATCTTCCCATATCCAAAGAAGGGGTATGGTGTAATTTTGCTGATGAGTTCATTTGTAAGCGCTATTGTCATAATATACTCCATCCGATCTCCGCTTATCAACCACTTCTCTCATTGCTGCCTCACTCACGTAAACCTGATTGCTTCAAGAGACGGGTCAATAACTTATTTATAGGATCACGTTCCGGAATTACTTCGTCGTATCCTCTACAAAGGGTGATTATAGCCATGGATATATCATGCAAGATCCTTTTATCATACTGTTTAGGCCGTGAAAATAATGAGCACAGCATCGATATTCCAATCACCGCGGCCCTGTTTAAATGGAAAATATATTAAAAATGAAACCGGTGTGAAGAAAAATATTCAGAAAATCATGAAGCTCTAGGGATATGTAGAGCGTATATAGGTATATAATACGCAATATTTTTTGCTGTCCAAAATCGCTCTTGGGGGGGTTTGAATGAAACCCTGAAAACTCCGCTGGTTTTGAATTTCATTTTGCGATTCGCAAATTGCGAAAGATAGAAAAAAACAGTTTTAGACAAAAGTTAATTCTCTTAATTAGATCTGGCAGGTGGTAAACGATTCATAAATTGTTCAAATACATATCCACGAAGTTTCATGATTCTCTAGATTCCCCGGTTGCGAAGCTTCCCGCGCTACTCTATCTGCTCGACTGCAAAAAATATATATATATATAAAAATATAAATATTCCTTCCAAATCTCAGCTGTCGTCACGAACGCCAAGGATGCAACGGCGTGTTTGCCTCCGCAGCGAGTATCAGGAATGTCGCTGATATTTTTCCTTGCGAGGAAAGTTTTCAGCAAATCTTAGCCGATCCACTTGCGACTCAGCTCGCCGTGGGCTGCTCGATCGAATAACTTACTTTCAACGCCATCGCTGGTTCTTAGAACGATAATGATCCATTAAAGAACTCGGAACTCCGGCATTTTAGTGAATACTCCGGGTTAGCTGGAGGGACGCCTTCTTGCGGGGGGGGGGTTGGCAGGGAGAAATAAAAAGAAAAAAAAGAAAAGGAAAAGAAAAAGAAAAAACGTTAATCGGAGGAACACAGCGCCGGGAACGGCCGAGTCTTTCGACTTTTCATCGAACTGGAAGGAGTCGTCTTTGTGCTTAACGGACGGTACCAGCATGCGGTAGTGATGAGGTAGAAGCAAGAACGAAGGGTTGGGCGATCGAAACGAAGGGTTCGCTGGCCGATTCCAGATGAACGTATTTCGTTAAAAGCAGATTTACATTTCCTCGATTCCTTGGCTACTACCCCCCCCCCCCTCTCTCTCTCTCGCTTTCCCTTCGGTACCAATCTCTTTCTCTCACTCTTTCGCCCACACGTTTCACGTCCGTTGCCGCGTTCGATTCCCACACGACCGAATCTCCCCTCGTTCCGTCCACGTCCCTGTAGAAATTCCTCGATGAATTCACGCCTGTATTTCTCCGTAGGTGGAGTCCCGCGCAAAACACCAGCCGCAACTGTACCCGCAGCAGAGGTGGGATCGAAACGACGCCGCGGTTCACGCTGATCAGCAGGAGAATCTTCAGTGGATCGAGATCATGGTGAACCTTCAACCGTTCCATTACTCGAACGGCCAGCTGAATTTACGATGCAGCGCTCAGATTCCCGGCATATATTCGGCGATAAGCGAGGTGCAGCTCGGCGCCGGACTGCGTGAACCCGTGCCAGAGAGAGGTAATACGAGTTTTATGCTGACTTTGAATGGGCCCTCGTGTACAACGCTGACGTGCCGAACTACCGACGTTTCCGAGACTTAATCGGCCGCGATGCCGCAAGGATACGGACAGCGAATAGGTCGGATTATTGTGAAAGCTGCGGAAAATCGTGGATGATAATTTTTATTGTATTCGACGTTCTCGGTGCGTCGAGTAAGGGATTTCTCTTTTTCTTTTTTTTTTAATGGATTAACAAAAACGGGCGTAAAGTAGACTTGATTTTAATTTGTAACACGCGTTCAATAAATTCATCCGTTCATTTCACAGACATTTCCATTTTATTTAAGAACAAACTGCGCGAATGTTTGTAGTAACGTATTATGACATTCGCGTGGCATTGTATTTTTTAGTAACTGTGCGTAAATCGAACTAGATTTTAGTTTCTTTTGCGGGCGTTCAATAATTCAATTTGTTGATTTTTTGAATGACATTTGTGAGCACAAATTCGATGTTCCTATTTATTAATTGGCATTCAATATATACATTAATAGCGGGTGATATTTATACTTCATATAAGAGTAGTAGAAACTGATTGGAACCATGAGAAGCATGTAATTATATTTAATATAAACATGCTATATCGTGTACCTATTTATATTCAGAATAGTGCAAAATTATCGATGAAGTTATATTTATAAGTACCTCGGTGAGCAATTCTACTCATGTTTGGGCGACGAAGTTATATAACAAGCTATTGGACATTACAATCCCTCAGTTTTCTCACAACGAAACAACATATTGTCAGAATCAGTGTATAGCGCATATTAAACACGGTAAAGGCAAGATATGAATTACAAACATAGTGCATTAGGTGCAGATATAATGTAACGTGCGTAGTTACAGTCATGCACCCTACAAAAGTTAACTTCTGAAACAACAGTCATTTACATTCCACTGTTATAAACGATGCTTGCCATAGACTACCTCCATCTGCGCAGTGAAGTTTCTGTTTTACACTCGACATCATCAAGATGTTGAAATTTCTCTGTGCGCCTTGGATAGGGTTACTTTATTCATAGTGAATTGGCAAATAAGCTCACTGTTTTATGACAGCAAGAAATTAAAGTAATTTGCACTCATAATATCTGCACTTTTTATGTAATTCTATCTGCTATCCATTTTTTATTTTCTCATCGCTGAAAATATTGAAACATTTCAATACACACGTAACGGTGGAATTATTAATAATTTCATGGCAAACCGTGATGGAAACTAATTTTCCTTCGACTGCATTGCTTCGTTTTAAGTCATATTTTCCAGCAGGCCCTAAACTGAATTTAAAAATTCTAAATTGTTCCAAATTATGCTTCCATTAGTTAGACTGATTGACGAACTTAATCTATTAATGTTTAAGCTTTTATAAGATAATAGTTGGGTACGAATTTCGTGTGTTTCCTAAAGGCTTGATGTTTTGTACTCATTGTTTAATTTCTTTACTTCGCAGTATAAACAGTTAACATCTTCTATTATGGGCGCAAAAATAATATGTTGTTTCTTTACAATTGTTAGAAATCTGCTGCATTCATTAAGAATTATAATATTCATAACATCTTGTACGCGAACAAATTCCCTTGCAGGACCTCTTGCAATTTATATTTACAACCGCACATGAACTACGTAGGCTAATCATAACTATAGTTAAGCCTTTCCAAAAGCAACAACCAATATCGTACGCCAAAACTTATTCAAACGAGAGCAAGGCATTATAAACAATTACAAACTACATGTCACGCCGTCAACGAAATATACCACGCCAGCAAAGAGAATGCAATATTCAAATTACCCCTCTACCATACTTTAATACGATAACATTTCAATGTCCCTTGTTCCGCAATACCCTTGCGCCAACAAAACCGGCACAATCCCACAAAAATCCGTTTCCCAAAAACCAGAGGAAACGTCTCTGCTAACAGAGACGTATGTACACTCTCCGACCCTTTAAAATTGAATCACTTAAAACCCTCTAAGACAAAAGGGCCGGCTCCTCTCTTTCACCAACCATGTTTACATTTCATTCGCATTCCGGCCAGATCCGGGATCCGTGTCCCGTCCAGCCAGGATTTCAAATGAAATTCCCCATAAATCTGCAAACAGGTCGTTCGTACCGTTTTTATTTTCTGTTCTCTCCCCTTTTTTCGATCTTGCCACGGTGGCCAAGCACACCTGGCCCAAGAGGAACCCGCTTGCGGCCAGTTGACGTACGCTGCGGGTAATAGTTGCACGCTCGGGCTACCTAGCTGGGGATTAACCGGTCGATCGCACAGGCTAATAAATTTCGAGAGTTAGGGTCCACCCACTCGAAATCGGAAAGGAAGCCTCCGGTGCACGCTGCACTCGCTTCCTGCACGCGACGTCGACCAGATTTAATTGACCGGCCACTGCTAGAGCCGAGACCAACTATTACCTACGACTAGGACCCCTTTCTTTTCTTTACCATTCTTTTTGCCCACCCTGGACGTCGTTCGCCGGCAGGTATATCCAGACGGAAATCCTGTCGCGACGAACTTGGCGTCTTATGACGATGCATTGCCGCTTCTGGCGCGACGATCGTGTCGGTGCGTCTCGAAGCCAGTGTGCTGAAAGTGCTGCTTCGTGCAATTGAACTTGGGGTAGTTTTGGATGGAAATCGGGGGAGGAACGTTATTTATTCATTCCTTATCTGTCAATGTATCGTTCCGAATGTTGTGGGCGGGTGGGAGGTGGGAGGAAATCAATAAATTATCTTAGAATTGTGGTGCGGACAAATTTGATAAAGGTTAGTGGGGTGAGATTGATGCTTTTTAGTAAAGTGATTTTGCTCGTTTATGTTGGTTTTCTAGGAATACGTGATTTTGAGTTACTTTAAAAATTTTCTTCGAGAGCTAGTTAATATTTTCCGGATGAAAGTTTGTTTCAATTTTAATCCCAAAAATTATGACAATCAATTATTACCCGTGACGTAATCAGTAAATCAATTTTGCTTTTTATTGTAACGTAGAAAGAAAAATCTGATCCGCTTTTCATGGAATTTGTTCTAATAGATTTAAACATCTATACAGTTGTCTAAATAATTACAGACAGGTCTACCAAAATAGTTGAAGTTAACGTAAGAAAATGAATGATTAACTACTTCAATTATATGATCTAGTTATAAGTTAAAAATCATTAATCATGCGATAATTAATTTCTGTACCTAAAAATATAAATGCAATTTGCATTTATATAGCATCACTTGAATAGTGATGCATTAAAAAGATTCTAAATAAATCAATTATGCGCTCGAAAAGTTTTGCCTCCTACAATAAATAACTCTAATAATCACGACTTAAATGTTTGCCCACTTATATTAATATATCACGATTTATCAATTCCTCCGAAAAGTCCCCTGCAAAACGAAAAGAAGGATTAGTCGAAACCGCAACTTCGTCATCATTGGATATTATTGGTATTATCGATTCATCTTCATAAAATTAATAAAGGGCATCGTTTCTGTAATAATTCACAGGACACTCATTCCCGAATTCGATTCATTTCCGTGTCGGTATACTGAAATTCTTATTATCTGCAGTGCGGCAATGCGCACGGCTTTTGAAATCTAGCACAGTACTGCGATTCCCGCACGATTGAAATAATCACTTTGCCACCACGGAAACGAGAAACGATGTCATTCTCTTAATAAAAGGCAATGAAGTATATTTCATCAGCGCGGAGTGTTTACCAGCAGAGTGGACTACAAATAAAAAATTTCAAATTTCAACCCGTTTTCATCGACGAGCTATGCTGGTCGATTAAATTGAATTTTAGCGCGGGCGAGTAGAATATGATGGATGGCGTCAGACCGACGACGGCTCCCTTGTCGGATTAAAACGCGCGCGAGTCACTTGCTCCTTACACGAAAATCATTTTACGCTTATGTATTCATAATGTTTCAGTTATTAGCTGCCCTTCAGTGATTAAATTACCAACGTTCTATCGCGCGATGCAATTGTTCCTAATATAAATTAAAATACCTTGTAAGTCGATCATTAATCACTTTGAATCAAATTCAATCTCAGTTTTCATGGAAAATATTGGATTACACTTGGATCTTGGTTTTTATTCTTCACTCGGTTTGAAATGCAGTTAAGTTAATATATTGTTTCAATATAATATTGCATTGTTGGAGCATGCCAATATTGCGATGCGTATGCGTCGCTTTAATACATTGCTTATTATAAAAGGACGTTATTATCGAAATTATTCTGTGTTGATCTGAAACGTTAAATTTTGTCCTTTTTGATTCATGGAGGCTTTGGAGGTGTTATCATTCAGTTTGCAATTATATATTTGTCATTTTTCGAGCTAATGCGAAATTTACTGGTCTCTAAATTTATAACTAGCTATGAAATGCAAATTTTGACATATTTTCTTGCGTTTCCTCGTTGAAACACTGTACGCGTGTGCCACTTTAATCCATTGACTGCCACAGAATCATGTTGTTCCGGGATAGACAATCAGCTATGCAGCGGTAAACCAGAGTTATTTGGGATAGGCAATCAACTATGCAGTGGTAAACCGAGATATCTCACGTGATACGAAGGGAAAGTACGTATATGGGTCAACAGTAGCTAGATATCACGTCATTGTAACCGGTATATGGCGGAAAATTCGGAACTGCCTATGTATTCGCACGGTTGACATTTTAATCACTGCATCAGATTCTGGAAAAAAAGTTAAATATCAGGAAATTGTTCGGGTGCAATTGAAATACAACGAATTGCAATTGCTAATGACTGGATCGTATATTTCGCCAATGCTATTTCGATCAGACGTACGCGTGCAACGAATTATATATGGCATCAATAATAAACGTAATACATTAGTATTAAAACAGGATACACAATGCTTTTATTGCAAAATGCTCGGTAACACGTGTCAACGTTTCTTCCGTAAATAATGAAATCATGTTGTTTATATTGTTCATTCGTAATTGATCGTCAAAAATTGGTTGAACTTCTTCTGTTAATGATTTATTCGATATACGATTTAGCAACGCTTTTACTACTCGAGGTTTGTACAATAAGCAACGTTTTAATTGAGAAATATAGTTGCCCGGCTCTTTGTATATATGATTACTGGTCTTCTATAATTTATATTGTACTATTTAGAACTTTTTTTTATTATTAATTGTTGGGTAATATCTAATGTTGATTTTAATATATCGTGTTCAATTTAGTTGTTAGTTACATCCTGCTCCTGGTATCGCACCTTTTTGTCAATTTCGCGAATTATGAATGCAGGGCTTCCAGTATTCGTTGCATTCGATTTTCCATCATTTATCAACCGTTTCATACCAACTTCGAGGGGATTAACTACGCTAAAACTGCTTAACAAAATCTACATTAATTCGTCAAACAGATACCTTTTTCCAAGCACGAAGGATTTTCTATATAGACATGCTACAGAAACGATTCAATCTAACGAGTCATATTTTGTTCGCTTAAAGAATAACAGAAGACTATATTGCAACACAAATTCACCAGCACAGAAAACTTCTTGAAGGAATTCACATTTAAGGAGGTTCCATTCGATAGCAATTTTACAGAAACTTAATATTGATTATCACCGACATTGACTATTTCCTGCAAAATTTTCGATTGTCTCGCATACAGACCCAAATTGATACTCCTCCAGAAACCGGGCAGAAACTTGAAATAGTTTGTAATAACCGGTTCCCGGGACATCGACTAACATCTTCAAACTAAAAATTTCATTAACGACAAACCGGTACAAATCCTTTGAAAGAAAAAGCAATACAATCGGAAAAGTCAGATATTGTCCCAAGGAAAGGAGACGTTTCACCGTAAACTCGAGTGGTTCGAAATTAGATCACCTCGCGAAGAAATGAAGACATCTTTGGAGAACGTCCCGACGATTCGGTATATTATACCATGGTCGTCCTTCCACCCGACCCGCCATACCCCATACCCCTCAAAAATTGGGCGTACACGCAGAAGTTCGGCGACAAGCAACACTGGAACTCCCTTCGAGTCCTCTATTTCCTCTCCTTTCCAATAGAGTCGCGGCTACGAAAGATTCTGTCTCGTTGAGAAACTTGCTCCGTAGAAGATGCCGCCTGTCGAGTTCTCGGCATGGTCGTTTCGAAAGTTCTCCTCTTCGCCTGGACCTCTTCTATCTTGACCCCTTTAAAACCATCGACCTTTCTCTCCGCTACGTTTTCCGTCTCCCTCGCCGGCCCTAACCCCTCTATCCCTGAACCGTCATCCCGCCGGCTTCACGAACCTCCACCGGAATCCCCGGACGCTGATCTCACGTGTTCGAGCACCGACTAGAAGGGGATAAAAAGACCTTTTGAGCGTCTTCGGATCTCTCTTTATGGGCCTTAAGGATTACGCGATAAATCGTTAATGGTTTTACTCTTGAACATATACGCGTCTACGTGTACACTATTTCCCGTGTAATTGAGAACGTCTAGTGGCCGATTAAGTCGGACTATCCTGTTGAGATTTCTTGGGGATTTTCGAGTGCAATAAACGGGAATAGGTATTATATGATTCGTCTATCGAATATTTTCAATCCAAATCATGTTCCGTTACTATTTTATGCGTGTATATTTTTTTTATTGCTAGACCTGGTGTATCTTTTTTGTCACTATTGATTTTGTTACTAATAGATAAGGATACGGGTTGTATGTACTCCTTGGAACGATTGGCAGTCTTCAGTGTTCAATTGATATTGTGCGTGTGAATAATTAGGCTTGGTTGCGTTTGAAACCAACAAATGATAATTACGCAATTACGAGTATTATGCAACAGAAAGTTATAGCACAGACAAAGAAGGCAGAAGTTCCGATATGTTTCACAATAACCTGCATTAAATCATTCCCAGTTCTATTATACCGTGCTTTAAGGAAGTTAAGACTATAGAAGATATACGAAGCAGATAACGCGCTAAACAAGGAAACAAAGTTAGTTCGAAATGCTTCACCGACAATTTAGAAAAATTATTTAATTTATTAAATATGTAGTTAATATATCAATACGTAAAGCAGCATAGTAATATTGCCTCACACTTGTTAAACTACCATTAGTTGTTTAATATGGAAGAAAATAGTAAACCTCCAATATAAATTTCGCGAAAAATTGGCGCAAAATTCTCACCATTGAATAAAATAAGTACCTCTTCACCTACTTTCCCCCCCTCGAACGCCACGAGGACCAGAAACATTAAGGTGGGTAAGATAAACGGAATATGTACATGCATGTACCATTCAAAAGCTTCTTATCTTTGGCTCAATCGTTAAGTGGGCAGATCCACATAAGAGCCGCATGAGTAGCACGATAACTAGCCGTGCTTATTTCAAGGGTGTATCGTAGGTTCATTCAACATCTCGAGCCACTCGACGTGTGGCATCTCTTATCAAACTTCGCATATATACTTGATTACTCCGGCTGTTTTGCAGCCTTGTGCATACAGTGTGATTCATAAACGCATATTCAATATTTCGGGCGGTAAATCTACATACATACATGTTAGCAACAACGTATTTTTTTAAAGAATGGAATAGGAGCGGGTGGCGAAGTACTAGGCCCCCTGTGGATAATTTATGATGGGGAGGCAGTCCTACTCGTGGTCGAAGAGTGTCTTAGGAATGACCAAGGATTGACATTGTCCTTGCACGTATTGGAAGTGAATGAATGGAACCAAACATCCTGTCGGCAGGCGATGGCTGGCGACCACCTTGGGTCTTCTAGCTATCGAGTGCCGAGGGATGGTTTATTATGGACAAGAGAGATAGAGACTTTGAGTATGGCAAGTGACCTGACGTCACATTGCTAAAGAATAGGGATTCTGTTTCTGGAGAATCCGGCCACGGAGTGGGGAAGGCAATGCCTTTGGGTAAGAGGACTGTGATGAACCCCATGGCACTTACCCCAGAACCTCCATCGAATAAGCATACTTTTAGTAATCCTGACAATTTTATAGAAATAATTATATTATTTCTAACATACATATGTGTATGCTAATATAGTATAAGTGAACAAAATTGTCAGGGTTTTGCCGGGGAAAGAATGAGTTGTACACGCACGTATTGAACTTATATTTATTGTACGTCTAGCAGAATATGGATTGAATAAGAAACTACCATCAGGACACAATGTGTCGTGTGTAACGCAAGACAAAAGACAACACAAAATCACACGAGGGCAGCAGGCCCATCAGCGCCGCGCTCGGCGCTGCGCGCGCACCGTAGCAGAACGCAGATTGAGATTCTCACACTCCCTCTATCAATGTGCGCTCTGGTATATAAAACTAATTATTATTTTAAGCCTAACATGTTAACGCAATTCACATGTTTTGCCCTGGTTAGTGCCTTGGTGCAAATGTCCGCAATCATGAAATCTGTCCGCAGATAATGAATTTTTATTTCGCCTCTCTCGGCCAACTCGCGGACAAAATGAAAACTTATATCAATATGTTTGCTCCGCTTGTGGAACACAGCGTTCTTAGTGAGTTCAATGGCGCTTTGGTTATCGCAAAATACTTCGTTGGGCTTATTTATGAGATGCGTGAAACCCATATGATGTATCAACCTCTTCATGTAGACAATTTCTCTTGAAATTTCGGCCAGCGCAGCATACTCCGCCTCCATCGTTGATAAAGCAACGGAATGCTGCTTGGTACTCTTCCAGCTGATTGGTCCTCCGGACAGAATCAGTACGTTGCCGGTGCATGATCTTCTGTCATCCGTGTCTCCTGCCCAGTCGGAGTCTGAGTAGGCTCTCAGTCCTTCTTTATCTTTTACGTACGTGATGCCGTATTGAATCGTTGCCTTCAAATATCGTAGCACACGCCTTGCAATGAACCAGTGCGTCTCGTTTGGATTTGCGCAAAAACGACTCAACGTGCTGGCTGCAAAGGCAATATCTGGGCGTGTTGCATTTGCGAGGTAAATTAATCCGCCAACCAGTTCCCTATAAGGACAATTCTTCATTTTCTGTAACTCTTCCGGAGTTTGGTTACCTGGTTCCTTCGTTATCCGTGTATTCGATTCAATCGGGGTTGAAACTTCCTTTGCGTTTTCCATTTTGAATTTTTGGATTAACTCTTCCGTGTACCCCCTCTGCGATAGGCGAATTTTTCCTGTTTGACCTTCTCGCTCAATATTTATTCCTAGGATGCTGTGGATAGGTCCTAGGTCCTTCATCCTGAATGATAATTTCATCCTTGACTTGACTGATTCAAGTTCCACTAATTTTTTTGATGCTAATATCAGGTCATCGACATAGACAATGAGTATCACTCTGTCCTCTTCTTCTCCAAAAACGTATATACATGGGTCGGCGATTGTACGCCTTCCTCCATTCTTCACGATGTAGTTATCCAAACTTTTGTGCCATTCCCGGCCTGATTGTTTCAGTCCATACAGTGGTTTCAACAACTTGCACACCTTTTCTTCATGCTCCTTTTGAACGAACATGTCGGGCTGCTCCATATAAATCTCGTCGTGTAGTTCACCCTGTATGTACGCCGCTACTACATCCATTTGATGCACGTGCATTTCCTCCTGCACGCTTGCAGCAAGCAAAGTGCGAATCGCTTCGTATCGAGCCACTGGGGCAAAGACTTCATCATAGTCTACCCCTAATCGTTGTGTGTGTCCTCTAGCAACCAATCGTGCTTTGTATTTCTGTGTCTCACCGTTTTGGTCGATTTTGGCTTTGAATACCCATCTGTTACTCAGTACTTTTCTGTCGTTTGGTCTAGGAACAAGAATCCACGTTTGATTTTCCGTCAAGGTGTTGTATTCTTTACGCATGGCTAATAGTCATTCCTTTTTATCTGTCCTATCCATAGCTTCCTCTACTGATATGGGATCTATTAACCCTGCAATTTCAGTATTATAAATTTTTCTCGGCCTTCCTACTTGACCGGTTCTCAATAATTGTGGGCGACCTCGTCCTCGACGTGGCGGTTGACTTCTTCTTTCGGTTACACTCTCGTGCAAGTCTTCGTTTCCTGATTCTTCACTAATTAAATCTTCTGATAATTCGGGAGCGTTTTCTTCTGATAATTCGGGAACAGGATTCGGAAACGCAAATGTATCATCCGATGATTTTTCGCTAGGTACGATTTCTTCAAAAAACTTTACATCTCGCGCTTTTATTACTTTCTTTGTACCTGATTTCCAAAGACGATATGCCTTAGACTCCTGCGAATAACCTATCATTATGTATTCATCCCCTTTTGGTTGAAACTTTCCCCTTGTTTGCCCTTTGTTTAATGCAACTACTTTACTTCCTATGGTTCTAAAGAAACCTACATATGGCTTTCTTCCCGTCCACGCTTCGAAAGGTGTTTTCCCATTTAAAGATTTTGTAGCGCACCTATTTCTCAAATAGGTTGCAGTGTTAATCAATTCGGCCCATAACGAGTCTGGCAAATTTGCCTGCAATTTCATACATCTTGCCATTTCAACGAGGGTACGGTTAGCCCTTTCAGCTACGCCGTTCTGTTGCGGTGTATGTTCAACGGATAATTGACGCGAGATTCCATTCTCTTCTAAGAAATTTCTAAAGTTATTCGATAAGTACTCTTTCGCGTTGTCGGTGCGAAGAATTTTAATTTGTCGGCCCGTTTCATTTTCAACTTTAAGCTTATAATTTTTGAACGCCCGTAACACTTCGGAACGATTTCGGAGCATCGCTCCGTATCATCGCTGTGTATCTAGAATAATCATCTATAAAGGTCACGAAGTATCTAACCCCTCTGAGTGATTCGGTGCGCATGGGCCCGCAGATGTCCGAATGCACTAAACCTAAGATCTCCGTAGAACGATTATTTGTTTGCTTAAACGGCTGAACGTGAATTTTACATCTCGCACACACTTTACACTTTATTTCATTCATTCTACTCTCAAAATTCATACCGCAGACTAAATTATTATTTAACATCCTTTTTAAATCATTGATATTTACATGTCCATACCTTTGATGCCATTTTAATAATTTCAAATCACATGACTCGTTCGCGATCATCGCTCTATTTTCTTTCTCATCCACTACATACAAATTGTTACGTCTCGTTGCTGTTAACGCTATCGATCCGTCTTTTCGAGCTATTGTTGCGCGATTCTTTTCGAACTTTACGGAGTAACCGTTATCTGTAACACTCGACACAGACAAAAGGTTATTTCGCAATCCTGGCACGCATAATGTATCTTTCAATCTTACCAAATTGGCCGCATGGTTATTTACTTTGATATTTAACTTAACGTTACCCGTTCCGGTTGAATCTATATAGTGTTCGGCGGCTGTATATACCCTCGACCGCTGATCATTGCTTAATGTCTGAAATTTACGTTCATCGTTACACATATGCTTGGTGGCACCGCTGTCGATGCACCATATATCTGTTTTTATCGGTTCTGTATTACAAGCAATTGTAGTCATCGCATCAGTCGCATTGTTCGATTCCTTGCGTTTATTTTTCGCTCGACACTCTGCACTTTTATGTCCTAATTTACCGCAGTTGTAGCACTTAATCACGAATTTACGCGGACCCCCTCTTATATCGGCATATTTTGAATTCACTTTCGCATATTTTTCACTGTTAACGTCTCCTTTAGTTAGCAACGCATCACTTTTATTTTCACTATCGTTAACCTTATCGTCGCGGTCACGTTGTCTTGCTTCTTCTTCTTTTAATTTAATTTTAAGGTTTTCAAGCGACGGTACCTCATCGCGTGATTCCATCACCACGCTGAAATTTTCATACTCGGCCGGTAAAGAAGAGAGCAGCATAATCGAGAGAAGTTCGTCCGGCAGCTTGATGTCTGCTTCTTCAAGTTGCTCAGCTTTGCTGCTGAATTCGTTCACGTATTGCGTCATCGAAACGTCTCTCCTCTTTTCCATCCTTAGCAGTTGCCTATACATTGCTGCCTTTCTTACGGGACCACGTGATTCAAAAATATCTTTGAGACCATCCCATGCTTCTTTCGATGTATTGGCCCTTTTTACATGGTTTAATTGGCTATACGTAACGCTTAGATTTATTAATGCTAAAGCCTTCGAATCTTTCCTTGCCCATTCTTGTGCGTTTTCTGCCGTTATTTGTACATTTCCTTCGACACACGTCCACAAATCATTAAATACTAGAACGCTTTTCATTTGCACTTTCCATAGATCATAATTGTTCTCGTTTAACTTCTCAATGTTTCCCAAGGCGTTTGCAGTAGCCATCTTTTTTTTTTTTGTAGTCAAAAGTTTGTTAGCGCAGTAAATATAGTTTACGACCTGGGCCCATAACCTGTCAGGGTTTTGCCGGGGAAAGAATGAGTTGTACACGCACGTATTGAACTTATATTTATTGTACGTCTAGCAGAATATGGATTGAATAAGAAACTACCATCAGGACACAATGTGTCGTGTGTAACGCAAGACAAAAGACAACACAAAATCACACGAGGGCAACAGGCCCATCAGCGCCGCGCTCGGCGCTGCGCGCGCACCATAGCAGAACGCAGATTGAGATTCTCACAAAAATCATGCGAACGTAAACGTCGTGTATCCTACATATATACCTTGATTCTCGAATTGTGGGTAATTGAAAGAAAATGTTCGAAGTGCCCTAGTGTTTCATCACTCGCCACTGCACACCTTGGCATAGAGTTCCGCGCCCGATCGAAAATACCAGGCATTCTCTTAATACACCCAAATACAATGTGTATCGTTTCTTGCAGGTCGTCTGCAATAGACACCTTTTATTATACACCGAAAGTAGAATTTTAATTGAGGCGTTGCGGTCAGGAGTAACTAGGGGTATACGTTCCTGCGACGTTTTTCTACTTTTATCGGTTGCACAGATGTGCCCCCCGAAGTATCGACATACATTTATGAACCACTCTGTATACACGATACGGTGCTAAGAAGGGTCGCAGGGTGGGATGAACTCTCGAGCGATCGGCTAACAACCGACTTGAACGACGACATCGACTATGTCTCTTATCGGCTGCACAGGTTCGCGTAATGCAACATGGCCGTCATGGTGCAGCCACGTGCAGCAAGATAGGGAAATATATCCTGCTATACGATTCGTGGAGATGCGTCCAAATGCTCGTGCCAGTCCACTTGCACGCCGTGACCGAGAGCACTATAGCTGAATTGATCGACGTTGCTTAGGGGCGCGATTATCAGGAGTGTCTCCGCGTCGATTATTTTGACCGATGAGCCACGGAGATATCGATGGAATCACTTTTGAAGACCAATCAGCCGCGAAGAAAAACCTCGGAGCGGTCGAGCCAAAGAAAAATCTATATAGGGAATTTCCTCGTCGTGTCGTTTCGTTTCGCGTCGCGCCGAGTTATATGAGGTATTTCCTCCTCTTTCCCTCGGCCGTGTTCGATCTTTTATTAGCCTGATGTTTTCCGTGATTGATCGCAGGTCTATCGGGTTTCATCGCGGTAGAACAGGCATCGGCGTTAGCATCGGTATTAATTCGCGAGTGTATCGCTTTCATTGATTACAATTAGGATCACGATTTACGTTCGACGTTACGTTGACTGATGTGCCTCGTTTACTGCGATTCGACATGCACGTGCTCCGCCCGGGATTCTGATGGGGCGAATTGTAATGGAAGATAAATGCATTCCTCGCGGGGCAATCGTGTGTTTACATGATCGTGTCAATGGAATTTAAAAGTATGCGCGAGAGGCAGGTACTTTGTTCTGCAATGAGGGGACTGCGTTTCATGTGCTGATTGAATGAGTGACGTTGGTCATGCGACTATTTCAATTCCGATGGCTTTGAATATTTTTAAATAACCTTGCACAGACGCAAAGTTACTTCGATGATGGCTCGAGGTTTATGGGTACATCAAAGAGAATATTTAATATTTTTTTTAATGGAAACCGTTTCCTATCTATATATATTTCTGTGATGATTTGTATATATTTTAATTGCAGTATTCTCGGCCTTTTGATGTATTTGCTAGCTTTCACCCGAAGGAGTTGAAAACAAAAGTAAGATTCACGAAAAAAAAGCTCGAATCAATAGCACGTCGCGAAAGTAACATTACATGGACTGTAATTTTATTATCAACAAACCACAATAAGTATCCGCTGGTTCCCAACCGAAAGAACAGGAAACCTATCCAAAACGAGTGGCGTCTAGTGAATACGAAACAGGGCAATGAGCGTCTGGCGCGGCATTGTCCCCTAGTATCGTGTAAAATAGCAAGCAGAGTCCATTCTGATAATTTCGTTCTACCCTGAATCCCGTGTAATTTGCAAAGTTATGCATTCAGTGCCACCGACCGAGACCTCTTTTTTCCCTCCCCCTCCAACTTTTGCAACTTACAAAATCTCCAGACCCTTCGAGGCTACGAACGCGTGCACACGCGTATTTACGCGCACGCACTGGCAGACACGAGCGTATATGCGGAGAAGCGCCCCCCCCCCATATGCGTGTTACAGGATCAGGGTTTTACCCCATATTCTCCAAGTAAATCGTTTCTGTAAAAGTTTCGAGGAGTTGTGTCACGAACTTTAGAATGCCGGCTCATGAAGTTGTCTGGAGAGTTTTTATATCAAGAACTCTCCCGGATTTCCCTGCAGCTTTAAGCCTCGCACACTTCTCAGAACGCACGGTCACTTGAATTCTGCTGAAAAGCTCTTACTGGAAACCCATAGAGCAATCTTGCAAGCTGCTTTCCGCGTGTATGTATATCGTATATTTATACGTTATCCCGGCCATTCCACCGGCTACCCTTGAGTGTACATACAGCGAAATGCAACGTAAAGTACTGTGTTTTATGTTGTTCTGCGGCTGTTACTACGAACACGAAAAAAACGAAGATAAACCGTTTAACCTTACTCCACAGAATTTACTGTTCTTATCTTGTGAGATTTGTAGGTTAACGTAAAGTTCGTCTTTGGTGTTTCGTTTTAATTTGAAGGAGAGGCCCGGGTGTAAAATAGAAATTTTATTTCTCAGTCTACGTATAACTACGTATAACGTATAAAAATATTTGAGGAAAGCGGGTGGACAAAAATTTGGAACGGTTTGCGCACAGTGCTCTGTCTTAAAACCGTTGATGTCTTGTAATTTCGCAGAAATATACTACACCCATTTTATTAATTTTTATTAACATTTCGTTCTAAACGTAATAAACTGTTTTGCCTAGTATACTTGTCATATATCATATATTTAGTTTTAAATCTAAAAGTGTATGTTAATTGCTTTTATCAAAATTGATAATACAATACCCTTCATTAACTTTTTCATTGCGATTCGACTCGTGCGTTATTTATAATATTCTTTTATTTCGGTTACTTACAAGGAACATGCTTTACAGTTTAATCAGAGCTTACAAAATTTATTGCTTCTTGCACCCTAGTAATAGCGAGACTTTTCACGCCCGCAAAAACACCAAACGCGGCGCCAGAATTTAATATCATAAGCGCGTTTACAAATTTAAACGGTCGTGTAAGACCTTCGTACTACATCTCCACCTGCGCGTATTCAACGAGTTCGCGTTAGGTACGCGTTAAATAGAAAATACAGTTACCCCAAAATTACTCATTAGCTTGCCGATGTTTTACCATTTGCATTCGTAGACCTCTAAGTGCTTTTAAGGGACGAAATTAACATCTAAATGTCTCACTGCGTTGAGCATAAAAAAGCAAGATTTCTTTTCAATTTGCCAATTGAGTTTCTCGCACAAACATGTAAGGGAAACAGCGGCCGTTGCTTACCGCTACATTTGCTGGCCATTCAAAATCATTAACTTTTACACTTTTACTTCAAATTTCATCCCAAGCTGCTGCAAGGTGTTATTTCCTACCACATACTTGTGATGTATTTATTATATGATACCTATGATACGTATGATCGACTTTACAGGATCCTTGTTTCTTATCATCCGATTTTTCGGGCGCTGATTATAATAGTTTGTAGGCCTCCGGTGTTAAATCATATACATTTATTTCATCACGCGAACGTGTTGATTAACATTTCTTAGCACACCAATCGGACGGTTTGCAATTTGTAACTTTATTCACCCTGACACAGTCGCATTTCTATTTGACGTATATCTGCAATCCTTTCCGGCAAAGAGATGTCTATTATCTGGAAGAACTGTTGATACGTCAGGAAAGAAAACGGGTTGGCGTCTAATTCGAAAGCGGTCTACCTCTTTCATTTCGCGCCCCCCCCCCTTTCCCATCGAATTCGTTCGACTCTGCAGCCACGGTAATTTCATTTCGTTCACACCAGCTCCTTTCGCACGCTGCTGCCGTGCCGGGTTCGTTGATTCGTACGTATTACTCCCTGGCCCGTGGTTGACAGAATTGTTTTTACGAAATTGACTTTTTCCCTCGGCCGAAAGAACAAAGCGGCTAGGAAGAAAATCTATCGGCGTTCCGTTTAATGCTGTCCCCGGTGACGGTTTCCACTTGGCTACCAGCTTTTATTACGTTTCACTATTCTGACGTAGTTTAATCACATTACGGTGTGTACGGCGAGGAAACAAGAATTCGTAGGAAATACCTTTCGGGCAATCTATCGTTCATTAGCATACGGTTGCACGAAGGAAGATTGAGGATCGATAAAGGCTAGATAAAAGGAAGGGTGAGAATGGCTGTTTCCGTTGAGGCTGTTTCTCGACTTCTGAAATTACTAGAACGATTGTCATATATTTTTATTTTATTTTTCTTTGCAGTTCGGTCTGATTACAAATTGCGTGCTGCTTTTTTAAATTTATAATAATAACAATCAACAGCAGGTATTAACGTAATAGTATAAATAGAATACTTGAAGGGTTTCGAGCTTAATTAAAACATGTTAATTATTTAGTATAAGCAATATGTATTCAAATTTTAAAACAGCAGTTTCTATACGCTGCGCTGGTTCTATATCTTTGTATTCTTATACTTCCATGAAATACTCGCAACGGTCATTCTAAACGCACATCGAACTGAACCTTGGGCATCAAGCTTACACCCTTCGTAATTTTTCACAGATAAAAATCCCAACTCAGAATCTGTCTCTTTTCTATTAATAAAATTATTCAGATCCCTTTAAACCCCTTGCTTTCTAACAAACAAAATTGAACAACACGAGTGCGACTCGTACGTCGTGACAAGATTCAAATGTACCACATAAAGCAATTCCAAATTTGCAGAACTGCGCAGTCCGATGCACAAATTAAATAATCAACCCTGGTTCCTCGTAATGTAGAAACTCATAAGGCTCGGGCTTAATACGTACTGATTAGCATAAAACATTTCTCCAAACGTTGAGACTGTTTTCCAAATACAAGCCCTAGGAACTTGCTGCATAATTTAACGAATCACACAATATTGACCGCAGCTCCTCGATAATGATTATACATTTATTCGTCCACGGATCCACGTCGCAAGCACATCTGCCTGACCGAATGAACCATCATTATATCAGCAAATTAGCATTATGTATTTCCGTAATGGCCGGCTTATACGACATGTGTACACTGACCCGTAGGCCCAACGGACAAGACAACGCAATAACATTGCGCGTAACATGCACATCTCTCTGTGTTCCAGTGACCTCCGAGAACGGAAGTGAAGCGCCAACCGTCGTCTACTTGACGATGCTGATTCTGTGCATGCTCCAGCTGTTCCTGAGATAGTCACGATACGCCTGAAGCAACGGAAAGGGAGTTCGCGGGCGGCGCGCGACAAACGAGCGCACTAGTCAAAAGGGGGAGCAGGAGGGAAAGAAAACGGTGGCGGTCTAAAGATCGATCGTACCGGCCACGGAGGAACAAATAATAATATTGTCGACGCTGCATTGGTATTATCCGTTTCTTGATACACACGGTTCGGCCAGTTCGTACAACCGACGATCACGATTTGCCGCCGCTTTCGTCGTCGCGATCTCGTCGCACGTCCCTCGATTACGATCGTTCACGGAGATCGGGAACGCGGAACATTATTCCGATTCGTCTAATGATACGCTTATTAATTGCACGATCATCGTAACGTCTCGTCGCAATCCAACCGAGAGCACGTCGCGAGCCAGATTTTCGTCACCGAGATATTGCCCAACACGCTTGCGAATCTTCTTCAAAGGAAACGATGCGACGCGACCCCCGAGCTCGTTGTCGATCCCTGTGTCTTACAAATGCTCAAACGATTCCGTGCCCGGGTAAGTAACGAACAAACGGGCTGATCATACACGGGGACAGCTTTGAGTGATGTCTTTGATACAGAATCTTTGGTAGATACGTCGTGCTTACGTATGTACCTAGGTTTCCGCATCAAAGGATCCACCGTTCGACCCTGTCACGTGCATGTATTATTCTCTCCTTTCCCACCCCCAACCCCCACCTTCCTTCCTTCGCATTGACGATAGCCTCAAGGAGATCGCAGCGGATCCAGAGACGAGGGAAACGCAATGTTCCGTACAACGAGAAACGATGTTCCACTTCAGCATGTGCGTCCCTATTTCGTCCTTCAATGGACGGACACGATCGTACGTCCTGCCCATTATTCCGGCTAAGGACGCGTGTGTCGCGGTGTGCTCCACGTCATTCAGCCCGTGTCTGTTCAGCCATTGTTCGTGTGCCAGGTGAAGCACCTCGGGGATCGATTCCGCGATTTTTGATACGATGGGGCTAGTCAAGGGGCGCTCGGCCGACTCCGAACATCTCCTTTCCCTTCTTCTTTCGCCATGTTCCACGAGCCAGAGAATACGCTACCTGCGCTTCGCGTTATAACCAGGTTCTCGCGCGAGATTACCCGGGGGACGAGCTACCTGTACGCGAATGGTTTGAGCTCGTTCCTGCACGCTCGTCGCGATCCACGGGGAGGGGGTTAGGTTTGTTATCGGGAACGTGTAATAATCGGGTCCGACGAGCACAGTTGCACGTAGATTTCATTTCCCTCGTTTCGAACGGAGGATTCGCGTAGTCTTATTGTACGATACGCGGAACGATTGAAAGATGTGTAAATGTTCGATGGGCTTCGGCTTGTATCGGCAGGTACGTTGTTCGATTGATTGAAATGGAAGCTGGTTGCTTCCTTACTTTTTCACCTTTGGTTTCGAAAATTGGTTGTTTGTTCGAGGAGGTTGCCTCGTTCTTGATCTCGTCGCGCTCGGTTTTAATATGAACGGACGGGCGATTGTAGCTCGGTTTGGAAACGAAGTGGCGGCATTTTTTGTTTGGTAAATTAGGAACGAGTTTCGTCCCGGTGAATCTCTCGTTTTGTAAATACTTTAGGGATATATATACTAATTGTATCGCGGGGTTCGTAAATGGTGGGGAGTGTAATGGAGGAATATAATACTGTACAAATATCGTAACGATGGTTTGTAACGTAAAGTAACGCAACAAAATAATTGCTTGTAGAATAAATGAATTAATTTGCTTAACATAGCCCTTAATTCGTATGGCATTTGGAATTTATCGAGGTGAAACTCGTTTCATTCTAAACAAGGAAAATGCTTAATCTTTGGCAGCGCGCCACCCCTTTAATTTATTGAGTATAATATAAAAAAAAAATTATATTTATGTTTATGTTTGAAGAACTACGTTTCAACGGATACTTAAGGAACTACAATCTTGTATACTTATTAACGCATTATCGTTATATATTTCAATACTTGTAAATACTTTCTAAACAACGCGAAACATTCTTTAATCATTCTGTGTATCACCTACCGCTATAAGAATAAACGAGGGCGATTTTGATTAATACTGTAAGACGTACTAATTTGTGCAGCTTTCGCGGGAAGCATATTTTCGAGTGAAACAGGGAAGTGTCGTATTATTACTCGAGGCCCTGTATAATACTAGTTGTAAGACATTAGACGCAGAGAATCAAACTAACGCGCGTAACTTTAAATTATGTTGAAAGTTGTGTCAAGTATCGCGTATCGGTGAAAAAAAAAAATGTCGACGAGTCGTTTCACGAAATGGATAAATGTTGTAAAGGCGCGGAGAATAATCTCCGCAAAGAAAAGAAAAAAAGAAACAGAAAGAAAAGGGAAATATCCTTTCGTATTTTCTCCGGCGCGTTTACTCGAATATTTTCGTGCTTGCCAGAGTACAAGTTGTGTCAACAATCAAGCTTCTCTGTCGAAGCAAAACGTTTCGCAGAATACGAAAGTTTACCGTAAATGTACCTGGCTTGAGAACAGCAGATCGATAGTTCGATGGAAGAAGGAAGAAATTCATCTCTATTTTCTTTTTCCTTTTCGTCTCCCTCCATTCTTCTCTATTCCAGCCGTCTGTCCCGTTCTTTTTCTCTCTTCTTTTTTTTTTCTCAATGGAACTCCAAAGCCACAAAAGTGTATTTCGTGTGTCTATAAACCGGCCACGTGCCGCGTGTTTCTCCATCCAAACCAAATAGAGAAAACGTTCGTGCTGTTCCGTGGGTTGTTGAGAGTCTCAGTTTTACCCCGATTCACGCGACTGTACGATGCCTGGCAAACTCGCGAGCATTTACACGAACGGTTGTTGGCGCAAAACCGAAAGTCGTCACGAAGGTTAGGGGTAGTTTTATTCTTCGCGAGCAGGTGTATCGGTGACAGCTAAAGTACGCGTGTGTAGTGTCAAGGAAGATGAATCGCCGTTAAGCATGTAAATTCTGAACTGTATATAAGGGTCGAGAGAGTAGCAACCGGCAAAGGTATCGTAAAACCGATGGCGAGAATATAAGCGAGGATACAAGGGAGAGTGTATTCAAATTTTCTTTTCCACGTCAACTTACGAACGCGATTTTCTTTAAACGATTACACGAGTCGCCGAGGAATACGCGCAACGGCAAGAGACGGAAGAAAGATCTGTTCAATAGCGAGCTGTACAACGAAGAGCATTTATTTATTTACTTACTTCAATCGGGAGGAAAAGTGTAGTCACGGCTGCGAGAAAAGTTTGCGATTGAAGAGCGCGCGAAATAAATGCTCCTTTTTGTATATTTAATCGAGAACGCGGCGCTGTGCTTACACCGCGCGCCATTTCGTAGATTCTGTTCACGTTTTGTACAATTATACTTTTCAGTCGGTTTTGCATCGGAGAACAATCGTGCACGACTCTGTAAAGGGTTTACGGTGGGTCCCATGCGTAACATACCGGTACATATTCTTTCTGTGTGAAAAAGCGTGGGAAAAAAATGGGGAATGAATTTTTGTATGCGTACATGCGGCTTTCGGGAGAAGTAATGTTGGATGTGAAGCCAGTATGGGGATGGGTTTACCGAGACATGGATAAACGTAGAATAGTTACCGGAAAATACTCTGATATACGTTCAGCTTACGAAGAAGTAATGCTACGCTGTAACAAATAGCTTGTAACCATGTTGCGTACTCGAAAAGGAACATTACCTGTAAAATTTCGTTGGGAATATCATTTGTACTTAAAAAAAAAAAGGAACAAAGTGGCGCGTTTGACATTCAATCAATGTCTTGAATCACCAAAGAGGCTCGTTTCTTTGTTTTCTATTATTTAATAGTTGATACGTTTCCAGCAACCGAATTGCTTTAACATGGTTGTATGTAAAAACGAAAAATTGTAAAAGAGAAAAAAGAAAAAAAGAAAAGAAGAAGCAGCGTGTTTCAATTAAAATTGAAATTGTTCAGAGCCTTAACTACGCGTTTCCACTGGCGGTGCTAATTTCATTTGACAACCATTGTTACAAGTAATGACAACATCCACGAATACGATTTTCCCATACTTTATCATCAAGACTACATATTTATTTCCCGTTCATTCATTGGCTCTCCGTAGAGGAACGATTTTCTCATCGACGATGGCAGCGATTCACTGGACCCACTGTATAAGATTGATCCGGCGGAGGAGCAGTCCGCGGGCAAAGGCCACAATCAACTCGGATCAAGATCCCTCTACTCTCTAGACATGTCGAAGTTGTCAAAGTCGCGGAAGGAAGGCCGGCGTCTGCATGTCCAAACTTTGCACGGCGAATACCGTGCAGGTACACCACCTTCGGGATATTGTGTACTCTCCAGGCTGCCTCAGATAATTGTGTATCCTCTGCAGTTCTACGTACACGTACACACACCACTATTAGCCCAGGCGTTATCATACACGCGCGTCTCTATGCGCAAGAATGGCTGTCATCGCGCGCGCGCGCACACACACACAAACGCCACAAAGGAAACGACCTTTCAGTTACCTGGAACCTCGTCACCGTAACAATTACCGCCGTTGCGTCTGTGTCTTCTCTCTTACCTCATCCTCCCATCGCCAATCCTCATCCTCTTCAACCAGTTCCATCTCGGTCGCGTTCATTCCTCTGTCTATTTAACCATCTATATCCTCCTTCATTCCCGCCCCCTTCCTCTCCTGTTCCTTTCTATTATTTTATTCCATCTAAAGCGGTCCGTTTCTGTTTGCCTCCTCAGCTACTGCGGAGAGCAACGCAGGTGGCGCCAACGTGGAAGTAGTACTAGCAGTTGGCGGGCGTGAACCGACCTCGTCGGGGTGGCTGGTGCAAAATAAACTTTGTTTCGGGCACCGCTTAATATATCCCTCCAGCCAGGAAATACGGTTACGCGTTCACAATCGGGCTCCTTACTCTCGTTCCCGCGGATCCTCTTCCACTTGTCCGTCACGTCGACGCGTGGAAAACCGCGATCCGCTCCCGATGGTTTGACCCCGTTATGAACACCTTCAACGACATCGGCCGATATACGTACGTTTAGTTTGCGCGGCGCGGAATTAGATGCGCGACTGGGCGTCCTCGAGAGCACGCGTCGCTGCATTTGGCCGCTTTCAACGGAGGAAGTTTTGCTATCGCGTTCAGCTTTTCCACCCTCTCCGGCCGGGGCACAGTGGAAAGGGGCATTTTCCTCCCACCCTCCGGTGCCGGCCTGCTGGATGCATCGACGGTTGCTAACTTCGCAATCGCGTGAGTCGCGTGGAAACAGAGCTGAACGACCTTTTATCCGAGACAATGAGCAGCGAAAGGATAGTGCGCCTCGAGGTAGTACAGTGGAAAGTAGGCAGCTCGAAGCGATCCCCGACATGCGAATTCTTGATTTGTTACTCAAGTTTGAGTAATTGGATGAAGGGTGTTAATCGTTCGAAGTCAATGGATGACGGTGTTGTATTAAATCGGCAGATGTGGCGAGTGGAAATGGAATTTGTTTCCTGGATAAAAAAACTAAAATGGTGGTGGTGTTCGAGTTTTCAGAGTGAACATTCTTCTTAAAAATTAATGAGTTTTTGTATACCTTCAAAACTATTTGATGGAATGACAGCTCTTTTGCAAACATTCTGTTATTTATGACAAACCGATGCTGTTACTGCAATCCCATTTTGCGTGGATGTAGGTTTAAAAATAAGTGAAATAAAGAGAAAACTTTAGTACTTGAAATCGGCACGGATGGTTTTATTTCAATCATTACGCTTGCGAATTGCTATTGAAAGGTTTATGGGTTTAAATGTAAATGATTAGGAAAAAATAACATTAAATATGTGCATTATGGCGAACTATCTACAAAAATATGTAGGCACGATTACTTTTGTATCATTACCATTAATTAAATTACAGTTAAATTGCAAGCAATAATTGCATAAAACCAATCACACGTATAGGAAAAAGATTGATGCAAATTTAAAACATGCCTACGCAACTGTGCACAATGTGAAACATCCGTGACACACGGCAGAGCAATTAAACCAACAATTTCCACTTTTCTCCCCCAAATTTCTCCGTCATAATTAACTGTTCGAACGGAAGGAACCTATTCCAATTATTCGGATCGCTCAGTACAATAAAAAAAAGCAACGCGCACCGTTAACTGATAACAACAACATCAAATGATTAAACGATTTCCAAGCTCGCGGGCGGAACAACGAATTCCGATTAAAGAGTCGATTAAAAAAAAAATTCCCCGCAGTAGGGAACCGTCGTTTTATCGTCCATAACGACGGGACGAACTGACGCTGACCGAATTTGTCCAACTGCAGTCGCCCAACGACAACATCAGAAACGCATTTCGTAGGAAGTTTTCTACGGTTTGTTCGAATTGTTTCTCGTATTCAAGGGCGCGCGTATCACGGACATTATTTCACGCAAAGCACCGCATTAACCGGAAGAAAGACGATCGGCATTAGGTCGCGCTGGATCTTTTGCTCTGGATACCGACTTACCGAGACAAAGTAATGGACTCTGGCTAGTTTATGCCCCGTTCGCAACGACCGATCCCCTCGGAAACGACTCGAAGGATATTTCCGTCGTGGACGCAAAGACTAACCCAGAGGTGAATTAATACTACGCCGAGCGAACATTTGCTCAAGCTGTTTGTACGAGAGAAAGATCGCACCGGAAAAGCTTCTCCCGCTTTAGAATTGCGCCGTGCCGAGAGCCCTGTAATGGAAAATCGTGTGTGCACAGAGTAACGTAACGATTTGAGCCCATTTACCGGGATAGGATGCCGGACTTGAAGATTTTTCGATAATCCGACGGAGGTGCTTCTTGAGCGTCGCGAATGAAACTTCAATGAACGAGATTGACAAAGCAGGCGGACAGGTATTTTTATTCGCATGTTACGAGCAAACGGTCGGACATCGTGAACGAAATTTTTCAAATGAAATTACGAAATGTCAGGAATCGTTTGCCGTTCGACGAATTTCGACAAATTGAAATAAATGTATATTCAATATGCGTGTATAGTATATTTCGTGAAATCCTCCTTTTCATCTATGAATGTATGTATGTGTATATATATCCTACATATACATACACACCTTTTTTGTTGGATATGTGAATTTTCCTTTGTCAGCTTTCTTGCGGCAGATACGGTAAATTGCAATACGTGTACGTGAATTTTTTAAACAATCAAACCAACCAAACCATGTACGTGAAATGTGATATAGTTAGAAAGAGCATGATTTTTCTCTGGTTGGTTGATCTGGTTGTAGAAAAGTATAAATATATTCTATCTTAGTTTTATAAAAAAGGAAATGTACATTGGTATTTATTTCCTGTTCTACTTATTGTATTATAAAAAGCAGCTATTAAATATTTCACTTTGGCCTTCTAATTGTAATGGCATTCTGCAATACTTCTTGAAAAACGTACTACTGATTTCAGAATTTTCTTCATATTTACTAATACATTTCCCGAAACCCACTGCGTATAATTCATCCGATTGCACATACAGAGCAAAGAAGCGGCGAGCGTATAAATGCTGGTTGAAAAAATGTAAAAAGGGAAGAACACAGGAAGATTAAGCGATTCACAACGCGGAAATACAAGTTGCACCAGGGAATTTTGCATATCAATCATCGTGTATTGTTCCATGCTCTCCTAGGAGGTTGGTGTTTGCTCTTATTTCTCGATTGGACGGAAACGAATTTTACGAATTAACAGCGCTCTATTGATGGCACGGGTAGATTTCAATTTTCCTCAGATACATTGTTTCTAAATGGAAAAAGTATAACCAATTATTTTTCAATAAATATCACATTTTCTGTGCGTCATAATTCGCAAACACAGAGATTAATCCCGTTAAGGGTCCGAGTATGATATCATTCGCCTCTTTATTTCCAATATAGCCAGTTATAATAGGTAACAATATCTTATCAATTGCATCAGATATAATAAACGACAGCTTCGCCAATGGAAATCAAATAAAAAGTTCAGCAGTAATGGCGTACACGACATCTTATGCCACATTGTATTTCTTTCTATCCAATTATAGAAACAAAATAAAAAATAATTTCTTAAAAAGAAATTGCTGTTTAAAACAAAAACCTTTTCTAAGATAGCAGATCTACGAATCGTAGATACATATAAATTTTTCCGATTAGCATTTCTGCATTACTTGTAACGGTAAATAGTCCACGAAACATATCTTAATTCTTCGGTTCGATTTCAGAACGGATGTGTAAGACTACTATTTCTCTTTATTCAAAACTGTATAGAATAAGTCGTTCTACTGGACTGCTGTCAGGACTGTTTCCTTAGGCGATCGATGCAAGAATGCCCGTTGCATCGTGATCGCCAAAAAGGACACGTTCCTTGGGTTTTTTCCCAGCGCCATGGCTTCAAGGGCCTCGGTCACGTATTCCCCTCGGCCTACGGTGTCCTGTGGGTACGCGCGCCATCGGGCCCCGCGCTGACGTACCCCAGATGCCCAGCTAAGGCGCTCGCAGTCGAAATCTCTTACAGATGTTAGTTAAGCATTTCTCTTTGGCCTCAGTGAATATTGCAAGCCCGCGCTTTCTTTCAATCCCCCCGTATATCTCACAGAATTTCTCCATTGTCAGACGCACAACGGTTCCCTCGATTGTTCCGTGTCGCCAGCTATGAGTCACAGTTTTTTTTACGAAAGTTTCAGCCGATTTGCCTGTCCGGTCGGTTCTCTTTTTCCTTTGAGGTCGTAAATCGACCGCGGTTCAACGACGTTCGGGCGCAACGGAAACCCGTAACCCTACCCCAATAACGAAATAACGTAATCAGACAAGCCGGCTAGTCAGCCGCCGCTCGAGTTAAGATCCTGTTTATGGAAATTGAACGCCACACTTTGGGGCCGCCTGTTACATTTGTAATTCATCGAACCGCCGCGTGTTATGGACAGCTCCGAGGCACGCGCAGTATAATACAATGAATTTATATTGGTCGAAAAACACGATGCTCCCATCGGCTTCTTTCACTCCTATCCTCCCTTGGAACACATTTCTTTCTTAACTGATTCGCACCTCCGGCTGCCGTATACATTTCACCGTTGTGTTATATTTTCAAACGGTTCAGTCGTGTTTAAAGTTTAGCGGGATCGCCCCGTGTATTGTTCGAAATGGAATGGAGAAAATCTGGAAAGTAAAAAGTTTAAATGACGTCGAGAGTGCAGACCTTGCAGTCTTCTGTGCATTTTGAATGGTCGCGCCCTTAACACGGGTGCAGATAATTGTGTCGGTTTGTCTTGAAATTGGAGACATTAATGGCCTTTCTTCGTTTAGTAACGGACGATTCCCGGGATGAAATAGTGTTTTTACGTAATACGCGGCTTCGATGCTACCATCGGATGAAACGAGATCCTTAGTACACGGAGGTCGTAAGTCTCCGTTCCGAATTTCTTCGTCACCGTCGCGCACGTATGACCCGTATACGCACGTATACGCACGTATATTGAATAACTGCTCGTTTAACGTAACGAATGATAACGATTTTAACTTCTATTAACAAATGAATGATAACAAAAAGATATTAAACGGATCTTACAGTTGTAAGACGAAAGTATTAAAAGGATGATACAAAATTCGTACGAATAACAAGTATATCTGTTTATGAATCAATACAATGGTTCCGTTATAACCGATCTGCTCTATTCGATCGTTTACTCCAGAGTGCCCCATCGCTGCATTCATGCCCGCCGAGAAGGCGTGCCCCCGTCCCACGATGCAGTCCTTCCAGGGTCTATTTTACGACCCCCCAAATGTTTATGCGTCCCGCTCGCCTATCGGCCTCGTGGCGACATTTGCCAGATGAGTATTCAAGGCGCTCCGAACCTCGGGTTTTCTTACACAGTCGTGTTTAGTATACTGTACAGTGAACAATTTGTGGGAAGATAATGTTTCCCGTTTGGTTTGAAGTAGGAGAGTATAATGGTTGCTCCTGCTTCTGAGTGAAGAAAAATTAACGAGTAAGAAGATGATACTTTGAATTGCACCTTTGAGAAGAAGACAGACACCTGAAGAAGGAGAGGATACTGCTTCTCCTTTTCAGTGTGCTGGGTAGGACCCTGTCTTGGACTCTGTCCTAGACTGTCTTGGACTGACTTCCCCGCCGAATGTACTCCAGCACATCGACTCGGAAGTGTGTTTTAGGCACGCTGATTGGACATTAGGAAAAATTACTAATTTCCAATCAGTTTGTTTTCAAGGTGTGGTCGCACCCTTCCTTAGTGCCCGAAGCGCGTTTCCTGAAGGGAGGGGGTGCGTCCTTAAACGTTGCAGATTATTTGGCAACGCCACGGAATTTCCACCGGGGTCCTAGAGCTTGACCTGGTCGGGCCTGCTGGATACCAGCTGCGAGGCCCTTGTGGAAACTCACGTTTGTGACGCATGCAATTAACTGTTGAGGTCGTATATGCGTAATTTCGTATGCTCCAACGGATTATAGAATAAAACGACTTCCTCAAAAACAGTTCTATTACTTGCGCGTCATAAACGCCCTAACAATCTGCACATCGAAGGTTGTTCTTTCTACCGATTGCTAGCCGTATTTTTATGGGGGTAGCTATTTATTTTTGCATGGGTTTCGCGGGTTTGCCGCGTAACAAATAGATTATTTTAGAATTCTATTGCGGATAACTTAAGAATATTTGTATATATATTAAACCGTCATTTTTGTATAATCCGGATGTTTTGTTCCATTTTATTTTGGTTCTCCGTATTGGAAAAAACTAGATTATGAGGAAGTGTGATAATATATAATATACAATTCAGTTTAACTAAAGTACTTTATTTTATATAGTAAAAGAAGGCACGTCCTTATTCGAAGGAGAAACTCTAACGAACGAATATAGAAGAGAAGCATGGAGCATTCGGACCCTATCGGTCCTTCTTAATATAAACACTTTTGTATAAGCATTTGAATTCTATACCCCAATATATTCTCAGAACTATAAGAGATAATTTTTGTTTAACTGGGTTTTATATAGAACATAAAACCAACACTCCGCAGATATGCGATTTATGGTCGTTTTAAGCCCAACTTTTTCAAACGTGGTACATTTAAAAATTCTGTAGAAGAATAAAAATACGTTTTCCATGAATCTGTCAGCATGAAGTTGTCACTTCAAAAGATCATTCTGCATTGAAATTAACCTTATTGCATAAAAAGGCATATTGTGGTAATACATTTAATCACTTGTAAGAAAACCCGAGGCTTTGGAGCGCCTCGCTTACTGATCTGGCAAATGTCACTACGAGGCCGATAGGCGAGCGGGACCCGTAAACATTTCGGGGTCGTAAAACGGACCCTCGAAGGGACTGCATCGTGGGACCGCGGACGCGCCTTCTCGGCGGGCAATATACAACATCGAGGCACTCTTTAGGAAACGGTCGAATAGAGCAGACCGATTGTAACCTAACCATTGTATTAATACATAAATAGTTATACTTGTTATCGTAGACGAATTGTGCGATTTCTTCATTTATTCGTCTTACAAATCAGAAGTGGGATAAAGATTCACTACGTGTCTTTTTGTAAGGCCACGACACGATCTTGCACGTTTCTGCGTTGCGCGAGTGTGTCGGTGAAAGTGATACTAAAGGAGGACCTTGTGTGAAATTCGTCGCTCTTCTTTTTGAGACCGTGAGGCTACGGCACAATTTTAGACGTTTTTGTTTTACGCGGTTGTGTTCGTGAAGCCACGGTGATAGATCATATTGAGAGTGTGTGGACAGTGAGTCAGGCAGAATGGACGGGCAGTCGCGTCGAAGCCTATCCGTCGGGAGTCGTGAGGGAAGACGTGTTTCTTCTCCGGATGTCTCGCCGGTGGGACCGGTACGTTCGCGAGGAGAATATCGCGAAGGGGATGAATCGAGGCTCGAACGCCTTGAAAGAATCATGCAGGAGAGTTTACGCACCGGGCATCGGTCGCGATCACGTTCACGGACGCCCGTCGGACGCAGTCGGCGCGAAGAAGTTTCTCCCGTCGGCGATCGTTTGAGCAGACTGGAGCAAATGGTGATGGATTTGAGTGACCGCACCATTTCGCGCGCGCGGTCTCCTATACATGCTCGTCCAGGTGACGAGTTGCTTATTCCGCTTTTCGATCCTGCAAAGGATGTGCTAGTGATTGATCAGTGGGTGAGACACGTGGACGATCTCGCGAAACGGTACGAGTGGGACGACCTCTCAGTGATGAAGTTGATCGCGAATCGATTGCGCGGTCACGCGAGAGAGTGGTACGATACACGTCAACGTATCACCTCTACCTGGGCGGAAACGAAAGTGTTATTAGTAGCCCAATTTCGAAGGGCGGTGCCGTTTAGCCGCTTGTTTAAGGAAGCCGCGTTGCACGAAGCGCAGCCTGGTCAAAGCCTGGGAGATTATTGTTCCAGAAATTGGCTAAATTACGAAGATTGGACGTTCAAATACCGGACAAGTACCTGGTCGATATGGTGATCGGGGGCATACCGGACGACACGGTGGCCCGTACGGTACGGTCAGCACAACATCGGGATGCAAACAAATTGTATGCATTTATGAATTCGTTGGGATGCATGCCCGAGCGCGACGAGGAATCGGAGACCCCCCGCAGTGCTTCTGGAAAGAGGGCACGTGCCGCCTTCGACGGAGGAAAGTCGTCAAATGATGACGAGCGGCGAGAAAAGAGGCGATCTGAGAGGGGATGCTACACCTGCGGAGAGATGGGACATCATGCCAGGGATTGCAAAATTTCGCGGGAGGACCACTGAGGGGAAAAAAATGACCGCCGTCAGAAGTTCGCGATTTGTTTGTGGCAATCGTGGACATCAAGGAAAGCGCCGGCTAGGAAGCGATTCTTTGGTGCGAGGTGTGTCTTGTCGTTTCCTTCTGAACAAGGAAATGCAGGAATCAATGTTGGAGCGAAGAAGAGAGGCGCCAGGGAGCGGTAGGAGCGAAGAACACCTGAGGTAGAGAGCCTTGGGAAGCAGCGGTGGACTTGCTTTTGGCAGTACGAAAACGTGGTACCCAGAAGGAATGGTCGGCAGAGATGCTTGGTGGAAGATTTGCGGTAGAGGGAGGCAAAGGGGCCAAGACAGTGGTCGCGGTCGAGGAATTGCAACGCTGGGTTGCAGTGGTAAACGAGTAACCTTGGTAGAACGATTACTTATCAATTATGAGTTGTAGGTCAAGGGTGCAATTGGATTATCAGCATGTAGTACTGATCTGGATTCACGGACGACAGGTAGAGTGACCTGATGCAGTGTGGAAGGCTGACCGTCACGATTGTAACGGAAGCATTGCTCAGGGGACAGTCGTCGGGGATTTTTCATTGACAATGGGTACGAAGTTCCATTGCAGTGGCAATGGATATACCGTCATTGAATGGTTACGGTCAAGAGCCTCTATGGTGGGGGAGTTGGCTGCCGCCGACCCCACATAGCGTGGGCTGTCCACCAGATGTGAGTTTTTGTTGTTGCGCTCTTCATGACCGCGGTGACGATGGTATCACCACTGTATGAGTGAGATGCAGGTGTGCGGTAGAGGGTCGCGAGCGCGACCTCTACACGACGAAGATATCGGTACATCGAAGGGAATACATTTTGGTTTGAGCATGTTACGCCGGTCAGAAGTATCGCATAATACTGTCTGTTCATGGTCGCTACCTGTTTGCATGTGTTCTATTTGCACCCGTTTCAGGAACTGTAGTATTATATATATTTATGACAAAGTAGTGAAAGGGTTGGTGGCCCTGAATTTGGAAAAGGCAGACGGCAACGCTGTCGAGGTCCTGGTTTCGACAACCGAGGTGGTTGACGATTCCGAAGCCGTGAAAGGGTTTAGCGGCCCGGGATCGATGGGGGCTCACGGAGCAGGTGACTCCGGGTCCTGGTTTGCGTTAACTGAGGAAGGGTGACGATTCCGAAGCCGAGAACGGGTTGGTACCCCGGGATCGAAGAAGACCGATAGAGTTGGTGGCTCTGGGTCATGGAAGCGCTAAACTGTACTGACGATACCGAGGTTGTGACGGAATCGGTGGCACTGGGACTTGATATTGTAATTTGGGATTGTCGAAGTCGAAGAGGAAGGGGGTAAAAGCCCCGAAGCAAGTACGTCAAAGCAGGGCTCGTGACTCCGGCTCGTTACACGAAGGAAAAAAGGAAAGGACAACTCAGGTAGCAAGCGACCTCGGATAAAGAGAGACAAGGGTACACTCTCAGTAGCAGCTAAAGGAAATCACGCTGCGATGATGTTATCAACCCCAGGCCGATGTACAAATAAAAAAAAAAGCTAAGTAGTGACCGAAAAATGAAACCGTATAGTAGAGCGAAACTAATGACGTTTTCTGTTCTTCCTTCTTTATATGTACAGCGAGTCTGAGGACAGACTCATAGTCAGGATGGCCGAATGTAAGAAAACCCGAGGCTTTGGAGCGCCTCGCTTACTGATCTGGCAAATGTCACTACGAGGCCGATAGGCGAGCGGGACCCGTAAACATTTCGGGGTCGTAAAACGGACCCTCGAAGGGACTGCATCGTGGGACCGCGGACGCGCCTTCTCGGCGGGCAATATACAACATCGAGGCACTCTTTAGGAAACGGTCGAATAGAGCAGACCGATTGTAACCTAACCATTGTATTAATACATAAATAGTTATACTTGTTATCGTAGACGAATTGTGCGATTTCTTCATTTATTCGTCTTACACACTGTACTTAAATTACAGTATTTGGCTATTTAGTTTCCCGTCGTGTTTCATTCGCTATTTCTTTCCTCTCTTTCTTTCTACTAAAGTGTAGGCAATTATATCTGTATATTCTTTTTCTTGTCCGCATTAATTTTGCAATTAACACACGTCGAACTAATTTACATAAACACGATATTCGAAGCTGCAGTACATGTATGTACGCTACGATACAGTATACCTTAATAGATTACTATATTGCTTACATTGAAAACTTGCGGTTGTAATTGTTCACGTGCTGTTCAATTTGGAAATGAAACTGTTTCTAATTTCTACAGTTTATTAATTAACTGGTGCAAATAGCGATAAATAAATTACCACCGGTGGTGCACGACAAGTTTGGCCAGGACGTGGAGTTACCAACCACATGTTTATTCGAAATTTTCTGATTTATTCGAGACTACATATTATAATTTTTGCATATTGGACCTGTTTAATATATTTTCTCACGAAAATTAACACTTATTTAAACACTTTCCAGTTTAGAATTAGTTTTTTTCTTTTTTTTTAGTTTAATTAATATAATTTTTTTACTACCTATGAAATGTCGGTAACTGTTAAATACTTATGCCACCTTTTTCCTGTAAATGTTGCATAAGTTAGCTTGGATGTAAATCTAATAAATGAATACTGATTTATGGAGAAGAGTGCAAGTATTAGACTTGTTCTTAGTACTTGTTCAAGCTGTAATTAATGGTAGTTTTACAAATCAGCACCACAGTACTGCTCAAGGCATACCTAAATATATGGTTTTACAGGGTTTGTGTAGAAAATATGCCACATCTGTCTTTTATTATAATCTACGTGTTGTTATTTAAATAAAGATTACATCGAAATAGTTCTTTCAATGTCATTATTTGATGATGAAAATAATTAGAAGTTGTTTATGTACGAAATATGCAAAAAGTTATCAGTATACAAAATACATATACATAAATGTAGGATTTTAAGAAACAATGGTGATTTAATTATATTACTATATTACATAACAAATACATGAACACGTACAAACAGAATATATAACGCTTCTCCTAAGAGGTATCTTGAACTACTAACTAACCGCGACCGTCGACGTCGATCGGCCACGGCCGTCGCTACCCTTTTGTTTCTTTTCCCCACCGTACGGCATCGCATACGTCTTACTTTGCCCTTAAAACTAACATTCCTACATATATTATATAAAATGTCAAAGAATATTATTTTCGTAATCGTCCAATGAAAAATAATCTATAAGGCAATTTACTGAAATGAATGTTTCAGTAAATAAGAAACTTTTTATTTATATACTATACTTATTTATACAGATTACGGACGCGGATGTTACAACGCAGGGTTAAAAAAATAAAATCACTAATAACATCAGCTTCTTTCATAAATCAGAGCATTAAAACAAATCTGCAACAATATTTCGACTTACTTTTGACAAAAGACCTACACTATCTAAACCTCAAACGTAGCGTTAATACTACACGCCACCTCTGCTCCGCGTGCTTGAAGAGATTCAAAGACTCTCTCTCACCCGCCAAAGTAACACGTTTTCAGTACAATACCACGTGCCTGCTTTCTTTGAGCAATTGAATTCCAGCTTCTCTTTGTCCCATTCTGTCACCGCCACTATCCCTTATTTTTCTATCCGTCGTTTTTCCAGCTAGCGAGCCACGTTCAGTTTACACATACCTCCGTTTCTTTGCGCATCAAACGGTGTTATGCGCACACGTCCTTGAGCCGTGTGTGTATACGGACACACGCAAACGGTCCGAGCCAGAGCAGAGAAGGGAGTAATAGGTCTTCCTCCAGCTTCTCAGTGCAAATTTGCACATGCTCGCGGTTACCCGGTGACGGTCCACACGTCCGCGTACTTGCGAGAACGCGGCCACACGATTCTCCGTGTCCGCTTTTCCACGACGAATTCAGAGAAAGAATGGCTCCGTTCCGGCGGAAACGATGACGGCGCGTCGCGGTTTCAATCGTGAAACATCGAACTTCTGGATTCCTTGTGCAAAGCACTCGAGGAAAGCTTATACATTTTCGCCACGAGCTTTCGCGTTCGACCGGCATTGCCGAACGATAAATCATCTTGGACAGAATACTCTTTTCGATTCATTGGGTTCTGCGGAGGATCGCGGGAATGGCATTTGATTTTCGCAGGAATTTCTTGGGCCGGGTCGATCATTGTGTTTCGATTTCAATTCGGGAGGTTTGCTGTTCTTGTTGATTGGTGTTTGTCGTCGAAGTACGTCTCTCGCTTTGCACTCCGAATTCAGAAAGCATTGCGAATACTGAAATATCGTTTGGAGAATGTACGATGCTTGTTAGAATACATTTTGAAGCGGTTGATGTACGTGCAGTTGTATTATATAGGATGTCTGATAAGTAATATTTATTTCAGTAATGCATACCTGCGTACGTAGAAGCGAGAGCTCGATGTTATCGTGATTCAAAAAGTGTTGAAAATTGATACATTAGCGTGTTAGGGGAAGAAATAGTCGTCGTGTGTCTATTGTTGAAAGTACCTCCAAATTTTCTCGGTATTTACGTAACTTCTAGTCTGTATCTTACATAATTAAATGAGAAGTGCGATATTTTGTCGACTCTTTTCAATATTAAGCGTTTTGAAGCACAAATTAATTTTCCATGATTTCTTTGTATACATTTGTTAATATTGTCGGTTTGATATGGTCTGTTAGGTAATATGTCGGATATCGTTTGAGTCTTACTACTTTCTTCAATACCGGAGCGTGTCTTACTACGTTTTTATACTGCGAAAGTAAACAAAAATTGCACGCAAATGAATGATCGTTCGAAGCTATAGGACTAGAACGACAGCCATTTCGTGGATTTGAAGTGTAGTTGGAGTGCAATGGTTTATTTCTCTCGGTGTAATTGTATATACCCAAGTACACGTAAGGCAATGTTATAGTTAACACTAACACCTGGTTAGAAATATGTTATATGTATAGATAAGTTTGATTTACCTTTTGACAATTGTACAAAAGTATACATATATGTTTTATTTTCTCTCAATATATTTAGAATGTATAAAAACTATTCAGCCTCGTGAATTATGGTTTTTTACTTGCTTCCTGTCGGTCTATTTTATAATGTGTATATTTTTTGCAAGTTTGATTAAAAGCGCAGAATTAATTGAAATATTCTGCCGTGTAACAGTAAAATGCTTTCTGAAATTAATATTAATTCATAAAATACGAATGTATTATTTTAATAAATATGTTTTACTATTTGTATGGGACAAACGTTTATGAAATACATTTAACATACAGGGTGTTCCATTTATCTGGAAACGGTGCAATAACTCAGGAGAGATCTAAGTTACCAAAAAAATGTTCTTACAATAGTTGTTTGATATAAAGGGGAAAATTAAGTGGTATAAATAATTTGTCGGTAGGTGTAGTGGTAGGAGAGATATCAAAATAAAGTGTATATTTTTAAATGGGACTCTGTACCTTTTCATTCACATTATAATAGCGTATGCCGAGACGAATACAATTTGGTAAATTGTGATTCTGTAATTATTGCATTGCAATAAATTACAATTTATCGAAATATTATGCTGTATTAATAATTTTTAAAAGTCGAATCTTGTTATATCGCTCGTTTAATTATTCAATTTACTCTTATAGTTCTTGAAAGTGTTTCATACACTAGTACTTTTGCCATCTATTATCAGCGTTTGTGATATTAAAAATAGGTACACCTAAATTCATTTAATATAAGCATTTCATAAATAGATCATCTTCATAAAGTAATTAGATGATTTTTAAACGAATGAGTAAAAATTGTCTAGTCAAGCACAAAATATATTAGACCGCGCACACATTCCAATCCTTCTGCAAATATGAAACCACTCGAACGTCACGACGACTTTAATTTCAAACATTTAATTTGAAGCACCAGATTTCCAATAATTCATCAGTAAGAGAATAAATTGGTGCACGAGTGCATGTTAGCTGCTTGGATAAAAGCAATATGATTCGCGGTGCAGGAAAATCCTCTTTCGTACATCAAAGGAATTTGCGTTACGCAAAATCACTTTGATCATAAAGCAACCTTAAGATGGTCGAATTACATTATTTTTCTATAATATGATTCTTTTAAACTACTCACACGACATTATCCTGCAGTTCACCTATCTATTCGATCAATACCCAAATTACAAGAAGTAGCTAAAGTTTTTAAACATCTATAAATCTATGAATATAAGTTTAAACCAAGTTTCACTAAACGTACCCTATAATTCTTTTCTATTCCATATTCACTTTTTTTACTGGCGTGACGTTAATGGAGGCAAGGGAAGCACTGCTTCCTCAATAATATTAACAGTTCAATAACGGGTGAGATATCTAATAATTTTTTAAATCGTTTTATTATTTTATTTGTTTATTGCAAGTAGTTGGTAATTTGATAGTCAAGTGGATACAATATATGTATGGAAATTTTAATATAATCATTTTTAACTATAAATGGCCTCGGTCCCTACTACTAACACTACAAAATTTCTGTTAATAATAATGGTTGAAATATTTGCAATTTACGCCCTTTGAATGCTACTAAGATGGTGTGGGCTCGAAATTGGAAGGTTTTTTTATAGAATACACTTACATGGAAATTATTTTGTATGATCCCCATAACGAAAAGCCACGGCACGCCACTGGTACCTACTGTTACGAGCCGAGGGCTAAGGGGCACAGCTGCGCGAGCCGAGGATCGGTTGTTTAAGAGTTTGTTAGTTACGGACGGCCAGTGCGTATTTCGTCACTGGAAGCCGCGTAGATAGGAAGTGCGTGAACTTGCCGGTGCCTGTTTCATCACCGGGTGTCACAGGAAGGTAAAGGTAATCGTGGACAAACCAACGCCTATTTCATCGCCGGGAGCCACAGGATGGTAAGATTTCGTGGACAAACCAACGCCTATTTCATCGCCGGGAGCCACAGGAAGGTTTTCGTGGACAAACCAGTGCCTATTTCATCACCGGGAGCCACAGGATGGTAATCGTGGACAAACCAGTGCCTATTTCATCACCGGGAGCCACAGGATTGTTAGTAAAAATGGACTCGTAACTTATAGCGATACACCTCGAGCGGTTAAGGTGTATCTGTTTGGTGGGACGTTACTGCTAATGATTGTCAGAGGTGATTCAATGAGAAAAATGCGTATGATATTATTAAACGTATATTTCCTACTCTTTGGTTATTCTACAGTTTGATTATTAACTACAAAATCCACATTTCTCAATCTATACGGATTGGAAATGTATATTGCTCAACAAAGGCCTGACGATATACCGTAAAATAAGTATAACGTCTTTAAGAAATGAAACGTATAAGAATTTAGTAATGTTGCTCGAAGGGGACTCGGAACCCGATCTCGCTGAGCTATAATATCAAAATAGTCGACACGGAACGTACTCGAAGCTAGATTAATACTGAGCCGCCGAGAGCAGAATTCGTGCCCTTTTTATACTCGATATCCGGACCAAAAAGCTGGTGGGGGCACGGAAAATTCCAAGGGAGTGCGGAAAGATTCCCCCAAAAGGTCACGTCATCGCGACGTCGCGGAAGGGGCAGACTCGACTGCATGCACCCTCGATTTCCAAATAAGGGCATCATAGAAGGAAGAAATGAAATAATACTTCCTACGTAACACTACCATTTCGATGTAACGCAGGCGTACAATTGCACATTAAAACGATTCCTAAATAATTTAAAAATCTGCGACGTTTCACAATCCAACCAATAGGGGTAAACAGTACAGTGATTGGTCATTTAAGGAAGAGGATCGCATATACATTGAATAATAAATTCGAATTTAGTAAAGCTAAAAACGTAATCAACATAAATAGCTCTAAAAGACTCCAATATCTAAGAATATATAAAAATTTTGCAAGAAAGATCAAAGATTCCCAAAAATGTACAGAAAATATGTTGCCTATAAAAGAAGACCAGCAACTAACTGGGAAGATAGAAGCATAAAAATATTAACTGCACTCGAGGCAAAACAGTAAACAGTATTTCAACATGTTCATTAACGAAAGCATAGCAAATGGTCTATCTTTAATATTCACGTCTCTTTTAAAGTAAGGCCAATCGCTGTCAGGTGGCCAACAACTATACCGTTTACCCCTATACCCTCTAACCTGACTACTTAAACCCTACCCTCGATTCGAACCGTCTATAATTATCGATCTTCGACTAACCGTGCAGATCGTGAGTTATGCCGGCCGAGTCAGCGACTCCAACTCTTCAAATCGATTCTATTCTATCCGCGGCCGTATCTCCGTGGGTAAATCGTCGCGACGGCAATCAGTTTCGTGAAATCACGCGATTCGAGCGAGAAGTATCCCTTTCGGTCAGGATTCGACTAGCTCGATAGCTCGTTACACAGACGCATGCTCGCGCGGACGAGCTTCCATACATTCTGAGGCACCGCAAGTGTTCGCCGTAGTTGGTTTTCAGCCCCGATTCCGGATCGTAACGGTCGCATTTCGGCGACACCGACTGCGAGGAACGGAGATGGAGGTGACATCGAGCTGGCCGGGATATATCGTCGGGTACAACGAGCTTCGATCACGTCGAAAGCTTTCCTCAATGGCCCCCACTGACGCCACGCCTCGCCGTCAAGCTGCGATATAAATCGGTGTGTCACTTATCCAGCGGAAACTATCGTGCGTTGCGATTTTCCCCTCAGAATTTCTTGCGAACTTCTAATCGGAAGGCGGCGGGTAATGTTCATGTACGCGGCCTTGCGTCTTGAAGTGCGTTGGATGTGATCGTTTCGATGTGCAAATTAATTGACGAAGTCGGCTTGGATAGGGGGGTGAATGAAATGGAGTGGAGTTTGACTTGGCGTTGGATTGTTGCAGTTTACATACTGCGAGAAGTTTTGGGAAATGTTTGGGGAGAATGTATGTCCGACAGCATTTCTTAAATATCGTAGAGAAGGTAGCTTCGGGAACGCGTTGAAATTAAAAATTTTTTAATTTGAATATGTAATTATACATATCATCAATCATGCGAAATAAATTTCGATATGTTGGCGATATGCTTTCTTCTGTGTACTAGCCACCATCCATCTCCTTGGTTGTTTTCCTGTCGTACTTTGATAGTAGTATTCCCCTTATTTCTGACGACTTAAACTTGCCATCATCCAGGTTTACCAATGCCATAATGATTCCCCCATAACTATGTGGCAGGCCGGGCAACTGGTAGGTCATCATCTTTGATCTCATGCCCAGCGTCCAACGGACTATCACTACACGTTCTTATTCTTCCTAGGTATCATGTCGTAGTTTCATCAGGTTCCAATTTTATTGAAACCGTTTGCTTCCTCAACAGCAATATTCTTGGTGTCGACTTTGGCTCAAAGACTTTCTTCAACGCCTCTCAGCCATCGTATGCTGTTTCGCAGTCTAATAAATGTACTTATTTTTCGGGCTCAACGCTCAAAGCGATTGCTGCTAATGCCTTTTTCTTTTCTGCGATTAAATAATTCTATGTCGGAATCTTCCGATTCGGTTGCGTGTTCCCATAATTCACGCTGAACTAACGCCATATTCATATTGAATTTCGATGTTCGATAATTATTTCCATTTAATGTATCAATTCGAACAGTTGAATTAGCTGGCGAAGTCATTTTGATCATTTTTCCTTTTTTGTCGTTAGCTTCCACGTACAACCTGCGTGGCGAGAATTCAAATAACCTTACGTTCACTTTCTTTCTCAAATACTTACTTCCATTAAATATTGTATAATTTCATGGATAACCTTGTTGGTTTGTTATGCAAGGTTGCATATCTTTATTATTATGAGACTTACATTATATCGTGTCAAATCCCATCACGATATTGTTAATAAACAAATCAATATTGCAAAGATTATAAAATCTTTGGAATGTTTGAAGTAACATCAATGTAGCAACTCAGCAAGCAGTAACTCAATAAATCGGTGAAACTCAATATTTATATAATTCCTATCGGATATACTAATGTTTTTAGTATTACTTACCATTTATAACTAGTATTTAATGTCCATGACGATTTTGATTATTTTCGTAGCGTAGGTAAATATGCCGTTTGAATTTGCCAGGCAGATGCAGTAGAATTTTATACGATAGATCGAATATACATTTTCTGCCGGTTGGATTCGCGTACAAACAGAAGACGTGTCTTAGACGCGGAGGAAAGGTAAAGGAAACGAGATAAGAGAACGGAAAGGAAGGAGAGGCAGGCCGAAGAAATGGTTGCTGCGTGCGAGCACTTCTCAAGCTTTAATTAGCCATGGATCAAAGGTACGGTTAATGGAAGCCAGTGATGGACGTACTTTGAGAAACAGAATAAAAAGCGATGACGTGGATTCAGAGTGGAGGAGAGCAGACGTTTGAAAATTCTGAATCCGCTTGTGGTCACACGATTTTTCGAATCACTGGTTTTTTCAACTCAACGGTCGATGCTATTGGAACGGACTGCTTGCTGTAGCGCGAGTAAGAACAGACGAAAAATCGTATGTTAATCTTTTTTTATCGTTTAGCGATACAGTATTTTTAGGGAAATCCGTACAGGATAAATAAAATAAGTCCATTGAAAAAGTGATATCTATAGTTTCATAGCCTGTTAACGGTGATTCGCAGAGCCTGAGAAATATTCTAATGCTGCGAAACGATGTTTGCAGCATGTGAACGATATTATGGAGAATTCTTTCACTTTAAGCGGTATAGGGAGAATAATTGTGGACTGAGGTCGTCATGCAACAAAGTGCAGTGTGTTAAGGGCGCGTGACCCGAAAAGATTAATAGTGTAACTCGAAAGAGATTTATTCGATAATCAATTTGAGGAAAGATAATGCTGAAATAAATCTTTAAAAATTTTGGCTCAGACAAGTCTGTGAATACAGAATATTGGTACTAAACTACGGACGCCGTGCGTATACAGTGGGGCAAAAAAATATTCATACGGTGCATTAGTTTCACTTGCAACTTCACTATCTTGGTGTCACCAAAATGTTGATGTTAAGATAATTATTTCGGCAACAATATACATTATTTTAAAGTGTAATAGATGTGCTTCATATCCGTGTATATTGTTTTCGGGATCATTGTTTTAACACAAACATTTTGGTCACACCAAAATAATGAACTTGCAAGTAAAACTAATGCACTGTACGAATACTTTTTTGGCCGAGTGTATACAGGGTGGACCGGAAATCGTACTACAACTGGGCAAGGAGCGATTCTACATAAAAAAATACGTCAAAAATACAGAATAAAGATCTGCTTGGTACATGTACACTCGACCAGTAGTCCGTCTGTATCCTTGAAAACATCATATTGCTTTTTCTATTACTCTTGCTTTACTATTACACTCGTCCAATGGAGCTCTCACTTCTATCAGACTACCGACATGGTCTACAGTGATATCCGTTGACTTGAGACTTGGCCGAGTGTATGTATGTGTGCCGAGTCGATTTTTAAACTCGATTATCTCGCAAACAGAGCCCCGAATGATGAAATGTTATACAAATATATTTTCTCCCTTTTTAACGTAGAATCACACCCTGCCCGGTTGTACTACGATTCCCGGCCCACCCTGTATATGCCCTTAGACATTCAGCAATGATTTGCAAATGTACATAAACGTCTTCCCCAATAGGTTATCATTATTATAATAATTTCTAGTATACACATTATTCTTTGTACGTTGAGGTTTATCTTACAAACTACTAGAAGGTCTCGGGACGATCTGTTACGATGAAGACATACCGGGCCCCATAAACGGTATCCAACTAGCTCGACGCCAACAGACAATTTGCAGGGGAAGGAACTACTTCCGAGAAAACAGCAAGGAAACTTTCGTCTTCCGACTATAGGCTACCCGGAACATTTTGCAAATTCGTGTGTTCCATTTTTTTCGTCCTATCATCTTCGTGCCTTCTTCTTCCCGAAACAAAGCGCACCCCTACGCGTTTAAGGGTCGAGCACCATGTTTCGGGACACGCGCGCAGGTCGGCACACGATTCGGTGCCATCGTGTCGATGTCAGAGGAAAGGCGGCCAAGGATGTTTCTATTCCAGGCGACTGTGTCTAGCTACTTTAGAAAACGCCGGCCGTTTTATACGAGACGAATTGTTTTTCACTGGCCGTAAAAGAAACCCGGAAACGGGGGCGGGGTAACGTAACGGGAGTTCGTAAGAAGCCGTTTCAACGAGGAGTTGGCCCTTTTCACGAATCAGACTGGTCGGCTCCGCGGCTAGAAAAGGGGGATTCCCGTTGCTTGTGTGTACTTCCTCCACGATTGTGGCTTCGAACTTTACCACTGAATCAGCCCTCGGCCGGAAGATGTTCAATGTTCGCCGGCACGGAATCGTCGATTCCATCGGTAAAATCTCGCGGTTGCGAATTCCAGCGTGGATAATGTACATAATACCGGGAACCGCCGGCCCCAGTGATGGTCGAGTGAAAAAAAGGATGCTATATCGTTTTTGAACTGTGCCGGAAATTGACGTGCTCGCCTGTAACGCTAATCGAACAGGAATGCCTGTGAGACGAACACGGTTCCTTTGTTTGAAGGTATGGGAATTATGAAAGGATTCTTCTCCCCTTTACTTCGACCCTTCATTCTAAGGGGAAGAGGTGTTGTTGAACTCGCGCGTCGAAAAGTTTTGATTTAGGGCTATTTCTTGCGCGCAACAATTTCGAGGACAATTATTTTTCGTCGTACATAATTTTAAGATTTACAATTCAGGGATTGCAGTTATTTCAAACTGCCTGCACGGGTAAAAGAAAGTGAATATTTATTTATAGCGTGTTTTATTTGATGGAACTTGTAGAGTAATTGAATCTATACATTTAGAAACATGTTGAGATTCATGGAACATAGCAGACCAGCATTTATACTGAGTAGCAACCTGGCAACACCATGCTACACTAAATCAACCTCAATGCACGAGTAAAAATCGAACCGAAAGTATCGTGCAATTTTCGCAACGATACAAATTTAGTTCATACTACTTGATAACGTAAAATCAATACCGTTTTCCCCGCATATTGAAAGCCCTGTACCAAAAACAATTTCGACCGATTTATACCTCCGCGTATCTCGGGAAAAAAAAATTCATTTTTCATTTTACAGCGCACTATCATGGCCCAGCCAGCCCAGTATTCCCTCGTTTTTCCACGTTCCTTCGCAAATACCTTCCGCGTCTCCAATAATTCGTTACCAATCGGTGGCATAAAAATTTCACCTCCACTAACTCCGCCATTTCCCGATCCTGTCAATATGAACCTTTCCCCGAACGGTCCGGGCAAGGCAACGACCAGCCAGTAACCATCGCAGCAATCGAGTCCGCTGGCTCCATGACCACATAAAACGTCACCTATCGTCGGCAGATTGGAAATAATCGGAATAAAGTGATTCCCCGGAATAATAGGGACACCCCACCAGCCTCCCTCTGTCCCCGTTCTCGAATATGAGCTAAGAGAAACGAGGACGAGACTGTAGAATGGAAAAGAAGAAAAGGAAGAAATCGAATAACGTCGGGGCAGAATCTCATTGTAGTAGTGAAGTCAACAACATATATCTATATACATATATACTGTTTCGGTATCAAGTTGGATAATGGAACGACGAATAAACGAGCGTACAGAGTACGGAAAGATAAGGAAACAGTAGTACAATTTTATTTTGCAACGTCATTCGTCACAGATTATGCGCCCGACCCCGTTCCTTTGCATAGTTCTCAGTTCGTTCGAACAAGATCCAGCCACTTCTTCGCGTTACGCGGCAAATTACTGATTGTCGGTGAGTTTCGCGAGCTTTGTTTTGAAAGCTTTTACCCGAGAACTTATCGTAGTAGGTTGCATCTCCAGAACGAGAATTCTGGAGGCACTCAATTGGATGCTTTTCCTTTCTTTTCTTTTTTCAACTCGGCCAAGTGCAATTCCGTTCCACTTGTAATGCAAAACGCCTGTGCGATTAAATTATAACACGGAAATGAACCTACGCCGCTGTTTCGTATAAAATTTACTTCCACTTTTGTCATCGATTTTAATTCCAGCTTCGAAAATTCCCATGCGTTCCACAAGTTTTGCCACACTCGTTATAGAAAATCAACGATTCGCTGGCAAACCCGTTCCGTTCATATAGCAATATCGCTGGCAATTCAGATATTACTTACGCTGTTCTATGAATAGTCCGCACAAAGGTAACTGACACTAAATGAATGTTAATTATGCATATGTTAAATGTGTGTTACTAACAAGGAAGGTTCGGCAACCCGAAGATTCCGAAAATTATGAAACTTTGCATACAAGTACAGTATGTCATCCGTAATACAACCCTACTTTCCAATTGTGCCATAACTCGGTTTTAAGGGGTGAAATCAGCCCTTGAAAAAAATCGAGAATTTTCTATTTCGTGAGATATCTCAGGAACGCTGAGAGATATCTGAAAAAAGTTTAATTCAAACTTTCATCGTTTTATTGTGTTTACTTAACTGCGTAAAAAATTTGTTGGACATATACGTGGTTTTCGAGTTTACCCTCCCCCCACCCCCTCCGCCCTAAGAAAATATTGTTTACTATTGGTGCTGAAATACCTCTGGGTACCCTCTTTTCATATCCCTAAATGATATATGTGTTGAAATTTTTTGTTAAATAAAAAAAAACATTATTAACGAGTTTGGATTCCTTTTACGCAGTTTTCTTTAATAAACTGCTCTCACAACACAATACTTATATAATTTACATTTATTTTAAGTTCACTTACATCAAAGTTATTCATATTAAATTTAATTGTAGCAGTAAAACAGTTTTTAATAATAAAATAAGCATTTAAACGTTTCCATTCTCTTTTTGTACATTTTTCCACATCGAGGGATTGTATAAGTAACAAACGACAAAAATAGTAAAACTCACGGTTTGTAATTGGTACAATAATGATATTGCTCCTAGAAATGTTCGAAACAAAGGTACTCGCCACACCAAGCACATCGCATAAAGGCTGCCCCGCCACAAATACTACACTTTGGTATAGTTTTTTCACTCCTATAGTAACAGAAATCTACGGGATTTTGGAACTCGCTGGGATGCGTTTCTAGATATCCGCTTTTAAACCAAGCATATTGGGAAAGATTTTTGAATCTGGGCGAAGAAAGTTGGTTATGGGTTAACGACTGTAATTCAATTATTTCATTGCGTGAATGCAGATTGATATTTTCGTCCAGGAGAATTACATTATCCGAAAATGTCCGTACAAAATTTGTCCAAATGCGGAAACCAAATACATCCAAAGGTTGAATCATACCCGTCGTTTTCTTTGGAATGATTGAAAATGCCACTTCTTGATTTTCTGGAATCAACTGATTTAACTGATTTGGGCAGTGTCCAGACCACGAATCGAGTAGTAGCATACTTTTGCGGCCAGTATTGGGCAGATACACTTGGCTAAACCAAGTTTCGAAATGTTCTGCCGTGAGTTTTCCTGATTTCGAAGCTTCGATGTAAATATTGCTTGGTCGGAATAGTGTTTCTTGCACCTTCGGGCCAAATGTTCCTGTATGCTCTTTCAAAACTATGTATAAGGGTGAAAGCAGACGCCCGCTTGCTGAAATAATAGGCATAATAGTGTAACTGTGTCTCGTAGCGGACACCGATTGAATCACTGCTTCTACTCTTTTCACTCCTGATTTTGCCAATGTTCGTCCAGAATCTATTTCAAGGTTGAAGCCACTCTCGTCTGCATTATAAATTTCTTCAACTCCGATTGTTGGAATGCTAGATCTTACGTTCGAAAAAAAAGTTGCTGCAACATTTTGCAAATTACCAATATCTTGAAACGTAGATCGCGTTCTGAATGTTGTTATCTTGCGAGATACGATTCCATGCACATTCTTGAAATTCCAAATCCACCATTTACCTGCCTTGAATTCGGGTATGTCCACTAGCAGGTCTTTTGCTTCCAAAGCCCATAATCTCAAATTCATGTCATGGACAATAAGGCTCCTGTCAGAAGCTTCTTCAAACTTTTGCAATACATATTCCGTAATAAATGTAAGTTTATCTGCATTTGTTCCACCCTTCTCAAGACCCGCAGCCCACCTGTATAGCTGATGCACCGATTTAACCTTCCGAAAGTTTTTTTGTACAGTGGTTAGCGGTGGAAGTGTTTGTCTTCCGCTTTTCCAAAACTCCACAGCTTTTTTCTTATAACTTATATCGACTTTTCCACCTACTTCATCAACAATACACTCTCCAGGGTCAAAATTATCTTCTTCATATTCTGTAGGCGTAATATGCTCTACAATTTGAGCACTATGTGGTTCTGATGGATCATCAAATTCAAGCACATAATCATGTTCAATTGATGGTGAATAATACGTACTTTGGAAACTATTTATAATATCACGAATTTCATTATGTACGTCAACTTCTACCGGCTTTATTGGTGTCTGCGTTATACTCGCGATTTGAAACGTAGTAGCTAACATGTTTATTACGTTAGCGATATTAATCGACTTCATTTTAAAGAAATGGCTTTGAATATAATGAACACTGACTTTTTGTAATGAAATGGCACCATGTGCACTTGACTGCTATCGTAGACCCAACTGTAAATGAGCTACATCCGCGCGAACATTTATATACAAGCATCACCGGAAAACTGCACAAAATAAGTAACATTTCGAAGATAAGTATAACGATAATGGAAACCTCAGACGGTCAACATTATTATTAATATTTCAAGGTTTTCAATATTATTCACAATACGTATTGACCGTCTGAGGCCTGAGGTTAAGACATTGTTTTAACATTTATGTTTGTGCAGTGCTTATCGTTACATTCTGATACCGAGTTGGAGTGAAATGTTCGTGGAGCGGCTGCTATTCGCCGATATGCGTGGTGTGGCGACTACTTTTGTCTCAAAAATTTCCATGAGGATTATTATTATTGTACTAATTATAAACCGTAATTTTCATTGTATTCATCAGTGGCTTAAAACAGAATATTTAAATATGTAAATAACCATTTTATTAATAAAAACTAATTTACTGCTACAATTAAATTTAATATGAATAACTTTGATGTAAGTGAACTTAAAATAAATGTAAATTATATAAGTATTGTTGTGAGAGCAGTTTATTAAAGAAAAGTGCATAAAAGGAGTCCAAACTCGTTAATAATGTTTTTTTTTATTTAACAAAAAATTTCAACACATATATCATTTAGAGATATGAAAAGAAGGTACCCAGAGGTATTTCAGCATGAATAGTAAACAATATTTTCTTAAGGCGGGGGGGGTGGCGGGAGGGGTAACTCGAAAACCACGTATTTTTCCAACAAATTTTTTACGCAGTTAAGTAAACACAATAAAACGATGCAAGTTTGAATTAAATTTTTTTCAGATATCTCTCAGCATTCCTGAGATATCTCACGAAAAAGAAAATTCTCGATTTTTTTCAAGGGCTGATTTCACCCCTTAAAACCGAGTTATGGCACAATTGGAAAATAGGGTTGTATTACGGATGACATACTGTACTTGTGTGCAAAGTTTCATAATTTTCGGAATATTGGGGTTGCCGAACCTTCCTTGTAAGTATTACTAAGACAGATTTTAGATTTAGAAGAATCCAATTCTCGCAATCAGAATCGCAAGAGAAGGTCTTGCTTCTACCGATGAATCACGTATAATCAAAATTTGTTATATAAATAATAGGTCTATCGGAAAGTTCTGTCCGTTTTTGAATTCAAAGAAAATAATACCTTTTCAGTGCATTTATTAATATTTACTGAACAATATAATTTTCATCGTTACTAGTGTAATTTAGAAGAGCACGTATTTAGGAATGCAAAGGTAAAAAGAAGCAGCCACATAATGGTGAAACTTCAAATTATATTATTAGACAGAACTTTCGGATAGACCTAATATACATATACAAAAATATACCAAATCGAATTCCACGTAATATTAATGCAAGTTATTATACTGCACTAACGACCCCACAAACTAAAAAAACCATATAAATGATGTTACTGTTACCTCTCTATATTCACAATCCCATCGCGTCACGAGATCGAGAGTCATAAACACTTTCGAGCGAAGAGGTCAACAGTTAAGTTTTTTGAACCCTGCCCTGCGAAGAAGTTAGGAACGACAAGTACACTCGTCTTATTCTACTCGCGGATTAAGCGCTGTATCCAGGAGGTGCCTGGTCACGATTATTATTAATGCGGCAAATTACTCAGCAGGTCCCGTCGCCTCTCCGCCCCTCTTCTTTTCACGGTGCTCTGTATTTCCGCGCTTATCTTTCACCCTGCACAGAGCAGCATAAATTTATAGCGGAGCAAAAGACGCGCCCAGACGAGCACGATCGCAGACTGGAGAGGATCCGCTCGTTTCGCATAATATCTGTCGGAGTGAGGGCGCGTAAACCGGCGCTGCTCATCGCTCAAACGATGACAAGCGATGCTGACTGATGTTCGCCGCGGCACAGAAATCGTCTCTTTTTCCTTCTGGCGCCCGACGTCCCCGATGCTCGCGGGAGGAACGCCTCCTAATGGAGCGTGCCGGGAAAAAGGCGAACGGGCCTAGTCCAAGGTGTCGACACGACGTCATTTTAAGAACGTGCACACGCTCCCCTGGAAGTGGAGAGTCTGTGACCCGAGGAGATTCGTGCGACGCTCGCGGTGTAATATTTAAATCGCAGGATTCGATTGATACCGCGAAAGGGTCCAGAAATGGGCAGAAATGGGCAGAAATGGGCAAGTGCTTCCCATAAAAATGGGCTAACCATTTCTTCCAGAGCTTACGAAAACAGATACGTGATCATTCTCTGCACTTATATCGAACGCTTTATTTTATTGTGTACCCGTGTTCCACCTATCCGACGTTCCCGAAACTTTTGTGGATGCTACTTAGACAGTGAAGTATTATCCTTGATTTTTTTTGTGGGTGTCAGTTAAGGGGTTGCTTGCAAAAACTGCCCGTAAAAAAACAATTTTTTTTCTGCCCTTAATACTGTGCCTGCAATTCTGAGCAAATTATGGGAAGTGCAGCTTATATAAAGCTACTTCTTCCCTAAGTTTCATTTAAATATCTTAAGTATTAGCTGAGAAAAAAAATGACAAAGGCAGGTGTCCCAGGCAAAGAACATTGTTTAGCACCCAATGACAACAAAAATTGGCATGGGGACTACTTGCCCATTCTTACCCGACTACACCCTTTATTATGGAAAATATCGGTGACGTGGAAATTGTAATTTCTTTGCATTGTTTAAACCCTTGTGCAAAGGATTAATGTTTTCAGAAATGTTCTGTGACGCAGAATAGATCCGGGATAGTGTTTTGCTGCTTTTTATACGTTGCCCTATGCTACTTAAAAACATGATGGCTGATACAGCGTATTGTGCCTCGCCAGTTAGAGTGACACTGGCGATACATTTATCATTTTATTGTCAAAACATTTTGCAAAAGCATGCTGATCCACCACAATGACTAGTGTTACACGTTGCAATTTAATACATCTGAGGAGGGTTGCTGTAGTCGACGGATCGTCGTACAGATGGTGGGAGGAGGTAGGACGGGAAAAGAAAGAGGAGAGGGAGAAGTTGCGTTTCGTCCTAGGCCCGCTAGCGGACTCATCAGTAAGGCGTACTAGCAGGCCCTGCCTTAGACACAGGGATAGAAGGGAATGGTCGGAGGTTATATATATAGTCCCGCGGACCTATACAACCACCTTCGGGAGCCGGATCGTCGTGCTCATCGTGCTTGTCCCCTAGAAGTGTATGTGGGAAGTGCCCCCACACATCGTATTTGGCTACTGCATATTTCATAATGCTGCAATTAAGGAATATTCTGAACAGTAATTTCATTTACGCTGTCACGAATAACGACTGTATTTACGACTTGTCACAGTTTTCTTGCAGCAGCGCAATATATTGACCTGTACTACTTCAAGTAGTAGTACTATATATGTACTTATACTACTTAATCAATTTTCCGAGGCACGTCCTTGATATTCACTGTTTAAAAAATAATCCTGATTCCACCAATGTAAAACAATATGCCTACCCTCTAGGTTGAGTTGTATTATTTGGAAATATGTTTGATCGTATATTGTGCTATACTACTTGAGTATTTAAATTGTACCTCTTGGAGTCTTTTCATTGTTATGGAGTCATTTTAGAAAGAAGCACATGTTTTCCAACTGAAAGGGAATGTAGAAGTACTATGAAAATATTGAAGGCAAGCAAATTGTAGTTTCTGTGCATACAGGTTATTTTACTGCAGTGTTATTTCTTATATTGTATTATAAACAGACAAGAATTTGGTTATTTAAGAAATATCATCTTCATTTTTGTGCCGCAGTCGGAGAAATTTAAACGAATGCCATTTTAATTGTCTTATCCTCGATTACCTTTAGCAGAAGCAAAGTAAGCATTCACGAAATGTGTGGGCTCGGAGAATAAACTTCATATCCTACTTTATATAGACTTTGGTAATGTACATCGCAATTTTAATCAATCCCTTGATTGTTACAATTCATAATTCAACAATATGCACACATTTATTAGCCTAGTTTTCCCAGAAGAAATATGGAAATGTGGCGTATCGAATAAATCATTCATCGACATTGATCAGAACTTCATGAATAAATTGCATAAGCATTGATGAGGTAAATATAATCATCTACTGACATGTTTCTCCTGTTATCAACTTTACTTTTATTTACCGTGGCCTCTACATCACAGGTTCTACATTAAAACGTTATCGTTTTATAAGGAAAGACATAGAAATAATTTCAGTCTTTCCAACACTTTCATTTCGGATGAAATTATTAAGAATCGCTGCACCATATTATTATTAACATGTTAAACTCAATTAAATTAGCTCAGCAACTGAAATCTTAGTTTCTACTATTTTATGTTGCTTCAAACAGAAGGGCCGAATTGTTTCAAAGCATAGCCCTTGAAAATTCTGTGCATGTTGCAAGTTTGGAGGAGGCCTGAACTGTGCCAACGTTCTGGCATGGTCCATGCCAGCTTTGCAAAGGAATGAATGGAATCAAATTGGAGGATCACCATAAAAAACAAGAACATTCTACAAGTTTTTACGCTGGGTCGGTGTGTGCACGCAGGAAAAAAGCATAGATTCGTTTCTAACCATTGGAAAAGTGGAACGATAGTTTGATTTCACAGCTCTTGGATCAGAGGACTGTGAACGTGGATTGCTGCCAGGCAACAGGTTCACTGAATAAAGGACCCAGATTTAGTTTTTGAAGGGTTTGCGTTAATAAAACAGAGAAAAAAAAACGTCGGTAGCGAATGTATGGAAATAGGTAGGCCATACTGTGACATGCACGATGGAAAAACTGGCGTCCTCGTGTCAAAGGTTCAAACGATATGAACTTTCATCCTATCGTGTTGTTACACTTGGGATATTGTATTTTTCCGAAAATTCAGATTCAGCGAAGTTCCAAGTTTACCGTCGTTGGTGAATATTGAAATTTATAATATACATATTGAAATTATGAATTTTCTAAACTTTATTTCTATTTGGATAAAGTTTGGCCTTCCACCTATATCGTTTGTACAGAAATTATAACATAACGTACATGTACATAAGTATGTGCAAGCTTTATATTCGCTGATATTATTATAAATACACATATTGTATTGTATGGTAGTAATAATTGAAAATATTGAACGAAGTATTCAGGGAATATGTAACGTTCTTTTATTAAAAATAGCGAGGTTGTGAATCAATATTTGAGATCCCCTCGACCCTAAAGTTTGGCTGATTTTTAAGGCTGCAAACAAAAGCTGTGCATAGAACCACTGACCGTGGATTGAAAGTTAAATATAAACAATTGCGTCGATGAATAACGATTTTGGTTATATTTAGAATATTTGATTGTGCCAGTCCATGCAGAAGTTAATATATTACAAGAGTATTTCTGTGCCCGAGCATGTTGCAGATAACACTAAACAATGTAAAACAAAATTTAACTTATGCAAAGAGATGTTGATGAATACTTTCTGAAACATAAACTAATATTCTACAAACAAACCCTACGTTATAGCTTTTTACGGAGAGATATACATATATGTGGAAAAGATTATTAATAAAGGATAAAGAATGAAAATAAAAGAACAATCACATGAAAGTAAACTGTGTTTGAATTGCACTCATGTGCCACTTACTAAATAAATGTTTGTTCTACTCATATTTATTCTACGTTTTCTTGCCTATTTCTAACAAATCTTTGGTAAGTCTAATACGATCTTCTAAAATGTTTAATATAATAAACATAATAAACTTAATATAACCCCAAGAAAAGCAAAGTTTTATTTTACAAGATCTAAGAAATCATCAATTTTTGAACAAACTAAACCGCGTCAATCATTTCGAAAAGAAGCTAAATATTACTTATACGACTAAATTAATTATTATACTTTCATGTACGCGAGTGCAGTAAAATTAAATTTTGTTATGCCGACAGAAAGCATCATATTTTTGTTGTTTATAGCTCGAATATTGCGAATGAAACGGTTTTCCTACGCAGGTATTGCTCAGGTGTGGAACCTTATTCAGTGGTGTTATTGTTCACTGTTTGTAATGAATTCAATCTATCCACCGATTTGCAGTAGATATTTCAAGAGAATTCCCTGTTCCTGGTATTGCTCGGAAAACTTTTGCGGAAGATAAACTGAACAAGTGGCGCAATATACATATATACGTATTATACTGTTTATAGTGGCAATTGTACGCGTAGGAGTATTGCCTTTGCGTTTGCAAAAATAATACGACCACGATCTCAAAGGCAGTTTCAAACGACAGCGTTTTAAAATGATTAGTGTCTGCAAAAATTGTAAATAAAATTGAATTAAGTTTCCTTCCCATCCCTCTGAGCAACAAATCTAAATAAAAAGATAGAAAATCAAATTTCGTCCATCCTACTTCAGCTCGTGGAAAGAAATGAATAAAATTGTAGCAAATATTAAAGAAAAAAAGAAATAAATAATAAATATCCGTATAAAATATATGCACAATATCTTTGCCTCAATGTCATTACACATATTATCAATATAAGACATTTTAATAGGTACCTAAATTTAATTACGAAGAATCTTATTTATCTATCATGAAACGAGTATCGCGCACTGCATCCACAAATCGATCAACTACACAGCACGTAACAAATGAACACTTTCGTTACTTGTTTCATAAAATGCTAAATAAAACGCTCCTTACCTTCGTGAAATACTCGTGGCTTGCCTTGCTCAAAATTCACGGTTCACATAATTCCAACCAAAGACCACGATAATTTCATTCACTGAACATACGTACATAGGTATACGATTATGCAGTGCGCTCAAAGGATTATCGCAGAAACGCGAGGGAAAGGAATTTTCTCGTCCACAAGAAATATCATTGAAATTCAAATTCTGAGCGCCAACCGGTAGCTAAACCTCACGAAAGACAACAGAATATGCTCGGCGAAAAAGTTCTGTCACGTTGGAGGAATTTCTGCAGATGTGCGTCACGATCAACGACGAAACACGATAGAAGGGGTACGTTCAGTTTCCGAGAATCCCACGCGATTTTCCCTTACCGGCCCGTTCCACGACGCGATATTGGAATTCAGTTCTGTTTGCCGGCGTTATGTACTCGCCGCGCGTAATTCGTTTCGCGAAGCGCTCGTCCATAAAGCTCCGCATGCTCCTGCGACGTATGAATTAAATTTTGAAATCGGGACGCCTCCCAAAGCGTTCGATCTTCTCGTCTACGATTATGATACGATTTTTAAAGCTGTATAAGGTGGTAGGTATGTACCGTGGATAGTTCTGTTCCAAGAGTTTCGTGAAATAGGCACTGTTTAGTAAATAAATAAAACCAGAATAATGGAGTTATATTTACTACAAGATTTAGATGTAGATATTATCACCGTTTTATTTCCTGGCCAATCATAGAAGGTGGATTGGAAGAAATGGAAATATATAGTTAAGGAGAGAGAAAGGGTCAATTGGTATATTACCTATACTATAGACCATAGGTAATAGAAGGCGATATGAAAGACTGTACTATACTCGTAAAAGTGAAATTATTATTTTTTGAAACTGTTCTCTATTGTCCATTTGATTCGTTCCAAAATTGTTATCAAATCTACTAATTTGTAAATGTTACTGGGTCATTCCGCGCCAAATCGATCACTTTTGGACGCCACCATTGACAACCGCGAAAATGATGGCTTAATAACCCCCCCCCCCCCAAATTCCACATGAACTACAACATATTTCATTTAGAACAAAAGTGACGTCCAAAAGTGATCGATTGGCGTGGAATGACCCCACTGCGATTTTTGTTTTGTTACAATGGTATCTATTACATTTTAACGTGTTTTTTTTATTTCGTGGACTACGATATACGTAGTTGTAATAAAGGCATTATTGTCATTACTATTATCAGATAACTGAGCCACGTAATTTAATCGTAAATTAGGAAAGTATATTTCCAGACACGAAATAGGATACATGTTTAAATACTGTAATTGGAAATCTTTTTCACTGAGAAATGCCCTGACATGGAAAATTATTCAGTTTCTAAGGAATTCAATTTACAGTTGTTAAATTGTTGCATGTTAGTTGTGCAATTAACTTAGCATATTTTCTCTTATTTTGATGTTTAAAGCGCGAAGGCATTGAAAGAGGAAAATTAAAAATGTCATGAAGCATGGCGTTACTGCTAGTCGCCTGACTTTATTGTTACTTTGCGTTGCTATAATAATTAAATTTGTACGTAGTTGCATTCAACATATCAGAGAACGTCGCATTCTTTCGAAATGCTTATAATCAGTTATTATATATTGTAACTAGAAATGTATTTCAATATTCGTTACAGATAAATGTTTACAATTATTACACAGAAATGAGAAAGTATAATAAATTGTCTAATGAAGCTACCATAAACCATATTCCTAGACGAATTACACTTTAAATATACAATATTGTTAACTTACTATAAATACAGTAGGTACTATGATCTACTAATATCTCATACTTTTTAGAAGGACATTCGAGTTTGATCAAGTTAAATTATGAGTTTAATTCAACGGTCAATATAAAACTGCTTTCGCTTTCATCATCTCAAATATAATAATATCCACACACCTTGTGAATAAAAATATTAAAAATTATCAAAGTCTATGTATATACATTCACAACAAAAATTTTATCAATATATGTTCAGTCATACTTGTAAATCGATATCAATGGACTACAATTCTCATACATGCCTGTGCGAGTATTTGTCAGTATCAAAGCGCTGTTTGTGAGCTGTGCAGCACGTTCACAATTATAATTCATTAATTAACGTCTGTCTATCGCTTCGAGAACTTCAGTATATCGCTCAAATTCACTCGTCCGAAATGAAGAAGAAATAACGCCGTTGAACGATACGCGACGATTAAAATCAGATTATAATAGAATTATCATGTTACCTGAATTTGATTAAAGTTCTTATACATGTACATAAAGATGTGCGATGTTTCTCGGGTGGAAAGATCGTTTCGCAATATACAGTACTATGCTTCATTTGACACAAACTGAGTAGCAGCATACGAGAGTAAGAAATTTTTGTCCGGTTCCGTAATTGTGCATCGTAGTTTAATATTTGTTTCCAAGCATATCACCCACGGCAAGAAGTATATTATTAAGCTGGTGAAAATAAGGGACACGTATTTTTGTATAGCTGCTCAATCGCAAGCTTAGGGAGTGAAATCACCCCTTGAAAAAAATTAAGAATGTTCTTCTTCGTCGTAAAGGAAAGAGAAGAAATTCGGAGGCTGTCAGTTGGGGATGTTCCCCTATTTAGTAAGTCTATTGATTCAGTCTTATACTTCTTTGTAGAATGTAGTTCCTTGTAGAACATTTGGAAGATGTGAAACTTATTTAAGATACTTCAAGTTCCCTTTAGGAATCTGGTATAGTAAAGGACAGGATCTACAATAATTATCCCAATTTTTTAGGCCACATATTACGCAAGAATTATGAATCTATGAAACTTGTACGCACAATTAACTTAAAATGTTCTATACATATGTATAATAAAAATATCCAAATTGATACAGCCTATTTACTTTCCCAAGAATGCTACATAATTGGCAAAATATTTAATACTAAAAAGATGTGTGAAATATTATATTATGAAATTCATTGCAATTTTTTCAAATTAATTAAGTTCTTGAAAGTCTCTTTTCCCCGCTTTTATTTTAATTAACTTTGATCTTTTCTCTTGCTTTGTATCCAAAAGTTGCATCGCCAACCGATCCTTTCATCTTCCCTCCCATTCATTTCATTAATACGTATATGCTTGTAATCACTTTTATCTATACCATTGTTACCATAGATCCCTTCTCCACTTCTCTGAGATCCGGCTATTCAAATTCCATAAAAACCGAGCCGTAAATGCGCAGGATCTCTCGACTGACAACAACGCAGTCGTTTTTACCCCCAAGAACACTGCAGACGACGAATAATTAAAGCGACCGAAGATATGTATGTTGCGTTCGGGTGTCGGATAAAAGAGGGAATAGTGGCACATCTATGTCGTGTGGCTTAACAAAACCAGTAGCATTTTATATCGAACGTAAGCCCTCACTGAAACTCACCGATCGTTAAACGGATTATTTAACGTATGTACAGCCATGAATTCGCTCGCTTATGCGGCTGCGGTCCCTGTTCGTATAATATCCGTAACGAACGCGACCCGCCAATTACCGTAATCGATGTTTAACGTTTACTGCTGCCGCGAAACTAGAAATCACGTTCGACTTCTGTTGTCCGCGAAGGACGTAGAGAATTACAGAACGAAGTGGAAATTGTAGTAATAGAAAGGCGAAAGGTAACATAACTCCTTTACATTTGAAGGTTTTATTTGAGAAAAATGGTCACTCGAAATGGAATAATAATAATTGACAATAATAATTGTGAACAGAATTGTGCGCTAAGAAATGAACATATACTAAATATTTGAAGTATCACTTGATTTTAAAATATCAAATCTGGTTTCAGAACTCACAAGTAAATAATTATGCCCTCTCTAACAGTATGCGGAGTAAACGCAGCAGGCTAGAATTTACTGTAAAAATGGTTCAAATGCGATAATATTTGGACCCATAATCAGTTGCGTTAAAAGCTTTTTCCCAAACGAATGATAATATCCTATTGAAACTGGAAAAGGACACGGAAAAATGGTAATTCCGATTAATGAAAATGTTCGAGCTGGAAAAATAATTCATCTACCTGTGACGACCGAACATAAATTTAATAATCAACTCTGAGATTGATCCTGTGTACTAATATCCATGAGTTGTTTACTACTAATTCAATATTTACGGACGTATTGTTGAGCAAAAGTTGACAACATTCTTTGTTATTTTAACATACCTTAGCCGCACGAATAAAGTTTTACCCCTGGAGCTACTAATCCCATGGAAGTAACTTAATTTTTGTATACTTTACTCGACATAGTTCCTGCATTCCGCATAATTTACTTTCATCCCGGCAAATAACAGTCTCTACGGACGATAGCAATCCTCATTCGATTAATAGAATTGAATGGTGGGGCTGATTTGACGTAAACCTGAATTAGAACAATTTTCCCTTAAAGGAGGAGCTTCATGTTCGATAGAACGTGTAACTACCTTCTCTTCCTTTGATGGTTTCCGAAAATGGGGTTGTCCGTTTTGGTTCCATTTCAGCTTCGCCATGAGAACAATTCACAGTGTCGGTTTAATGAATCGTATATTTGATTGCTTACCTTTTAAAAATATATTTGAGCATTATACATATATAGATCGACGCATCGCCGGGAACTTGGCGGTATCGACGTTTGTTCGATCGTTTCGAAAGAAATAAATAATTCTGTGAGACGGGGCGAAACGTCGTGGTAATAGCAAAGATCGATCGGGCTTATGGCGTACTTTGCAACGGGAGCCATTTCGAGTTTACTGCCGGCCGAGCGTTCGAAACGATTGACTTCGATTCTATTTGCGATATTACAACGTGAAAGACGAATTTCGTTCGGCCCTGGTTTGTATAGAAGAATTGATGTCGGGGATGAATCATTGAAATCAAGATGCTTCAAATGCCCGCACACCTGCTTTAATCAATTTCGATACGACGCGTATCTACGTTTGTTGATAAAGACGCGGTGCACTGCATTTGAATCCATACTATTTGATATATTGTTATTGATACCTGTCCGTGCTTCCATTAAATATTGTTTTAATGGAAGTCGAACGTAATCCTCATGATTTTTACACATATTTACTACTGAGTATCTTCTACCTATACGTACATCTGTATATTCAAATCAAACTCGTTAACCAATACAAGCGACTGCATTAAACAGAAATTGTATCACCGCAACAAATATTGGGAAACACGCGACGTCACAACGATGGATACGCTAAAGTAATCGAAGAGAGCAACCAGAGAGTTTTGATGGCTGGATAAGACTGACGCAGAACAGGACGATATACCGTAAATACTCCGGTTGGATGCGTTCGAAGAGATACGGATGCAGTCTCGAGAAGGGAACAGAAGACACGGGGTAGCAAGGCCGGGAGCCAGAGGAGACGGGATCAGAAGGGAGCGAAACGGAGAATCGGCTCGATGTACTACGGAGACAGCGTAGCCATCGGTCTTGCCGCGGTTTTCCAAGATCCTCGAGTGTATCTCCCAGGGTTTATCTTCGCGAACGGCAGGGAAGTGATCTAAGTTTCATTCGGTCGGGGCCCGTCAGACTCGGGGCTATTCGGCTGCTGGTTATCTTTTAGTGGTGTCAAGAGCGTTGCCCAACGCAGCCCTCGATAACGCCCTTTTCGCGTAGGTACACGACGATCTATCATGTCGCCAAAAACCCACTTTGTAACGTGCATAATGTCAGTGCACGCTCGCGTGCCGTTAAAGCTTCCTGCCGTTGGACCAGACAAAACAGAATATTTGTACACCGCGGGCGCACATTTTCCAACCGGGTTGGATATTTCGTACGAGTTTGTTGATTAAGCAAAATATCACGCTGTCACGTGAACTTTCACTCCCGTTTTACACGGTCATATTTTGTAAGAAATTTTTAATACAATTTGGAGTATGCCTTTGATTAAATCCCCTGTGTGTTAATACGTGATTAACGTACACTATCTTAGCAATTGTGTTGACTTCATTTCAAATGAAATAATTGGTGTTGAAAGAGCAGATGCCCACGACGGGGTTTAGATTTGAAAACACTTTTTTATTTATTTTCAGCCTTTTAAGAGGGTACTGTAGTGTGACGGATAAAAAAAATCAATTTTTTGTTTACATTTTCTAAAATTAGGGGTTGTAGGAAATTTGTCTGCAAAGGCATTTGCCTGATTTCATAATCTTCGTAGAATATTTGTTTCGGGACCGTTTGGAATAGACCAGACCTATTTCTCTATTTTTGGCACTTATTCATTGACAGTTACTTGCTTGGTCATTTCGGCTCAACAAGAGTTTTTTGAAGAAGAGGAAGATATTGTCTATGGACCAAGCGTGACAGATTAGTCGTAAGTTGTAAGACAAAATTTTCTCACCGCAAAATTTTAGCTAAACTTTGCACGTATTTTTTTTTCAAAACCGTGTTTTAGAACATGGTAAGCACGATGTTTCAAATTCTGGCGAACCGATCGGGACCATCTTGCGCATACACCTTCAGCAGGTGTGTCGCAATCGCCCCTAGCAGAATTAGGCCAAAATGTATTTCTGTTCTAATTTGACAGGCCAAACAAGGCGACCGAAATAGAAAAAAGCGAAAAATCGATTTCAAATTGCTGCCGTGTTGAGAAATTTTAATATTTCAAACAGAATCTGCTATCTGCGATAGTCAAATCCATATAATTTGTGAACCTGTTTGGTTCTTTTAGTTCCGACGACCTGAACGGGCTGAATCATGGTTAACGACCGAACCATTTTGTTCGAGATGATCTATCTCTGTGCGCTGTAACGTCATCTTTATTTCATATTTTTAACACACACAAAATTTTTGATTAGAGTTCCAGATGTATTAAAAACACTGTAAAAAGTTCAGTCTAAAATTCTTTCTCTAAGGCCTTTAAAAGAATTCCTAAAAACAATTGAAAAAATCGTGTCACACTAGAATACCCCCTTAATCCGAAAAACATACTTTTTTAAAAACATATTTGTATCCTTTTTAATTGCTTCTTTTCATCGAAAAATATGTTTCCAACTTCTTTTCAATTATTTTACTCAAAACAGACAATTACTTCATATATTATTGTACTTTTCCAACTTTAAAGAATTGAAAACAATTGTCATCGAATATTTGTAGATTACAAGGAATACTTTCTGCTCCGTTTCGTAATTGTTTCCTGCCTTTTTCTTTTACTAAACAAACATTTTCCCTTCGCCTCTCTTTCTTCCAAACCTATTGAACTTCTTTCAATTTCTTAAGTTCCTTTTTATAGTTTCCCGGACTTCACGCCGCATGAAATCGAGAGTTACGTGACCCGGTCCCGGGAATCCTGGTATCGTGGATCCTCGAGCGACGCGATCCTCAAGTCGTGCAACATTCTTCCTGACGATCGAAGTCGAGTGCCACGACTGCAGCACTCGCGTGTGTTCACCCAGTTCAATTCCGAATTTAAAAGAAAGACAAGGAAACAGCGGCGGGTTCATTATACTAGCCAGAGCCATAGACAATAGAAATGAGCGAAGTACGCATTCAATTCCATTGACCGAGAGTAGACGTACCGTTGGAACGTCCATCCGGTTCGATGACCGGCAGAGTATAAAGAGTTAAATTTGCTTTCTGCGCCCCGTATTCCTACCCCCACGTTATCGACCCCGTTAGGCCCGAGTTATTAGTTATCAGCCGGTTTCCACAGCGTTGTCAATTCTCTCTCTCTCTCTATCTCTCTCTACCTCTCCATCTCTTCCCATTTTCTCTTAGATTATTGATCGACCGTTCGGATGATTCCTGGCACCGGGGTCACTTCTGGTAGACTGCTCGTCCAGCAGGAAACGGAGTGGTAGTTATCCACTAAAAGAAGATCGGTCAACGAACTTATTGATTGTACTTTCGAACTCGTTCCCTCCGTACGTACCGTCTGCTGACTGTTGCACAGCGCCGCGGATCAAAAGTGCTTCAGCCCGATGATCCTCGATAAATTTCGTCGTGTCTGCCGATTTCACGGAATCCTCGTTTCCCCACTTGTTCTTTCCGGCCTGTTTGTACAGGGTGGTCCGCGTGCAAATCTTGAGCAACTGTTGCAAAGAAACGGGGGGGGGGGCGAGGTGTTAACAACTTTACGTGGGCGGTGTTTGGCAAAAGTTGTTTCGATTGACGAACAAAATGGTAATGAATGAACAAAAGTTATTCGATATCAGGAATGACGAATAGAGCGATTTTATTCGTGACTGAGAGTATTCGTCGGTCTAGAGTAACGAATAAATTCTCAGTTATTGACGCCACTCTGTACCATGCCAATGTTCATGATGAATCCACTATATACAGGGCAAGCCCTTTGTTTCTTACTTCCTATTCTTTGCCTTTAATGAGATAGAGAGAGTGGTAATACATTCTTGCATTATTAACCATCTGTGTTCGTATGCCTGTTCTCGACCACCAAAATACTCCTCCAGTTCCGATCTTATGTCTACTCTAAAAGCAGTGACGACGAGAATTTCATTTTGACGGCTTCAACAATTCTTTGGATGTATTATAGAAAGTGTTAACAGTCGGAAGAAGCATTAATTTTCTATTTATAATCTCGCATTATATTATTAGTATTCGTTCAATGAGAATTCGTATCACGCTGATTGTGAATCAAATACCACTGCTAACATTTAAAAGATGTGGAACATAAGGAATACCAATTTAGACTGGACTACGAATTTGATTCAATGGAAAATTGATCAAAATTGTCGTGATTAATTTATATAGAATGTCTTCTGTAACCATTGCCGGTATCAGCCAGTTCCAACGTTTCCCTTTGGAACTTATAATCGTGGTGTTTTAGGGATGTTTGTTGAAAATATTGTACTAGTATTTACTAATCTATTTTCCACGTAAGAACGACGAGTTGGGGTATTGTTGCAAAAAAAGATATACATACATACATACATAGTGCGGTTATAAACTAAATTCTACGATAGCACCCTGTGACACCTAGGTGTGTGTTCGAGTGTTGTCCGCTGTTGGAATACCTCGCATAGCTTTGTCCTTCACTGCGTATAATCGCCAGCATTAACGCGTCTCACTCTTAAAACAGAAGACGTGTCCGAGTCGACACGATGATATACAGACGTGGATGAGACACGAGGGCCTTATCGTCCCCAGAATGGTCTAGTGGTTGACAGTTTTATGAGCACATAATGGTGGTCCTTTTGTCGTCGAATCGGTCAAGATGAATTGCTGTGGATCGTAGTTTATTCAAGCTTCGGTTATAGTCACAGTATTTTACAGATTTGGTTGTGTTTTCGGTCCAACACCGTAGAGAGTTACGGTTTGAGAAGGAGATTTACGGAAAGGGGTGAGAAGGAGATTCGTGGAAAGTCACATGGGAGAATTGTTTGACATCTTCAGGTATAGTGCGAACGGAACGCCTATCATGTTCAAAAGATGAAAGATTAATTACTCTACTTAGAGAATTGAAAGGTTAATCATATTAACTTAATAGCTAAAAAGCTTTGGAGGGTAAGAATTGCGAAATCCGTACCTGAGTTTCTTTGATTTCTTTCACAGTGTCTGTACAAAAATTTCAGATTAAATATTTCAGTTTTGTCAGATTTAATTAATTTATTGTATTAGAATCAGGGCTGTCCATACCGTGAAACACTGTTCATACTGTGAATTGACCCTTTATTTTTCAGCAAAGCCCATTCCCATTGTCTCTATTCAATTCGACTTGTATTTTTCTTAAATCTCGCCATTCTTGGTGGCGAATAAATACTTAGTTGGTATATATGAAATTGTTACATTGAATGATCCGTTTGAAATACGAAGAATATTTATCTTTTTATTTTATTGAACTAATTTTTATTTGTCATGAAAGTCAGTGTCCTTGTTGATACTAATTCTCTATCCGTACTCTCCATGACCTTTTCATCTATCCAACTCTTCACCAGTTCAAAAATTGATCGAATCAACAACTGAAAATGCATTACAGATAGGTGTAATGATAACAAGAGTAAAACAAAAATTGAATGCAATGAAGTCTCATAAATTATCTGTAGCTTGATCAAATGTTTTTAAATTATTATTTTGTACATTTCAGAACGATAGCACAACAAAAAATGTATACAATTGTATGCACAAATAAATTTGAAATGATTCAAATAATTTATTCTTCTAGAACCAAAGAAACAATCGATGTACCAAGGAACACAGGATGTGTGTCTATAAAAAAAGTCCTGAATGGTCGTAATTTTATATAGGTATAGAGAAATTAATCGTTTAGTAAGCCAAATGAACGACAACTTCAGAAACTTAGAGTAACATGAACGTGTAACAAAAGTTCTGTTGGCTGATCAGATCGATCGACCCGCATATAGTTCTTCGTCTCGCAGGAGAAAAAGTATTCAGCCGTTATTCACATCCGACTCGTTAACGGGCAAATAAGAACGATGTTAGAAGAAGAGACAGGATCATGGAACTATTTGTATTGTCCAAATATTATACGTACAAATTATATTATTTAATAACCATTAAACGCGTAAGGTTAACTATACGTCATACATAGCACGAAGTGCTTAATTTCACTAGTGATGACAAATTGTATGGAAGAAATAATGAGGAGAAAACGGAAGCCGAAGAGGAAATTTCTTCACACAGATACTTCTACAGGTACGAATCACCTTAAACGTTAACATTCATCTTTGTATGAATTAAACAAAACTTCTCGGGGAGCATGGAAAGAAAAACGAATATATTTTTCTTCTAAAATACCTCTCTTGTGCAGCTGTATATTGCTGACAAGTTATTCAAGAATTAATTTGTTAATACCTGAAATCATTTAGACCACTTTAATCATTACTGCCACGTCGCCTACAGCTATCAGATATTATGAAGAATTCCTTAAAATTTGTTAGCATAATTCTGTTTAATTGTTCTAGGTTTCACAGTATGACCTTTTTCTCAAAAATCTCATTAAACGCCGCCTGATTAACATGGCATTCGTTTCTTTCAATTGTCACTGAGCTAGGTCGAAAATACATTGTCTATTTCATTCCTTAGCAGTCGAATTTGTTTAGAGAAAAAGAGGGCAAAAAAGGGGGCGAGGAAAAGCTTTACACTTCACTATCACTTGAGTGTTCAACAAATACGGTTAATAGGTATTACAACCTCGATAACTTGAAACGTTTCATCCGAAACGATGTGTATCGTATCATACTACTCATCTCTTTACCTAATCACGAAGTAATACTCTGTACAACTTCGGAATCCTGCTCCACATACTGAACTTCGAAATGGATCCGGAGCTCGTTCTCTAATACCCAGTATCGCGCAACCTGCCTTTTTCAAACACGATGGTTGTTGTACTTATATCGCCAATAAACAACATCGGCGATGATTTCTTGAACAATTACAGAAGTTCAACATTGTTATTGGAACGAACGTTTCTATGGTCATTTGTATATTTCTACAGTTTGTACGATTTAACAAATTTCTAACTTGTACCTTCTTTTTTGGATATTTATTTATTTTATTTTTTCGATGCTTCGTTTTAGTGTTTATATAAATATATAAATATATAGTGTTTATGTAAAGGTCCGCGTAATTGGAGAACTATTTAATGGGAAAATGTATAGCCCACCGATGAACGTATTTATTATAGAATTATTGAAAAAACAGAATAGTAATAAAAAGTACAGTGAATTAAGTAAATTATAATATCGATTACTTGGTATTATACCTATCCTGTGTGAAAAGTTTAATACTTTACTATATTATTAATATTAATTAATTTTTCTTTAAAAAGTAATAAAACCTTTGGTAATACAACTGCATTAGTGACAGTGTAACTGAAAGTAACAAAATATTATCACCCCTAAATATATATATTTATGTCGAATATGCATTAATGTTTTTTAAAAAGATATCATTGCTTCTGTAGAAAAGATTACGAAGATTGGTAATACTCGTATTTATTTAAATATTATTATTAAATTTAATTACTGTATTTTGATGTATTTCAATTATTACATGCACAGTAAGATAATGGTTTGAAAATGATTGTTGGTAATAAAATGAATTCCACTATAGTCAATAATATTATTTAAAATTGAGCATAATATTGTTGCTACAGTGCGTTTAATCTTTACACGATTGCTCAAGTTGAATAATTTAAAACAGACGTATACGTTCAAATAATATTAAGTGAACCAAAAGTAACGTATACATAATTAACTATTTGAGAAGAAGGTTCGACTTTATATTAAATGAATTTGCCTCGTTAAATTGTGTAAAATAGAACGAGGTACGCTATTTGCTTTAGCTCCGCTTCATCTATATTTCCGTAGTAATTAAATCGAAAATTAAACGAAAGTAATCACACAATCAATTAAAAACTTAATTTATCTTTTCAAACTGCTATTCAATCATCGTCATAATATACATCACTACTGTTATTACTTTCATTTATTCATCAATTTCTGCCATTTATCCATAAATTTTCTTTCCATATATTTTCTATCCATAAATTATTTCCACGTGGAAACACTGGAGAATCGAAATAATGAAATTAATTTATTCTTAAATTCAGAAAATAGATCATTCGGAGAACAAACGATCTCATAAGTCCATGGTGGTGCCACCTATGGATCCTATTCGAACATTTCTAAGTATGTTCGTTACGGTGGGGATGTTTTCCTTGGAACGTTTACTGTTTACACTTTGTATACTTTTTACTTGGTTAGCTTATACACTTTCGCTATTGTGCATATTATAATGGGATTTATCAATGGAAAGTATCGGACGAACAATAATTATTTAGGAGTGTGTACGAACTATTTATATTCGTGAGGTTTATATCGTTCGATGATCATTAAACCAGCAAGGTAGTGATTTCGATATCTTGTTTACACTGCTTGCTTTTTCGGAGGGATGGATAAGCATCGTGTAGATATTGTGTAAATAGACATCTCCCGGGATAATATGATAACTGGATTTAATTTGCATTGGTGAAAGGAAATTCAAATGGATGATGAGTGATTCTGATGATACAGATGTTTTACTCTTAATTCCGCCCGATCTATTCCTTGTACCGTCGTCTTCGTCGTCCGATGTCGGTTCTGATCGATCGAGAGCACAGTACAGTAGTAAGAAAACTGGAGTAATATCAGAGCTGGTGGAACATATGCAGTCATTAGAGAGCAGAATTTCTGCTATCGAGTACAAAGACACCAGCTTAGACGCCAGTTTTCTAAATAATTCATCAGAGTCGCAAATCCAAAATCATCCGATTGGCAAAATTAGTCAGACTTTGCCCAAAACTAGATTCTCTGCTAGTCAGAGTTCTAGCTTGCAAAACACACCCGTGAAACCTCGGCGATCCTTGTCTGTTCCGTCAACCCCAGACAGTTGTTCATTGTCGAAACGCGTTCATTATAACCAAAACGACACCAAGACGGGGAATAGTATTCCCGTATCTACGGGCGCTAATGCAACTAACACTAACGAATACGATAAGCATAAGCATGACCTTCTAATGTCCCAATCCTCTGTGGTGGTACCTTCTAACGCTTTCGATGTGGGTTTCCCGCATGTTACGACTACCTGCTCCGATGGGGAACTTTGCCCTTGTCCGATTAATTATCGTAGGAATACGAAATCTATGCACGTTAAACAAACTTCTTGCAATCAATTGCATTCAATGCCGTCTACCTCAACTTTACATAGCACAACCGAACAACCGCACGTTCATTCTAAGACTAGCATTCAGGAAATGGAGCTCTCTGAAGTAGATGAACTGCTTCAGGAAATGGAGGCTACAGGATTAGAGTTATCCAAAAGAATAAATAGGGTGTCGATGCATCAATCTCTTAAGGACCATAATAGTATGCTGTCTAATCAAAATAGTATCAGCGAGAAGGACTACAGTAACGCATATAAGCATCCTAGTAGTCGGAAGTTGGACTGCGAGCTACGAAATTCAGCTCAGCTTCGTAATTCTTTATCGGCCGCACCTAAACAGAAGTCGTCCAATGTTTTCGCTGATATATCCTTGCCATACAACGATTCATATCCTATGGATGAGAGTGACAATATGATCTCAGAGTTCAAGCCTTGGGTACAGAGTGTGCAGAACCCGTTGTCAAAGGCAGAAGAAGCAAAAGATGTCACAACTTCTCTGACGTGTTCGGCCAGTGTTAATAAGTTGGTTGTAAAATCAAACGATGTACAAAAGAAGGAAGCAATTAGTCAACAAGGTCCAACAAGCACAAACAATGTACATAATGTAAATTCAATTAACATGCATAATAATCAAACGCATTATGTGCATAAAAAGTTGGATGTTTTACCAAATGAATTAACACCCTGCAGTAATGGAATATCAAAAAAAACTGCGGAGCACAATACGTTGCATTTATTAGAGCGTCCGCAAATTCCTCAAGAGAATGGGAACGTACAGTATATCACACAAGCGCATAACTTATTGCTTTCTAAAAATATTGCTCATGCTGCTACAAATACGGACTATTTCCCAAGGTATTTTTATTATTATTAGCTACGAACATTTGACTTAAAGAATGTTTAAGCACAGTCTCAGGAATAATAAATTTGATTTTGTTTTCCTGCAGGAAGTCGCAACGGCTTTTATCGTTATCCGATTTTTGGGAAAGTAATAGCCATAGAACAGAAGAAGAGATACATAGAATTAAGTTAGAAGAAGAGAAATTTCGGCGAGAGGTAAAGAATGTTAACACGTTGATTGCTACACGAATTTTTTCTTTTACCTTGGGAGTCACAACAGAATTCTTTATTATTATAAGCACATAGCATATAATGCTAAAATATTAAATAGTACCATTAAATAAGGCCATAGTCTTATTAGTAGGACCATTAGTAAGGCGTTTACTTCGTTATTGGTGAATATATGTTATCAAGAAAATTGTCCTTCACCGTGATCAACGTGATAATATCAATATTTACGCTTAACTGTCATTAATCTGTTATAATTTGTCCGCAGCATTGTGAGCATTTAATTCAAGAGCTCCAAAAACGATTGTTAGAGCAACAAGAGAAAGTTGCAGTAGCTCTTAGGGTAGATAATGAGAAAAATGAATTAATCACGCAGTTTAATACTGCATGGTCTAAATTGAAGCAACGGCTTCATGCATTAGAGAATGAATATAGTAGTCTACAGACGAACCTTAAAAATGTCTCAGAGAAACACCAATTGGAAGTTTCGGAGTTTCAGTCGCAAATAAAACGATACGAGGGTGAATTGTCAAAGGCGTTAGATCTTGCAGCTGGATACAAAGAGAAAAGCGACACCGAAACGAAAGAGAAGATCAAAACATTAAAAAGTCACGCTGACGAATTGGAAAATTATAAATCGTTTGTACAAGAAGCGGAGAATAGATACGAAAAATTAAAAGTAGAGAACAACAAAGTAATAGAAAAAAATCAACAGACGGAAGAGACGTTAAAGACTCTTCAGCAAGAATTAGGTAAAGAAAGATTGAAAGGCGGAGAAGTTCGCAACGAAATGGATGTAATTCATAAAGCATTAGATGCTTGCGAAGCTGAACTGACTGTACTTAGGCAGGAGAAAGAGAACTTGCAATTAAAATTAAGGGAAGAAAATAGTAGAAACGCAATTCTAGAACAAAAAAATGCATCTCTACTTTCGACACTCGATGATGCTAGGAAAGCAGAGGTAATACGGTTAATTCTTTTTTTGTATTCGTAGATATTCATTTCGATATATTTTTTACAGAAATTAGCTAAGGATGAAACGAAGTGCCTCGCAGAGCAAAAAGAAAAAATTAGATTAGAATTACAAGAGATTTATCAGAAACAAGTTGACAAGGTGGTAAAAGTGAAATTACAGGAATTTCAAACTCAACTTGATGCTGCTGAGTCCGAGTTTCTCGAGGAATTAAAAACTAGGCAACAAGTTATTGCTGAGTGTGCGGCTAAGAAAATTAAGGACATTATGGATAAGTATGTTTACATTCATTTTAAATACACTTCTTTTTGCAAATAATTCAAGAATCCAAATAGTACAATGATTTCAATAATATTCGTGCAGGCATGAATTGGAAATAAATTTATTGGAAGAAAAACATAAAGAAGAAAAAACATTGTGCGAGCTACAACTAGCAGAAGCTGTACAAAAGTCGTCCTTCCTAGAAACGCAACTGCATTCTCAACGTGCTACAAAATCTCAGCTTGCAGAACAGTTACATTCGGTGATGCAAAAACAATGGCAGCAAGCTTTACAAATTATTTCGGGTACATTTATTAAACAGTTAGATTAAATTTATAAAGAATTAATTGATATAATATGGTAGAACTCCACGTATCCAAACCATAGTATAACTTTTATTCGATTTTATAGGAGGAAATATGGACAATTTGACACCCCTTCAAAAAATTCACGCTGAAAAATTGTTCGAAGCAAGAGTTCCTAGAAAATCTGAATCAATGCCGAATTGTTACGCAAAGATATCTCAAGAACCAACAAAATTAACATCACACGTGTCGAATACGAAAGATTACCGTGATCAAATAGAGAGTACTGTCAGCACTATGGCGCCTCTAGAAGATACTCCATTAACTACTAAAAAAGAATCAGTGAATGATCTTCGAAAATATGTGCGAATGGTAAGTTTATTTAATTTTCACGAGGTATTTGTATGAAACGCAAGATTTAACGTGTATAGATCGCCGAAATGCAACAAGCCAGGGATGAATTTTTTAAATTTCGAGAAAATATTTCGAGCCCATCTTTGGTATGTAGGGAAGTCCCGAGGAAGCACTATTTAAAGAAAGAATCGAGTAGCAGAGATGAAGACAGTATCGTGTGGCAAGCTGCATCAGAGGTAAATATACAAAGTCCAGTTTAAGTGAGAACAGTTAAATATCTTGAAGAATATAAAAGATATGAACAAATTGTTCAGACAAAAGGTGTAGCAGGGGAGTGGGGTCCATGTCACGCTGGTATTTACGCGGCCCAGCTTCAAGAATTCTCTCAATATTACAAATTTTTACTGTTTTAAAGCCGGGTCTTTTTTACTAGTTTCCCGCTTTAGAAGTTTGCACTAACAGTTCCCGCCACAGTACTCTATGTTCAAGGAATTGAAACTGGCCACCACAGGATCATAGGAATTGTTAATAATAAAAAATAGCTAATTTCTTTTATTGAACATTTATTCAACCTATTTTATAAAGAACAAATTACATAAAGTACGTAAGTGAGCGTTAACATCGCTTTGAATAATCTGTGATATTGTGAGTGCGATGGAAATGGAGCTAGGGCTCTAGAGCCCGACAAACATGGGGAAAAGTAATACGTGGCGCCATCTCGGGTTTACTGCAGCTCGAGCAGCTTCAAAACTAATTTTCTGGATTACATCGTTAATTTAAACAGTTGGGTTTTCTTCGCCTTCCAGTGGATATTTTGTATCTGGACTTGTTTAAAATTAAAGCCGCGACCCTACACTGATTTACAATACGATTCAAAAATATGGCATTTGTGTTTTAAAAGTTATTAATGATCGGGTGCTTAACATGAAGATAAAGGGTGCTACTATACGACTATAAACTATTTATGAATAATTCTTGCCATTGGTTTGTTATAAACAATTTTAATATCCGTATGAAAATTTCACACGAACTATACACGCGGGCTTTTCTAATCTAAAAAGAAATTTGTCATTGAACCAGGTGCGTGAATTTAAGCGGACAATGGTTAAGAATGGCCCAGCAGAGGGCGAGATAATTGAATTTGTTTAAGGATACAATAAACAAATGCCATTATTTCGACTTCCCGGCAAGCTTGAATTATTATAGGGCTTAAATTAAAACTAGAAAGCTAAGCTATAATCTCCAGTAGGTGGTAATAGTATTCCACGAGCGGTTGCTTTATTATAAATAATTAAACAATTAAAATAATTGTTGGGGGCAACTGGATAAAGATACAGCAACGAGACTATAATAGGTGAGTAGCTTATTGTTTTCCCTTTCATTTGACAGCTCAGAAATTAAATTACCAGAAGCCCAGATAATTGCTGTGGCCTAAAGTGCTTCTCGTTCATTCTGTAATTGCTAATAACTTTTAAGCCACAAGTACTATATGTTTTAAACCTGTTGGAGAAGAAAGCTGAGGGCATCAACATTAATTTGAAATCGGTTCGGATAAAATATACCCACTGGAAGTCGAGAAAAAAAAGAATTGTTTAAATTATCGATGTAATCCAGAAAATTAGTTTTGAAGCTTCTCGAGGTGCAGCAAACGCGAGATGGCGTCACGTATTACTTTTCCCCTTGTTTTTGGGGCTCTAGAGCCCTAGCACCATTTCCATCTCGACGATATCAACAGATTATTCAAAGCGATGTTAACGCTCAGTTGCGTACTTTTTGTAATTTGTATTATATAAAATAGGTTGAATAAATGTTCAATAAAAGAAATTAGCTATTTTTTTACTATTAACAATTCCTATGATCCTATGGTAACTGAATGTACACCGCGAGGTGGTACACCATAGGATAACGCTAATACCGGCGCAGCGATAACGCTAATACACGGCAACTTCAGTGTTTCATATCTCGGGAATGGCTTATATAAAAGACACGCGTGGTTAGTGTTTTGAAAGCGTTTCGATGTCAACTATACGAATATGCAATAAAAAATATAGAGTCCCATTTAAAAACTTGAATTTGATGTTATATAGTTGATGTTCATAGTGCATTTCAAGGTCATTTGAAGATCAAGTAAATACCAGCATGCCATGTGCCCACCGATATGGTACAACTTTTCTCTCAATCATTTTTTCGTATCTTTTATATATTTCAAGATATTTCACTGTTTTCACTTAAACCGAACGCACTGTACATTTTTATTTCGTTATGTATTATTATTTTTTTATTACCAATATTTTTGTCCCCTCAGACTACTCAGGACACTAGCGACTTTATTCCAATTCCAGAAAAGGTTTGCATGAAAGGGGAACAGCAAAGAATAAAGCCGCCATGGAAATAGCATTTATTTATAGTAATGTAAATGATTATGGAATTAATGAACGGGACAATCTATCCATAGTCGTGTTCGTACAGTGCATTTAACTAGCCATACCTAATATGTAATATACATTATACAGGACATATTTTTTACCCGAATAAAATATATTTTGTATGAGTCAGATTTAAATAAATACACTTCTTAAAAATACATTTGCACGAGATATATTCTTCGTTTCCGAACTTAATGATATCGTTGATTATTTCATTCCGGCAGCCAGCATTTGGAGGAAAAGGATGTTCGATAAAGAAAACGTGGCTGATAAACCACATATCTATTCTTCCAGGTCGTTGTTAATTTATATGCGGTTATTCCCAACTATTTTAAGCGACAACCTGGCGCGCCATATTTAATCAGTATTTGTATTGCCGTGGAAAATTGTACGATTAAAAAATGAAGAAATAAATCGGAATACGTATAAACTAGGAATGGAGCATTTAATCTTCCATTCAGTACAGTCATCTGCTGCGACATTGCTCTCCTATAAGCCGATTATGGCAATTTCACTTATCTTAACGATGAAATCATCGTCCTCGCTATTGAATACGAAAAAAGTTAGTCATCCCTATAATGCGTGAAAGCATAGAACCGTCTAAACATGAACAATGCTTTTCGAATCAACCAATACTACGAGTCACAGGTCTCGTTCGTAGAAAGCAACCCATGTTTGGAACAGAGACAAAGGCGTAGAATATCTTCAAATGCGAACAATTGTATAAATTGTATTCGCAGAAGTATTTGTGGTATTCTACCGTGTAACGTGAATCACGAAAGTGAATAGATCATTTATGTTGAACACGTTTTTGTGCGGCGAGGTGGTACGTCGGAGTTATTTAGAGAAAACAGTTACGGAATTGCTTATGGACAATGGTTCTTGAATAATGATTATGGAAGAGAACTCCGCGGCATATAGAAGGCTGTAGACGCTTATGAATTAAATGCACGTCAATTTGTGCGGTAATTGCGGCACACGAATGATAATAAAAATTAAAAGTATTACGCTTAACGATACTCTCATTGTCAGTGCATGTAATGCTGTACGTTTTGTCGTTTCTCTTAACGCAATGTACGTATGTATGTACTATTTTCAAGAATATTATTATATATTGTTAACGATTTTATTTCAGAAATGGTCCCTTTTAACATTATTTTTAATATTATGTGGATATATAATATTATATTTAAATTTAGTTAAAAAGGTTTATTTTATTTATTACATATTTTATCTACTGTTTTCAATTGTAAAGTGCTAATAAGATTTTGAATCTGACACCTTGGCTACTGTTAATTTTGTTCTCCATATCCTAGTCGACTTCCGTTCTTTCTAATATGAAGGTCATTACTTAAAAATCAGTTCCCTCTTTATTATTATATTGCGCTGTGTTTTAGTTAGAAATGCATCAGAAATAATACGAACATTTTTATAGTTAATTAAATTAAAATGTTTCAACGAAAAACTTCCGTGATGAATATAAAAAATTTGAATTGATTTTCAATGACAACAAAACTGATGAAAAAACATTCCAACTCTAAAATTAAATAACAAGGAAGTTTCCGCAATTTTAAATTATGCTCTCCAATATAAGGTGAAGCTTTGCTATTAATCCTTCCTCCACGTGTGCCGATTCATTCATTCTGTCTACATAATATCTCCCTATTGGCACAGTTAATCGAGTTCTTACCGAAATCCAGCAATATCTACATCGCTTTTACCAGCAACTTTTCCTCGTCGATTTTTCTATGATATTAACTGTTTATCGCCAAAAAAATGTCACTGAAATTTTCATTGACCATAGTTTCAAATTCCTATAAAATGAACTAATTTACTTATAGACAAAGTGAAAATAATATATGCATTCATTCTGTCGAACTGACATCTTCTTCCAAAATATAATTAAATTATAACACCGTATAAATATTATATATAAATATTGCACATACAAGTATAATATTTATTATTACCCTCGTCCATATGCAATCTGTTGTACAAAAATATAGCAACAATGAAATTTCTTACATAAGATACACCTTTGTACAATATTTAATCAGTCATTATTCCATAACGCTTCTGCAACTCGGAACAAATCCAGAAAAAAGAACACAAACTGAATCTCAACGAAACGTTCAATAATATAACACCGACGCACAGTTCTCAAAGAAAAATTACCGCCCCTGCAAATTAACACGAAACCCACACGCGCGTGTCCGCGCGACGCGTGAAAACCAGGTGCAATTCCGCCGTGCAATTAAACTATCCAGGCACACTTCGACGACCCGACAATATTCATTAACCGGATCAAAGTGACCGCTCGGTCGTCGTCCGGGGATCACCGGCCGCGAATATAAAGCACCGGAGAACATCGCTCGCGTTTTACCTTGAACGCGTTGCGGCAGCGCGGTGTAGCGGACTATAAAAAACCGCGAATATACGAGTCGGATATAGAGGAGGAAGCGGGAAGGGGTGGTGTAACAGTCGATGCCCTTCTTTAGTCGTGACGACGATCACGCCTACGATCGAGGAGTCCTGGGCAAAGGCTGGCGCCAGCTACGAGGATCGTACTTGCACGCGGCCGCACGGAACAAGTTGCCAATTGAAAACGAAAGAGCGGCAAGAATGCAAAGGGAGGAACGTGATAGTGGCCACCCCCTCTTCGTTTGTGCAGATAGTGGTAGTCGCGAGCGCGTCCGCATTTCATTCTGACCGTCTCTGTGGCCTTTAGTCGACCGGGCGTACCAAGCGGGAGACGAGGCAAGAAGTTACGCGCGCATCAAACGGATAGGAGGTTGAATGCGATCGGGAGAAAATGCTGCCTGGAACGGGACGCGCGGGACTCTGTTCTCTGATAATAGTGATACTGTTCGCCGTTCGTTTGATCGACGTCGGTGCCGTTGCGTGGAAGAGACGGGAGGATAAGACCAAGTGTCCCAAAGTGAAGGGGATACGAAATTTCGATATATCCGAGGTATGTTCTCCGTTTGCGTTTCATCGCCGTTCAGTTTGTCGGAAGTCCTCGGTGCTCTGTGGAAGCTGGACTCGGTTGGTAGTGGAATTTCAGTGCGGCGATTTGTATGCATTGGGGATTCGATAGCTGGAGGTGTTCGTTCGGTGGCACCTTTTTCAATTCCTTCAAGCTTTCGCCTTGCAGCGTTTCAGTTGTGTTTAAACGTTGAATCCTGTCATTTGGTAGAAGTTGGTAATACCGAGGAGATATTGTACCATAATTATTTTACTGCACAATGTCCTGGGGCAGTGGGATGTTTTATTTGACGTCAGTCTCGCTGAATTCGTGAAATTTTCAAATCGTTCGAACTTTGATGTTGGAGCGTTTGAATTCTGTTCGAACGTCGTATTGTGCTATTTGGTAGAATTGGTAACACTGGAGATGTATCGTACAGTAATTATTTTACTGTAGAATTTCTCCGGCAGCGAGACGTTTTATTGCACGTTACACTCGTTGTATTCTTGATATGTTAGTACTGACGCGTAGTTTGCAGGTGTTGTATAATGGCATGGGCTAGATATTGTTGAGAATTGAGTTAGCTGTGGGTTTTTGAAAATTTGCTGATCACGATAGATTTCTGATTAATGTACACGTTGAATATATTCTTACTTACAATAATTACAGGGAGCGCAATTGGAACGCGTTTGTTGAGTACTCTCGCTCGTGTACAGACGCGATAATATAAATGGCAAGTTCCACTTGGTAGTGCAGCTCGATTTTCAATTCATCGTGTTTTCTGCAACTTATTCGTGCGAAACTTTTGTTAAATCAATTTATGGCTATGACTGAATGAAAACGTTATTGTTAAATTCATTTTGTTATGGAATATTTAACGGTCAATGTTTAGAGAAATAGTGCAAAGTAACTCTTGACTTAGGAAATCATTTTGTTGGGAGTTTCAACGTGTGTGTATTGCAGACAAGGACTCGCATAAAATATCGCGAGGTTCCTTTCAAAGGAGGACTCCAGACAATTTATTTTTAGCTCTTTATGCGTGTTTAAGGGAACCCTATTTCGGACGCATCTCATGGGAATATAATAAAAACTACTTGTTTCCCATGAATAGGCTGTTCTGTTTAATTCAATGTGTTAAGGTTGATTTAATTCATTCATTCTTTCTACATCGAATTGCCCTTCCTTTGTTTACTTATATCTCCACTACATTATTTGTGAAATTATATTTGCTCTTTTTCATTCGTGCCAATATTTGTGCTTATGCTTTTATCGACTATGGAGGGAAATAGATAAATACGTAATAAAAACGGTAACAGACATTCAAGTTGAAAAAAGATTCAACTTTGTTGATTTTTGTTCTTATTTATTTCTGTACAAAACTTTAGTATAATCATAAATTTATTTGATTAATTTTTTATATTAACGATAGCCTTCTTTTGTACATTTAAATTCCTTTATGCGTCGGCAACAGTCGTTAATAATACACCAGATGAATCGGTTCCGTCAATAGCGATTAGCCTTGCAATACGCTTTTTAGATACGAAATGAACTGAATCGCTTAACTTCATTGATAACGTGAAACTATTAAAACGATGCTGACTCTTACGATCTGTACACCAATACTTTCAGCCCCATTAACGATTCTTCACATCTGCGATCACGCATGTAACAAAATTATGGTTCGATTTAATTGTAAATTTATTACTCCAATTTATTAAATCATAGAAACATAATTCTCAAATTACATCCAATAATATTAATCGCAAAAGAAGTTCACGTTTTGTAACTCAATCTAACAAGCAATGATAGGACGAACATTGTTGGCAAACGAAGCAAACTTAATATTGCAGTCCGATGAAATAGTTTATTTTCGGAATATCTTTTTCGAATTCGAAACACCGTTTTCTTTTACCTGAATCCACTAACGATTAGTCCAGGATAAACATTGAATATCCATGATCAAGCCCAGGTTAAATTTAGAAAATAATACAGGCGGTCATTGCTAAGTGTATCGATCGATAATGAAAGATATCGCGTGGTATATGTATGTACCTCACAGTCTGCGAAAGCACATACTCTTATTCATGAATCTTGGGCGGAACTGATAACGGGAATAGCTACTGTAATCTCTACAGCTCGGGAAGCTGCGAGCTATACGTGTTACGCGACACTAAACCAGAAATAGCTTGTAGGTATTTCAATTATGAGGTTAAAGGTTTATTTGCATAAGTGTCTCTTAAATAGCGGAACAGGAAACAATATTTTTTAGAGCTACTATAAATGAACCGATTCGAAGGAGAAAGCATGAAATTGTTGTACTTTGAACTTCTTTGGATGTAACGATTCAAGCAGTTTTAGAATATTTCTGCAATCGCTTTAAAATAAGCTTGAGGCAACTCTTTTTTATGAGACCACGGGTTCGAATTTATACAGAGCACGTTCACTTCCGGTGCGGTCCAATTTATGGCGAACCACAGCGCAGTTTCAAAGCATAGAATTAACTAATTTATTTACACGCAAAGTACACATTTTATTAACTCTCGCTGCATGTAATATTTAATCGTTAATTATTCTGCTCGCACCAAATTAGCTAGTATTATTACTGTTATTTGTTACAGATTTAAGATAAATTCAGGGGAAACTCTGTACCAACAGAAGTGAATATATTTAAATATTTACCTTGCATTGATGAAAAGAAAGACTTAGGAAAAAAATATTTACATTTAGACTTACTTAGAAAATATTGCAAACGAAACAAATGCAGGTTTCCTTCGTCCTTTGTCAATTCCTTCTGGTAATATTGACACAGGGCTGGCAGAATGATAATCAGGGCAGACATGAATCATTCTGCAGGAGATGAATGCTTGGCAGAGAGGGAAGGTTGACATTTTTGCATTGCATATAAAACTAAATTGACAATTCGGGACACAAACGCACGACCTACCTCACGTATGCACACATGGACGAAACTCTCTCTCTGTCTAGTTTATTCGAGAATGGAATACCGAAATTTCCACTCTGGCATTAATCACTCGTAGAACAGTTCATCTATCGCTATCGTTTCAAATATCTGCGTTATCAGGGGGCGACAGAGACCAACGGTTCAAGACGTAAAATACTAGAATAGAAAAGTAATCACTTTGAACATACAATTACATTTCCGTTGATGAGTTAACATTATAGTTAGGATAATGGAGAAAGATAAACGTCGTATTTTATTCTGCGGATAAAATTATTGATTGGACTAATTGAATTCTAGTTCGAATTTGACTGTAATACATTAATATTTTGCATATACAGTTGGGTAAACGTAACAGTTTGAAGATGCTGAAATTATGTGCTCAATTCAGTGTTTAAAATGCAGGCAAATATTTTGTAAACTAATTTTGTAAATCGTAATATAATGCGAGGTATGAAGGAATAGAATCAATGGAAAATTCTAAGAATGACTAAAACTTCAACAAAGTTTCCCTGAAATGTGCAATCTTATAACAGCAATAAAAATAAGCAAATATTACAGTTTACAAACGTTTTCTATCCTTTAACAAATTGATTTTCGTGAATTCTGTTAAACAACAACAGTAATGAACCTTCCTCCAAAAAACGAGTAAAACCCCTCAAAAATATGTTCACTCGAGAACAATATAATACACATCAACAATAAATCCAAACTGTTATTAAAAGCAATTAAATTCCGTCACAAATACTCGTTTCAACCCGCGTTTGTTAAACATTCGGTTTGTTCGGACAATTATTTTTTAGCCAACTTCGTTTCCATATCATATAGCAAATCCATTAGAGCACCAGTGTTTCGATTAACGTTACGACGCAAACAACAAGAGGAGTATTAGGCGCGAACAGCTCCGCAGATTAACTGTGAAGACACGTTTTGTGGCGCAAAAATCGAGAACTCGTATTTCTTGCAGTTCCTGGGATCGTGGTACATAGTGCAATACTATGCAAGCTCCGAGGAGGCGCTCGATTACAGATGCATGCGAGCGGAACTGTCCATTTCCCCAGAAAGCACAGAAGTTACCATGAATTTCACTTACAGTTTCACCGACGATCCCATCAACGAGCAACTCGTTGGCAATATCACCTGGAAGATTCCATCGCCCGAGTTACCTGCTCATTGGGTTCACGCTGAGTATCCCTGTAAGTGACACAACCCTGTTGATAATTCTGACGGCCTTGTTCATTTATTAATTACGTTGAGTTTAGGATGTATAAAAGATCTTATTTTGGTTGACATGTTCCTGTTCTTTTTTTTATTTTTTTTTATTGAATTAGGAGCATTGAAGGGGTATTTAGTTTTTTTTACTTATGTAGTAGGAAGAATGGACGACTGCTTTTTGTTTTTAAGGTGTAAATTATGGTCAGAGGGAAGGTTGTCGAAGTACATGTTATATATTTTTTAATATTATAAATGTATGAAGATAAAATAATAAAGTTTCCAATCTTTCGAAGTGTGTTATAATATCTTATTTCATGTAAAGTAAAATGGTAGTAAGAGCTTTTTTTGTGAAACTAATTCGACTGATGTATAGGGGATAGGGAACAGGTTCTTATAGCTATTCAGATTTGTGCAGGTTTATGATAAATGAGATAAATACAAGGGTCGCAAACTAAGTGCAAGTGAAGATAAAGGAACTATTGCACTGATTGCATGAATCGTTATTTACGATTTAAAATATTCTTTAGTAATTGCTTATTGTACTAAAGTGTTCATTTTGAATGAATGCATTAATTTATAGAAGTATTTAATATTTCTGGGCATAAATCACGTTGATTTGTAAATGACTGCACAGTTAATCTTTCGGCCAGCATTATCAACTGTTCAATGACGCAGTGAAACAGAATGAAATGCTGATAACCCCGAAAAAGGTGTCACGCTCAACTTTGCATTCATGATTTTATTTAAAAAAAATAACACTAATGATATTATCTTGCAGTGAAGATATATGTAGTTTTCTTAAACAATGGGAAATTAATTTCATACGCATAAGTGCATACTGTAATAAGTGTAATATGCTCATATTCAAATAGTTTCAGAAAAGTGTCACATAAAATCGATCCCATTAGGAAATAAAAATAAATGAGCTAATTTCATTCTAAAACCATCTAGTCTACGTATTATACCTATTATACATACATATATAACGACATACTTTTATTTTGATATAGAAAACTGTTTAAACAAATATTGATTTTAATTAGTTGGCTGACTTGACGAATAGTCAATTTTTCCTCCATTCACAAACACGTAAATAAAAGCAATTATAAACGTATCTACAATTCACAGAACCGACTCGATTATTTTAAACCCGATGAAATATTTGAAAGTGTTTGAGAAAGATAGGCTTTTCAACCGGAAGCTGCAAGATAGTATTATAAGTTATTTTAGTACTGCCCACGATCACAACCCTTTACACGATTTGCATTTCTTTCATATACTATATAAGAATAATTATCCAATTTTATATTTTGCAAAGTGTATGCGTACTTATACAGTATTCGGAATCATTGCCCGAGTTTTACAAATAGAAATTATTAATAATCTTCTACTAACTATAAATTATTATTGCTGGGACTAAACAGGGAATGACTTCGTTTAAATATATTTAAGCTTGGGAAATCTTTCATTTAGCATTTTCAATTCCTTCTTCAAATGTTTACTGATTACCAATTTCTGCATTCGTGCATGTTTAATGCATATTTTTGGCAAATAGTGTAAAGAATATTATTCCCACCTCAAAGCTCAATAATTGTAACGAAATAACACTTAATTGGGCAGTGTTAAAATTTTTCGAAATATTATGCAACATAAACATTTCACAGACGAAGGTGTGTACAATACTTACGTGTTAGACTCCGACTACAAGTCCTGGGCACTGTTGATGCATTGCGCGGAACAGAGCCAAACTCCTCGATACTTATCAAGCTTCATCATGAGCCGGGAGTCAAGTTTAGGGGCTAACGTTATTTCTTACCTTCGAGAAAAGTTGCCCAGGTGAGTAAGAGTTATCAAATATGTTCTTAAATTGATTTGATGTACATGTATGGTTATATAAATGGAATGTTTGTGCCACACTAAACATTTCGTCACATAACGATCATTATATATAGTTGCAATCAGAGATATCTTTTGTCAACGAAATTATTATTCAGTTGCATTTACGTGAAGGTAAATCGAATCAATCTTGCCGTGAAGAAATCTGTTTGCACGGTGAATTATTTTATCGCACGTATTTTTTTTAACAAAGGTACGACATTGACCTGGAGTACATGTTCCCCATGGACCAAAATCAGTGTAACAAGACAGAGAACTCGGAAATGGATTTATTTATTCCGCCATCGGTAATAGCCAGGAGAAATAATTCTGCACGGAAACACCCTTTGAAGAGGAAACATCGGCGTGCTTAAATTCGTGTTCATCGTTGCACTGGGAATTTGATATAAAGATGTTTGTATTTAAAGTAATAATATTACTAACAAGTAGTTGATTTTATTTCTTAGTTTGTTTCATAACTGTGCCAATAAATATATGTATATACATACGCCCTTAAATATGGACAACTTAGTAACCCCCGAAATTGTGATTCTCAATTTGTTCTGAAATCTTTTCAATTTACTTGAATAACGGATCATTTGTTTTATTATATTACAGGCTTGCCTTCTTCGATATTTTTTCCAACGTTGTGGCTGCCCTGATGAATAGAATGATCCTAATGTTATAACTTTAATCATGTAATTTATTAACGTGACATTAAATTTCTGATAGGGTAACTGAAAGCACGTAATATCACGTATATTTAATGGTATGCAAAATATTCTAACAGTCACGCGTGACTGCAACATTCTTGGGGACGATCACGTAACTAGTCCTTTAAAATATTTCACATGTAGATCCTATAAAATTCGTCTCTGTTCTAATTAATTGGACCATAGATATAGATACGCTTGTGATCGAAGTAGGTGCTACTTAGAAAGTTAGAATGTAAATAGTGTCGAGATGTATCTTATTGTGTCATAAGCGAAATACGAGATTGCGATATTACGACTAGGGAGACCAGTAAATGTAAAAAGACGTGACAATTTTTATAATAGTAAGCCTGTATCATAATTCTCATTATTTTTTTACCATTTTGGTAATGGAAGAGTTATGTACTATTCGTTATGAAAGTTATGTTAAAATAATATTTCTTACGATATAATTTGTTTTGATTTTGATTATTCCCTTTTTCATAGATATGTACTATGTAATTATTGAAAATTATGTTCCCAATTTTTCACTATCTATTTATGAATTTTAGTTATCTACAATCTTTATGTAAAATACACAATAATGTTCAAAAATAAAAAATAAACTATAGCAAGACACGCAATATCGTTTCGTTTTCTTTTTAAATCAAGCTGTTAAAAATATTGCTGCAACGATAATATGTTTACGAAAATTTCTTAAATTTATAATCTGTAAACGAAGATCACTATTACTTCACCTGAATCATTTAAGCCAGCCGATATATCGATCATTAAAGTAATCATATTATTCATACAGGTACATTATCACGTTAAATAATTTACAAGTTCCAGATATTTCAATTTTTTTAAGATATATGTACATATATAAGTTGTATAATTTTTAACTGTACACATCTGTCCTGAAATATTTTGTTACACCTACATAGACTACCATTTCTTACCTCATGTGGGCCAAATAATTAATAAGTCATTTAATATACCTGAAAAAATACTGCTAAAGAAATTAAATAAACAATAAAAATACTGTTAAAGAAATAGAAGCCCCAAGTTTAAATATGTAATTATATGGACCTGAAATATTCCTGTAATGTTTGGAACGAAGTTTAGTTTTCATTATGGAATAAAGATGCAAATAAAGAAGGGCCACATAACACAAGTATCTTCGACACTTTGGGCTAGTTTTATTCATTCAATTAACAACATGTTATAATACTCTTCGTCTTTTTCTCTTATTTATAATTACATAATTGTAATGAACTGTTATTGTTTTCTTTAGACCCGTCGTCTTTCAACATCTTAGCGTAACTCATCCAAAGTCGCGGACACACACTTGCAGGAGCACGTAGGATCATCATGATAATTCATCATTATCATCATAATCATTGTCATAACCGCCACCATCACTCTTAGAATCGTTATCGTAACAGTCGTCGTCAGATAATCACTTAGCGCACCTATTACTTAATTTTAATTGGATATGGCAGCTACAACTTATAAGAAATATTACAAAATCACTGAAGATTCGTTCTTCTTGCGTCTCGATAGTTCCTCACTCACACAAAACGATCATACCGACACGAGCTTTCCTTCAATTTTTATACGACTTTCCTCACCGTCGCTTCTTTATCTTTATATATATATATATATATATATATATATACACATATATATATATATAAATAAATAAAAATAAAAAAAAAAATATATATATTGTTATAACGATTTCAGACTTGCCTTCGTGCATGATGGACCTGCTGCTCGAAGAAACGTAGTCGACAAAGTTTCGTTCTGCGGCATAGTATATAAATCGATAGAACGTACTCGATGGATCGATCGGTCAACCTATTTTTCTCCTTCTCCTTCTTTCTTTTTGTTTTGTTTTTTTTCGCCCGTTTTTACGCACAACTCCATCGAGGTATCACTGTTCAATAAACAATAAATACACGCTCGATGACTAATTTTCTGTGTCGAATAGGACGAACGTAGTAAAACCTATATATATATATATGTTATGCGTGTTCTGCATGCGTGTCATTCGGTGGTTGCAATGTATATTCATGTATATTGTTTATGTACCTATGTATCCTGTCACGGTGTGTGTACTTGTGTGTCTGGGCGTATATTTCTCTCGAGATCTTTATATTAAGTAGTTGAGCCGTAATTGAACGAGTTCAGAACAAAGCCACGTGAGGGTCGATCACAACGCACGATTACGAATGCATTTGAGATTCACACCATACCCGTGCGCACATACACGCATTCACTCCTTCGCTCTACGGGCTGCATATGCGAATTTCCTATTAGTCGTCTAGTAATTTCGTATTAATTAGTTACACAATTAATTTATTTAATCGCTTGTAATTAATAATCTAGTCGTTAAATCTGTTTCTCGTGAATCCTCTCATTACTTGTTCGTGTTTATGCACGCGTATACGTGTATATGATTATTTTTATACCTGTGTTGAGTTTCTTTGTGGACTAGTGTGCGCGTGTGTGTATGAGTGTGTACGGACGCGTGTGCAACACGGGGAATGTTTCTGTAAGCGTCTAACGTTTATATGTGTGTGTATATCCTTGTAAGTGTGAGCGAAAGTCTCCAGTGTAAGTGTATATCTGTTTCTAAACTCTTCTCCTTTTAACCGCGAGACGGTGTTTAGTATTATTTCATATAGTTGGTAGACTATCTATTTACTTGAGTTTACGTGTTATAAATATCGTATAGTAAACCGCGTTCTGTTACTTCGTCATTCGATCATGCGCTCTGTACGAGGGTGCAATGCGAACCGAGTGATATTAACAGTTGACGTGTGTACGTGTGTATCGCGTGTCAACGTAATCCCGTAAAAAGTAGCTCGCTGAGATCATCGTCGCCGCCTCTAAGACGTCCTATGTATACAAATACGAATACCTGTCGAGTCAACCATTGAATATCAACATCAACCCCCCGATCGCCGTTTCGGATGCATCTCTCGAGAAAAAGTAGCGGTACAACGACGATCAAACGTATGCCTGTATGTAGCCAGATCGACGTCTCGGGTCCGGCGAGAAATGAGAGAGAGAGAGAGAGAGAGAGAGAGAGAGAGAGAGAGAGAGAGAGAGAGAAAAGGCAAAAAAAGAAGACGGAAAAACGCAGCACAGGAATAATTGTTTCACAACCGAGCCGAACTGAAACGCCCTCGAGTCGGATAGGCATGGGAACGGAAACGATACGATGAAAGAAGAACAGCGCTCGCGCATTTACATTGCACGAAGGTTCATCGTGTGGCTCCCGGCATCCGACGAACTTCCGTTTAGATGTTGGAAGTGCCAGACGAAATAGACATACAGGTCAGATACAGGTTTAAACGAGCCAGCCGTCGATAGTCCGTCCTTCCTTCGATATCAACGCGAACAGACAAGAGATTGACCATGTATAGGTGGGATTTAAGCGGGCGACGGACTACCTGACGGCGCGGTCCTAGATTTCTTTTCTTTTGTTTACCTTCTCGTTTGTGTAAATAGTTATAAGAGAGTACGATAGGAGGCAATTAATTAGGTTACGGATAGTCGATTGACAGATTCTGTTTTTTTTTTGCTTTTTTTTAGTTGCTTCAAGAACGGTACAAGCGTGTCCACTCGGTCAACATTCACGAACAGTTTTCGAACGACCAGCTCGACATTCTGGTCCACTTCAATGTGTGAGCGTCGTGAGCTACGCATACCTCGGTGCTATTCGAACCATTTATTTCATCCTGATTCGTTTACCTTTCGTTCTCTCTGCCTAATACTCGCGTCGTTCCTGCGTTCTTTTAACGTCATGTCACTACTACGTTCAGACTGACGCATCGCACCGACCGACGAAACCGGCGACTTAATTCGGGTACGCGCACTAAACGCGGCACGAGGAATGTCTGGCGAAATGCAAGAAACAAGAAACACTAAAACGGAGCGGCAGGCAGAAGGCAGTGAAATGATATCGAAGCGTACATGTGGGAAGAGTGGAAAGAGAGAGGAGAGAGAGAGAGAGAGAGATAAAACACTATGCACGATTCGAATCATCGCTACAACATTATCTCCGCCTGTTAATTACCACTCGTTGAATTGACCATTTTAATCGAGACGACACATCTAGAGAGAATTCGTGGCATTGTATTGCTTATATTTATCAAGGAAGCAGCGTTAACAGTGTCCTGGAACTTATAATATCTGAACCGAGATCGAGATCGTGCTGTTCTTTGCCCTGTTGATGGTCGTCTTCTGCCGCCTTGGGATAATTCCCATAGTTCTGTCTTTCTTTCTCTCTCTCTCCCTTGCCCACATCTCTCTCTCTCTCTCTCTCTCTCTCTCTCTCTCTCTCCGTGGGACAACTACGAACACCATTCGATAATAAGTCGAACAATTGATTTAGCAACGGAAAGGTTTGATGAACACATGGCCAAAGTCACGCATTCCAATCGATATCGTGATGTTGATCGTTCGAAGGACCAGACGGCAAACTCGTACGTTCGATTGGTCCGAAGTATATAAACGCGTCTGTCTGTCTGTTTCTGTACCGGCTACGATTGTGTTTTCTCGCGTACACCGTGTTTATCCATTCACAGGTGTACGATGCCGGGAAGATCACCGTGGCTGTTGAGAAGCGATCGGAAACGGACCGGTCGTTCGGTGGATCGCTGATTCGATGATCACTGTTTCAGGTTCGACGAGCCGTTACAGTTGGTGATTTGACGAATTGGCGAGGTTCGCTGTCAGTACACCCAAGACACGGGCACCCACTGGGGTGTCGTGTGTACCCGTTCGATGGCTACCTCTAATTGTACGATCGTTTCGTCGATCTCGTTGTTCACGATGGTCAGGTCGAAGAAGTGGCCGTACGCCTGCTTCAATGAATCCGACTCTTTCGCCAGTCTTTCCAAGCTCTCGTCGCACTGAAACAGACATGGGAAATTGTTGTTCGGAAATTGTTTTCTTTCGTTTGGTGACTACAGGAATTACTATTATTATTACTATTACTCTGCGCGACATGATCATGGATTTGACAGTACGTCTACGGAACCCGTCAATTTCACGCACTTCAGATTTCGAAAGACGAAGATTAATGAGGGTCCGTTCATACTGTATAGTTAAATTGATTATATTTTATTTCTGAATTAAATCAATTGATTTTTTAAGGAAATCGTGCGCTTTGATTGACAGTTGTTAATTTGAGGGGAGTCAGTCAAAATAAGCGTGCAAACAATGTCCGTAAACCTACTGTAAAATTAGTATAACTTTTGTTGCTTCCAAGTTTTTTTATCTTGCATCTTTATCGTTGTTGTCAGAAGTGTAGAAGTTAAGAATGTACGAGATTTAACAGGCATTATTCGTTTCTCTTTAATGTCTTTTATCTTTTGTCCCGATGTTAGCAGATATTTCAATCTCTTGTGTAACATTGTTCTTATATTACCCAATATTGCCGATATTGCCCTCCAAACCGTTCACTTTAGTCGTATGAGATAGTTATCCGGTCGTTGGAATAATTTACAGAACCCGGGGCGGCATACTTATTTCGATAAACAAAATTAAACTGCAACACCGAAGTTTCGTAATTTGGTCAACGGTCGATTAATCGTTCTATTAATTAACACCAAGGTATGTAGTAGTTAGCCCACTTTCCCCGAAGACGTTAACGATCGATATTAATTACGTACTTCAACGATATTCTGGAACACCGGGGCAGCGATGAAAACGACGTAGGGCGCGAATTCCGCCGTGCGTAAAACCTTCAAGGCTTGTGGTTCGACGTCCAATATCGCAACCTTGCCCTCTTCGTGAATTTTGCGAATCGTTTCCAGTTTTGTTCCATACATAGCGTTTTCGTGCGTACCTGCAAAGAGGAAGATGTGCGTTAGCCAAACACCGGCGACAGTGAGACAAAGATTGTCGAAGTTTAGGACCACGTGGGTCAGTGATATCGGTTCGTGTTACTTGGGAAAGTAAAGTTTACAGTATGGATATACAAAGATATTCTTTAACCCTCTTAGTGCCCTGCAAGTTTTCTAAGAACCAGCTAGAAATAGTTGCCCGAAATATATCAAAATTAACTAGAATTACTCACATACACTTTCGCAATAATATTTAACATGAAACTCGGTGAAACATATATTTTTCTGTGAAGGATCTAAATATGCGCACCATTAACGACAGGACTGCGATTGCCAAATGTATGGTGAAGCAGTACGGGCTGACCAGTGGCCGAATATAAACGTGCCTAACAATAAAGCGCATGTATCACTATTGCCCTAATAAAGATTATTAATCTAACAATTTACTGTTCGGTGAAGACATTTCACGGGAATCACGCGGAGCCGAGATATCTGCCTTGAGCACTAAAAGGGTTAATCTCCTGTGTTGGGACCACAGAAATTGGAGTACGTCAAAGATATCAATGCTTTAATATCGTATAAGCGACTATCGTCTGTGGCATTATTCTTTATTTTATCGTCTATTTGGCCTTAAAGGTTCAATTTATATGTATATTCGATAAGCTCTGTGGTTTTAAGGAGTGCAGCTTTATTAACCACTGCTGTATATAAAGATATAATAAAATAATATAATATATTATAATATAGAATTGATTAGAATTGGTTATCATTTCTATGTAGTTTGATATTTTATTGTATCTTATTTTCTATCGAGATATAAGGCCAAGGAATTCGCTTAATATCCACTTGGACGTAGAACGTGTCGACTTTAATATAGAGTATTTACCATATTCGAGGTATTCATTGGCGCCGATGTCGGCCATCATTTCGTCGTGCGATACGAAATAATAATTGCGACCGTTCTCTTCGTCGTTTCGCGGAGGCCTCGTTGTATCTGAAAAGAATCGTTTGGTGGTTTACATTGACCGAACTAGCTATTTTCTATTCTGTTGTTAAGGTAGCAATGTAACAATGAATATGGAGAAAGTTCTCTGTAGACAAATGGAATGTACGATAATTCGAGTGACACCAGAGAAATAGAACAAGTAACTTGTCAATGAAATTTTTCGAAAGTGCATTAATGTGAAGTTAAGGGAAAGAAATATTAATGAGATATTCTACATTATTCAAATGTAGCTTGCCAGATTCAATATACCGGAACATTGATGAGGAATTTAAATGAATGCGCATACAGATTATTTATACTTACGTGGAATAGGATAGGCATATTTGTCGGGATGTTTCGAGATAATTGTATTTTTTATCTGACGACGACCAACGCCATGTGCACCAAGTAACACTAACGTTTTCCGTTGGAATGCGGGGTCTATGGGAAACGATTGCAACAATATTAATAACTAATACTTCATGAAATTTAGAAACACGTGCATCGCAAGATAAGCATTGATAAGCCCCCTGTACTGGAAGATCAATTAATTGAAAACGCGTATTATATTTATATTCATACTTAATAGTACGTAATGGTAATAAAATGTACATTAAATAGAAGCAAGTTTTAAATACTGGAATTATTAAAACATTTACGATAAATTACTTTTGGTTACAAGGACAGTAAAATTACTTTTCATTGCAATTTAATAAATAAATTATGTATTAAATATAATGGGCGTGTTAATTGGAAAAAAAAATCTAAATACATATCGTCAAGCATTACTTACAGGGAAGCTTGACGACTTCCTCGTAGGTGACCAGATCCAGCTGGTCAAAGACTGCGTTGTGTTTCGCGAGATACTTATCCTTGTACTGCTTCTTTTTCCGTCCAAATATTGAGCAATTCACTGGAAACGCAAAAAATTAATCAGTCGAAAATCTACACTGGCAGCCAACGTACACAGAATCACTCGAAATCGAATGGCCTGTAAAACAGTAATTTCTAATTGATTTAAATTAATTCAGTTCCCTGTAGAGTTCACCATTTACATGTATTCCATAACGGAATTATGCTACTTTAATGTTCATTGAATATTTTGTCATCGTAGGCAATAAATATACAAGTTCAAGGTATCAATGGTATTCAGTTTTAGCTGGTACAATTTCAGCTTCTGTAATTCAAAATAAAACATCAAGAATAAACAATGAATAATTAATTTCTTGAAAGAAATTATGATTCCTTAAATTGTTTCAGCAGATAAAATCGCTGTAACATTAACGCAATTCAGGTCATTCTACATTAATGAAATTTCTTGAATGAAATATTGCACACTGTATTCAACTCTAAAGAGAACTCTATATACAGGTTGTTTCATAATGTAGTTAATATTGATTCGAAATTACAGCTTCACTGCGTACATGAAATATATTAATCAAATGAACATAAATTATGTGCTCCACATAATATACTTTGGGCAGAAAGGTAGTTCAATTTCATTTAAGTAGAAGTACAATGATAATGAATTTCGTTTACGTTGGTATTAACGAACGTAGATCGGAATATAAATAGCTACATATTGCGCCAAACAAGTACTCAATTAATCTTCCTCGTTGTATGTATTTAACACTTCCGGTCTTATAGTATCGACCAACAAGTAAGATCACTTTATACGCGTACAACGAAATAATTGTTATCACAAATTGGATATTACTTTCAACGTACGAATAATTTTACCATTGGTAAATTTGATTATTACTTAAATTCTTTTAAAGTACCAAACGGAAATCAAAGTGACCGTACGTATAAATGCAAAAGTGTTTGATTGCGGGCATGTTTTTATAAAATAATAAAATATCAACCTCTTAAACAAATAGACACGATAAACACAATTAAAAATATCAGCATATATTGCAAAGGCAAAATATGCCAGATATCAATACATGTTTCGTTCAAATACTGAATAAGCTGAAGTAAACCTTCCTGCACCTTATAATCTGAAAAATTGCAGTAATACAGCTGTAATGTAATAATCATTATCTTCGTTCTTTTTGAACATATTATAAAACAATCTGCATTCAATGAAAATAACAGTCCCAACGTTTGAACGATACATGATCGTCGATAGAAATTATTTTGTACACACTTCGAGACGAAAATAAAATGGGATAAGTAATTCGTATCAACTGCTTATGCCATTCATATAATAACAGTAACGCATGTTCCTTTAATGCGCTGAAAGTGTAACGTGTGGTAGAGGCTACGAATCGAAACACTTAGCGATCTATATTGCTAATCAGCATCCTCCTCGAATGTTCCGAAACAATTAGCATCTTACACGCAAGAGAAGTGAAGAGCTACTTCATTAAATATCAGTGACTGTGTAAGCGTATTCTCTCTAATGGTAAAGAGATTTCATTCAATCAGCCAGTTTACATAGAAGCCATAACCATAAAGGAGGGCATGGGATTCCCAGTGAGATGGGTGTTCCAGCAGGTCACAAAATGAAAAGATAAGGGCATATTGTCAGGTTATTTGTGTATGTATGTCTCATATGTATACGTGTGTGTGTGTTTCTTATTATGTGAATTCTTGAAAATTGAAGTCAGGGTCAGAGCATGATTATGGCGAGCTTTGAACGGCTTAATAAGATACTTTTATCACAAAAATTTGAGCATACCACGAAGTATTTGAAATAATCTTCTTCGTCAATAATTTTATTAATAAATAATTCCAATTGTCGAGAATAATGTTGGGAAACTGTGGCATAAATGCTCCGACCAATTCGATCGAAGGGAATTCAGAAATGTGACGTTAATTAATGAAGGCATTGAATATGGAACAGCTCGTAAACTTTTTATTCGATACTCACTTTATCGCAATGACACGAATATGTTGCCGAAACACAATTACTATATTGATGTGATAACAATCGATGACACGTATTAGTTATTTGCCACTATTTTTAAATTCCTTTACGGCCAAATGCGTGTTTTTTTTCAGCGAGTTTGCAAACAAATATTTTTCATTTCGTCTGAAGTAAAGAAGTAATATGAACGTAATGAAAGCTTGACGTTCAAAATATCTGCATAATTATGCCGTGACTTTGTGCTTCCGAGTGGTATCGTGCGAAACAAGCGTAAGTGGGTGAAACGTTTAGCGAAAACATGCATCGAAGCACGCCGCGTGGAAGCATGTTCTGTATTACGTGGAGTAACTCGCTGTTCACGGTATAGCACTGAACCAACAAAAAAAATGGAAATAAAAAATCTATCCTTTCGTTGAACCCTGGAATTGGGTGTAATTACTGTCCTGCATAATATTCACCTGCAGGTACGTGAACTGATAACATTAAAAAAGAATTCATAAATATTTCAATCACTGGGAATATTACACCTTGCTTTCCAATTATCTGTCTCTTAACGATTACATGGAGAATTTTGAACACAATTCAACGAGAATGTATAAGACTTCAAATTATATTAAAATTATAAATTTTTACATACTACCTGTGACCGTTTCTTCTGGAGAAAATTAATATTATTAAGTTCAAATATAATTTGTGTCCATATTAAAAATCGACATACATCAAATTGAATTACACTGTCGGAAAATCGGATATCTGGGTGGTTTAGTAAATGTGTATCTATTTGGCAAGTGCATATGTTCTGTTGGTTTTAGCATTGTTCACCAATAATCTTGTATTTTCAATAACTGTGATGCAATTCTCAGTCGCAATCGAATTACGGGGATATAAACAAAGGTAGTGGAAACTAGCACTGTTTATCTACCAACCTATCAAGAGTCGCAATACGGTCTTTGCAGATTTCAATTTATTTACATAGGATATTACAATACTTGTCTGCAATGGTCCATAGATCGGTAATAAGGAGCAAGCCAAATCTTCTATTGCTGATTTAATGGTTCCGAGAGTCAAGGGCTGAATAAAGACGACGAGGTATCATGATGTGAAAGGGGCAACATGTGGACTCATAGGAAATAAAATAAAATAAATGAAAATGTTACAAACTGTTACCTTCTCGTTATTTAAAACTGAATAAATTTTCGCGCTCATCCGAAATGCGAGCAGCGTTAGTTTTTGTGCAAAATATGTAATACAATCTGTGACGGTGGGATGCACTGAATGATTCGATACACACGAAATTACGTAATTCTAATGCCGTTAAAATAAACGCAGACTTTTCTCATTCTCGATCGATCGTCTTCAATAGGCGCACAGTCTTACGGCATTATTCTTGTTTTATATTTTTCAAACATGAAACCAAGTCGTGCTAGGAGTATAGTCTTCTGAACAATGTGTTTCCCCTCTTCTTTCATATTAAATGAGTGTGTTGTAAGCACGGAACGAGTATATATTTTGTATTTCATGCGGACTACACGGTTCTACGTGACTCTACGCGTTGTCTACCTAAAGGCAGAGTCATACCTGTCGAACCGTCGCAGCCTTCGGTGTGAGAAGAACATCCTCCTTCTCCTTCAGCATCTAGCCCCGCACAACACACAATAATAGCTGTATTTCTATTTTTTAAACATAGCTGCACCTCTTTTCGACCTGGTTTACCGTCCTGGTTTACTGCTCACGAATCACGAATTTCTCACAACTTTATTTTCCCAATCTGAATATCCATTCTGCTAAGATCTCTGTGACCATTTTCTACAGCACTAACAGCATACAGTCGTGAAGGAAGTACTCTTATATTTCTATACAATATTCGTACAATTCCGTCACTGTGTATAACGACGGTACGCGTTCACACAATTGCACCGTTTCACGGGAGGGCAATTTTAATCGGCCCTACAGTGGATTTCCACAGAAGATGGCAGAAGATCAAATATAAAACCAGACAAAAGATTGTAAAATATTCGTCCTCCATGGGAAAGAGTAAAGCGACTGAAAGAAATCGTACGATACAAAGGATTAATCTGAGATTTTTCATACCGATTCGACATTGCATAAAGTTTTGCGGGTCAGTAACGTTGAGTCGCGGTTCGTTGGATCGCAACTTGCAATTTCATTATCCGTAATCACGCACGATCGATCATTGAAACATTCAGCTTCCGCAATCACTCGTTCCTCGTTGACGAAAAAGGAAAGAAAAAAAGGAGTAAAAAAAAGGTACAGAATGAACTTGGTAGGTTCCTCGTGGATCCGTATCGTGCGATAGACATGACTGACATCGAACGATACTACATGCTCCATTGAAAAACCTGCGTAACATCTAACAACACATACATAACACCATGTTCACCAGCACATTCGTTTCATGGCAGTAGCGAGAGTAGGTGGAGATTAATCGGAGAATCAAACGAGGCTGGGTTGATAATGGATCGGTAAGGCGATGGTAGCACGCGGTGGAAATTTCGTTTTCCGTTCTGAATATCAGACAGAATGCGATCTGCTGGAACCTATAATTACCCTACACTCGTACGATTCTATGCTGCATAAAAGAGCCATCATTTTTCGTTCCAGTGTAATCTGCCAAATCGTTAACGAATTATTAGGTTTTCTTTTCTTTTGGCACCAAGGTGACGCAAATATAAAAAGCGTGTACCATCCCAATTGTGACAAAATCGGGAATGTTATAAATTTGAAATTTTCAGCAAAGAAGGGTGCTAAACGTTTATTTTGATTTAAAAGCTATTTCATAGTTTCAGGGTTACGTAAGGCTTAAAGAAATTATACAAATTTTAGTCTGCGGAATTAGTTGATTACTCGACAATTTATCGAATCGTGTATTTATATAATAGTGTTGGTACAAGGGACGATGTGTACTTTATGAAATATTCGGTTAAATTTCATATGAACAAAGGGAAAATTCAGAACGATTTCAAACGGGATGATTATATATAAATTGTAATATTTGAATATTTTGCGCAATCTAAAATTGATAAGGAACAAATTGGATTTTCAGTACAATTGTTATACAAATCTGTAGTTAAATCTGACTTCTGTAATTAAAAAGTGTTTACAGGTATACGAAGTTTAATGCATTTTCGTTTAATTGGAATTTCCTTTCAAAGAACTCTGTCCACAACGTATTGTAAGTAGTATTGTACGTACGTATATGTACGTAATTCTCTTTTAGATCGTAAAGCCGGCAATTCTGTATGATTATAGAAAATTATTACGCCTATTTTTTGCGTGAAAAGCATTTTGATATATCAATATGTACAAACGTGGTATCAAACTGCTGCTACGCATATTAAAATTATATTTCTCGCTTTACAACACTTGCGGCTGTACGCTTCGAATATCATCGCGACAAAAACATATTCATGATAACTCCGTTAAAGCTGTACGAAAAAGTACATACAACACCTCATACTATTTTGTCAACCTTTATATACAATTTAATGATATACCGTGGCCAAGTATTAGCTCTAAATGACACAATATTACGCATTTGCAAAAAAAAAAGAAAACAAAAAACACAGATTACTCGTAAATCCCACTTCGTTACTTTAAAACGTTATCGAACCTACGATAAAAATCTAAACGAAACATTGTCCCCGTATTTCTTTCAAGTCTCCCCACTTTCCATGCAAATTAAGTCAACACCAGTTCAATTTATCCGAGTAGTGTATTATAAATGCCGGCTAGATTATCTCTCGGCGCATTTGGTCGAACTAGAAACACACAAAAGCCTTTACCTTGTTCCTGTTTGTTCTTTTCCATTGCCATGTAAGCGATACGTCGTTCCTGAAGCTCAGGCGAGGGTATCAGTCCTGCGGAACCGGCCGCGTTATCCTTCTGCGCCTGCCACCAATAATGGTCGTCCTTGCTGATGATCTGCAGTATATCGCCGGTTTTAAACGCGATTCCAGCCTGCGCGCATGGTATCAGCTCGTCCTCCAACGGATCATAGTCGAATTGTGCTCGAACGAATATCTGCGGGTGCAGAAATGGCCCTCTATTAGCATTCCTCGTGGAGTGAAAGCATGCGTTTCGATTGGTTGCTGTATATCAGTGATCCTATATGAAATCGGTGAAATGACATTGTGAGTTTTTCTTTCACTTTAAATTACGGTCGTGACGTAACTGTGACGCGCGAGAAAGAGGGGGGACGTGGAACGAAAAAGAAACACGACAAAAGATAAGGACGTTAACGGTGCAGAAAATTAGGTTCGTGATGGTACCGCAAAGTTTCAGACGGGGACAGGACTGGCTAACGAATTCACAATTTTCGCACTCAGATCACCGAGACCATTTAGGTTGATTGGAGAATCATCGCAAGCGGATGGTGATTTATTCTGCTGGCCTTATCATAACGCGTCGGCGAAACGTTCGTTCTACGCCGTTATCGATGGCTGGGTCGATGCTACTTAAAAAATACATACGTCAATTAGGCTGGCTATTGCTAATGAGTTCAATCGCTGCTAGATGGAAGCGTAGAAAATACGGCAAACGGAAGCACGCTGGCCGTAAATAGTATTTGCATAACAGCATGTACATTTATTTGTTAAATAAAATTAACTGTGTTGTCGGTGCGTAGTTCGAGGACGATACATTCCATGGTTTTTTTGTTCCTTTTTGTTTCCATTTGGTTCGTTTTAATTGCATTTAATTACTATTTTGTTACAGCAAGTAAGCGCAACGCGATAGAGGCATCTATATACATAATGGAATTGTATAATCCGCTTAACTGCAACGAGCGATCGATGCGTAGCACGAATTTGTTACACCGTCAAAGCATACAAAAACACTTTACGAAAGAGCATACGTTTCTTTCATGTATTCTTTGTGAAGATGCCGGCGCGTAATTGTCTGTTTCTTTTAATCGTCAGTGAAAAAGTTCACCGGTAGGTAAACGTTAAGGAGGGAATTATTTATCGAAACATTTATTTTTTTAAATGAAAACGAAAAAGCGTCACGTATTATGTTCAATATTCTGCTCGGGAACATTGTTGGTTGCGTAAAATAAATTAAATTATATTAAATATAATTCCGAAGGAAGTATGTACCGCTGTTGACTTTTTAACATGTTATCTTTGCACCAAATGCAGAGAGTTCGTTTCTTTTTAAACTAGGAACAGGAACGGACGAGTCGACTAAATCGGATAAATGTATTATGTTTATTAGCGAACCAATAAAAGTCCACTTTCGGTTTCGAAATTGATTCATGAATTAGCTGCGAATAAAAAGGGCTGCATGCTCTTGAATTCTTGCATAATGAAGTTGCTATAAAAATCAATTCAGACATCGTCAATTATCTAAAATTTCTACCCTTTTATTCGGAGATTCCATTATCGGAGTCGATTCAAAGAGCTGCCGAATAATTTCCATTGTACATTCAACGGAAATCGAATTTCACATCCCAAACTAATTACCCAACGGTGAACTTCTACAAATTTGTCCCCCGTCCACACGCTTATCGCAAAATGATAAATATCCATTCGTAAAGCGTTTAGAAGTGGCACGCGATATTACTTTGCAATAATTAATAACAATCCATCAGCGAAGGGATACTGAATCGCTGATTACATAGGTCAAGTAATGATCACGAACGATCGATTGGCTTGAAAGGAACAAAACGAAAAACCAAATGAACACACTATGCTTACACGCACGTTCACGTGCATATCGGATGAGGAGAAAAGATCGATGCGACACTACAACGACGATTATTGTGTACTATCTCGTTGTCGTTATTAAATCGTATTAAAGTCAGTGCAACGATTCATCTAGCGATGCATGTACATACTCGTGTGATTTATTTCTTTTCCGTACGTTCATTCCTATGTTTTCTCTCACAATAAGCTTGAAGCACTAGATGCTGCACGGTACGTACACAGCACACCGACACGCACGCCACATACGCACACGTACACGGTTGAAAGATGCGCGATATGCAGAATATGCATTCGGGCTCTACGTTAAATGTGCGAATAAGAAATACGGCATACGAAGGGATAGAATAATAATGCAGAGTGACAATATAAAAATGCCATCTGGCTTGGCTCGGGTACCATTCGCCATTCGAAAGTATATGTCGACGATGATTCATGATGTATTCAGTGGGACGTGGTGTAATAATGAATGATGAGGTTCGTGTACCGCGAGAACCAACCCTGCACGAATAACGAAACCTGAACCCTTAAGACGCGCAAACGGTGACGCCTTGATAATTGTAATGCGACCAGACACGAATTAATCCCATGGTTTTCGAACGTGAGCAGCGTTTCGATTTGTTGTCTATGCGGGATGATGGAAAGCGTTTGGAGTTGTTCAAGCATTGGATGGGTCGACTCGTATAGTATTCTGTTGACGAAAGTCTTGTCAATATTCGTTTTTTGAATTTAAACTAATCGCGATTTCTATTTAATGAATTTCAAGTCGAGATTATGTAAAAGATATTGCCAAGAGAATAAAGGGAGACGACATGTTTTATAAACTCGTTAATAATTATCACTTTAAAGCTTTTCGTAACAATACGCTTAAAAAGCCAATCTCATATATTTTAATATTGACGAGACTTCTTTTGCACATCCTTCAGAATACTCATTACAGGATTAATGGGGCGATCGTTGTGAGTGTCGGAATAAAAGTGAGGATCGAATAAATTCGAAATCTTTCAAAATATAATGAACTGATGGGTAGGTATATTCGTACAGGCCCAGTCTCTACGTCTAAATCTAACGTGATGGTTGAATGATCGCGCAATCATCTATGCCTCCCAGTGACTACGGGGCTCGCCATAACAGTGTTTCGTTGCATTAGCAGTAAAAGAAGGATTCTCGTGATTCAGGTACTATAGGCGAAAGAGAAAGAGTATAACGTGGAAAGATGAAGTGGTGAAACAGAGTGGAGAGAAGGGTCCTCGTCGAATTTGATTCCTTCGTATATTTTATTCGCGAGACGGCGAACTAAGAAAAAAGTTAAAAAGGCAGGACACGAATGAATGAAATGGAAGCCTACTGTCTTGTGATGGTGTACAATGTGATGGTCAAATGATCGTGCAGCTTGGGTCTGGGTAAATTTCAAACTTCTAAAAACACAACGGCATACGTTGTTGCAGCTATTTCGTTACCGATATATCGTCACAGTCTTTAGCCGACAAGGTATTTTTCGAAAAAGGAAAGATGGTTTCGAATCGTTTGTTCGCCGTCGCACGTGCGCGCATAATCGTTTACGCTCAAACGCACATCTAGCGAACAAATGTGTATATATTTAACGTGCACGATATTAGTTTGTCAAGTGGCACGCAAAAATCGTTACAGAAAAAGTAGAAAGAAGCAGAACACTGTCACGGATTACCAAGAAAATTGTTAACACAGACGTGATACGACTTCAACATTTCTTGCAGCAACAACGTTTTACACATATTGCTGAAAGTAGATTTACTCAGACTCACACCGCACACGGCACACAATATGCGTGTGTTCAAACGTAATATGTAATGTGGATATGTATATATAATATATACATACATGTATGTGTGTGTGTGTGTGTGTGTGTGTGTGTGTGTGTATGATAAACGCATAGCCTTCTAACTACAGCAGTCCAATCACACCAGATCAAGTGGCGGTACTTACTAACACTGGCAGAGGCCTAATCCTGAACAACTAGAGCGTTGAAGAAACAGAAAAAAGGAAGATCGATTAATTAACATGTTCATTAAAACTTGATCTCAGACGAATGCTTGAATTCTATTTGTTCTCTTGTCTCTTTTTTTCTTTCTTTTCTTTTCTTCTCTCTCTCTCTCTCTCTCTCTCTCTCTCTCTTTCTTTCTTTCTTTTCTTTCTGACATATATTAACGATAAAAAGAACACCTACGTTGGGATGTCGCGCGCGTCAACGCTTCCGAGATTCACGGTGCGCATTGCTGTGACACATGCAGTTTCCTTTCTAGCTCTCCTCTTGAAACTTGTCGACTCGTGAAACTTCGTATCCTCGACCATGTCGATTGTACGAAAGTGATCGAGCTCGCAGCTTCGCGACAGCCGAGGCGTCACCAAGATGCGAGCTGGAGGACCGAAAAAGAAGAAAAGAAAAAGAGGAACAACCGCGGTACTTTGCGTCGCTCCGCAAGGGGAGTCGAAAAAGTAAAAAGCAAAAGAAAAGAAGAAAACAATCCGTCCGATTAACATTCAAACACGAGCACAACGACGTAAAGTTGAAGAGACACACACAACAGAAACCACGGCCCTGTACAATCGAATGTATGATGGTCGGAAACATTCAGAAAGCAAACGATATGTAACAGATTCAGAATCGATTCTCCAGAAACGATCGAGCAACGATCGCGGTTTACTCACGTCCGAAGTTACGACCGTATTGCACGTGTGGTCGCGAGATTCTCGGCTCATCTCCGCAAAGACTTTTAAGCCCGTTAAAATGCGGCCTGTTGGGCGATTACTCCGCAGACACACAGTTCTCAGACTGTATAAGTATTTCCAACGATTAAAAAAAAAAAAAAATGAAGAAAATAACAACGTGCACTATGCACATAATACTTCTATAGGAAGACGAAGAAAGAGGCAAAAAGAAAAAACGTGGAAACATTAAACGGCTGGTGTATGTATGTATGTGAAACGGTAAAGCATAAAGATGGACAGACAGCAAAGGCATCCTAGAGACCAGTTTCATAGGGAGATCCATCTTCTTTTTCCACGGCCGAAAATTAGTTTATCGCGACGCGCGCGATACTTATGAAACTGGCCCGCAAGGTACCGCTCGCGTGGGGGCTGGGAATTCTCCAGGAGTTCAAGCCGCACTGTCCCAGAAAAGTCGCTGCGAATAGTTTCAGAGTTTCCGTGTGTTTCACAAACATCTCGGAGGGCAGTGCACGGTTATGATAGCCGAACGGCTGCCGGCGCGGCGTGCATTGGATGCTACGTTCTACTTTAAAGAGAGCTAAAAAGTGGACCAGGAAGGAATGGCTGACAACGACGGGCAAATAATGGAAATCCAGGACGAAGGAGAATACGACAACTTCTACACAGTGGCATAGCAGGTACTGCACTATCGACAACTCGTCTGGTGGACTGACTGCTGCTGACGCTGCTGAATTCTCTGCTCGAATTCCATTGGGACTGCACTTTACCTTCGAGTGTCGGACCAGACGGTTCCCCCTTACGTCGTTCTGGCCCTGCATCGCGTAAGTGCGAATGCAGAGAAAGGAAAAAAAAGAACGAATGTAAGGGACGCGTACCGTTAAGCGAAACATTGAGCAATGTACGGGCAACGAAGGTTTCGTTGATCGAACAATTTCCGTTCCGACTACACGAGGGACTTCTTTCTACCGGCGACGCGAGGATGATGAAGTCTGAAAGCGCTGTCGCAGAAGCTCGATGCGCTTTCGCCGAGTTTCAATGTACGCCACGTTTGATTTCACTGCGGCGAAACAGGCACACTTGACGGCCCTTCGGGAGTTTCGTTCGTGCGACTTTTTGTTCGCGCGTGAGAATTTTCAAGGTTAGCCAGGGTTGCTCGTTATTTCGTTCACTGCTTTTCTCGGTACGTCCCTTCAAGCTGGTACTGTTCAGAGGTTCAAGCTGTACATACACAATGGCCGGATAATAATGTTGACGCAATGGACGGCGAGAGCGGGTTAGAGACACAGAGTTGTAGAAGTTACCTAATTGGTCCACGCATACTGCAATAATGTGTGTGGGACTGACAGTTCACAAAGGATCGCCGTGTGTTGGGGCAAAGTGTTTTCAACAAATTTAGGCCATAGAACGATTTCACGAAAACCAGTACGCGCAACGAACACAACAGAATCAAATAAAATAGAATAAAATGCAGGAGACCTCGGACGACGAATTACTAATTTAATTGGACACGCGTGAACAAATGCCGATGCGTTAGAAATAACTAAAGTTTCTTCATTATTTCATTTTCATATCACCTAAATCATCACAATATTTCCCCTTCTAAATTCAAAGTGGCCAGAGTCAAAGCGCCGAATTTATCAAATCATCAATAAATATTTCACCGAAGAATTAAATAATTTCGCTGACAATTATTAATAATAAATAACAATCGTCCGTGAAGCCTCTCGAGACTCCAATCGTTTATCCCCCGCCCGCAACCACCCCACTTTCCATTGAAACAGGACCTCGCAGCCCTCTTTGACAAAGAACTGACAAACACCTGCCGTAAACTGTATTAATCTTACATTGGACACTGATCGGTACAGAGGAAGAACGGATACGAGTAATCGTATGTTGGGTATTGTGTACGTGCTTAAAAACGTGAGATCGAAGTATGTATGCAGTCCGTATGTATAGCGATCGTCGACTATATCTACGAAGACAGAGAGAAGAGAAATCACGTTGGAGGTGACGTGCGACGAATCATGATGTTCCAGCAGTTCGTGCTTTATTATATCTTCGTACAATGCACCGCCGCAATAATACCGCTGCTCGTTTTGTCGGCCGCCGATGACGGATTCGCTTTCGCGTGCAACACTATACGTAACAGAGAAAGATCACTTCCCAGATACAACGTGGTACAATTTGTTTCTTATCGTTAGAGGTGTGTATTTATATATACATAAATGTATATATATATATGTATATATATATATATATATATATATATATATATATATATGTCCACAGGTGCGAGGGGCCGGTGACACTTACGTTTCGCTATGACAATCGCTCTTATCACTGGGCCACAGAGATACAGACTTAAAGATTACATCAAGCGAGTATGCATGGATCGTTAGGGTTCGTAAAGATATTGATTGGTACGTTGCGGGGTGCGATCAATTTAACAACTGCGTTTTGCTAAGGTGGAAACGATGTGCTGGTACACAAAACAGGAACGATAGATTAGAAAGATTCGTGACTTTTTTATTGGGTTTATTGAAATTGGAAAAAGGGGGGGGGGGCAGGGTGAAAACGTCTTCGATTCTGAATTCGATATACGCATATATATATATTTTTTTTGTTTAAATTATATTCCGGGTTCACTTGAATTTTCTTGTAGCCATAGAGGGAGAATTAATCAGCTTTGGGATTTTTGATCGATGTTTACCTGTTTTGTGCTGGTCCGTTTTATCGTACGATCGAGAACGGAATAATAGTCGTGAGTATGCGTGAGAATAATCATACATAACAGAATCCATTACAGCAGCGATTTCACTTACACATGTAGTAATCGATAAACTTTCGAGCTTCGTATAACATTCATTATATGTACATATATTATGTATATTGTATGCATATCTATTATCCTTTTCTTCGACACAATTCACAACGCCTTACAAAATTTCCATTAAGCCATCTGTACAACATGTAAATGACACGGTCTCACCTCGTGGCGGCGATTGCAATCCTTTGAGACCTCTGGATCAAACATTGAACCGACATAGAGCTATGTAAACGTACAAATTATGTACAAATCGAAACGTCACGCTTGTAGCCGCGAAAATTAGAATTTTAATCGTGTGCTGGCGGAGATACATCGGTAGATGAGAAAGAACCAATTAGTTGCGAAGCCAAACTGGTTCATTGTGGAATTCGACAAATATCGGGCAACAGCTGGCTCTAATCTACAATAGCTTTAAGGTTCATTGAGGATGAAATCGTAGTGAATGAAAATGAGCAAAATTATTTACAGGGGGTATATAGGTATGCTTTTAAATATTATTAAATTAGAGGACACAATAGATATATAAAATATCAATATATTTACAAATAAATTTGCATTTCAATTCGGGAGGGTAATGTGTGGTAAAATTAAATATAAATCGATCACAGAAACAAGATCAGTGATTATTAAATGTGTCAACTTTAGGCTTGCAATACTATATACTCTTATCACCCTGGAAATATTTAGCAGAATATAAATTATTTTAACTATTTACAAGTAAAAGGAACAACTTTCATAACAAGTACGCGTACTACACGTGTATCTATTATTATCACTGGGAGATTTCAGTATAAGCTCGCGAACTTTTCTGCCCGAGAAAGGCCAATTTTTTGTTTCAATCGTACATCATATTTCTTCCACCAATCTTCATTTAACAATTCTCAAGGCTATTCCAACAAACGGACGATCCAAACATTCAAATCTGCCCAATATCCGTACCGAATTCCGCCACGAACTAGTAAAGCGTTAAGAACACCAGAATCCATAAATCGCTGATATTTTCACAGAACGATGATCTCACATTACATCCATTCCATGGCTTCTATAAACTAACTCGAAGATGTAAACGAAATTAAAAGAATTGTCGATTCGCCTGACGGTTGATCGGGAAACTGTAGCCAGGACCATCGGATAATGTTTGATAATTTTTGGTTGTTATGAATTTGTTTTTTTTTTTTTTTTTTTTCAGGTACGAGGAACATAGACGCTTTCGCGTTACAATAATTTCCGTACAGCATTCGTAATTGTTGCGTCTGCGTGCAAGAACGAATGTAATCGAACTCCCTGAGAACCATTAGGCATACGAAACTTAATAGGTTGCGAACATAGAACGTAAGATTCATCGTACTTGGCTACCCTCAGCTGCATGTACAGAGATGTTTGCAGATTCAACGACATTCGCGAGTTACTTTTGTAACAATCAGGAGAATCCGGTCATAATTGCGGAATTGAACAGAAAAATTTCGACGATTCTCGATTGTTTTTGAAAACCAAAAAGGAGATCAGATCCAATTGTACTACTTAAAAACTTACTCGATCCGGGGACTCCGGAATCAATTTAATTTTTCATTATTTATACCCCTCGTACATGCTTAATAAAACCCTTGTCACCATTGTCGCACTAGATATTGCTTTGCTGACAATTTTAAGCGTACATCACGTGTATTATCGAATCGCGAGTATCAGCCTAATTTTCTGGGAGATTAGTCTCCGTTCTGGTTGCAGCATTGTTTTATTTCTGGCCGATTTATTGTACTCTTCCAAATAAATGGAACCGAATCGAAATTCCAGCAAATCTGTACAAGTGAACAACGGGGTACAACGTTTGGCTGCGTGAAAAGATGATCTAATTCAATCCCCGATTCGAATATGTATCGCATCGTGCAGGGGATGAGTATGAGAGGAACAAAAGGTAGCCGAAAATAATCCGCGCGTTCCGATACAAAAGAACCGAAAAAATTATCGACCAATCCAAATCGAGAGGGATCGCCCGGTATGCACTGGCAAGTTTTTTCTGAGCAAAAACCACGATGCAAGGAAACCAAAGTATAATATGTAGTATACCGGTCAGAAACGAAAGCCGCAACGTTTGCAAAGATATCCTTCATGCAGGTGAGGGTATAATGAGGGGTGTAACAAAAGCTTCTTTACGACAAAAAACAACAAACAACATTCCAACACATGTTGTAACGAAAGGTGCATTCCTTACGTAGCTCGTTCGTAATGATGTTACTGTCTACCATTACCAAGTGATCGACCCGATGCAAATAAACGGAGCGAAATAGATGGAAACAGATAGAAAGAGTAGAAAAGTATACAGAGAAAAATATAAAGAACGTTGAAAAAAAGAAAGAGAAGAAAACAGAATGAGAGGATAATGGACAGAATTTCCCACTTTACTTGACTGAATTACCGTCTTAAACTTAAACATTCGAATCAATTTGATTAATAGAAAATTGATTATTAAATTTATACTTCAAGTATCGTAGAAATTTAATAACGATCTTCAGAATTATTAAGATTTGTACGTCTACACTGGACGAAAAATATTTCTTTGCAATTAACTGAACGCTAATAATCCTCGAGTCACGAAGAAAAGAAGCGAAACACTTGAAAGCACCATTTCGCTCTACTTTTGCTTTTCACTGTTAGAGACGAGTTACAATAATTGCGCAACTTTAATACCGTTCTCGAAATGTACGTACGCTCTTTCGTCGGTAGCAAAAGCAGGTATTTAGGATGGTCAAGTGAAATGGGACACCTCGTGTATACGTAGAGATAGATATAGAAAGATCCAGAGAAATATAGAGAAGGGGGGAAAAATAGAGAAACATGCAAACGCGCCGTGGACTCGAAAGCGCCGACCAAAGCGTTTTGTTACACCGCTCGACTACTGAACTCTGCCTTCTTTTTGTCTGTTTGCTGCGTGTGCTTTTTCTTTCATCCTCGTTTTCTTGTTTTCGAACCGCACAAGCACAGACTACGGGAACGCACTTAATTATCCTCTACTAAACAGGGAGACTCGTCCCGTTTTAACGTTTCGTTCCGTTTCGTTTCGTTTCGTTTCGTTGCACGCGATACACGCGGAACGAAACAGGGCGCAAACCTTGGGATTCATTGTTAATGTTTCGGAATTCTGTATCGTGTCGACAATTCCAACGTGCTCGTATCGACTGCCTCGGCGTCAATAACGTCTGGTTTGCGTTTTGCGTGAACGATCTATTCACGGTGAATTAAGAGACAGCCAACGAGCGATAATTAGCGCTCTATCTACGTTTTTGTTTCTCTCTTTTTTTTCGCGTCAGTCTAAATATCTATGCGTTCTGCGTTCTGCATGTGTAGGCGTGAGCGTGTATATTTTGAACAGGATGCGATGCATTTCGTGTACCGAGTAATGAGAAAGATAACTGTTCGACATGAAATAAAACGGAAATATGGAATAATATTTTTTTCAGTGGAAGTATATTTTTTGGCATAAATATTTTCGAGACCTGTCGTTTTGATTTCGCTTTGCCAGATTAATCTAACGCACTTTTGCATGACAGGACAACAGGTTGTTTTTCATGTGACAAACAATATTTATACGCGATAATTTAGCAGGCAATTTTCATTTATTCTAATGAGACGTGACAGTAATGTGTACAAAGAATCGTTGTGAGATTGAGATTCTTAGTATTGATTTCTTCGACAAAAAATATTTTGCAATTTCCACGTAATTTTAGCAGAACAATCACCTTCTGTACAAGTGTACTACGAACTACGTCGCTCCATGCTTATACAGTTATTCTGCGATAAATCACCAATTACATTTGGCGCCATAGCTTTTCGAACATTCTTCGAGATTGCAGTACATATTTATTACAATAGCTATCCAGAATTTATAAAAATATCGTAAACTGCACCAGTTTTAACAATAGGAAATAACAAGAGGAGTATATTTTTTTTAACCAGAAATATGTGGATAGGTGCTGTAATTTTCTGTAAGTTAATATTCTCAAAAAATGTCATATTTTTGTCAATAGTTTCAACGAATTACGGTTTTCACATATGTACGTTCCTATATTATATTTTTTTAATATCTATGTTTCATTCATTAGAGCTGCAAATATATCTCAGGGTACTTACGAATTATTTATTCGCATAATAAATGTTTCTGTTTACCAGTAAGTATTACAAATTGAATGGCAAGTTCCAGAAAAGCTATGAAGCACTAAAGCGTGCCATTTAACGTGGAATAGTAGGCATGTAATATTGTGTGTATTCTACGAAACTGGGTATTATTATATTTTTCATTAAACTCGTGTACGGCAATACTTTACAGCAATATGTTTCGTAAACGTTAATTAAATGGCGTTGGTACGTACAGAACAGCCGCGATTCTATTTGTGACACATAATTCCAAATTAATTTTCAAGCACGAACGACCTGCACAATTGTTGCATAATCCAATTTTGAATGCTATTCAATACAATTTACAACAATCAAGCAAAGTAATTGATAAACGATTCAAACAAACATTGCACACTGTTAAGCAATCATTTAGAGGAATGATATAGGTACGTAATATAGCGCATTTCTTGTTTCAACAACGTTTCAGTATTCACTCAAGGTACTTCATAATTAATATTGTTCGTTTGACAATGTATGTAATTATTTACCCAGAATCGAAGAGTGTGTTGCGGTGAAGTATGTAAATGAAAAGGAAAGATCGTCTTTCCGCTAAGTATCTTGCCATCGCAAAATTATTTCTGCCCGTACCACTCGAAATTAACACATTAAACAACGACCGTACTCTCTATATAAATGTATACATATACGAGCATATGTATAGCTGAAGCAGAAGGGAAGGGGGAAAATCGTGTTTATGTTTATGTGTGCACGTATAGTGTGTGTTTGTGCATATAAAAAAACTTTGCATTAATATATAACAAATTATGCACGTCTAATTTATACTTACGCAAAGAAATGTACGAAGTGGGAACTTTGAATGGCATATCCGTATGCGAAAAAATTAATTTTCTATTTCGAAACGTTTCCGATTTGAATTGTTCAGCGGTGCTGCTCCAGAGTGGAAACAATGCGTAATACTTAATCACCGTTTGTATTTGCCGATCGATAACCATGACCACGTTAGACAAAAGTAAAGGGAGCCAAGCTTGCATAACTTTGCATGAACACCGCGCGTTTCAATCGCGTAAAAAATAAATTAAAGGACACTCTAATATCGAGAGTTCATTGTATACTGAAATAACATCTAAGTGTATTAAGCTGGAAAGTTAATATACCTTTTTTAACATTTTTACACACGTTACTGTTCAAATACAGAGGAAGAAGAGCATTGGAAACATTCAATATTTAGAAAAAATCAACGATTATTCGACGATGCGAAAGAGTATCGTGATTGTTATAAAGTTAATGCTTCTCTCTCCGTTCATTCATGATTTTAGTGCATTTTTAAAAATCTTTTCTGTTATTATCGTAATATATCGTGTATTTGTTCGTGTGTGTATGCGTATGTAAGCCGGGAAATCAGTGAAAACCTTCATTTATCGGCTCTGGCTGAGTAAATCGCTCGACCTTTGATTATACATCCCAACGAATGCGACTCAGGAAAAGCAAAAGACTGGACAAAAACTACGTCATGTTCTACGGGACGCGACATTTCAGTTGGAAAAGAACATTGTATTCAACCGCGATCAACTTCTTTTGAAGTTCGTTAGCTGGTAACTAGAAACCTCATTTGTAAGGGGTGAAACGGCTCAATTAAATCCTGGTTGGCATAATTTAAAAATATCTGCATCTTGCTCGATGCTCTACGTCCCCTACGAGCCCTCTAATCAATTTATAACGTTATCCCATATTTTGTGTTAGACAGCTCGTTTTTCAGTTAATTTCGTCCTGCACGTGAAACGGTTTTGATTTATAAAACGTACTTTTTGAACTTGCGAATATTTTCATATTTGTCTCAGATGATGAAACGTTCTTTTCGGTAAATACTTTCGCACATAATTAACCTTCCGTTTGATAATAATAGTATTTGTAATTATCTCCATGCTTATCTCTGTTCATAGAAACATTTTTCTTAAATACTTTCGCAATGATTAACCTTCGGTTTGAGTAAATGATGAGAGTTTATTATTATTTTATAAAAATAATGATAATGTGGATGATAATCTACGAAGCCCTATTAAGTATTATAAGTTCTGAACGAAAATAATTTCTTTCCAGAAATGCAATTTATAAATTTGTACAAAGCTTTATTCGTAGAGATCTTCAATTTTCATGATATTAATATTGAGTAGCAATTATTTCATCAATCCGTTATGTTTGACCCAGTTTCAATTCTTTTAGCAATTCAATTTCCTTTGCATTGAAGATCAATGAGGGATCCACCACTTCTTGAAATCTTTATTCCTACATAAACTTCGGACCGCTACACTATTCGTACCTAATATCAATAAAGTATTAGGTTAAACCATAAGTAATTTCCAATTGGCCAGTTTTGTAATAATATGTTTTGACAGAAAACTTAAAGTTACGAGAATGGCAACGAGAAGTTAAACAGCAATAAATTAAGACTAACCTTTCTTCTTCATAATATTTAAATGAGCATTGAAAATTAATAGAATAAAAGTAATGCACCAAGAAATGTAGAGAAAGCATACAGGCTAGTGTATCTTTCATATTTTAATTTTCCTACTGCTAAGTAATTATCGTTCATATTAAATTATTATCAAATATTATGGACGGAAAGGTCTTCATAAGGAACTGACTTATATGTAATATACATCTCGCTTATCTAAAGTGTCCTCCTGCGAATATTATACCCTGGTATTGAAATTTTTGTAGAAATAATTTTATCTGCTTGCCTTAAATACTACATATCTAATAGGAATATGGAACGCGAATAACGCGTTTTTAACAAGACTGCACAAACATATTTCGACAGAGGAATTGGAAATTACTTGATAGCGAACCTAATTGTATCTATGTGTATGAAGCTTAATCAATTGCTAGTACATTAAGAAGCAATTGTGGTGTATTCACTATCTTCTAAATTGAAGAAAAATAATAATCATTGCAAAGTACGAAAATATAGGAAACATTTGATTAGAAAGGTGGTTTCTATATTTTCAATTTCAGAACTACTTTTCATTCACATCCAAATGACTTTCAATCGACACAAGAGTATAGAACAGATTTTCCATAAAAGTTTCAATACTTTCGAGCAATTTTTATCATTTTCTTTTTGTTTTCCAAACATGAAACACTGAAACCCAGTTCAAACATTCTTCTACTTTTTTTTTACGCGTATATGCCATCAAGTACAACTATTTTTCGCTATTAACACATACGTAAATTCTAGAATTAAGAATCTACGCTCAAAACAAACGAATCTGTCAGCTATGAAAGCTATTGAGCTTGTAACCAAAGGTTGGATTCGAAATCTAAACCTGCCGTTCAGTGGCTGAACTATTGAAGCTTTCCAGAAGCTCTTTGATTGTTTAACAACGTAACACCAGATGTATTTTATGTTGAATCAAAACACGTTGGGTACGAGCACACAAGGTACACCGTAATCGGCTCTACGAATTGCCTCTTTTCACGTTAAACCTTCCACGTGGAACTTGGCGTATATCCACCTGTAAACTATCAACTATCATGGGAATTTCCTAAGCTCCAATACAATTCCGCTCGAACTATGTTCCAATTTCTATACAGAACTTTAGACGGACGATGTATATCTAAACACCGTCGAAAAACATTCATATCCGTTCAATTAATGAGTGCAAATAAAATAATTCTGACTAATATTTATTCAAATATTACAAACATTCGATAAGTAAATAGAACGCGAAACGTAAACTGACTAGAAGTGATTTGTACATTATCCCAAACGGGCAATTCTTACCCCACAAAGCACTTTCAATGAAGCGACTACTGAAATTCGTTTACTTAAAATTGCATCTTCTATCTAATCTTAAGCTAGACAGCGGTCTATGGCGTCGAGTCACGTTATATGTGCGAGCTCCGAACTATTCAGCAACTGTATAACTGAATATCAAACAATTAATTCCTGTGATCACAGTAACACGAGACAAAGTACGAAGCCACATTAATATTGCTAAATAAATAGACCAAATATTGCTAAATAAATAGACCCCTTAATAGCGTATCTATGCAAACTAAATGTTGCTTCCTTTTGTATAAGTATAATTACCAGTATAGTTACTGCAGAGAGTGAACTAAACTGAGCCATTCAATTCTCCAATTTGTTACACTGGAAAATGATGTTACAAAAATTGTACATATTTTATAAACTGCAATACGATGTTGCCATAATCGAAATCAATAATTAGGCTGAATTACTGTAAGTATATGAATATATCAAAGCGACTTATCACAGTGTTCTATATTATAATTATGCAATGACTAGCAGCGTTAATAAATAAATTATATGTCTACGTTGCTGCAAAATTAAGACACTACAGCTGCAATTTTCTTGGGCATTGCTAGGAAAATACCTATTATTCGTAGAATTTTATGATATCATTGAAAATCGTACTTAGATAAAACAACGGTCCAGTAAAAAATGAATTGTACTTCTGAATCTAAGATACAATAAACGTTTAGCCGTGCAGTGTAGAGTATCTCACGATAAGTGTAAATACGACTGCAAAATTAATTTATATCAGTGAAGAATTGAATTCACACGAAAATTGTACGAACATAAAGCTTAGCTTTTAATAGAGAAGAAATTAGTAAATGCAAATAATATTACCTCTTTAAAATTTCCATACAAAATATAATATAATTGGAAAAAGTCACTTAAATTTTCAGGCAAAGCACGTTCAAAAGAAATCTATACCCCTCTTTCATCTTTTTCATCGTACTTAATTATATGCATTATATGTATAATGCATCATTGCAGCATAAACCCCTTAATACTACTTTCACCTCAGGAAGAGTATTTAAAATAACAGGGGCAGAGGAGCGATATAATATTCCTTTAATAAATACAGGAAGCACAGCATTTTCCACAAACAAAAGTTTAAAAGGTGAAACGTTTCTCAAACATCCCCTCCCCCCATATAATTTGCAATTGAAATCCTTCCTTATTTTTACAAAATCCCTCTCAATATCGTCAAACTCATTGAACGCGCATAAAGGTTACAACCTATCGTCCCACAAATTAATTGCCTTCACACCAACATAAACATTCCGAAATTTTGCTCCACCATCAATAATACTCGACCCATTTATAATCCCGCTTCCATCGCTAAAAACGATTCACCAAATTTGTTAATAAAGTTCCTCAACAAATTATAGTCCCCCTACAATAAAATATCTTTCACAGTTGTCGCACGGAAATGTCAGGGAAAACCTGGAAAATCCTACGCGAAACACCGATGCGTTGCAATTCACAAGGACCTTCTCCCCTTGCTAAATATAACCAAGATCGTCACACGGCGGGCTCAAAAGCCAATGAGTGTAAGCCCAACTTTCCTAAACGTGAGTTTCGTAGTTCGAAAACCTCTTTACTGTTAAAACTTTCAGTCGATAAATCAATTAAGACTATCTTCATGCGTAAGCAATAGTTCACGGGGTCACCGTCATTTTTATCCAAGTAATTTCGAAAAACCTTATTCACCTCGCTTTGAATGCTAACGGACTTGCACTGATTGTCTTCTGAACCCTCCACACGTTCAACACACGACCTGGCCGGCAACAACTAAATCTATAATCACAATAATAATAGCAACGTATGACTAGAAGAAAATATCTCGATAACCATCAAGAGCTATAAAGGCTCGACAAAGAGAACCCACTGAACGAAGTAACCCCGAACTACTTCTATCTGAACTGCCGTCGAGAAAACCTATGAGAATATAGCGACTACCTATCGATGACCCGTCCCGTTTAAGATTTCCGTGACCTAAGAGCCGATAAAGGGTTAAGTCGTCGCCTGGGCGTACTGTCTGTTGAAGAGGAGCCGCTTTTGTTTTTGGAGGGCTTGGTCTTATTACTACTCTTTTCACCGCTGGTCGCCGCCGATGAGGCTTTGGCTGATTTCCCTGGCTTGCCCGCGGCAGTGCTCGAGCTTGCACTCGGCGTCACTGACGGGACAACGGGTATATTTACTGCACTGGGGTTCTGGGATTGGGTTTGGATATTAGGGCTTACTTGTACCTCACAGGGCGGTGGTGCACTCCTATAAGACGGCACGATTTTGAAGGTCACCGAACCTCTTGCCTCCCGCTGCAACAGAAAGGGTAATTGTTAAATAGGCTGTGAAGTTACGCATAGTTATGCATGCGGGTGTTATGTGTTGCAATGTTTTGTATTGTAATGTATATATTTTTTCGTTGAAAGTTATGCACATATGAAACAGATTACGGTTGCTGCGTGGTTGTTAAAAACAGTTTGATTATTAGGGTAAGTGAATTTATTTATTTTTATTTTTATTTTTATTTTTGGTAAATGTGGGATTGGATTTTATTTGTAAGGAAAATGTGCTCCCGTAGATTTTCGTTTACTCTACTGTGCGCCCGAGGGGGGACTATATTAAAGTATTAAAATTATTTAAGAAGGAGGTGGCGTCTATGAAACGTACTTCTATAATTTTTTATTTGAATGATTTTTGTGATTTTGAAGTTCAGACTGTACTCACGAGTATCTTTTGCAAGGCATTAACAGATTGATTGGCCACCGGAATCCCGTTAATTTCTCTGATCTCGTCGCCCACGTGAAGAGTCGCCTGTCTGTGTATCATACCACCGTGCATAATTCGTGCCACCACACATTTCCCATCTTCGTTCATTTTTAATGTAATTCCCTGCAAGCAAACAAGCGATATTGTGTTGCTATAGAATCTCGATTAACAGATATGTGTTGTATCAGTACTGCACCCATAAACGCAGTATTTTTTCCGTAAAGTATAATTGTAATCTCAATCAAAAAAAGATGCGACAAGAAAAGCGTTTTAATGTTGGAAAACTAAATCATTACCATTTAAAATAGAAGAACGTCCAATAAGGTACAGTTTCAAAGAACGAAATAAAGAGTCTGTGGACATTGAACTTACTATTTTTTAATTAGAGGAAAACACTGTGCTGCATAACAAAACTCTTTAATTGAATATAAGTTCTGCCGCATCCCCTATTACCAAATGATTTTACAGGTATTTATGCTACAAGCCTCATTTCAACATTTAGATCTACATCAAAAATATGTTTCTACGATCGCAGAAAGGACAGCAAATAAATCGGTTCTTGTAAAATAGTTCTCCTGTGTAATTGTTCAATTTTACTGAAATGTTTTGAAAGAATTTCTTTGATCACTATCTTAAATGAGTTGCAATTAAATAACATTCGCAATTACCGACACAAGTTAAAATTTCATACTATCGAAAAGCTACTATTTAGAAATTTGCAGTACGTACTATATTTTCCGAGCTATCCCGTTTTATCTTACCATTGGTTCGTCGGTCTTCTTCTGGAACTGGACCAGCCTGACGCGCGTTACATTTTCGAGATCTAGATCGCCGTTTTGGCCCTCGAGGTCGTCGCCGCCATTCAAATAGGGAAGGAACGGCGGCGGCGTGACTCTATTGGCCTCTTCACCATAAACTTCGTGTCCCGCTACGTCGTGTGCTTGCAAAAGCGCCTAAAACAAACCAGACGGGAGAAATTAAACGGCTGTCGAAAAAGGCCGGCATGCAAACGATCGATACCCACGAAATAAAACAACGGGTTCTCACGCTATTTTGCTATCGTGGACGCAATATTGCGTGCCGCCTGAAAAGCGGCTGTTCGTAAACACACGGATACTTTCGTTGATCGTTCACTGGATGTCGAAATATTGCGGTCTCTACGGGGGGGGGGGGGGGGGGGGGTTGCCTGCTCGGACAAAGAAAGAAAAAAGTGCGGGAGGCCTGTTCCGATTATCCTGAATGATTAAATTGCAAGTTAACTTTTGGAACCGCATATTTCGTCAACGACGATAGAAGATATTGCGACGATTCCTGCTGTTTTTGTTCGTTTTGCGTGGATTGGCTTTCATAATTTCGCGATACTGCAACGAACGAATGCTAGATTGTAACAATGTAACGATATATGGATAAAACAGTGCTTGTTAAATATCAACGTACGAGTGTGCGAGACACTTTCGCTTCTCTTACTGCGATCTTTTATTTGACAAGTATTCGTTCACTATGTTAGCACTGTAATCAAGATGTATAATATGTTAGAAATTATACTTTAAGAGTATGCAAGGTAGATCTTCCCCGGACAGTTCTGGGGTAAAGACTGAGTCGTCAATCACAGTTCATTTACCAAAAGGCATAACCTTCCCCACTCCGTGGCCAGATCCTCCAGGAGCAGAGTCCCTATACCTTGGTAATACGGCGACAGGCCGATTGCCATATTTGGTCTTTCACTCCACATTCAAGTAAACACTCCTTCGACACCAGATGGTTGGAAGACCCAAAGCGGTCGCCAGCCATCGTCGGCCAACAGGATGTTCAGTCTCATTCATTCCTTCTTAAAAACCTCTAGTAAACCGTCAATCCTTGGACATGCGATAGTTGAATAGCGTCGGGCCACCAGCCATCGTCTGTCGTCCAGATTTCCCGTTTCTAAGACACTCTCCAACCATACGCAGGCTAAGCCTCTATCATAAATTCTTCCCCGAATGAATAGCACTTTGCCACTCGATCCTTTTCTATTCGTTAAAAATACGCTGTCGCTAACAAATATAATATAATATATTCGTTGGAGCGAAAAGTATAAAAGAAAATGCTTCAAATAAATAAAACTAAATGTCTTCGCGAAGTAAAATATTTAGTTTTATTCGTTTTCGTCAAGTAAAACCAATATTTAAATATATCAAAAGAATCTATTAATTCGATTGCAGAAAGGTACAGATTATTGTGGTTTTTGAATGTTAATAAATACCACAGTGAATAGAATTATACGAAAACCTACTATACAAGTTTTATGTTTGAACATTAGAAATCAAAGTGCTGTATTGTAATCAAGAAATTAATATTTGATCAATTTAATTAAGCAATTAATATTTGCGGTAATTGTAGGAAGTAATGTTGGAATGAAAACGAATACGTAATGATTTTTTTATAAACATTTCTGAAATCAAAAACTGTTTACACTTCGCGGAAATTGAGTTTCTGCGTCTAATGGTGTACCAGTTGGAATTATGCTGCTGATATAATTGAAACTGAAAAATAGTTTTGCAACGTACCAGTGAAACATTGCACTTCGTGCAAAAGCTGTTTTTAAATAGTTTGCAAACTGTATTCGCGAGGTACGTGCAGTTTTTTACGATGCATGAAACACTTGATAAATTTATTGCGCAGAACTGTTCGAATCATGTTAACCAATGAAACGTAGGAACAATCGTGAAATATGTTAACGAAAATGTAATTCGATACATCCTACGCCACGAAACATGACTATACGTTTTGGCAAAATGTAGTAATATTGAAAAATCAATTGCTTTAATATTTATCAAGGTATAATAATTAATACAACAGTTTGCAATCAATGAAATAAAGTATTAACAATAAACGTAATTGGTTGAAGTATTAAATTATTTCTAAGGTATGTTATACCATTCTTGCGTGTGAAATATAAGAATAATTAGCACTAGTTTGACAAGAAATAAATATAGGATTGAACAAAATGTAAAATGCAGTTTCTACTTACGAATTTTCCAGATGAAAGTGCAGAGAATATCTAAAATATTCTTCCCGATAGTATTGATAAATTTGAATCATTCTTTACTTTAAAATATTCCCAACATTTCAAAAGAATATTGCACGAGGGTCGAAGAAGGTGTATACAATATCATTAAAAGGACATCTAAAACGCGATTGCTTTTAAAATTTTTAGATTGAAATCCTGGCAATATATTCAAATAGATATTTGTCACGATTGATATCCACCGCAACTAAAACTGGTAATGATATATGCATTTCGCTTAAGTGAATTCTTTATGAAGGCACACGTTACTCGCCATTGGTCACAACAAGGTATTTGCACAGGACACTTGAACTTGCGATGAAATCATGACTTCCTGCTTCAAGCTCCAACTATTGCTTGGACATGTGCGAAACTAAGAAGTTTCGCAAACAGTTGCAGATCTTGCAAACGATTTCAGCGTGCAAGTTCATCGCCGCTTCAATTACGCTAATTGCTACAGTACCAGGCATAATATTAGTATGAGCGTAATAGGATAGTCCCTGATAAAGGTGTAATCCAACATAGTAGAGTATCTAATAATAATTACACCAGCGTCACATAATAATTCTTCACTGACACAAAAAAATAATTATCATGGTGCTTTCTTTTTATGCCAAGTATTTCTCATTTTTAACAACAAAAGAAAAATAGTTACGACCATTTTTACAGGAATATTTACACCGATGGTACATTCCTGATTTACCACTATGCAACAATAAAATTGTAAAACACAAGTGGTACAAAAACATTCCCACGGTAACCAAAAAGAAAAATACAAGAAAGGTATAATTGCATTCCTTTCCAAATAAAAAGCAAATAAAACTAATCGATTCATGTAATACATGTAAATCTACGTTACGCAATTTCGTTTGCTTTTAGTATGCAATGAACGATTTATAAAATTGATCCCAAGAACGATGATCACAAGTATTGCAGATGAGCAATCCTGAAACGAAGGTACATTACTCCGTACACCTATATTAATTATCCTACATACACCTGTGCCAAAAGGTTTACCTGTATAACTACACAAGCTGAAATGTTTGCCGAGCCCAGATTACGATAAGAGCTTTCCCGCTCATTTTCGAGAATCGTTGCTGCGAAGAAAATGGCAAGCGAAGCACTTAAATGTATCATAACGGTTATATAAAACAACGGCAGATTAATGATACCGCCAAATGATGTTTCAGACAGTACACTTGTAAAAGTGACAATTTTTCTTAAACGCTGTGTTGGTAAGACTTCCATCATGTTATGATTAACAACCTCGGACCTCAAAATTAGTTTTCGGACATATGGACAATTAATTCAATGAAATTAATTGATATACAATTTTAGACATTCTTTATTTTTATCTAATTTGAAGTTGTCCATTCTTGAAATTAATAGTATAACATTATTAAAGTGTCTCTTGGAAAAGCAAACGATTACATGTCCATTCGTGAAATGAAATACTGCTGTTCAGCATTCAGATAAATAAATATAAAATATATTAACATCATATTTCGTTTATCAAAGTGTTTGATAAACGTTGTTGTGCGTTTCTGTCTGAAATGCAGCTTGGATCAAGACATTACTGTATAAATATTCCAAATAGAACCCCGAATCGTGTCCTTTGTGCAGACTTTCGTAAATATACCATAAATAAGAAATTTTTGAGTATAATAACAAAAATATAATTTAGTAAAAATTAATTTTAATACAGTAGCTTCAATCGTACATAAAAAATGAAGAAGCAATGCTGTCGCGTCGATTCCGTGTCAGACTGACAAAGTTTTGTTAGAATATTCGAGGTACAGGAACGGCCGAGGCGGGCCATGTGCATTTCGCCGATGCACGCTGTCTTTGTCTAGCGTAGCTTTCTTGCGGGGCGAACCCTAAAATGGTTAAAAAGGGCCATGGTGACGTAGGCATCCTCACGACCGACGCTTTTGCCAAAGGAAGGCATTCTTGTATAGACTACGGTCGAGAGAGCACAGTATTAATAAACGCAATACCTTGTTAATATATACACGCCTACGCAATTATTCTAATACCTAATCGAGACCTCGATTCGAGTATTAATGATTTCTCTTACAGTTTCGTACAAGGGTAAACAAATCCGCCAATATTCACAGATGCGTGACTATTCGGAAAGTTAATCCCTACGTCGTGTTCGAATCTAATATATCTTTTATCATATGAAAGTTCTCAATTGAAGTCAGAACTAACAAAGACATACCCGCTAAATTTTCTCGGGATCCAAAAAATATTAAAAATTTTGCGGCATTAAATGAAAAAGTTCTGCCAACGTAAAAGCAGAATCGGGTCACGTATCCCAGAACACAATATACAATTCTAACATTTGCAGCCCTACAGATACGAGTGTAATAACGTCTGCACAGCAGAGCTCGCAAATATATTCATTAAGGCTGTTTACCAAAAATGTATGAAATGTTTGACGCGAAATGATGTATACACGTAGGCGCTATTAAATTTCGCAGAACACAAACGAGCATCAAGAAACTCACGTCGAATGCGACGCGAACGAAAACGAGGAAACGCCAGCGACTTTTTCACCATCGATTTCCAGCGCCACGGCATCGACACGTTCAATGGGCCACCGAGCCCTTTTCAAGCTCCCTAATGAGAGAAGAGTCGCGTCGCGTCGCGTCGGTCGGTTTGAAAGGCGGAAGAAAAAACGGGGTAAAAGTGGAGACAGCTTGTTCTGTGACGTACGATACGGCATGTCGCAGGAAATGCTACCGTTTCTAGAGTGTCGCAATAATTCGTTGGAATGGTGCCAGTGTCTGAAGAGTGTCGTCGATACATAAACGGCCGTCGCATCGTTCGAATTCCGGAGTATCGGTGGTGTATACTTGGCGGACCCGATACAACGGGGTCAGAAAATCTATCGTGTAATAAAGAGCATACGTATGCTGCGTGTGCCAAGAACATCAGGTTGAGACGACTTTGGGGATAATAAAGTGGAGAAGTTTATAACCTTCGTTCGGCTAGAACATCTAGCGAGATGTGGTTTCCTTCTCATCGAATTCTCAAGTCGACAAAGTTCCGATTGGCTTTGCTCTTATAAAGCGCGAAAAAATTCTCGCTTTATTATTTATTGTTTTATACACGTTTAACTCTTGGGTAGACAATCAGAAAAAGCTTAGTTATTTAAAATATTTTGCATACCGATGTGTCACTATGACGTGAGAGTCTCTAAATGTAAATTTTGCGGCATTTTCTCAGGAATATAAAAGATTATTCAAGAAAATATAGTAGTGAGTACCAGGATGCCTGGTTGTTCAGGCGAGGGTTATGGCAGATATTTAAAGATTACGTCGGCTATGTGAATGTTCGGGCGTGAAAACCCATCGTGCGAAGGGTCATAAACGACGAAGATCGCGTCAGTACCCTAAAAACACCAAATGTACCTGGTACCGTTAGCCAAGGTATGCAGGCCTTGCACACCTAATGCTAGCGGGCAAAGGCGCTGATTGGTCGACCAATGCGTCCCTTTTTTATATATAAGTCGACAATTTGAATCACAAGGGGAGACGTTACTGAGGAGCTGGAGCAATCAGTCGTCGAAGTGTACTCTGGAGATTTGAAGAACACCAAGGGTCGTGGTCTGACCGTCGGACACGATACAGCAACCAAGGGTCTTCGATCTCTAAGAACACCAAGAGTCGTGGTCTGACTGCCGGACACGACAGATCATCACCATCCAAGCAACAATAGAAGGGACCGTCCCTTAATGTTCAACGCATCCAAACAACAGAAATACAGTCCACTAAATCACCAATATCTCTTTGACTACACATTCTTTCCTCCATCAACCCGTTTACGAGCCTGCGAGTGTTCGGACGCGTACAGTGAAAAAAAATTGTCTGCATAAGGAAACAAAAATGAACTTCCTTTTTATTCACTCGAGGAGATCACACGAGGTCGAGACGCAAGAATTCTACGATTAAGGGGGTATTCTGGTGTGACGGATAAAAAAGATCCATTTTGTTTACATTTTCTCAAGGTAGATGTTGTGGTGTTGTATCGGTCACGATTTTCGTTACTTAGATCACGAAGGGAATAACGAAGAATGGTCGTAAATCAAACTCCGGGGCCCTTCTTCCGTCGCTATGGTTAAGGTGCAAGACTCGGCTTGCGCACGTTCAAAATCGAGGTTGTAAGGCTCGATCCTGAGAGAAGCTTCAAGATCGAGGTTGTAAGGCTTAATCTTGGCTTCTGAGGTAAAGCGATAGTAACTCAAGAGCAAGGCTCTTCTTGCCTCGAGGGTAGTCGGAATGGAACTGATTTCGTTGTCGGACGTTTGTCGAAACGTCGACTCGGAAGTAATCTTCTACACGCTGATTGGATATTAGGAAAAAGTACTAAATACCAATCAGCGCAATATACGTGTTATATTACATTTTTACGTTTTCCTCGAAACCGTGTTTTACAACATGGTAACCACGATGTTCAAAAATTCTACTCAACCGATCGGGATCACCTTTTACACAAATCTTCAGCACATGTGTCGCTATCGCCCTTACCAAAATTAGAGTTGAAAAACGAGAAATCGATTTCAAATTGCTGCCATTTTAAGAAACTTTAATATTTCCTAATATATAATTTCAGAATCTTTTTGAATTTTGTAATTCTGATGAGCAGAACGAGCTGAATCATGGGTACCAACCATGGCATTTTTTTCGAGATAATCTACTTCTGTGCGCTGTAACGTCATCTTTCTTTCATATTTAAAAAAAAATGTTACGGTACAGTTCAAGATGTAGTAAAAACACAGTAAAAAGTTGAGTACAAAAAACTTTCGCTAGAGCCTTAAAAAAAATTCCTAAAGATAGTGAAAAAAAAATCGCGTGCCACACTAGAATACCCCCTTAATACAATATCGTATCCATTCCCCCTTTATAACCACAGTAGAGTCACGCAAAAGAGCCCGTGTTAGGTGTACTACCTGTGGCACAAAATTATGAAACCATAGGTAGATAACTAAAATTAAGATTGACATGTGTAAATGTTAGCAACGATGGCAGATAAAACTATGTACGACAGGATTGAATCATTGACATACAGAGGTGATTTATTCCAAATAATTCATCATAAATTAAAGTAGAACCATCTGCATAAAATTAAATTAGAGCCACCTCTATAAAGTTCTAAATCAAGTTGGAGGCAACAATTGGCAATTTCGCATTGAAACAAGTGATCGTTTCTAATTAGAAGCCAAGTTCAACTTTCCCGTACTTTTAATAGACAATTGTTAATTAAAAGTTGTCCAATGTAAAAATCTAAATCTAAATCACCCACCGAATGGTATATCGACCTCAATGTCTTCCGATATTTGAGAATTGAATTTACGACTATGCTATATCGGTTCCACTAACCGTACTGTTAGGGAAATCTAGCTAAACGCATAAAACACTTCGTACAGGGGAGCAGGTGTGAACATGTAGATTGAGCTAAGCAATCGATAAGACGATACGTAAAGCAGAAGGAAATACGAGTGCGCTGTAAATGTTTCAGACCCGGTTTGTTTAAAATGGTAGCCAAAATTGCCACATGACCCGCACTGCCAGCTGTCCCATGTTTCTATTTCCCGTGGGACAGGCACATCCGTCTAATCTATATGTAAATCCTGCCAGTAAATGTGTGCTGGTAGGGAAACACGTGTAAGTGTGCGGAAATCAGAACGATTTTAACAATAATTTTCGGTACCGAACCGGACACACAGATATTGGTTACAGGAAATAGACGACGATCAATCCAATGAAAGTTTCTCGCTTGTCGAAATATTGCTCGCGAATTTCCTTATTCGTTGCAATTATTTTAGAACGAATAATAAGAGATGGTAACTGCGCTAATGATAAAATGTTTAGAGTTCGCATCAATTTTAGTGTAATTAGTTGTAGGTAGAAATTCAAATACTGAGTTGGACATACGTACTTATTTCACCAAGTGAAACTGAAACAATTGCCAAATATTCGTGCTAATGTTTTACTATATTTTCTATTTCTCTGCGTTTTTATGGCACTGAAACCTGTGTTGAATTCCGGGGTAAACGAAACCGTGTGCAACAATTACTTTTGCAAAGAGGTTTTATATAAGAATACCGTGACGAGTTTGCGCGACAGAGTAATGGTATGCGTCGTGTCCAAAACTATTCTGACTACAAAAGGTATTCCGGTGATATATATATTATGAGTTGTAGGGGGGAAGGATGACCTTAGCCCTTGTTATGTCGCCTTAGCCAACGCGGAGTCTGGCCCTTGGCAGTAGTCATATCGCTGACTACTACCTTGGTGCATAATATTGACTCTGACTAGGCCAGGATCCGCGGGCCTTACATACTACCGGTGACTCAAGGGCTGGTCATCCAGCACCTGTACGGTGGCTTCCGTTTATAACTGTCGTGGATATCCGTTGGCCGCGAGTGCTGTTTTTTAAATTGGCTGCTAAGAGCTCGGATAAACCAAACTCTAGCTCGAAGATAAGATATAAGAATATTTCTCATCTTATGTTAGTAGCATAGTGTTGTTTAACTTCGACCAGGTGAAACTAAAAATCGTGTTCCGCCTGTACAATGTAGATCATCAGTGATTCGCAATCTATATAAGAATTTATTAGAATCAACATACCTCTATAGTTTAGTGCTTCAATGCAAATGTTCCATCGGGACATATAGTCCAAGCGAAACGTTTAATTTCCTGGTTGACACGAAACGTGTTAATTATTTAAAAATGTTTTTCCTGTCTTTCGCCTTCCATTTCATTTACGGTTATTTGTTCGACTTACGCAGCTGTTTCACGAGCAAAATAATTTAAACAATTAAATGTGAGGTAGCTACATGCTGTTCTTTAATACAGGTCATCCTCAGTAAGGGTAGTTATTATCGCTGAAACGGCGTGCCGAATATTCGGAACAATATTCCTCAGGGTGTCGTGCTACGAGATTCATCAACTGTGTTACGTATATTGATGTTTTTATATTTTTATCGTTTAAACAAGCTTCATTTAAATCTTCTGTTGATAGTGGAAATCAGAGCAGCAGTCAATGTTTGCAACTGGATGCAGGGAAAATTCGCATCGTCGGTTTCGATAACGTCCGCTGTGATATTAATGTCGTTAATTACGGCAGCCCCATCGACCATTCATTAATTAGGGACTGTTCGCTCGTCAGGGGAGCAACGTCCATTGCGTAGTCGTTTTTCTAGGTTGAAGCCCGAACGAAACGATAGAAACAATGAGCACCATTCCGTTTCAATCATATTGAAAACGCAGCTCCTAGTATTCACTCTGGAAATTGCAGTCCCCTTCGTGACAATTATTACGCACCGTGTTGCAGTTAAATTTATTCTTCCTCGATGATATATGCATACTCCTATTCTCTAACGCTTTAATTTTTATTCGCTTAGAACCGCGCGAGTGGAACGCGGAATACAATGCACTGTAACATGTAGTACAATAGAGAAAGTATCCAAGATGTACTGAGGATTTAAATGAAATTTAACCTTGTTTCTTTGACAATGGCAATTATAACTGAAGACCTCGGTGCAAGAGCCGGGTAAGTTCACTTGTTAGAAAAACGGAGTTTATTAAAGTCTCGTATAGTTTTATACATTGCCGATTGTTTGGTGCAAGAATCAAACACGATTAATCGAGCCAGATGCCTTTGAAACAACTTTTGAACTTGCACAGTATGATCTCTGGGGAGGAAATGTTCTGGACTTGTCCGGCTTTTGTTCCAAGAAGTATTGTTAATCGTGGCGGAGTTGAAACTCATATTTAGAACGGACTTTCTTGGCGACAATCAAATAAAATTTACTATTTCGATGTACAAACTTTTACGATACCAGAAAGGCAGTAACTGTACGATATATCGGAGAGGGTACTAAGGCGGATAACTATGTACCTCTAAATATATAATAGATATTAACACAAATATTGATTTATGAAGAAAAATGATATTCGGCGCTACACACATCCGTGATTTCAATAGATGTATGTAACTGAATAAATTTATAATAACTTTATCCACGAAGGTTATCGAATATTTCATATTTGCAGGGCTCTTGTAATAAAATATATATCATGTTTTAATGAGACGCTAATGAAATTGAATTTTATTTAAAAAAAATAAATACTGAATATTCCTATAATATTACTTTTATGTAAAACAAAAATTAATTGCAACACATAACAGGCATTAAGTAATTGTCACCCTTCGATTGTCTTCTCTACATGGATAACGTGGTAATAGGATATAATTTTCACCGTCGAAATAAATGTAATTTCACCGAGCTGTTATAAAAAGAAAACGTCTCTACACAAGGTAATCTCGAGACACGATGTCAACGAACGGCCTCTCAACTTTACTCCACTTAACTTTTGATTGTGAAGCTCCTTTAAAGGTCGAGTTTACGAAAACTTCTTCGCTATCTACACTAATTGAAGAAGAATAGTCGGAACGAAGGCGAGGCAATTTATGAAAAAATTCGGCGACGAATATTTGCCAGCCTCAAGGTTCACTTCAAGAAAACAAAGTTTCAACAATAATCGCCACTGCAACTTAATTTTCTACGCTCATTTGGAGGAACCAAAATTGGGCCAATTGTAATGATTAAAAATAACGCAGAAGTACATACAAAATGTGTAAAAACCGCGAGGATGTACAGCATGAACAAATTTTAAATACAATGAAACAATAAAGCGAAATAGAAATTGAAATACGAGCTAAAATAAATCAAATGAACAGAGGGGGTAGTGCGAAATAATAAAACCACGAATAGAACGTAGGAAAGACTACGCATGTCTGAGTGAAATTCTCGCGGACCAACTTTTTAAATAAATTCATGCGCTTTGATACAATCCTGCTTTTCGTTATACATTGTATTTCCCTTATGCCCAGTATCTTCAGAGGCCCCGCGTCTATGCATATTTTAAAGTACAACGGACAAGGGCATTATCCATTTTAGATGGTCCACGTTAAAAGCGTGTTATTAAATGTATTATCAATACCCGCTTCCATTATGAAAATTGCAGTCGGATTAAATTACTACGGACGATGGTGTAATGCGATGTAGAACCGTGAAAAATTATTGTGCGAAGTAGGCGCGAATACGATTACGTTGAAGAAAAACATCGATAATCTTGGCGCAATTTAGATAGCGTTAAAGGGATAAATTATCTTAATGCCGGTGAACGTTGAACGGTATTACGGCTAGCTAAACTGCAACCGTTTGTGGCCACGTTTGCACGTCAAGGAGCCGGTTAGCGGTTTCGGGGGTAAAATAATATTGCCCCATGCAAATTTTCACCACCGTACGTATAGCGTTTTGGTACACGGCAACCGGAGGCGAATGAATTCCATCGGGAGCGATTTTGTACGCTAGATTCTTGCGATACCGGGCCACTCATTCATATTTTGGTCTTTATGGAGTGGTTAAACTAATTGTACATTCTCCATTGGTTGAATCGTCGCCGAAGTCAAAATTCGAAATCGAATGACTAACAGTGCTAGGTCTGATTATTTCCAGCCAGATGTACGAAGTTAGATACAAATATCTACGAAATAGAAATATTAGAAGTTATTCGAGCATTGGAATCGCTCTAAACACATATTAGGTATTCATTACTTATTTTATACTTGCTGCTTACAATCGCTATTCTCGAAAATGATAAATCATATTGTACAGATAATAGTGTAATCGATGTTTAAGTGAAGCTATTGGAAAGAAAAATATTCCAATTCAACTTGAACCACTGGATGATAATTCGTTTACTTTCAATTAGTGAGATCAGCTTATAGTGGTTTAATTTATGGTAAACGTTTCATAGCAAGGCAAGGGAATATCAGAAATGTATAATTCTGTTTAACAGCCGCCGGTATTTCGATCTTGTTGGTCATTTTCATTTATTGAACTGTTTACGTTTCAACAGATGCAATTGCGCGAGGTATCGGGTGAGAAATTGAAAGATTTGCGTTCGCGGAGAAACGTAGAACGAATAACGATACATGACAAGGAATATTGCATTTCTGGCAGTAAGGCCAACGTCAGAGTAAGAAGAAAATGTCGAGCTATGTATGTATGCGTAGAAACAAGTATTTCTAGCTTTTTACGTGATGAATAGGACGTTTTCTCTTGCCAGCAGCTATTGATCTTTCGTGATTTATTTCGTTAAAATATCAACCAAATCGAAGTGAATTATTTATTCATTCATTTTTCTGTCTGCGGCTTCTACGCGAATTGTCATCAGAATTCCACACCGTTTAACATGTTTCACATTTGTATATAATTACTACAAATGTATACTTCTATAAGGGGGTAGCATTTGTTACACCAATGGATTTATAATTCTAAAAAGTATGGGGTTAAAGCTCGTTTGGTAATATCATATTTGTAGGAAATAAAAGTCTTAAAATTACTGATACTGATGATATGCTAGTACAGAATATATCGGAAGCGCTTCTGATCGCCTTAACCGTCCGTCTCCGACTCTGTCGTGTTGTTAACCTGCAACCCGCGCGAGTCCCCTGTCCCTACATATATATGTTGACTGATATATAAAAATATACAATAATGTACATAGCTAGCCAAGAAGAATACTTCTTTCGGTGGAACAGACAACGGTAAATCTCACTTAACGAAATAAGAAAAAATAAATGAGTTATATAGAAACGCTTTGCTGCTCGATATTTAATTTAGACGCTTTTGATAACGAATGTTCAAAGAAAAGTAAAAAATTTGGTTAAATAAATTACAAAATGTATGGGACACTGTTTATTCTAACTGATAACCTGTATGCTTGATTAAATTCTAGATGAGAACGGTTCTCGAATGAATAGCATCAGTGAATTAAACTTACGAGTCGGTAGGAAATAATTGCCCATCTTAAATTCAGTATATTTTTCCATTCCTCTGTTATCCCCATTCTATCTAATCTCTATTATATTGTCAGTTATTAGTCCCCTTTTCTATATTCTTTACGTTCCGTTTAATACGGTTATCTGCGACAGCCAAACCGGAGAGTCAGCGTAGTCAGAATACTACATTTTAATTTGGGTTATAAAAGCTGACACATTTTCATTTTGAACAAAATTATATATTGCGTTTAAGATAATACTGCGGCAGCCATATATTTCAAACGATACATTTAAATTTATTTTATGCAATTGCTACAGAATGCGGATCTTTTGAAATAATTTCATTGAACTAAAAGCAAAAGTTGAAAACTAAATTCAACAAAATATTACAACAAAAGTTTGTACATAGTTGAAAATACGTTGCATTGATACAGTCGTGAGAAAATAACTTCTTATACCTACATCACGTCATTTATATTTAAATTTAAAATTGGCCCGAATAATCTTTTATTCTTGACACCTACATATTTCACGTAATCAATAATCCTCTACGACCTCAATACACGGTAAAAAGAATTATTTCTGCATTTTAATCGGGTGTAAAAATATATTCAATTTGGGCGTATTAATTTCGTGTGTTGCAATTAGTCTTTGAAAAATACTTATAGAGTAAGGAATAATGTCTTCTCAATATCTGAAATCTTCGAATAGTGTTTAATTCATAAACCTAATTTCTCTAACAAATATTAGCGTCAGTTTAAAAATTGTCCCATTATATTGTTACGAGCCGAGGGCTAAGGGGCACAGCTGCGCGAGCCGAGGATCGGTAGTTTTTAGAGTTTGTTAGTTACGGACGGCCAGTGCGTATTTCGTCACTGGAAGCCGCGTAGATAGGAAGTGCGTGAACTTGCCGATGCCTGTTTCATCACCGGGTGTCACAGGAAGGTAAAGGTAATCGTGGACAAACCGATGCCTCTTTCATCACCGGGAGCCACAGGATTGTTAGTAAAAATGGACTCGTAACTTATAGCGATACACCTCGAGCGGTTAGGGTGTATCTGTTTGGTGGGACGTTACTGCTAATGATTGTCAGAGGTGATTCAATGAGAAAAATGCGTATGATATTATTAAACGTATATTTCCTACTCTTTGGTTATTCTACAGTTTGATTATTAACTACAAAATCCACATTTCTCAATCTGTACGGATTGGAAATGTATACTGCCCAATAAAAAGGCCTGACGATATACCGTAAAATAAGTATAACGTCTTTAAGAAATGAAACGTGTAAGAATTTAGTAATATTTGCTCGAAGGGGACTCGGAACCCGATCTCGCTGAGCAACAATATCAAAGTAGTCGATACGGAACGTACTCGAAGCTAGATTAATACTGAGCCCCGTGTAAGAATTTAGTAATGTTTGCTCGAAGGGGACTCGGAACCCGATCTCGCTGAGCAACAATATCAAAATAGTCGATACAGAACGTACCCGAAGCTAGATTAATACTGAGCCGCCGAGAGCAGAATTCGTGCCCTTTTTATACTCGATATCCGGACCAAAAAGCTGGTGGGGGCACGGAAAATTCCAAGGGAGTCCGGGAAGATTCCCCCAAAGGGTCACGTGATCGCGACGTCGCGGAAGGGGCAGACTCGACTGCATGCACCCTCGATTTCCAAATAAGGGCATCATAGAAGGAAGAAATGAAATAATACTTCCTACGTAACAATATTCATTATAATAATATTATGACTTCATCGTCATAATATACAATAGCAATAAAACAGACGTTACAGATTTCTCTTGTGATCATAATCATCATGAACTGCAATACCGAAATAATGTAGGAACCGAATACTAAAAAGGAAGGGCAGGCTTTGGGAATCGAACCCGAGATCTTCGTATTACTAGGCACTGACCAGTCCCTTTACGCCACGGCCCCTTCCTAATATTAGTTATATCCTTTGCTCCTTCTTAACGTTGTTCTTTGATGGAGGCGCCCGATCCTACAATAACATTAAGCAAACAGTACAATTCCCAAAATACACGCAGATTAAATTTTCGGTAACGTTGATATACCTTTATATCCTTTATACGATTCAAATTAACCCCATCTCTCTACTATTAAAAAAGTGGTGCAAGGGTGAATAATTAAAAATTTCAAATATTTCAAGCGAGAACGCGGATACACATACTGGACGAAGGCAAGTAAAACGCATCTGAATTCTTCAAAGAATTCGTGAGCCCGATAGAAACGCAATGTGGAGGCCGTTCGAGAAACGGATACCTAAAAACTAGAAAAAATCTGGAGAAACTTATGCCGCGAGCTGGAGTTTCGTTCAAAGAAGCCTGTGAATGTGTCGTGCATGCCAAAGGAACCAGCAGCATACTGAACGCCTGTATGGCACAGCTACGCAACTGAACTATGAACGAGACAAGTATTCCAAATAGAGCAGGCAGTTACTTAGGATAGACACGAATTTGTCTGCTGAAATGTGCAGATGCGTTCAGTGGGTGGAAACTGGAGAAAACGAACGGTAATGCAGATATTGGACACGAATGCGAATATTATAATTTCTGTATCATTATATTATACGATCGCAGAAGAAATATGTATCCAATGTTTCCCACAAATTGTACTAATGGTGCAAAGTTATAGTCTTTATATTTTTCTAGTTGTACATTTTATCTATTAATATACGCAGTGCTACATTGGTAAATCCTGGTACAATTTTTACACTGGGGTTGATTGTTACATAAAAATTCGTAAAACTTGTATCTCTAATAATTTATTCTTCCCGCGCTGCCTTTAATACTTTCGATTATCGATTAGAAGTAAAATTGTCAAAGTTATGAAAGGTTTAGATGCAGTCGATGGAATGTCCAGCTATTGAATATGGCTTACCGCTAACTCATGTTTCCTTCCTATCAATAATCTGTCAGAATCATGAAACTCGATGTGGCAAAACTTGTGAGAAACCTGAAATGTTCTTCGTGAATAATGAATTATTACAACGTCCAGTTTGCATTACTATGTGTTCTTTTCAAGATCCGTTTACTATATTTTATATTATTTAAGACAAGTATTCTATAATCTCTGAAGGCGCCTTTAGACTAGTAAATTAAAATATTATAATAGATAGTATTCGATATACATGCACTGGTTTGATCTAAAAATATTGTAGGCTAAATGATTCGGTTAACAATTGGGATAACTGAAGCTCACTTTTACCCTTCTTCGCCATTATTTTTTTCGTAATAACAGGTTCAGATACGGTGAATTCAGCAGAATTTTCGTTAAACTGGGTATGAAAATGTTGATACAATTTTGTTTGGCTGCATAGAATTTGGCTGTACAATAAAATATTATATGAAGGAAAAGCACGAAGAATTTCTAGCATTATTTTAATTGATTTCTTTCATATAATTGTAATGTCTCTAATTGTATAAAATAAAACAAACTAGAATCTCGCGAACTAATATACTGAATGACTTATAAATACGAAATATTTTATTTTATATATTAAAAATATATTTTTGTTACTTTTAACCCAATTATATTCAAACCCGTTGAAGTATTTATATAATCAAATAGTATAGATGCATCACATTGCAACTAAACTAATAATAGACTGTGAAATCTTTTGTACTTATTATTACTTATATCATTTACCGATTCATAACAGACAAGTGTAGTAATCATTTTTGTTGATTTAAAACCGTGTCAAATGTACAGAATATCTGACAAGTGATTGTGCAGACGAAATATTCAAAGGCGTACTAAAGAAGAATATGAAAAACGAAATAGATTACACCCCTGAACTTCCGATTTTCGATAACTTTATCGCTAGGTCTATTGAAGAGAAACCATCTCGAAAGTATATGACTCTCTATATTTCATGTCGATACACTCGCTTTAGCAGATAGCTGTAGGTTGGTTTAAGGCCACAATACGATCAATGGCCTGTAGTTTATTCGGAAAATTAAAAGTATCGAACTCCTTTGGAATGCGAAGAGCATTGGAGAGTTCTAGAAGTGATAAGAATTTCTTGAGGCAAAAATTGTCATCTTTGTGCAATCTTGTAAGGATAAAACAAGAGACGATTATTTAATCTTTCTTAGCAAAATAATTGAAATTGCGTAGTGTATGTTCACATAATTGAACAATTTTATGTTTGTTGTTACACATTCCATGCGATAAGCTCTATTTATTTACAAAGTAATTAATTTTGTTAGTATTGTAAAATAACAACCATTATTTGTGTAGTAGAAATGATGACACTGTAACTAGTTTGGTTGAATCATTATATTCAAAATGACATTTGAATTTCTTTTCTAATTTCATTAAGTTTAAAGAGAAAATAATGATTAATAGGTCATTTAATTCGATTGAGATGTTCCTATTTATAAGGCTAATTATTTACAATAAAGATTATACTATCTGTGCGCAAAATATCATTTTTAATGTTCGGGGAAATTACGTAGTCGTTATTGTAATTACACCAATCGCCACAAATTGGAGGGGCAGATTTTTTGCCCGAAAATGGATAACATTATGGTAGCATAATGTTGATATATAATAAAATGAGTTTGACGATAATTTTCTCACTAATTGAACATACTTGATGCCTTCAATACCATAGAAAATCGATTTCTGTTTGTACAATAAATCACCAAATTATTCGCAGCATACTAACTCGTTATTCCACATAAACATTATTATAACGTAAAACAAATATTTAATAAATCTTGAACTGTCACAAAGCAAAAAGGGTGAAACAAACATTGCATCGGTATCACATTTACTACGATAACTGTTGCAATAATTAAAGTAAATCTTTATAACATTGCCTTTAGTTCGTTACTAATTACCATTCAGATGACACTATCGAAGTGCGGTTACCCTAATAAAACGTTCAACTCTATTTCAGGCGTGAAAGATAATTTGTCGGAATTAATGTATGCACAAATTAGCACCTGGCCATTATCTAACGCGTGTCGTTTTACAAAATCGCATATTTTACGTCGGCAGTGTCGATCACATCGACCAAGTCCCCGTCGGCGGTTTTGTGCACGACCCTAACTACTGAATCAATTAGAAAAGACATTTACGACCCTGTTCGTTCATACTTTTCCACCTGTCCACTCTCGACCTATTCGTAGAAGATACGAAACTCTTCTACACATTTACTGACACGAGTTCAACTTCCCTTCGAGCACATTTTAACTTAAACTGACACGAAACGAGTATTCATCACCGCTATTCTGTATCGCACCTTGATGTCACGGCGTAATTGCATTTTTGCAATATTAATTTTTCCTTCCTCGGCCGAGATAAAATACTCAACACAATTTGACACGTTCATGGTAAAAAAGATGGTGCGTAATTCCTCCCTTGTAAATGAGAACTTAGCCTAATGAGTCGCCAAGGAATCACTTTTAATCACAAAATTATTTATCTTGCTAAATTAAGGAAATCTATGGATATTTAAGGTATGGATATCTTGCATAAATTTCTCTAAACCATTGTTTAAAATTTAACGTCTTCTTGGGTAATCTGCCATTTTTATTCGACTGTTCGATTGAATCGTATTAGATTTAGCGTGTGAGGTGAAATTTTAATTGGTCCAATCTTGCAAGTCTCCATTATAAAAAAAATACAATTTCTTCTTGCAAATGCGTGTAAACATTAATACCTTCCTTACATTATCTACTTACTTTAGTTACACCAATTACACGTCATTTGCATCGGAGCACAAAGTTTTTCAACCGAGTACAAGTACCTACTCGCGCAATAACCCGGTACATCTTTTATCCCATAAAATATTCTCAACAATTCTCATCCAGTATCACGCGCGGTCGTTCATCCGCAGAGGATAATTAGTCACTTCCCTTTAATCACCTTGCCGCCAACTTTAACATTCTTCTATTACAATCCACCGCGTGTCATTCTACTTCAGAAATAATTTCCCAGAACCACGTCATAAAACGCGAACTTCAAATCCACAAAGGACACAAGTTTTCACCACTCATGAATAAACCATTTAATTACCCGGCCATTCCTATTCAACGCAAAGTTACCCAAACTCTTGAACATTTTTTCCTTACCCTTTCCATCTTGTGCCCCCCCCCCTGCATACTCCCCCATCAGACATCGACAACCCTGCGCCACGTTCAATCCCGAAATCGTTTCGTAACCGGAGCCCAGATTCTCGATTCTCCGCTAACTTTCGGCGAAGACGCATAGGTTACATATGTGATTGTTGGAGCAAAAGCAGCGGCAAAATTATGCAGACGATAACGAGGAAATACGGAAGAACGGATAGAGTGCTGGTGAACAGTGTACAGAGAGGACGAAGTTACTAGAACTGATCCTAGTTTCTGCCTACCCCCTTCGCACCGGTAACCACGGGGGATAGGGAGGTGGGGTGGCTGTGCGGGCGGGCTTATTTAATGGCGAACAATTATGAACGGAGTCGCGAAAGAACGGATAGAAGAGGAGGCAACGGGAACAAAGCCACGGAACAGCATACTGGACGACGGCTGTGAATGCTCATTGTTTTCGTTTCTTGCGACTTCGGCTCGCGCGAAAACTGGCCCGGAAACTGGAAAGTTCAGTGAAACCTTTTCCCATTTTCATCGGGGTTCGTATTTTTGGGGTCGCGGTGTCATCTTTTCAGGTCTCGTAGACTTTGACGAGCTCCTCGGCGAAGTGTGATCTTTTGTAACGTTTCAATCCGCCTGCTGTCTTACAGGTTCGTCTGTCTCAGTACTTTGATATACGGATGGTGAAATTTTCTGGCCGATTGCACATTGTGCTCGACTGTGCGGAGGAGTGAAATTTTCTGGGGCTGATTTTCGAACGGAAGACAAGGCGAAATTGGAGAGGGAATATTTTTCAATCTCACTCTCGTTGAGGATTCGGATTTTGGTGTAGAAATAATTATTGAAATAATTATTCAATAATTGAATTACATCAGTGTACAGGGGAATCAGTGTTCACCCTGAAAAGATTGGTTCGTGGATTCATATTGGCTAAATATTTTTCTCGTCGTGAGCACTGATCTATAAGTCTATAAAATTGTAAACCTGTTTTCCGGGGCACTCTGTATGCAGTGTGGGGCATTTAAAACGGGTCACCTGAATATCTCTGTTATCAATGTGCGCATGAAGAATCTGCAGAGGACGAAGTTATACTACTTTAAGGGGTGTATCTGATGATGGAAAGTACTTTTCCTCAGTGTAAGAAAACCCGAGGCTTTGGAGCGCCTTGCTTACTGATCTGGCAAATGTCACTACGAGGCCGATAGGCGAGCGGGACCCGTAAACATTTGGGGGTCGTAAAACGGACCCTCGAAGGGACTGCATCGTGGGACCGCGGACGCGCCTTCTCGGCGGGCAATAGACAACGTCGAGACACTCTTTAGGAAACGGTCGAATAGAGCAGACCGATTGTAACCTAACCATTGTATTAATACATAAATAGTTATACTTGTTATCGTAGACGAATTGTGCGATTTCTTCATTTATTCGTCTTACATCAGGTTCATGTTTTTTACGAGATTTCAAGATCGCACCGCCATTCTTTTGAATGGAACGACATATTTTTCTTTCGATATGTATTCCCATAGCGTACAAAGAAATGAGTCTGACGACCTCAACAACTATTCTATTTCGATCATTTAATCTCCAGATATTTGAGGCTGGAGACGCCTAGAATGCGGAAGATTTTCGCACGATACGGGGAGAAAACTGAAAAATTTAATTTTCTGTGATAAAACAGCAACGTCTGAGTATGGAAAGGAAAGAATTACAGCTGCATGTGCATTTTATGAAGTATGTGATTGGTTGCGTCAGAATATCATGAAACAATCTTGCGCATTCAAGTCATATTCAGATTCACATATCTCGAGATTAAATGGTCGAAATAGAATAGCTATTAAAAGATCGTTGAATTTCTTTCTTTACACGCTATGCAAATATAGAACCAAAAATATATCTATAGTTCCATTTAAAAAATTGGGCGGGACCTTGATATGTCGAAATAAATGACCTTGAGGAAAAATTCTTTTCATCCTCAGATGTGCTCCATGAAGTAGTAGAACTTTGTCCACTGCAGATTTTTCATCTGACCATTGACGACGGATATATTCAGGTGACCTGTTCTAAATGCCCCACCCTGTATATTTATGTAATAAAAGGTATGTGATTAAACCTAAGCAACAGGTAATTTAATCTATCAACCGGTTTATATTAGTTAATTAACTATTTACCTGTTAAAAATTATACTTTAAGAGTATGCAAGGTAGATCTTTCCCGGACAGTTCTGGGGTAAAGACTGAGCGGTCAATCACAGTTCATTTACCAAAAGGCATAACCTTCCCCACTCCGTGGCCAGATCCTCCAGGAGCAGAGTCCCTATACCTTGGTAATACGGCGACAGGCCGTATTACATTCAAATAAACACTCCTTCGACACCAGATGGTTGGAAGACCCAATGCGGTCGCCAGCCATCGTCGGCCAACAGGATGTTCAGTCTCATTCATTCCTTCTTAAAAACCTCTAGTAAACCGTCAATCCTTGGACATGCGATAGTTGAATAGCGTCGGGCCACCAGCCATCGTCTGTCGTCCAGATTGCCCATTTCTAAGACACTCTCCAACCGTACGCAGGCTAAGCCCCTATCATAAATTCTTCCCCGAATGAATAGCACTTCGCCACTCGATCCTTCTCTTTTTGTTAAAAATGCGCTGTCGCTAACATACCATTGTTCTTGGCGGTATTTTTGATCTAATGAGTATTTTATTTTATTTACATCTAATGCACCCTTATATATTTTGCATAAATTATCTTTGTCAAATGTGTTATTAAATATAAATTTTCGCCATTAAAACAGCGATTCGATTTGATTAATCTTCACTTTGTTTCGCCAGAGAAAGAAGAACAGTACTAATGCCTTGATTGATCATTCGCTATTTGTTCAAGAAACGCAAAGAAAAGAAGGTGGTGGAGGAAATAAAATTAAAGGGTACTATTGTTCAAGCTGCTACTATTTTAACAATTTGCACGGCTGCGAGTATAATAATAAGTCTGCCACGTCAATTTTTTCGCGTTTCTTCTTTCACAGCTTGTGCTTCGCTGTCTTTTCATTAATTGGGGGATCTCACTCCTCCGTACCCTGAAACAGTTTCCTGTGAGCCAGGTTACGTTACAGAGAATTACAAACACAACCCAAGATCCTGTAGAGTAATTGCATTATTTCACCACAATTGAGTCTATATACTTGCTTTAAGATAATAAATTTTTAATATAATGATAATAAATTAAGATAATACATTTTTTACGAGCTTCCCTTTCTGCGATAATCAGCTTTCAAAGTTTGTTAAGTAAGTACTTTGAAGTGTTCCCAGTGAAGATATTTCTGTTTCTCTATGCCGGATATCACTTTGCCTTAATAACATGAAGAACAGTTAAATATTTTACCCGCTTTACTGGAAACACAGCACTTTAGGAATTAGTCAGAATTTATAGAAGTAATGAATAAGTCCTTACGAATGCGTCCTACAATTCAATAACTTTAAAGATATTGTGTGAAAGGAATGTATTGCAACATTCACGTTGAAGTGAATGTTGGTTTTTGATTGCGAAGTAAAGGGGAAATTAATTTATTACAATGTAAACGTTACTATTGTAGTATAGTACTTGAATAAGAAATTATTTATATACATTCTGCGTTATTAACGTTAACATTTAAAAAAACATAATCCCGTTCATATTTCCTACTTTTCGTGAATCTATAACGCGTGCAATAATTAAATTTATCCAACCTCTTTTCCCAAAATCTCTGTACCTTAATAATAGGAACAGTACACTAAATCTTTTAATGATCTCGTGCAGTTTTATTCAAACTGTGGTAACAAGAACTGTTGTAAATATATCCAGCACACAAGCAACTAATACACATAATCTACACGTTTACAAACAATGAAAGCTGTTCACCCTGATTCTGTAAAAGTACCCACTTCACCTCTGCAAATATTTTATTTATTTAATAGACGTTTAAAAATGTTCAATATCGTCCCTCGTTACGCGAATCGTTATTAGCACTGCAATTTCTAAAGGATTGACGATCGGATGCACAAAAAAATTCCACGCAAATGCAAAATTGCAAAATGCCATAGAGCAATTTTCTTTCAGCAAAAAAATTCGCAAAAAAACTGATTCCTCGTCATACACACCATTCAATTTAATATTCAAACATTACTATTCTCCTGTGAAGACACCAAAAAATGTGTTCATAAGAAAAAAGGCGAAGTTATGCATCACGATTTCAGGGATCAGGCAAGCTAGGGGCCCGGAATATGTAGGGTTAATATATCATGTCCATTTCCTTTTTCCAGACAAACGAAATTCGCACGTGTAAAGTGAACCGTGTCAGGTGTATTACCTACGGCTGGAAATTACAAAATCATAAATAGTGTGCGTCCATTGTTAGTGTTCGACGATCAATCGGGGAATAACGGCGCACTGGAAATTTCAATTAATACCAGTAAAACGATGCTGCGGTGCATACTGTGCTCCAATTTCACAGCTTTTATACTATTCCGTTTCATCGACGTTACGGTATTCTCAGATTGCCGTGCCCGCTTTTATGTTCATATTGCACTCGTCACTGGATCGCTGCAATGTCAACTTAAATCCTTACAACGAGTAACATGAATTATTTCTTCCTGGTATATTTAAAAGTTCGATTAGAATAGCACCTGTAAGAATCAAAACCACGCTCGTTCACCTGATCGACTCCGCGAATATTCACGAGCACGCTTCTTCCTCGTCTCGTTGCTACGGCTCATTTTCACAACACTCCACTGGCACCAACGCGTAAAACGTCCAAATTTGCGCAATGGTTTCACTGCACCGCAAAGCACGTGGTGTATCTTTATCCCACTTCTGATATGTAAGAATCAAAACCACGGGAGGAACGGGATGAAGGTGTAAAAAAATAAGATGTATTCCGTTAAAGCGGTACAGGCTTAAGAATGCAATGTTGTCGTTCGAAGGTCTGTGCAAGACTACCGCATGGACCGGAAGGTCCTTGCGTCGACATGGTCAAAATTCCGTAGGGCCTTATCTAATTTATGGCGGGCCTGGTGCCACGTTTTCCGTATCCGACGTCGTCGTGCTCGCCTTAAGGGTACCTATCCGCAAGGGCTACGCCTCGTTCGTGGAGCGGTGTCAGATTTTCTAACACACCCGGGATTTTCGGATTGATTATTATTATTATTAGTTAACTGGCGGTACAACCGGATAGGGGCTGATTCTACGTCAACAAATAAGTCGGAAATATAGAATAAGATAGTTTCAGCCTCAACTCAACGGACCTAACCCAGACCTCATAAATAGTAATGCCTTTATATTGTGCTCTCGTTATTCGATGTATCTAAAATAGTATAAAAATATTAAGAACGTTTATTAAGATGCACCAGGACGGTTCAAGGTGATATCCGTTGAGTTGAGACTTGGTCAAGTGTACGTGTATTTAGTACATTTTTGAAGTCGATGTTTTCGCATACGAAGTCTCAAATGAAAAAAATGTTATTCTAGGTTTTCGGCTTATTTTTTGACGTAGAATCAGGCCCTATCCGGTTGTACCACTAGCTATAATACACCCCGTATAACGAAACACTTACTGTACACTGTAGTGAGATATTGAAATGTTTACCTTTTTGTGTTATTAACATTTCAACGATTCACATGTTGAAGAAAAGTTTCAATTTCACGTTTCTATTTTTATTTACCAATATAGAAATTATATTAGTCTGAGAGTCCTTTTACATTCCCGGGCATTCCTCTATTTCCTATTTCTTTTTTTGTAGCATTTGATTTATCTGTTGTTTCGTTTCACCATATATTGTTAGCCGTAGTTTGTTCCCATTTCACGACACTATGTGCACAGTGGTATCAGGGTAATGTAATACGTCAGCAACTATCGGTGAAGCTATCTCGAATCTAACCCATTCCATCATGTACTTCGTGGAATATACGGCACTGATACAAATCTTTCAACTGAAACTAAAAAAAAAAGGAACACAAAGAAACGTACGCCGCAGAATGAATGCCCACTACGTGTACGCACACGCAATACATAATAAGAGAACTCAATGATTGAATAAAACATTTCGCTCGGTTGGTGAAACATTCGGATAAAATAACTTTCAAAATAATCGCAGCCCTTGCACTGCCAGACATATTTAACTTAGCACGCAATTTTGTAAAAAAAACAAAAAATATAACGAGGTTCAGGCTGCGAAGCGTTCGTTTATACCCATTTGTTTCCATCTGCCTGTGCACGTTAGCCGGAAGAAAATGAACTACCCATTCTAGTCGAGCTCAACGACTAGAAGGAAAACTTTGCAAATTTTTCGACGATCCTCGACATTACAACCTACATATATGCGTGCTCTCTTTACGTACACTTGAAGAGCTCTACACTTGGTATTAACAGCTGAAAGAGATTCACCGTGTAGCAGGAGGAGGCTGTTTCGAGCGCTTGCCCCGAAGCTTTATTCCGACTTGTTCGTTTTCACCGTGTCGTTGAAACTATGAACCATATGCGCACGCTGCGCCGTGAAGGTATTGCTAATGAAACGAGCTGACGCTGTTTGTCGGGGGGAAATACTTGTTTTTTTTGTTTTTTGCAATTTCACCGAGCGTCACCGGTTTTCCGCGACACGTTAGATTACCCGCTTTATCGTTCAACTCGCCCGTATCTAATTAACGCGTCCAGTCAATTCGAAACTAAAATCAATTTCAATGTTACGTGTTTATCGTTTACCGTTCCGTCGTAAAGTAAGTAGGTGTCAATTTGTTCAGTAATCGTTTGCCAGGACGGTAATTTGCGTTGGCGCGAGGGCATGCAAATGCAATTAAACGATAACCGATAAACGTTGATGGTGTAATTTTTTCATAAGAATTCTAAATTAACGCGCGATTTATTAACCTGACGACATATTGAATTTAAATTTCGCTTATTATCAACAATTTCTGCGCGAACCGATGTGGCCTGAAAATTGTTTTCATTTAACGTAACCCTGGTTTGTAGTTCGCAACCTTTTTGCTTGCCTGAAACAACGAGCGCGCACAGAAATGCAATGGAAATACGTTATTGGGTTATTACTTTAATTTCGTATGCTTGTAGGTTTTTTTAGCAGATTTATTGCATCTTCGGTAGAGTAAGCAGATGTGCGAATCAATTTTTGAATGCGAATAAGATAACAGTGAGTTTGGCTGTGAAAACATTTGCCCGGTTAGCAACCGCATCCGTTAATATTTCAACAAATTAACACGAGACGAGGTGGCTGCGCGTAGCAGCCATTTTATCCAAATTTAAATTCATCGACGAGAACCACGAATTTCATCAATTAGACGAGACTGATGCGTCGTTTATAATGAAATATTTTAAAACGTCGAACGTGCAATTTGTAGTCCGATAGAAACACGTAGGTAGATTGTCTTTTAATGAATTATTATATCAGACAAATTCGTAAAAACTTTGTAGCAGGTGACTTATTTAAATCTATTTTCGTTCCGAGCAAAACAATCATATAAATCTGAAATTAATTGTATTTTAGTACAATTATAGCGGTCATACACATTTATCGATGATTGAAAGCAAATAAATAATATTGTAACGTAGCGATACATCTATCATCAAATGAAAAGTTGAGCAATTTAATTAACAAGATCCGACTGCGTTTTTATTTCTATCCATTTTTCCATTTTCAGTATTCACCGATAATCTACAAATGGGTAGAAAGCTATAATAACATTATCCAGATATCTAGGATCCTTCATTCTCGAATATTGAATCCTAGTTACACGAGTTAATTGAAATAATTAAATTATCACAAAATATCTAAGTGACGATTTAAATTATTGACTTATACACAGCTTACAGAATGGTACAAGTCTGTATTGAAAGTAGAATAAAAGTGTAACGTTTTCAATTGAGAAAAACAAACATGGAAATTCATTTTCTGCTCGTACAATATTTACTCGTCCAACAATTCATTCTAATGGAACTGCTCTCGTGTTAATATGTCGATCAATAATTCGAACATCTTTAACGTTTAATTGCATGTCAATCTTCATTCTTCGGTTTAATTTAGAGTTGATGAGACCCAACCCGACTGATTAGATAAGCCGTGTATCCAGACAAGTTGAATTATTTTAACTGGGAAGCATCGTGTAGCCTCGAGCTGAACTCCTTTACTCTATCTAGGTATCTTGGTATGTTGTTGCACTAGCTGTTACGTGGTCAGTTCTGCATCGACGAGTCATATAAATTAGATTCAACTTCGATTAGCTATGTTTCAAATATACGGTGGATCTTGGGCGCAAATATTATTATAAATGACCTTTATGAAAAGTAAATGAATAAATAGAACCTGAAGACGAATTAATTGTCTCGTTAAACGGTTGTCAAAATATAATTTTTGCTTCGTACGATGCACATATAAATATTTCGCATTCTATATAAAGTTTCTAATGATCTTAAAATGCTGTGCAAATAATAATTGTAATATTGGTAAAAGATAAATTATTCGTCACTGTTTGCATCGTAAATTTGTGAAACCGAAACTTTGCAATACCGTCACGCGTTTCGCGAATGAACATAAAATATGCTAGTCTAATTTCAATAATGCAAGCCACGCCCTAAAAATGTTATTCCAATTGCACCATCTGTACAGACGTCTCTATCGCGTCCCAATTGTATTCCATTAAGCACTTCTTCGCAACAGCGAAAAGGCTCGAGCATTCGAAATTGGCATCGGTATCCAGAGCAGATCTCGCGATAAGTGTATGCGCTAAACCATTCGGATAGGTAGGTACATGGCGCCTTATCTTTTAAATTAGATTTCCGTTCTTGTACAGCGACCAGGCCTTCTGCCGGTTGCAAGTTCAACAGTGCAATAACGCTTCAACGGGATCCTTACTGAAATCGATTCGTCGACCTTGAACCGATGGTAACCCGAATTTTCAACTACACTGACCACCGAAGACGAATTGCAAAAGCGATTGAAGCATGGAAGGCCGTGCGACGAATTTTATGAACTTCCAAAGGTAGTTGAAACTTGATGCTTCAAGTCCTTTTGTGTATTTACTTTTTTGTTTCGTTCTGTTAAATTGGAGATTGGTCTCAGCAGCTAATTTTTTGAACGATCGATGAAGACTTCTCTGCATTTCTTTACGAGTCACTATTATATCTTTTCTTGGGTGATCGTTATCAAATCAGACAACGTTCATATTGTACTATTTTTGTTACAAAAATGTTTTTCGATTTGCAAAAATCCTGCATGAAAAGCTTTGTATTAAATGATAATTAAAAAGTGATATACTTAGCGCAGTGGGGGAGATAAAATTGAAATGGGAGAATTCCTGGGCGCTGATATTATTACTGTAAGTTTATGAAAGAAAAAGATTTTACCTCACAGTTTTTATTTTCTAGTCTCGTATCGAATTTGTAAAACTTACTGGTGTGCAGGACATTAAATTAACTTCGGCCCTTTATGCATTGGCGCATTCAAAAATTTATTAATACGATTAAAGTTCAATTAAAAATCCAATGTACATTTCACAAACATAAAAGTGATGAATATTATTATACAAACCAAAGTGAGAAGCAAAAAGTGGTTGTTAATCAAACGCAAAATGTTAAAGTGAAACCTAAGGTTTATGCGTGGTTGTATCTAAGATTATATCGTAAGTTAAAACTAGAATTGTGTTTAAAATTGAAAGTAATTTGCGTCAAGAATATCCTATTACAGAAATAGCAATTTAATGTTGAAGCTAACTGTTCTGTAGCAGTTACGTAAAGAAAATTATAGAATAACTGACCGCGTTTAAATAAACAAAAAAATAATAGAAATTGAATATATTGTAAGCATTTGAGGGGCTGTAAAATTTCCCTACGTAATATTAATTGCTCAAAGTAGCTAAACATTTTTCGTATAATCCAAATTATATAGTAGCTTCTTTGGAAATAAATCTGGAAGGAAGTTTTAAGATTGGAAACATAGAGGAAAAAGGCAAGCGTAATATGGAATGGCGAAGTGCTAGATATGTTGGTTCTATTTAATATAACTTTGAGAGTTGACTTTAGAAATCTTCAACCTAGTATCATTATTTTTCCAGTGGTTAAAGGTAAGCAGACGATGCTTAAATGAGATATAGGATATGAACCAAATGGAACAAGTGGATTTCCTTTAGACTTCAATTTTTGTTCGCAAAGATACACGAAAAGTTTAATGTATTCATGTCAAGAGGACGATTTAATATGTTCAGAGAAATGGGCGAAGAAACCAACCATTTAATTAGGCCGCCTGAAATCTACGCAAACCTATATTTATAAAAAGCTCATGAAACTATTTCAAAATTCGAAACACATTCAATACAAAACGAAAAATGGAAAATGAGAACGATCAATACGTTTGTAATTCTCAATATATAGCATTAGTATTAATGTGATTTATTCGCTAAAGGTCCTGTGCAAAAAAGTGAAACAGAATGGAAATTGCATCTGCATCGATAGAACTCCAAATAAACATTTCATAGAGAAAAATTATTGAATGTACAAACGTATCGAAATTGGCGTTTGGTTACTTCATACATATGAAATATATTCTCTTTGTATTGTTTACATCATTAGTATAAAAATCCGATAAATTAAAACGTAATAAAAGCAGCTAGCTAGAAATATTCTGATTACGTCGACGAAGAAAAGAGTCATTTCTGCCATTGTAAATCAATGCTGGAATATACGAAACAAATGTCTAAATAACTATTGGATTTCGTGAAAATAATAAATTCTGCTGCAAATTTGTATCGCTCACGTAGCAAAAAGAAAACATCGGAACGCGACGTTTGTTGATTATTTTTCAAATTCATCTTCGAAATGGTGGAACCATTCATCTGAACACGTGGGCCACACGAAAATTATTTCCAGTCCACTTATTAAACGATTATTTGGGAAAGCAGCACCGCAGTTATAGGTTCGGGGAATAAAGGAAATAACACGTTATGAAAATCGAAGGAACGTGATAAACATGATATATATGAAATTCTTCGCCAGCGTTAAATTTTCTATTATCACTCATGCAAGGAATAAAGTTTATTGGCAATCGATGGGGGGGGGGGGGAGATATAAGTTATGGAAGAAAGTTTTTCGAGCTAAATAAATTTGAAATTAATAGGATGTCTATTTATTTGTATAAAAAAGAATTCTCTGAAGTATAATATCAAGAAGCACTTTCTATAACTTTGGGATGGATCCCTGAATGTGTCCTAGTATGTCGGCAACTATATTTTAGAATCGAAAGAGAAGTTCCACACTCGAAAAGTTGCATTAAAATTGATTTAAAAATTGAGAACATTTATTTCAAATGAAGCAAATAATACGTTGCAGAATTCATCGAGGCAATTTATAACATTGTATTTACATTGACTTCCACATGGAAAAGTATCATTTTTACAAAATACGAAAGAGCAGACGTCATTTCAATCGATATCAAAGTACATACCCGCATAATAATACTTATAAAAATATTCTCATTCCGCATTTAATATCTGCTGCAAAATAATTCCCCCGCAAGGTTACAACACTCTATTCCATCCTGCGTACCACATTTCCCCAAACATTCTGCTTCACCCACGAATCAGCTGTTCACAAATATTTCCAAATAATTATACACCACCGCCGCGCGTTAAAATTCGACATCCCAAAAGAAACGACACTCGAATAACACCGTCCCTCGCAAAACAAGTAAATCTGCATACAAACAGTCCATATATTGGACGGGATCAAAATTCGCGCGTCAAACGAATCAGCGAATCTCCGAATACTGTCATTCATCCCGGTACGACTATTCCCCGACCCAAATGAGACCCTAGTGAACGGGTTCGCGAAAGAAACGCAACAGATGCAAACGTAATCAACAGGATGACTCACGTAACAGAGCATTGTCGCTTGCTGGATCGACGGTGAGGGACCGGCAGAAAACAAAAACAGGTGTCGTTTCACATGGGCCAATCGTTGGCGCGTTAATACGACGAGCGTGTCACTTCCTTTGGAGGATCCCGAGGCTGGTGCCAGCCGATCGACAATTGTTGTTCGAGCGAAGAGAAAAGAACTGGAGCGTTTACGCCTAGAGCAGTGTACGTGGAGACGGTTCGACGAACACTGACTGTGCGCGCTCTGCTGTCGACGCTTTGGAGTTCGACTTCCCGCCAATCCCCTGTTACTCGACGCTACTTCGACCTTTTCCCTCGGATCGAGTGCATCCCTCCGCGGATCCATGCAAAAAGGGGTCAACTTTGATGGAATGGAATTATGCTGATCGTGATTAGCAAGTGAGTAGCAATTGAGAGCTAACCGTGAGATGCTTCGGTTTCAAGGTGGTAAACTTGCGGGGATCTCGTTACACGCGAAACCGAGGAGAAATAATTGGACTTAAACTCTTTGAAACTTGTGTTGTTGATAGTTTAAACGGACGTGAAATCGAACAATTTCATTTCTGGATTGTCCGGCGAATTGAATTCGTCGATCGTTCGATTCGCAGACGCCTGGCGCGGACTTTCGTTGATCTTTGTTTGATTGTGGGGCTTTGGTGGAGTTTGTTTAATTAAGGATTTAAACTTTTATTCGCGAAGATCGGGAAAGCATGGGGATTGGTTGTTATGTTGGGACGTTTGCCAACTTTGATAGAGTACTTTAGAGAAGAGCTTCCGCAGGATTTTATTAGATAGTGCAATACAATGTGATGCTCTCGAAGGAAATGTGTATTGGACAGATTATTGTATGCATCAGATACTGAAATCTGGAGGATAGAATATTCTGTTCTCAATTAATAAGGTGCCAACCGAATCATTGTTTGAAAAGAGGAAAATAATGCTGGGAATATAATTGTTCTCAAGAGCGCAATGATTAAATGATACAAATACTTTAATGTAATCACTCATATTCTAACTACAATACAATTAAGGTATACAGAAAAATATGAGACCGGCCATGGAACATGTGCGAGAGATACAATAAAAGCATCAGAATAGCAGGGAAAATACAGTAACTCTTCGTTTGGCGCTCACCACGATCTCCACCGAGCATGCTCACGAGTTATCCCCACCACTGAAGGAGCCCCTCGCGTTCTGAATCGACGGAGTAATTCGGCACCTTTTGATTAGCCGACACGTCGCGGCCGCGACGGCCGCGTTTAACCATTAAAAGATTAAATGCTTCGTATCGGTGAGGCAACACTAATGCAACGGCGTAACTTTTTTATTGTTACTTATAATATAATATGTATATAATAGAATATAATTGTTACTATTCTCGAGTGTGGGCACGGCCGACGACTCTGTTTTCGGCGCTTCGTTTCCTTATTGTATTCAATTGCGGCTGATGATTTCAGTTTTGCATATGGCATTTCATTGTTATGTGCTTGCATGGGGTTCTAGAAAAACAAAAAACCATGCTAATAAATGCGCATCTTACCTTGAAGAGGCCTATTGGAATATATGTTTAGATTTGGACTATTCTCTAAGCCCGTAAAGCTATAGTAAAAACTGAGCACGACCGTTCCCAAGCTTTTCTTGTAAGGATTCTTGCCCATTACGTATAATATTACTAAGTAAGTATGTAAATATAATCCAAATTCTATCGTGTTTGGTCTCATTTTAATCACCACAATCTCAGCAATAATTCCCCCCAAAAATTATAGCGATATAAGTGACAATGAAAAAGTTACGCCGTTGAATTATTGTTGCCTCACCGATACGAAGCATTTAATCTTTTAATGGCGCCCGATTTCTCATTCCTCTCTTTCTTTCGCCCGTTGTCCCTTTCTGTGCCCACCGATATCGGTGTCTCCACAGTAGCCGGCCTCTGACGGTTCCGCCGAAATTTCTACGAACCCAAAGTTCGACCAGATTCTCTTGGCGCTTACGGTCGGTCCCGAATAGTGAGCGCCAAGCGAAGAATTACTGTAGATGCGTAATTATGAACGGTACAACAAATAAATTATTTTAGAATTACCTTGTAGGGAGTTGAGTAAAATTTCGAGCTAATATTCTATTCTTAATTATTAACGTACCAATCCAATTCTTGTCAGAAAGAAAACATGTGCAATGAGGTATCCTATGACGAACGATCTTACAACGAACGAATGGTGTAGCGAACAGTTTTTCTGATTGAATCAAAACGTTTATAACCAACGAATATGTTACAACGAACGGACTGTTCGCCAAAAGGAGTTTAATTGATAACACCTCACGCTCATCCTCTTTATAATTTTGTTGTAAATTTACGCCTGCGTGCAATGCATGAAATTTCAATAAAATTTGTGATTCGTACACTTGCATGACCCTCTCTTTTATCACTGAGGGTTTCAAGTTATAGGGACTTGACGGTGTATGTATTCTGCAACGAACGGGGTTCTGGAACGAATTAAATCGCTACAGGATACACCACTGTATTTAATATTAATATTAAAATTTTAATATCTGACCCCTTCAAATAGTGTATTCTTTTTATTTTAGGCTAGTTTTTTTTTTGCAAATTACAAAAGCCACAATCAGAGAGTCCAAATAGCTAAAACACTTAAAAAGAATGACTGGAAAATATCGTGCCAGCTCACAAAATCAGGATATAATTGTTGCTAAGAACCAGTTATTGCGTCATTAAACCATTATAGAAACATTACAAGGCATTTACGTTCACGAGAGAAAGTATTGAGGTCGAGGACGAAATAAAGATAACCATTTTATTTGTCGTAAGAGAATCATTTCCACAACAGGGTGCGTTGAATTGCTTTTCTCGTTTAATTGGAAAAATTAACCAGACACCAGGCACCTATTATTTGTTACGAAAAAAAAAAATGTAACACCCCTACGTACATAGTATTACATCGTTGCGGTTTAAAAGGGCCGACAAGTTTACTTTCGAACCGAAAAGCCGATCTTTTTTAACGGGACTTGTTGTGGAACTTTTAACATCTCGTTTAGAGTTCATCGAGTTTATTCAACCCTTCGTGCCTCGTAATCTCAGCCGGGCATTGTAAACCACCGGCAGTTGCCACTTAGCAAATACACTCGAGCTTCCAATACGTAACCCGAACAATCTTTTCAGAAGCAAACAGCTGTTATTGTGCTTTAATAAAATGTACTTAAGGATCGCTTTGGCTGATAACTAACCATGATGTTATTGCCCGAAGCATTGAATGACATAGCTGTTTTATATATTCTATTCCATAGTACGTAGACCCTTTTGGATGGTGAGATTATTTATCGTTAGTGCAATGCAGCGTGGTGCAGAAATATGTCTGAAAAGTTTAATTATCGTTGTTACGTTAATTTGTCCAAATTAAGTAATGTTCTTTGTGAAAACAGGAATAAAACGTCAACGTGAAATACGTGTCAGCATAGTGGAAATATTTTTCTGTACCGCTGGATTAAATTAGTGAAACCATTACGAACTGCATTAAACGAAAAGCTTATTTATAAGAACGTTAGAAAAGCAATTATTATGGAGAATTTGGAAAGCTGATTCGTGACAATTTTGGAAAGTCATTTCGAATGTTTTAACGACATATATTTCTATCCATTTTGTTTCATATTTTTCCATAGTCATGTTTCCCAACGCCCCCGTGTTATTTATTGGACCGATGCAAAGGATTACTCTACATTTGCAAGAGAATGAAAGTCCCGTAGAAGCTTTTCCAAAATCGCAGATTTCGCGCCCGCCACTGTGTAAATCATTTATGGCCCATCTTGTGGGCTTGAGTGCTGTGCATACTCGGTTATTGAAAGTTCGCCGGCTGAAATCAAGTAACACGGTAGAAAACGGGGTGGAAAGAATCGATAGCACGGCTCACAGTTATTCCTGTGAAGATTTTACCTGGGCAGAACGTTTAAAGAAAAGATCGCTGAAAAACCGTCCAGCTGAATAAATAGTATAACCTGTAAACCAAGGCGATCGGTTCCACGGAGATCAACGACGAGAAATAACCTTGTATTTGGAGAGCAAGTCCGTCGAAAAACGAGAAGACTTATTATTACAGCACAGGCGAATAAATAGGGCGTGGCGTTGAAAGCGAATGTAAGTACTGAGAGCATTGAAAAGACGAAAAATTTCAATTTCCTGTAGTTTGCATTCTATTCAGCGCACAAAAACTGATTTGCTTCCTACAGGAACATTTTCACAAATTAGCTCAGAATGGACACAGAAAGGCACCTTCAGCATTTCAATTCTCATACTTCAATTTATTGCCCCTTTATTTCGTAGCGATAAAATAATGTGCTCTTCCAAAGCTTTGATTATTTTTATCTTTTGTTCGGAAATCGCATCTCGTTTATAAATAGCTTTAAATATCAGTGCAATATTTGCTTCTACCTTGTACATATTTTTCTGCTGCTACTGATCCTTAAATTGATCCATATAAATGAGCAATATAAATGATAACAACTTATTTAATTAATCTTTATCGTTATTTTTGTATAAGTGTTGAATGTACATTTTGTATCGTAGCCGTTCCAGCAATAATTTTAGTTGCTCTGTATCAATACGGTTTTGAGACATTATTTCGTAATTAATAGTAAAGAAAACTAACAACCTGTTCAAAACTTACGGACGTAAAGCAGAAAAAATGCCGGACAAGTTATTACATCATTAAACCGAGCATCTTGTTTTCCACATTGTAAGAACAGATTCTGAAAAATGCTAAGAAGGAACTCCGGCAAACGTTTCAAGTTTTTGGAACTTCACTAATTCGTGCTGGTGCTCGATATTAATAACAAAGTGATTCCGTGCCTCTGTGAAACTATCATCCAAGAACGACAGTAAACCTTGAATATTAAGGTTAATATTACTAGTCTCTTGAATATTTCGAAACACACCGACAACACGTATAGAAATAAATCACAGTTCCCCGTGTATACTAGATCACCGGCTATTGTCGCAACGAATTTTACGAAACTTTTGCCGAAGCGAGCCAGAGAAAAGTTTCGAAAGCAACGCGAACGAATAGAGCATTCTTTGTTTCGCGATTACGTGGCGAGTAAAGTACAATAAAATCTGACTCAATTATTTTCTCCATATTCTCCACTATGTTAATTCTATTTCCGGGATTCTTGACAATTCCACGACACAGTCTAACGAAAGAAAGAAAAACAGATATCGCGATGAAACACGAGGAACTGGAATAATAAATTACAAACGTCTGGCTTAACCGCGGTCCAGCAAATATTTAAGGGGCCAATGCTGCAGTAAGAAAGTTCACGGAACTTCGGTAACCGATCTCAATTATTTAGAGATTTCCACCAGGGTTAAACTTTTGTCGCCGTTACACAGACAATTCCGGTGCGAAATTTACAAGGGCACGGTCCCTTTAAGCGTTTTAACAGGTCTGCTAGCTAAGTGAGAAGTAACGAATTTCCATCGGTCTGACGAAGCACTTTTCAAGTCCAATACCCCACTTTTCCCTTCCAGTGTAGTGTAAGAATGCCTCCTTGCAGCTTGTACGACAATCGACACGCTATTTCGCAGCAGCCAGTGGAAACTGCGAGAGATGGACGTGCTACGATATTGCCTGTAGCTTTTCCCCTGACCGGCGAAACTTTGTAATCTCCAAAGAGGAAACTTGCTGCCTCGTGGAACTTCGATTAGCATTATGGAATGCAAGGAAATAGTAAAAGACATTACATTGCTTGGGTTTATTACGTAATGTCACAGTTAAAGAATATATAACGCATGCACGTATTTAGGTATGTACAAAAGAGTTAGGCGAATTTGATGGCGATTACATTTTCTCTTGCGGCGTAATAAAACGTAGTGTGCTAAATAAACTAATATCAAATACGAGAGAATAATTTTTTGAGGTAGAAATAAATAATTTAATTGGGAATTTAAATTAGTGCGCTATAACGATGTTAAATAATGAGACGGGTTTGCAAATTTGCATTTCCATTATCGTGCGAGCAAGGTCGATTCAGGACACCAGCGAGAACAATACAGTATTCCAAATATTGGTATGTGTTAAATTGATATATTTACTTCTCCAATTTATATAATTTTAAATTAAATAAAGAGTTAAAACAATGATCATATCAACAGCAAGTGATGAAAGTGAAAAATAAATACGAGGTCCGACGAAGTCTATAGAAAGGACCAGAATTTAAATTCAACATTGATATTCTTTTCACTTTTATTCAAATATTATTCAAATATTGCTGGTGCATGCAGGAATTATATGTACATATATATATGTATATGTAACGAATGTATTAATCTTGCAGTCGCAAGAATTTTTTACACTCACTAGTGTTTCCTTCGCGTAATCCGCGTAATCGCGTAATCTTTCTGCGATTGAGAAAAGTAGTGCTCATTCTGCAGCATTATTTTTTTCCCCTTGTTTTCCGCAGCGCAATGAAACAATAATGATAATTCAAGTTCCGTGCCGCGAGGAAATTTGTTGCCTTACTCTCCCACCTGTGTATGTTTGTCCGTATCGTGCGAGCTCGTATATCCTGAGCGCCATTCTTTTCTTCCAGCTCAGGTTACCTCCGCGTGTATGCACGCCTACGTGTTCTGACATCGGGTTACTATACATAACCTGTCTGAACTTTCCTTTGTGCAAGCACATGCGTGCATTTATGTACGTACGGTAATTGACCAGGAGCTAAATATCTTCCGCAGCGAACTTTCCCCCCACGGAACACTAACGTTTATGTTTGCTTTTGGCTCAATTTATATCGTTCTGACGTGGCGTGCCACTGATCCCTTGCATCGATAGCCTGTATTATGCTGCATTACGAATGCTGTAAGTCGTTGATAATATTTCGATCGCGGACGCTTGGTAGTTGCGCGGCCGAGAGAAATTCTAAGGTTCAAACATTTGTTTCGACAATAGAAAAAGCTTCCACTCAACATCCGTACACGATACAGGGATTGTTGAAACTGTAAATTAGTGAAAGTTTTAATGTGCAACGTGGAATGCATTTTGATGTTGGTGAACAGTGAATTTACTGTTAAAATATAAACATTGAATGTACTAAATTCTTTTCCGGCACCGTTCAAATATATTTAGATTTGTAGAATTTGACAGGGGCAAATATTTTGCAGTGTATAAGTGATTTCGGTAAGCACAAGAATTATTCAAAATCGCAATACAAAACAATTTTTATTTCTGACAATGGTTCTGATATTAATGTAATATTATAGTACAAAATACACGTTTATTATTTCAATATTTCATAATTCGAAGCATTCCCCTCCTTTCAATTTCAAGTTACATTTGAACCAACCACGATCACAATTTTAAACTACCTGTTGAATATTTGCTACTGATAGTGAATATAAAATATGCTAGAGCAAAATTGTCTCAACGTTCTTAGACATGACTTACTAATAAAGATAGTAAGAGAACCAGATGGGGCTCTACTTGGGGAGTCAAAAAGGGCCCGGGTTGTAAATTGAGACGATACGCATTCGTAGGTATACGTACCCAGTTCTTCTGGGTGTTTCAATTCAGTTCAAGAGAACATTTCAAAGTGAAAAGACATTCTTTCTGAGCTATGTTAAATACATTGATTGAAGAAAATATAATAGTTATTTTATTTAACACACCATTTCCAATACTACCCAAGCGTAAATCATAACTAAAGAAAATGTTTCCTATCTTCGCCTGTTGAGAAAAGCTCATTCCCCTTCATGCGACACCATCCAAAGCAACAGAGCAATTTGCCGTTTCCAGCTTAAATAAAAAAGAGAAAGGTGAAGAAGTATTTACACAGTAAAAAAAAAGTGGCGAATTAAACCCAGGTTTTAACTAGTGCACCCCGGAATTCCAAGGACATAAGTGCCTTCTACAATTTTCCCCTGTTACACGGCACTGCTGTTTTTCCTCATTCGGTGTGTCATCCGAAATTCCGCGTGCGACGCGGTAAATTCACCACGCTATTTGGAAGCTCGATAGCGTGGAACCGGGTCGTCGCAGCGTGCACGAATTTCAGGTTGACCCATCGCGTTCCGCATTCGCCGAAAGCACCGTTGCAGCGGTGTGCACCCGTACGTGTAAAAGTTAATCGGCCATGAATCAAATATGTTTTGGTAAAGAGAGCCTCTTCGCCTGTTTGCCCCTTTACGCGACGCTACTACTTAACCGTCCGCTGGCTGGCTATATACGAGTTTTTCCACTTACCCCGCGTTTCCAGCAGCGCGACTGCGACCGTTCGAGCATCGTTCCATTGTACGAAACGTAAAAAGTTCTGCTGCTAATTGCTGTTTGCAAACAGGGCGGACGAATGAAAACAGGGAAAAACTGGAAAGTGGAAAACGAATATTCATGCGTTTGATTGATAATTTAAGATCAATTGTTTCGTTACGGGGCTCCACTCGATGGTCGTACATTTTGTAATATTTACTGACCAGTAGGAATGTTGCTCGAATTGTTTCTCGTTTCGATAGAAAAGTATTTAGATTGATTGTCAGTTAGAAATTTTTCGATACAATTCATTATTTAATTGTTGACAGATGAAACGAAACGTTAGCGCAGAGTTTGTATTAGTTTTAAGTTTTAGAGAACGCAACTGTAACCAATTTTAGTCAATCTTAATTCTGTAAAGATAAACGAGATTTGGGTCATGTTAGTCAATGTTAATTAAATTCGAGTAAAATGATAGTTAATCTATCTGTTAATAATATTTTTCGTGAAAATTGTGGACCTACTGTGAAACTTCAGCAAGCTATTTAATGCAGAAAATCGAGCTACTTACTCGACGTTTCACAGACATAATTATTTAAAGAAAATAGCATCTTCTTGTGAATCAACGTCAAAGAAACCTTTTGCACAAATTTTCCACCTTCATTACATTGCGTCTGCCGTTTCAGAAACTCAAGACTTGCGCGATATCCAATATTTTACGTCGTAAACTACCATATCTTTACATAATACCATAAATCACAGAGCAATAAAACACTTGAACAATAAAAAAAAGATTTATCTACTGCGACTGCAGTCACACAAACGTGAATCGTTACTACTAACATTTCATCGTTTAAAGGATACATTTAGCGAAGTTCCTTTCCACCTTGGCGAATCTTTCCTTTTGGTACATGTCGTACTTTCTGGCTGATATCGGCACATACCACTATAAGGCCGTGGGAGGTTCATTAGAAATTCCTTGAAAAATCTACGAGGCTTGGCGTTTCATTTGACGACGCTGAAAAATGTATACAGGGCTCACGATGAATATTAATACTTTGCGATAAAAAAGCTAGTCAAATACGTAGGAGGAAATTAATTTCTTAGATTGAGCTTGAGTGGTCTTAACTGTTCCCTGCGGCAACCGTTTTCTGCGATATTATAAAATTTGTTCATCCATCACAATTCAGAATATCGCATAAATTTATAGATAAAATAACAATTTATGGGGCGGTTAGGAATTTTAATTGCTCACAAGTCACACAGAATGCAGTTAATATTGTCACTTTAAGACGCTATAATTTTGTAAAGGTCTTTCCATTACATCGATGGATATATTTCCTTTATTTTGTTACGGCTAGACTACAATAATAGTCCGGCGAGCGCTTAATTTTTTTAAATTTTTTCATTTATATCGTTGTTCCGCCAGGTATTTGCATTTAAAATTAATGCTGGTTGCATTTATATGCATCCGAATCCCGGTAACGTGGGATCTAGCCCGTTTTAAAATTCAATTCTGATATAAAACAAAATGTACATCGTGTACCACGGTTTTTGTCTTCCTTTCTTTTTGCCTGCCATGCATGCAATATACATTCATGTTAACTTCAATCTGCGTGTATAAATCGCTTGATGCATGCGTTCAGTTTTGTCGAAAGCGTGTTTCTGCCGAAAGGAAACCGCGAACGAACGGCGGACGCCAAAGTTCGAAAAAAAGGAACGCCAGCAGAAGGTAAGAAAAAAATGGAACATCCCATAAAATATGTGATATTGAATGGGACGACATAGGGCTGGATAATTCACCGCGTCGAATACGTTCCGTTCGAATTTATCTCGTCATTTTACATTTTAAATAAGATACCGAACGGAATCTTTTTTCCGATTTTCATGCGCGCCTATTACCTCGAAGCATCGCGTTCAATATTTAGCGAAACGTCAATTGCACACTATTGCACAAGACTGCGCCGATAACGTTGAACCGGAGTCGAGTTCCTTCGAGATTTATCAATTTGTCGTCTCATTACATAGATACCCGATTTCGAGGACGTGTAGTATTGTAAATAAGGTGAAAATATTCAATGGCACGAATTAAACGCGAGAGTTATTCTAAGTCCGAACGACAGGCAAACTATTATTCGTTTTTTAATAAAGCATGTAATAAACAGTGTTCCAATTAATTTAGCACTCCATGTGTATGTAAACGGTCGATGTTGTTAATTAAATAATCTTTGAATATTAGGACCAGTAATAATTAAATTGAAGATTTCATGTTGTTTGTGCGCCGCGCTCCGATTCACCTTGCTTGCTAATTGATGGTGAATCCGAGTTTAGAATCACTCGAGACAACTCGAAGTCTAGCACCGGAGAGGGATGTTTAATTGTTAAAGCTGGAGCGATAGTTACTAGAGAACCATAAGGTATGCCTTAAACGACTGACGAGTCTTCGTTAGACCGTTCTTGCGAAGACTCGCCGAAGCTTGGAGATGCCCGTGTTGCTGGTGGTAACATGTTAGTTTATTAGGTTTTTCGATGCAGAGAGGTGGATGAAGAGATCTAATTCTAATTCGTTACAAAAAACATAGTGGAAATGAAAACTAACCACCACTGTGTTTGTCACCCCCTTGCAAAAAATAACAAGATACTTTGGGGAACCCGGTGGCTTCATGATTTTAATATTGCGGCACAACAAATGTTATTCTTAAATGTTCATTTAATCTATTAATCGAAATAATATACTTAATTGTTATTACGTATATATTCTACTACAAATGTTTATTATATTATGTATCGTACAATTGTTGTATTCGCTATGCTACCATTTTCAGTTATCTACCGTTCGATAATGATTGAAGTCTTCAATCCTTTTAGACGAGGGAAACTTGTTGAAATATTAGTATGCAGTGGAACTACGATTATAATAACATGACACTGTAAAATTGTAATTTCAACGGTTTCAGTTTCGCTTTGGTTCTAATGGAAAATGTTTCAGTAGTAATATGGAATGCTCGTTGCGATAAGACAATAAGGTAGTGAGCTTGAAGTTAATTAAACAATTTGGACATTCCTTTTCAATATATTAATCTTCTTTAAATCAGAGGTGCACAGAATTAAATCTTCTTCTGTATTATATTTCAATAATTATTAAAACGAAATATATTCTACTGTGAAAATTCCTTTGCATACCATCTATTAACAAGTTCATTTCATGTTTCTGGAAAACTATTATCAAGAACAATATCTAACGTTCATCACAATTTTAAATATCAATTACCATACGCCATTGTTATTTGTTAAACGTTCAAATTCGAATGATATTCGAAATAGAACACGCCAGCAACAAATAAAACAGTTTAGCTACAGTGAATGGGCAATTGCCGTCAATATCAGTGAGCATATCGGAGAAAGGGTTTTGTCGGTAAGCGCACATCCCTTATATCAGAGGGGCAATCGCGAGCTATGCAATTTCACGGAGGGTGTTCATTTCTCCTTTCAGCAGGGTGTCCGGTTCACAGCTTCCACTGTTTGCCGGCTGATGGCGCGCCAACGTACGGAAAATTCTCCAGAATCTCTTTACCATCGAGCAACCCCCTGTGGTCATGAAGTCATGTACCAGGAACAGCTACTCATCGTGGGAAACAGTAATTTAGATTAGTTAGAACCCTTATAATTGAGGGACTGATACTGAAACGTTTTTATTGTTTTTTTAAATTATGTGATTATAGGGGGTATATATTGGGCTACTTCCCTAAAATCAATGTTAAGCCAGTTAGTTTGATGCTACTAGTAACATGATTTTTTGCACAGCACAATTTTAAATAATTTTTATAGGAACAAATTTGAATTCCTCTTCAAAACGCACTCTAAATCGTAAATTTATTACCTTTATAATTTATCCTGTTATTTAAACATCAACACTGTTCTACTTTCTAGAAGTTACACTGTTTCAACATTTATAGATGATTTTGAACAAATATATCAATCGTCATATCAATCAAATATACCAATTAACATTTATAGATTATTTTGAACACATATATCAATCGGTCCGGTTTTTCATACTGTAGTAGATATAAATCCGACTTCAAAATTCTCTAAGAAGATAAAGTTTACCACGACTGGTCTTGTATTTCTCTTAAAGTTCATGTGTCCAGAACAGTAAAATAATGTAAAGGTAACAGCAACTCGTGATAAAAAATTTTACCTCGTATAAGAAAACTTTTCGGGGTAGTATACGGATTCAATGTACTATACTCCAAGAATATGAATTTAATTTAATTTTTAAGGAAACATTAAAAACTAACCAGCCACAGTAAAATGTCCCATTAAGCATACAAATAATGAATTCTATGGAAATGCTCTATCACCTTACCACGAGACGTTCCGAATATCAACAAACATTTATAAGAAACAATATATTCCGCGGACATCTCATTTTCGGGAGGATAGCTGAACAATGTACAAATAATACGATACAAAGATGAAGACTTAAAAAATTGTATAAATTCTTGTTGAACGAAACCAACTCTTTTCATTTAAATCTGAAGACTACAACGTATAAAAAGACAGATATTGTATTCAAAAAACGGAACTGAATGAAACAACAGCGTTTTCCAGGGACCCAATACCTACAAAACATCTTGGATTACACAACGCGTAGAACATCGATCGAAAAATAACGGTTTAGTGGTGGTGCAAAAATAGTTACGCGGAATAACAATTGAACAAAAGGAGGAGAAAAGAACCAAATGTGGAGGTTGGAGTGCTGGCGGTAGGGAACACGATTCTTCGCGTTTTATAATGCGACGCTCATTTTCATTACGCGGACGCGGAAGGAAAATAAGGTTGACGACGCACAATTTATCAGGCATCATTTTCCCTCGTCAGCGAAGCATTCAGTTGGCTTTATTCGTTACACGAAATTCCGAGGACGAATTAAAATGCCTACGGCTCGTTAGTTCCTTGAAACAAATATTTATTTTAACAGCCTGCAAATGCGGGCTTGAACAGAAATATCTACCGGGAAATCCACGGCTGAGGAGACGAAAGGATGAAATTGCGATACTTATTTCTAGACAGTGAACTTCTTCGATATAATCATATTTCTGCATAATATTGCGTTTGTTTCGGCACAAAGAAAAACATATTTTGTATGCAAAACTGCAAAATAATAATAATCCAGCAATATATTTGATATAATTTTTACTGCAGTTTTGGAAATATATATTATACTGTATTTGTAATGTTTCAGTAATAGGTTGGTTATGAAAAGAGTAGAATCGAAAAATAGTCCTTAATAATAAGTTAGCCTTTATCTAGCAAAATTCACAGATATGTAGCTAATAAATAACCAAAACAACTATGGGATTAAAGAAATTATTTGCAGAATAACAAAGCATTCTAAATTACTATAGTTTTATAAATCTGCCGGTATGCATATATCGAGAAACAATTGGAGAGAAATTGGATGCAAAAGGAAATTTTATTTCATTCTTTTATATTAATGTTGGCAATTTCATAGTAAATGATTTTTACGTACCTGCAACTACAAAACGTTATGCAGAGAGTGACTGAAACACGTTTCCACAATAATGCCGTAATTGCAGACGAAGAAAGCGTGCTATTCAACAATTCTCTAAATTGCGAAATTACAAAGGCGAAAGAAGCTCCGACTGTCGCGAAATTCTGTGACACACTATGACCCAATTCGTTTTTGTCCGCATGTCACCATAGCCCAAACGACCATGCCAACCACGAATATGCCCCGTCCAAAAATGTCCAGTTGAATGTAAAAATATAGAATGGAAACAATAGGACTCACATATATTTTATTCTCATTCTTGTTGTTTTGAATTCGAACTTTTCGATATCTCGTCAATGAGTGGGTGGAGTAGAGTTGTGAAATGCGTAACTGTTGTTTAAAAGGAAATATTGTATGATTTCTGGATGGTAATACAGCAGGAAATGCTACACTATTTATTGCAATGTTTTCTCGTTTTCTTTTATTTTAATGTTTTTTTTTAATTATTAATGAAGGTATAGAATTTCAATGAACAGAGCCATGTTTTTTATCAAACCCTTTTTTTGCATCACAATGCATGAAATATACCTACAGGTGCATATGTATTTCAGTAATTTGAACAGAAACGTGTAATTTAATTGTGGTAGATAGAATCGTAACAAGATAGTACATTTGTCCTCCCCTAAAATGTATCAAATTTTATTTCCAATGTAAGGTATGCACAAAATATAAATATGTGTATTTATATTTAGCGTTTCGAAATTTTACAATATTTAACTAAAGAACTATGTAATGCAGGGTGTTAACATGTATTGATTATAAGCATATTATTGTTAAAAATGAAGAAACGATACAGTACTAACTCACATTGACACTAGCACTATGAAAGTTGGACGGCAATAATGTAGTTTCTAAACGTTAACTTCTTGCCTGTTAGTTATTCCATGATACTGGACCCACTGGCAGATCTGTTACTAAATTACAACATTGCAACCTACTTTCGTGGATGGATTAAACTTAAATTTGAAAAAACAAATATACACGAAGTAAATTGTGTTGAATTTAAAAAAATTATTTTTGACGATGTTAATACAGAAATATGTTTATACAATTTTGCATCCCTTGTTAAACTATTATAACAAATATTTAAGTAATAATTTTACGATTTAAGCTACTACCCGGTTCATAATTCTTGATTGAAAAATAAGTGTGAAACAAGTCAACTTGTGCAATAGGAACTGTGCCCTATGTACCCTGCCATTAGAGAAATTAGAAGAGCACGATGGATAATTCAATTAGATAAATTAGAAGACAGTTATAGTCCATGTCGTCTTCTAGATGCAAGCTTAATCTTCTTCTATGCATGTAATTTCAAGATCTTCATTTCCCTAAAATCTCATACCCTCGGCTACGTGACGTCTTAAATAAAATTGTGTCCGTGAGGTTAAATGTCGTGTCAGCGGGTTGCGACATTCCTTATACATATACCTTCCTTGGAACTCGTTAATTCGCCCGGAGGAAACGAGGGGAACTAATTACAACGGAGCTTTACTATAAGTTGTGCGACACTGTCATGTAAAGTAACTAAACGAAAAAATGTTCGTTTAATTAAGACGGAAACATGTAACGAAATAATATTTGGATTATGAAATAGAAAACCGTTCGTTTTACCTTCGTAAGTTGAGTTTTCATTGTACCCTGAACTGAGAGTTGCAACTAGACGGCAAACAGTAATGTTTAACAACAGAACCTCGACAACTGGGTTCCAAAAAAATTCAAAAACTTTATTGCTTATGTAAAATGGTACGGACCAATTGTATATTCATAGTTTCACTAGTGCATATTCTGAAGTTGTACGCGGTGTAAATAGACGAATGGTCAACCTACCGTTTAAACAAAATATTCTTACAATAAAGACGAACATTGCAAAATTCATGACGAATTCAATACTTTCTTCTTGTATAAATTAAACTTGACACTAATCTTCGTTTTCATTCTTGGTTGAAAAACGGTTGAGGCATAATATAATATTCTCCTCTCATCACTTCTGATGAACTATAGTAATATCAACTGTTTTTATCTGAATCACCTTCAGCAACTGAAATTATTCCAAATACATCTTAATGGGTTCGTCAATAAGCTGCACGTAAATTCGATGCAATGAGAAAATTGATACTAATTACCCAGAAACCTGCACACACAATGTAGCGTATCGATAGTATTTATACATAATTATACAGTTTACGGTGTAGTGCACCAATTTCCACAGGTAGGAAATAAACTTTTCGCTTGATTGTTCCGATGGGACCAATCATTCACTTGCCAATGGTACGAAAATTACGGGTATAGTCCTGTTTGTATTGATTAAATCAATGTTCATGCCTGTAAATATACATCACTTTAATTGCCATCTTGAGAAGGCTCTGATTACTATGAACCTTGACCGCATTGCTCTCTATAGTTTCGCCCGAACTTTGCAAAATTACTGAAAGCAAATTCACGAGAAATTACCAGCATACGAAGAAGACATTTCCCCTTTTGAAGGACCCAACGTTATCAAATATCTTTTAGAACCCTGAAAGTTATACTACCTTGATACAGGATGGAGGGAACTCGTTTATTAGAATTTATGCTTTTGTAATTCTTCCTCCAGTATATGTACCTGTATAAAGTAAGGCTAAGTTCTGACAGTGATCTTGATTTGATAGCGATCCGTAACTGGAATACAAAGCGAATAAACGCAGGTTGAAAAATCGGGTGAACTATATTATATGTATATAACTACAATTCGTTGTTACTTCTATGAATTTCTTCCGCTCGCCAAAATAAAGAATTTACTGAAAGAAGCTAAAATCGTTTGAAAAATCGCTGTTGCAAAAATTTCGTATATTTCATATAAAATGCAAGAATTTAAAGTATCGTCGCGACTTCCTCTTCAATAAGGAAAAGTAGTAAGAGGAAGGTTGTCAAGAAAGAATGCGATATTAAATATAAGAGCAAAATAAGAGATGTGGGAAACTTGAATTCTGTCAACATCAAATGGAGACACTCGTGTCATACTAAAATTTTACTATCCCACTTTATAAACCTATCAATTATTAAGAATTGGGAAAAGCCAACGAAATTGTAGAACTGCCAACGATATAACGTAATTTTAACCCTTTAATACCCAGTACTCTATTATATTTTAATCATATGTTCACTTCAATATTTTCCAATGAGACTACTAAGCATTACGTGCAGTAAATTAATGCTACAAAACAAATCAATCAATTAATTAACCTAATAAAAATAAATTTAGACGTTGATGGATTAAATAACGATTAAAATTAATAACCATTACTCGAAACTCTAAGCTGTTTCTATTTCACAGTATTCAAATACAGCTTTCTCAAGTACCTTCGGACCATTCAAAATCAGAATCATCGAAGATCATTTTTAATCAATCTGTATTACGACGATGTAAATCGATGGTCAGGAATAACTGATTAGCTGATTACCGCACCGCGAGTGTAATTAATCAGTGAATTTTCATTAGGCATTTCGGGGTTGCTATGATGTAATTGTGTAGAAACGATAAACGAGCATATTTGGTTTGGCACAAGTGCACAGAACGGTTAGATATAGCGGGGAATGTCTATCGTGTCATTAACCATAGTTTGGCTGAAAGTCAGTAGGCTTGTGATAGCGATACATAGGATATTATGGCAAATTTGTAGCCGAGAGCCGGTTGTGTGCATACACAGGCTAATGTGTCCCATTGACGCTATTCGTCACGTGCTCTGTCAGCGAATCAGGTTGCACTAATGTGTTCTAATTGTTTTCACGGAGAACAGTGTAGTTTCAGCTATGTACTTCGTTTCATTTCACTCAACACGAACGCAGAAATATAATTTCTGTTAAGGTTCCGATAAATCATATATGTATTCTTAATTCACATGTTCGCAATATTTAAGCTTCATCGTAACTTTTAGGGCAACGAAAAATTGCATGCGTGAAAGTCTTTGGAGCAGTACATTTTGTACCATTTTACTGTACAATGATCACATGCAATTAGTTCCAAATGAAATTACACTGTATATTCTATACCACCATTCGTAATTGAATATTCTTGCAAAATTTTTTTTACACAGCACATTCTCAGTGCCCGTGCATTGTAAAACTTGCAACTACGTATTGTAAAACTTTGCTCAATACGTCTGTGTACGTCAACAAGGTTGGGAGGAAAAAATATATTGTGATAAATTGCATTGTGCTTAACAATTGTTTGTTCAGTATCCTAACCTTCCTATGGAAAGCGCCACGTAAAATAAAAGGCAAAAAAGAAAAAACAAAACAGTCCCTGTGGTGTACTAGGTTGCCTGGTACACTCTGGTTTTATCGCTCTATTTCATCTCTATTGCTGGGAAATAAAAGTTATGCGAAGCCGTTATCGAGTTGCTGAAAGGACCATTTTGCAGGGGATAAATCATGCTTCGTGAATTTTATCCTATAATAGCATGATTTGTAACTTTGAATGTTCGATTACGCCATACAGAAACGTTAATCCGTACTTGTATTAGTGTTAATATAGGCATGCATTATTTACAAATGCTTAATGAATAATTATTTCTGAAGATACAACAAAGTTACTTCAAGTAAAAGTTATTTACAAATATCTAACATTTAACTATCTATTATCATGAAGATAATATTTAACTTGACTTGCGTGATGATTTCTATACGATTTAAAAATAAAATTGTTGAATCACAGTGTCAATCACGTACTTTAAGTAGGAGCACATTGTTCCTTTAACGAATTAGCGTTACTGATCAAACAAATGTTGCAGAATAACTAAATTATCTGTAGGACAAAGTGAAGAATTTTATTTCAGTGGCAATAGAATAGGCAAACAATACAAAAAGTAGAATCCAGGAATTTTATTGCCATATCTTTTACAGTCTTATAATTGAATAATTGAATAACTGAATAATTATAATAAATTATAATCGAATAATTTAAATATTATAATTAAAGCATACAAATATGAAGAAACTCATGAACAAAATTTTACACTGCTTTACTCTTCAAGATTATGGTATCGACTACGTTTTAGAATATCCACGAAAACCTGTCGCAGTGCATACCTTGAAATTTACGGGAAAGTAGCTCTAGGTGAGAGTGTTTCTCCAATGGCTCCGGGTGTCATAAATGTTTTTCGTATAGATTTTCAGTGGCGTGAAATATTTGTTAGAAATTTCACCACCCTTGTATATGAGCTGAAAGAATTCTCAATCTCGAAGTATTTATATACTGTATGGGGTACAAGGAATTTTCCCCGACGAAACAACAATCATGTGACGTAGTTACTTGTGAATTTTGTTAATCCTGATTACAAAATCAACAGAATTGTTACTATTTGCAATCGATACCGAAACTTTTAATTGCGTGAAACAGAGTTTGAGCCAGTGGGCAAAGTGGCCGCAAAACAACCGAATCCTACATCTGATTTAAAACTTTTAACCCAAGGCAAATTGTTGGCAAGGGTTGGTAATGGGAAACCTAAAGTATTCCTGTAAATACGTAACGTAAATACTGGGGCTACTGAGACTTGTGGTGAAGTTACTCGAAAATGTCTCCTACAGAATTTTGTATATCCGAAAGCTGTACACTTTAAGCTGGCGTTGTTCAGTTGACGTTTTTCAACAGAATAGATGTGTAGGATTGAATGATTAAATATAAATTAACAAATATCTCTGGCAATTTAAATTGCAATACTTCTATTTTTATTTAACGTGATAAGCGAGCATTGCTTTAAAATTCTTCAGAGTTGTTCTAAATTATTGTCTTTAATGTAATAAATTCTACATCTATATGAAAATCTTTTCACTGTAATATATAAAATAAAAGGAAGAATGCAGTTGATCCAAAAATTGTCAATTTGATAGTTGAAAATTTTAAACGATCTACAACACATTTCAAAGGTAATTCATTCTGCTCTTCCTGCACAATAATTTGAACGGCACATTGAAACGAAAGAAGAATATTCCATCGCACTTTTCAATCGGATTGATCCCAATTCCATATAAGTAATAATACATACCATTATACGACGTTTGCTGAGTTTGAACTGATTCATTTAACTTTGAATCCCGATAACAAAATAGTATTTGAATCTTTCCCTTGAGGAAAAGATAAAAAAATGAGATGAGTTAAGGAAGCATCGTCAACGTGACGTTAACAGCATTCCAAAGCTTTCGTGTCAGCAAAATGACGCGCAGCTGACGTGAAATATTTAATTGGCCCTTGCAGGGTTGCAGGACCGAAACAGGCTGCCGACTCAATTCGTAGGCCCTTTGATACTGCATTTGGATGAAATAGGTCAGCTGACGTCGCGTCGGTCTTACCAACCAGCTAACAAAGCGAAAGTTCTATAGCAAGCAATGTGATTTCTGTCGTGCTGTGGCGTTTTCCGTGCAGGCGTTTACAAACGGACTCTCGTTAACCAATTCCCCCTTTCTCCTCCAGTTTGTCTTTCCTCCAAACGTTTTTTTCGTCAGGGAATGTACATTTGTATATACGGATGGATCAAACACCAACGAACCTACATTATTAGGGCAACCGGGTTTGATTGTTGCTTTTGGGAAAATGTTGTTCGAACTTTCGCAAACGACAGATGATGGTGCAATGAAATACTTCTTGCTCTATATACCGTAAACTGTGATATTGGATTTTGGTAACTAAGGCAACAGCAGAATACTGCTACCTAATACTGAGCGTTATAGAGAGCGTTCGAAATTTTATTTATTGGGCACAATTTAAGGGCAGACGGTACATTAAATAATCAAATTAATAAGAGTGGTTTAAAGATCCTTTGTTCTCGAGGCACAATGTAATTTTACTTAGCTGTATTTACGGGGCTATTTGGGGAGCACGATACGCTGTGTATAAATTCATATGGTATGCGAATTAAAATAAGCAATCGAAGACTATTAAACGGTGGACGTTTCGAATATTCATTTTGAGAAATAGTATTGCATTTGACGGAATGAAAACTCTTGTAATTTAGAAGCTACCGTTCTGTAAATGTTTGTAGTGCATATGTGTATTCCACTTTTTCTAATGAGGAATGAATAATGTCAGTGACACAATAATTTTCGACCGAACTGTACATTATTCTTTCGTTTTTAGTTTATTAATAAAGATATTGGAAAAGTTTCAAACATACCTACATAGTTATAGCTATTTTTGAAGATTCATTTTTTAGCTAGTGGATGATTGTCTTTTAGTATATTGACACTGTAAGATAACGTACCAGATTTTCGTAATTTATCATACCAGGTGATCTACCTTGAAACTAATGATGTTGATGGTGTGGCAGGAGATTGCCTGTGGTCGACAGACTATAAAGGATGATCCTGAGCCTCGCAACGCCAAAAGGGATGTTAGAAGTAACTTTGATTGGCATACGACACATAATGTAGATTTCTAAGTGACTACATATAGCCTTCAATAAACATTACACGGGGAAATTAATTTAATTTCGCGCAGCCCTCCTATCGAAGTTCACTTGTTTCAATGTATAATACTATCAATTTAGTTAATTTTCTTCTATTACTCACAAAACAACGTAAGCTTAACGTTATCATTTTTCATAATGAATAATTTAGTATGACACAGAGTACATAATGTCTTACACTGTTAATTGTTTAATACATCAAATAAGGGGGCATAGAATACGCTGACAACGTTTATCTGGAAACACCTCAGACACCCTATACAATAGTATACTGTGTGGAGTCTATGCACTTACGAGGGAAGACTCTCAACTTGTCGACTCGGATTTTAATGTCCTTTTGCAGGTTGATAATACACAGGCTCCTGATGGCCTACGTAAAATATTAGGTGTAGTTATTCAGATACTTTAAAGATATTAACCATTAAAGTTACATACCTTCAATGTAAGGCCATATCTTCTATAAATAGAAAAAGATCCTGAAGGAGATTGGTAGCCAAGTGAGATGGTGTATGGCTTGCGCCGTAGAGGTCTCGGGTTCGATTCCCGGTTAATTGACATTTTTTTTTTTGTGGTTTCATTTTAGCGACACTGTGCACGTTTCTGAATGATAACTAGTTCTTTTCAAATGTTAATAACTATGAAACAGTATTTCTTTACAATGCGTTGTAGTGTTGTAGTTGTAGCGTTGTAGTTGTAGGTCCACACTGTTTATGATCAGATTGGAGATAAAGTGGAGTACGTTTCTAATTTCACGCATAGACTCACCTCCCCACACACTGCGATCTTTATTGTTTTGCTTAATATATACAAACTCAAGAGTTTTCGAAGTCGGTCCAAGATGCATAGCTAGTCCTGTAGGAATCAGTGTAGTTTTTGAAGCCTAGCGAAACGTTTATTGTGTGTGCGTGGTGTCGCACTTTCCTGTGTTTCAATTGCATGTATGACAACCATCATCCAGAAACGTCCACAGTGTCGCCAAAATGAAACCACAAATAAAAAAAAATGCCAATTAACCGTAAATCGAACCCGAGACCTCTACGGCGCAAGCCATACACCATCTCACTTCGCTACTAATCTTCTTGAGAACTCTTCTCTATTTATAGAAGATGTGTCCTCACATAGAAGGTATGTAACTTTAATTGTTAATATCTTTAAAGTTTCTGAATAACTACACCTAATATTTTACATAGACCATCAGGAGCCTGTGTATTATCAACCTGCAAAGGGACATTAAAATCCGAGTCGACAAGTTGAGAGTCTTCCCTCGTTAGGCAGAAACCTATAGGTCAACTTTGATTAATAGAATTTTTTGCATCACCAATTTTGCTTTGCGAAACATTCATTTTTCATGCTTTGTAAGCCTCACCCTATAAATGAGCGAAACGTCACAATATGTTCAGTCATCCTCGGGATATTTGTGCGATTTGTAATTCGAGAATTAATGGAAACTTAATGCGATTATACGAATGTCAGCGCCAAATGCGGTATGTTTTAACAATATATGCACTCCTCTTATTTCAATGGATAACGCGTTCCACTGCAGAATTTGCAGTCTGTTATTTCCTACATAAATGGAATTCAAAAATAGAATGAATAGAACACCATTCTACAATTTTACATTTAAAATTTAAATAATGAAAGTAGCAGAAAGCTTATTGTTAAATTTGTGAAACGTCAGGATAAATTGAGAGAAACTACTCCATTTCCATAGGTATTTATACAGAATTTGTTTGCAATGTTATTAACTTTCATGCATTTTAACAGAAATTATCAAAGACTTCAACGCACGCGTACATTGTTGTGCACAGGTGTCGAAATCTTTCAATAAAATTAAGCTGAATGATCGGCTATTTTATGTTACTATTAAAACATTGTACGGAAATTTATTATTACGCGTAATTTATGCATTGAGCTAGAAGTCCGAAGAAAACTATTCACAGCTTTAATTAATTCTCATTGCGAGGTGAGATTCGTATGTTCTTATATACCAAAGTTAATCCGTTAAAAAAATCTTAGAAGCCTATTCAAACTTTGGAAGCTTAATCCAACTTTCTGTAGGTACTTTACTTTCCGCTTATCATACCATATCCAAAATTTAAATTCTACGGTAAAGGATTATTCTTATCAAATTTTTCAATTATACATACATACCTACGTATTACAAAGCAACTATTTATATTAATTACATAATTCGCGTTGGTTTTTACAGAATATTTAGACACAAGAATATTGTCAATATAATTAACGAGATGATAGAAACGAATAGTTAATTACGGCATTATTCCACAATCGAAGAAATGGCCTTGCAAGGCTGACCGATTTTGGGTAAATTTTGTATGCTGCAAATTAATACCGACAACGCAATTGTGCATTACACCGGGGAGTCATATAAAATATTACAGACTCTATTTTCTGGCACTATTAAAGATAGCATGAGGGTTTTACTGCTCGATGTTCCCCTATCATTGTGCAAAATAAAAAAATATGTTTCAGCTAAAGGTTGTTAGAATTTATGACAGTTATATCAGAATATACAAATTTATGTAGCATTTGATTTAGGAAAGCATAGGTAGCGAGGCAGCCACCTCTTTTACATCTTAGGGGTTGCAATTACGACCAATTGCCAGTTGCATAAAAGGGAACGCTAAGTAGTAAAATGTTAAAAGATATTTGCTCGTCATCCTTAATAATTCCAGGAAGTACAGCCTGTAACATTTTATGTCGCTCACCCGGTATATTTTAAGGCCAGATTGCACGCATCCATTATTACTGACCTACTGCGTTCATGCTTCTGTGCAATGTACCCTAAGCCTTCAGAGAACGTATTTTGCACAATTAAACATTCCAACATTAATATAAGTGGACATAAAAAATTAAATAATATATTTATAATAATGGTTCGTCCACAATATGCAATAGAAGAATTTTACTTTCGTATCACACAATATTGTAGGATCCCCTTATATTGTAAAGGTACAGTTTCATTTTATTATTATCTTTATATTTTCTTACTTCACACGTTATCTTCGTAACATAAACAACCCGCGCCATGCAGTGGAGGGCAGCGCAAAAATATATAAATATATTAAATATATAACATGCTGCCCAACATGAACACAGTTTCAAGATACTTAATCTATTTCATAATTTGCATAATTCTGACTTACAGGCTTTTACTGGGCTAATTTTTCTTCGTCTTATGTATATTTGGAAGGCTCAGAAATCGATCAGTGTAAGTCCAGCTTTCCCTGAACATGAGTTTCGTAGTTCTAAAACCTCCTAATTGTTAAAACTTTCAATTGATAAATCAATCAAGTCATTATTTCCACACGCAAGCAATAGACGACAGTATTAACATTGGCATTTCTTCCTGGGTAAGAAAAAATCTTATTTATCTAGGTCTGAATGCTAATGGACTTACACTGATTCGCTTCTGAACCCACCACTTAATTTTTAGCTTGACGACAGAATTTCTATCACAATTTCCCTCCTTATCTACAGCAACGTTAATTTATCAAGGAAATCGAGGGTAATTGCACAAACGGGGGGCACAATCGCTGCTTCTGCGTGGCGTTCCGGCCAAAACACCGTTCCCAGCAGAGCTACTGTTCGCTCTGCTCGAGACTGCAAAGCGGACAGGATTTTTCTCACGATCGCGGCCTGCATTCGCGATTCGATTAACACTGGGCGCCGACAGATTGATAATTGACGACACGAACTCCGGGGAAACTGGAACGGGCAGACTATAATTGAAGAACGCCGAAAACTTTCTTCACGGCAAAGATATAAAATTCGCTCGTAAGATTAATCCGTTAAGAGCACCGTGAACGCGCTCTGATCTCTTCCACTTGCGGCGAGGGCAAGTTCGGCTTTGTGCCAGAAAATGCAGAGGGAAGCGTTAGTTGTTCCGGAAAACTTTGATGCGGGTTTTCACCCTTCGGCCCGTTTCGTTTCGCCCCTCTTTCGCTAGCCGCTCTGCTTCCCCTTTGACCTCTGCCAACGGAACCGTTTCAACATCGTGTCTACCCCCAACTTCTCGCGCATTTCACGATCCAGGAAGCTCGTGGTTTTCCGTGTTGGATGATGCTTCGGAGGATCTTCCTGAATCTGCGTGAATGTGATAAGATTTTAACCCTTCGCTCTATCTACGTTATAGACTTCGAACCCGTGAGCCACTTTGTGAATGACTGTGATATTTCCGAGCACACATGGTGAATGTGAAACTGGTCAAATTGTGAGGCGTATGTCGTGTCCGCGAGTGTTAACAAATATTTGCCGACTATGTAAGGAAATATTTCCTTCTATCATGCGGATATTCTCCGCGATCGTTAAATATTATGTGCCGCTTATAAGTGAATGTGCGGTCTTTGAAATTTTACTTGGCTCACATGCTTTTCGAAGTTAATGATATACATGTAGTAGTGTAGTTGTATCCGACAGTGTGTGAGTATAAGAGAATGCGTGTATGCGACGGTATGGGCCGATACCGCGCGAGGCTCGACGAAGGAGCCCGAGAGAAAAGACAAAGGAAGGTAGAGGGGGAGTATGGCGTATGCTGCGGAGGCGAGAGGGCGATTGATTATCCCACTAAATATTTTTCGATTTAAGGTTTCATTTTTACTTTACGTTGGTTTACTTTATTTACAATCCCACATACATGTATTAAAGCGCTTATTAGGAATAGAAAGAAAAGCAATTTACAGATAATCGACAGTATAATTGGGAGGTTTGGGTTAGGTTTGGGGAGAAAATCAGATTATAATTAATCTTTAGGGAAGGATTGACTGGTGGAGAAGTTATTTTTGATAAACTTCTCTAACGATACAAACAGAGAACAGGTGGGATAGTGAGATTCCGGTTTCTTTCAACCATTAACAACTTTATTTATATAAAAGGTCGACGCACGACAATTCTCTCAACAATGATTCTCACGCAACTCACGATACCATCAAATTCAATTCTACTCTCTGTTCTCTGCACTCTCTCAAATCTGCGCTTCTCCCTACTCTGCTTCCCAAACTATTCTGCTCTGCCTCCCCTACTATTCTGCCTCGGGCCCGCATCATTTCCACTATATATTCTTCCAGTTCTAGTTAGGCTTTCATTCGATCTCTCATTTGCTCTCACTCATTTAGGATACTCGCTGCAGGCATTCCTTGGCGACGGTCGGTCACGTCCACCCGAATCCTTGGGTCGCTGCACCCTCCGTTCACACGATCTTCTCGATACTCAGCTACAAACACTTATTATTTTATTATTTCATTATTTCACACTTCGGAGTCATACGCTCTTTCTTCGAGACAGACATTCGCTCGATCCACATTCGACAAACCGAATTTGTTTGTCGCCTCGACAAACCTCCAGACGGTACTATAAATTAAAAGGCGCCAACAAACCTGGCCCTATCCGCCAATATAAACTAAGAAGACAACGAACACCACAATACTGGACTCATTGAACTAATTGATTACCATTTAACAACTGGGAGCACAATTCAGACGGAGAAATTCGACCGGCTATTAAGTGGACTTGATACATTATTCACTCGGTCAATTTGGACGAACTGCGATCGTTGGAAAGGTAACACTCAGGCACTCAGCCCTCCATTCGTTAAGCTGCAGGGAAAATGAAGAGTTATCGCTTCGTTGCTTGGAAAATTCATTCCCCTTTTCTTCTCCGAAATGTCCGAGTATAAGTTCTATGTATTTATTTACTTGCCTTCTTCTACCAATTCGTATCGTAACGAGCGAGAACGAACCGCGGCAACGCAGAGGGAACGTTACAACAATGTGGAAAGAGAACATTGAGCAGAGATGAGAAGCGTCGAAGTTGAAACACGGAGGGCATTGCTTATTGACACTGGCGAACGACTATGGTAATTACTTTCGTTAAGCAAATCGTCGGTAATTTGTGCTTTAACAAGTGCGACGACCAGTGTTCAAAGGCGTCGAATAATTATAAGATTAAACGGAACCGGAGGGAAACTATTGCTAGTTCGATTGGAAGTGTCTGTAATTACTGTTAACTGTGCGCAGCGATGTAAGTTCATTCGCATAAATTGGATGAACTTTTCGTGGTTTGTAATACCCGTGTAACTTTGCGTTTGCGAATAATCTTCCAAAAAGTTACCGAAGGTGGAGAGGTTAACTGCTGTAAGTATAATACATATAAAGACGATCTATGGTTTTGATTCGATTTATGGTGATTTCCACAAGGATAACATAATTTTTATTAAATTATGCTATTGACCATGTTCACTAATGTTATGTAAATTAAGGATCAGAAGAAAGTGTGACTAACATAATGTAGTTATGTATGTATTTGCAAATTAAGGATTTATAAAAAGTAAAAGAATTAAGTCGCTTTAAAAACGTTAAGACTATACATGGTTTTGTTATTTAAAATGTACCTACAATAATTTTCTAGAAAGATATAGAAAGGTATGTATTAGTAATTTGAAATCAGTGGGTCAGGAGTTTTGTAAATTTGAATAACACAGAGCATTTCAATTCTATAATCTATCATCTGTAAGTATATGTACTTGTTAAGTTTAAACGATATTGTTTATTATTATAAAAATTCCCAATGGATTATTCCAATGACCTAAATTATCTTCGAAATTCAGAACTAACTCTCGATTAGAAATTGTGAATGCGCCACAAATAAATGGTTCCTAATGATCCACATATTCAGAGAAATGAAACATAAAATAGAAAATATAGTTTATCTAAAAATTTCGATTTAGTATCGATTAGTATTAGCATTTTTGTCAAATTTCCCACACAACAGTTCAAAGATAATTTATTTTTGTCCTGGAATACAACAGTTTGAATGGTACATTAGAATTGAGAAAAGTATGAGAAAGGTACGACCGTAGTATTATAGTCATACGATCTATGTATACGTGTACAACTATTGCGTAAGATTAGATTTATAAGAATATAAACAGTACAAATAAGCAATGCCCACTCTTGACCAAAAGCAAGTCTTCTGAGATTTTTCGATGGTACAGATGCATATCTGCGTAACTACTTGCGCTGCACCAGCAGATAAAGCAGATAAAGCGGGTGTTATGAGACAAGTTTCGAGGGTGAAATTGCCAGCGAAAAGTCAAACTAGGCGATATTACCTCGATCATGAATCGTGCCGAACGACAATTACTCTTGAGGTCCATATTGAATGGGAATTTTCTTTCAAAACTGTACAGATTCTGGATCAAGGCTAATTCATTTTCAATTTTATACAGCATAACGAAATTGAATTCGTAGATGTTAAATAGAGATTAAAATAAATCTGTTATCGACAGGTGTTTAGATTTAAATAAAAAATTGATTACTACTACATTTATATATTATGCAAAGCTGCATGCACAAATATCTAAGAAAAGAAAAATTACACTTGAAATTTGTCGAGTGTAACATTGCGAATAATTGGACAAGTCTAGGTTCATTTTAAGTAATTATTTGTCACATTTCTATAACCAGTATCATTACCAAGAAAAAGCAACTTGTACCAGGATAATTAAAGCTCTGTTCTGCAGTCTAGTTTCTCCTCGTGTAATTGAAACGAGAATAGAAATTGAAAATATCGCAACAATTTACCTAAACTGTGCTACATTGGCTTGGAATTATTTAATTAAATGACCACAGCTCGTAGAAATCGATTATAGATTTCTGCTATTGTAGCATGCAGAAGCTGTGGTTCCACGGTTCGAATGTATTTATAGGTTTTCGATACATGAATTAGAACTGTGAGTCGGAACTCTGATTGAAAGTGGACTTGCCCCTTTCTCTCTCACTCTCTGAGTTCACGTGAAGTTCGATTAATTGGTGGCGAATAAGCAGGATGGGTTAGATCGTCGAAAAACTTTCCAGATCAGTATTTCTAAACAGTCCCTAAGTGTTCACGTTTCTTTTATAACAAATAGGTACAGAAATAAATAAATCTTCTAATAAAACTAAGTTCGATAACATAAATTCTTCAGTAAATACAAAAATTGTTTTCTCCTCAGCTAACAACAACAGCAGTCTTTTATAACAAAACGATCCACTTTTTTTCAAGTACAATAATAAATAATTAAAAGGGAACCTAGCTTTCTAGCATTATTTTCCAGTGTGTTCGTGAACACACGATTTACCATAAATATCCTCGTCGTCGGTTGAGGGTATAATAATTAATAACTCTATCGAGACAATCAATGAAATAAACGATGAACTATGACGAATCGCACGACGTTGACCCAAATAAAACAATCCCACATCGGTATACGATGGTGGAAGGGTTGAAAACGTAGCTAGCAGTCGCTTTCTAGTTTCGACTATCATATATTGTTACCGAGATCGTAAATAAAGCATAATGACATCCGGGGTGACTGTGGATTGTTGCCGCTTGATCGCCGCAGCAAAGCAGAGCCCCAGGCCAACCGATTTACAAGGGCTACGTTGAAAAATTCGTCAGCGAGTATATTAAACGCAAATACGCGTAGAAAACGCGACCCACTTCTCAAGCAAGCTCAAATTTACCTAAATGAGGTTCTCCTTCCAAATGACTCGCTCGACAGTTATTTACGCTTCAAGCTGTCCGAAGTGTCTTTCTACCATAGTGAAGCTATAATTTCTCAGGGTTGAAAGACAGTTTTTTAAAAGTAAATGCGTGCAACATTTTGTGTAGCCGTTTATTTTTATGTAAAGCAGTTAAATAGGGAAAATCGGTATTGGTTACCGGTAACTAGTCGAGGCAGATTTGGTGAGGGACTTGCAAGCGCTTTTACAGATAAGAATATCGCAAATGAAAGTTTATAGATGAATATAGAAAGTCGGTAAATTTTTAACTGCATAGGTAAGTAATGGTTTTATTAAAAATGTTGTGTTGATTTATGTATCGTATAAATATTATTGGCTTTCTGATAAATTAGATCAATCAGCTGTAAATATGTATAAAGATTGCAAGATGAGCGAATACATATGCTTGAATTACTGGACGTACAAACACCTTTCGGTGTTTATTCTAGTACAGTGTCTAGGACAGTCGGTTACTGTTATTTAAGTTTTCACAAAATATACGTCAAAATGTTCGGATATTTTACCATAAATCAGCAACTCCAATCATCCTGTGGTACTAAAACAGTAATCGGGTTCCTCGCTGCCAGTGAAGAAAAAGGTTTAGTTCTAAGTAATAAATGTAAAGAGCTAACTTTTTACGACGAAGTAAAGTCGATTGCACGAGTAATCGAAGTAAAAATGCGAAGCCCGAATGTGTTGAACTTAAAGCTGCATAACGAGTAAAAGTCTGAACGAAAATAGTGAATATTTATAGCATGAATAATTTATGTAACACCAACTTCTTCAACAAAAGAAAAGACACTCGTATTTGTTACATCACGAAAGTTCTACCGTGTGAACATTGTCCGGGTTGAATTAGCTAATTGCCTTAAGAGCTCTGTATGCTGTTCACAGTAGCGGTTCGAAATTCGCTAAAACTTTAAGTCTGTGACTAGGAATTAGGGAAGTTGGCGCCGATGAAAATAAGCAAACATTAGCAACAAGAACAGCCACTGTATGTATATCTTGGATTTACGAATGTTCCTTAGGGTTGCATTGGAGCACCTACGCATAATTTGCAAAAAATTCTTGTCTAAGCTTAAAGTAGCAGAATAATTGCTCCACGATGATTGCATGTGGAAGTAGAATAGGATATTATGCGACCATTTGCTTGGTCGTTAATTAGAATTAATTTCGTAAGACGTTTAGAAATTTGTTAAAATCACGTCCATGTATTTAATGGTTACATAAAATGTATAGAATATCCAATAAGTTACGTAAAGAGTTACATAAAGAACTGCAATCCATGTTTGTTCACACAACTAGAAGCAAAATGACGTTATGAACGGGACCGGAAATATATATAGGGGCCGAAGCAGCATGTTTATACTTCTTTGTGAGATCGTGAATCGATGCAATTACTCTGCCATATTTAAAGGCCCGCTGTTTATTGTTACGTTGCAGGAGACTGCCGTGAAAATTTAATAAGACAAGCTTTAGAACTGAAACGATATACTGGATACAATGAACGGGAGCATAACATCATTTGTTGCGTGCTAAAATTAAAAAGAGCCACTGGATGCCCACTGTGTATTACAGGGGACGAACTTAGTTTACTTAGTCTCGGAAAAGGACGTATTCTTTGGAATAATTTTAACGAAAAAATCAAGGGACATTTGATAATTCTCGAGAATATATTTGCTGACGGAACCAAGCAATTAAGAGACGATTGTGCAATTTTGTAACCAAATAGCGTCCCAAATGTCGAATTGACAATGTCAGGTTAAAGGTCATACGTGATGATGAATGAGTTGGATTTCTTTAAAAATAAAAGTTTATGGATAAAAATCATAGCACCAAAAACCATTATGCAACACGTTTGCAAAAACATTTACATGTACACGTATAATAATAAGGAATCAGTTTTCACATTTCCTTGTATAACCTTAATATACGTGTAATGTAACAATATATAATAGAATTCGTTACCCTGAAATCGCAATTCGTATTCTACTTACAATGAGTAAATTACCAAATGAAAATCGTGCGTTCATCAAGGCTCCGGTGCTTGAAAACACATCCCAAGGAAGAGCTAATCGATTTAGGATGCTGGAGCAGTCTCAAGAGTCAGCTAACTTCGTTCGTTATCGATCAGGCTACCTGACTGAAATGTTTCCGATAAGAGAATTGCACGAGAACCGAATGAGAGCTCCGCTCCACGGTTACGCGAGGTTCAATGAAAACGCTATTGATAACAGAAACACTCGTCAAGAGGAAAACGTACTCTCTTCCTCCCTGACTGAATCGATAAAACTTGCACTATCGACGAGCAGCTTTTTTCGGCTCTTGCTTGTTCGGGACATTCGTCTATTGTTTTAACGCTTGTCAGACGCAACTGACAAAATTGTGATATGCCATTGTTCGTTTTTTGTCGAAGAGAAATATAACCAAGAATACACATATAGGGGATGAGTAGAAAAACCATTACGAACGATCTCTGAACTTTTCGTCGTTCGAGTTTTACGCAAATCCGCTATGCGTACGATAATTTTAGTACTTAACACTTCATTCACGTGCGCGCAGATTGTATTTTTATAATACACTCGCGGCAGGAGAATGATAAGGCCGTTTCATTCATAATTGACGTCACTGGTATGTCACCGTGGGAGTATCTAATATAAGGCTTTGGAATATTATATTTATAACGTGGATCAGTCTTTTTCGTACTTTTCTGCAGACAAAAAATTGTATTGTATGCGTGTACATGTTATGTACCTATGTATTATTATGTTTTATCGATGCATTTCAAAATTTACAAAATGTCAGTTTTAAAATGACACATTACAAAATTACTCAAAGTTACGTCATAGCCAATTCTGTACGCCTACTTGCCTTTAAACGTGTCAAATACAGTAAGTTATAGTTTTAGATATGCCGAAAGACGTATGACAAATGGCATGAATAATGTTAACGAAAAAGATTCTCAACTAAAGTTCCGCGCGACCGTAGACTGGGGAACAAACTTCGAAGAACGCTAGTTCTAATTTTTTAATTTTGACGCGGCAGAATAAGAACGCATTCTGCTTCACGCCGCAGTACCATGAGCTACTTTGGGATTTTCTTTTTCCCTGGACGGATTTTCATACTTCCGGGCGAAAAATTCTTTGCCGGCTGCGAAACAAAGCATAGGCAGAGCTAGGTGGAAAACATAATGGACCATCTACTAAAATAAAATCCAACAAAGTTGAGGAATAGAACATTTATCCAGCGGTTACAACAAAGCATCTCGGAGGGCTTGTTAACGAAAATGTGAAACACATACCTCGAACGTAGTTAAATTCGACAAACAATTCTTCCGCTACGATTATCCTCGATGCACGGTAGGTCTCTGACAAGGAATTGTATAATATTATATATTCAGAGATATTCGGAAGGGCAGAAATTTCACCATTACTCCACTACGTGTAAGCAAACAAATTATTAGTGCTACCATGCATAAATCGATCGTTTCACGTTGAAGCGATTAATTTTTTACCAGTACTTTTTAACATTAACACTTAATTTTTACTAGTACTAGTACTAATACACGCTGGATCAGGAGAATCACTAGAAATACGACTCCCAGTTGAGAAGAATAATCGTGGAATTATTCTATCATAGTTTATTCAGCTGCGCATAGATCGTTCCCTTCACTCGCATTTACAGTGGCTGGTTTGTTCACGCGAAGTTCGCATATTTATTTGTACGCGAAATATAATTTCGTTTACTGCACAATCAAGTGCAAGAGAGTTTATTCACGAATGAAAAATGTCCCCCCCAAAATACCCACATTTTAAGTGGAGAAAGAACGAAGGTGTAACTATTATTTTTTAAATTTGAAAGAACCCGAAGCAGCCTCTGAGTCACTGTACATTTATTACTCATATACAGGCCTAAAGTGTTTCTTGAACATTGCTGGATATAAGTTCTACAATAGACATATTTCTTCATGCATTAATAGTAATGCGAAATTAAATGAGCTAATCTGTAAGTAAATACATCCCCAATGAACGATCGCCGTTCGCCCATTCGGAAACCTCGCAACAACCACAAAGAAAAATCCATACTTCGCAACTTTTCATGCACTGGATCACCTCCAGAAGCAGCTCGCTTTGTACCACCAATTCCAAGAAACCCTGTATTTATCCCCAACATTTGTTCCGGTCGATCTCAATGCGTTTATACAGGCCGCGTCGCGTCGGCTCGTTGTCAGAGAAACGTTCGGAACGACGTGAAATTAAAGCGATAGACGAATCGATAGACGCGTCGTCCGTCCATGTCCGCATCGTCACATGGCGGCGATATACCTGGGAAACGGGAACGTTGAATGGCGAAAAAATAAAGGGATGACGCAGGTCCGCGTTGAATTGTGACCGTTGACTTTTCGTCAGCCGTCGCAACTCTGTGATTGCCCCAGCAACGACGGCACAGAATTCACGGCGGGTTAGGCTCAGATTAGGCCGAACCACTGAATTGAATTACCCTTTTATCGAGAACGGCCCCGCTCGCTACGCGCTGGGGCTGAATATTTCTCACGGCATGATTCCTGGCCAATGCAACGTTAGGAATCCACTTCCGCCCTATTGACGCGTTTCGATGCTCAATGATCTCTCGAGCAATTGCCCGACCGTTATCTTGATTCTCGGGCACGTTCGTTTTACAGAGTCGCCGTGGCGTCTGGCGGGCAAACGGAACGTGTCGTGGATTTTTCAGGGAGATAAAACGAGTGACGTAGGGATAAGGAGGTTTGTCAATATCGTGGAATAGGACGTACGCGACGCGTTGATCTGTGCGGGGTGTATCGAAGCGGAAGCGAGGTGATGCTACATTTTTTTCTTTTTAAATTTTCCTTTTGAGATAAGTCGAAAATGCGATGGGAAATTGTAAATATAGAAATTGTAGAAAGCAGGTAAGGTGATAAGACTTCAGTTTCCTTTAACTGTTAACTGGCTTTATTATTAAAATATGTGACGTCGACACACGACAACTCTCTAACAAACACAACGACTATCGCACGATACACGGACGCTCAATCAACCTCAATCAGCTCTCTTCGACTCGATTCCCTCTATGATACTCTATAAGCGATTCTGACTCGCGCACGCATCATCCACTCTATATATTCTTTCACCCTTAGTTTCTCTCCCGTTCATTTGGGATACACACTGCAGGCATTCCTTGGCGACAGTCGGTTACGTCCAACCGAATCCTTGGGTCGCCGCACCCGCCGTTCGCACGATCTTCTCGAGTGCTCAGCTACGAACACGTATATTTCACATCTCGGAATCATTCTGAACAGCCACGCAGTATTTCCAAGCCTACAGAAATTTTTATACACGGGATTGTGTCATGGAGAAAATTGAATTTGAATTAAAACATTATTGCCCGTTTCATTTGTTTGTATTTTGACAAGAAAAATTGTTGCGTGACCATAAGAAGAATATTTTTAAGGCTTATCGTGTAAGTGTCTGCGAATTTTCAATTAATAAAAATAGCATAGCACGGTTTGTTTTCTAATTCGGATCGAACCAGATATTACGAAAGTGATGCTGTATTGGTATTTAATTATGCATTTGATTTTGTTCAATTGTTTCTCATTCGTAATGACTACACGTTCATATCATTTTGTGGCAATAAGTACCTGTTTACTGCAAAATGAGGTACATACATTGTTATATTCTTTGCTCAAGTAGGAGAAAAAAGTTTCGAGTTCTTGTTCGATCAATTAATACGTCGTTTACTATTTTTCACGATACTGTAAAAGTAAGCCGTCCAACAAATACTAATTTAATCATGCATAAATTTAGCTACGTTTTACTTGGGTTTGGCTCTCTTTGCACTCAACTTACTCTTGCATTTATATTAAACTTCGATTAAATTGCTCTGTATCAAATTATTTTGCCTAAATAAAACGCACGACGAATGGTTGAATATTTTATGGAAGAGCTTCGTTATCGTAGCAAATTAAATATATTGAAAGAATTAATTTCTTAATGCCGTGCATTTTATACATTTGAACGTGTATATTTATGAGTTACAGGGCAAAAAATTGGCTGCGATTAATTAATTAATTGTTCTCTACTGTTATAAAGGTTCCCGATTAGAATAATAATATTTATTATTTTAATAAATCAAGATTAGAATAATAAAGGGAATAATTTCAAACAATTTTTCTAGAAAGCATGCCCGCTTACGTCGGCGCGTTTCGACTCTTACAGAATCAGTTAACAGAACTTGCTCGATGCACCGTAACAATAAAAAAATTAAGTTCACCCGCACGTCCGCAATTTTTCTATTCATTTTGCGCGCTAGCATAACATTTTGGTGTTTATATTTGATCTCTTAATTGGAAGTCTGACCGATGGAAATGCAACGGGAATCTCGATTTTTCGAGCAAGCTGTTTCATTCGAAACATCATATTCGAAATTGAAATTTCCCTGGGTAAAATCGCTTCGAATGCGACGTTCCATATTGTATTGAAAGCATTAAATAATAAAAAAGATAGCGCGGTATTGACAAGCAATTAATTCTTGCATTTCTGTGGATCAATTTCGAAAACAGATGGATGGTAAATTTTACTCCTTCTTCCTTTTATGAGTATTCTAGAAATCTCCGTTTTCATTTCAAATCGTATAGAAGCTAAGCTTCTCAGACTTCCACTGATTTACGAAACTGTTTGAATCGCGGGTGATCCATTTTACTCTTAACCAGCAAGGAATATTAGATTAGACCGACTGACTTGACATTATTCTCAAGAAGAATGATGAACACGTGCTCGATCACTTGCGCTCAGGGCACATAGTACAAGCATACATATACAGGGTGGGCCGTAAGTCGCAGTACAGCCGGGCAACGAACGATTTTACGTGAAAAGATAAGAAAAACGTTTGATGCAACATTTTTTCTTCCGAGGCTTTGTTTTTGAGAAAATCAAAATACCAGCAGCTTTAGTTGCAAAAAAAACGTGGAAAAGCTTTGAAATTATATAACTAATAATAGTGGAACCAAAAATTCCTGTTACAATTAATATCAATAACTGTTCATTTAATAATAGAATTGAAAAATGCTATTCAAATAAATTGTCACCGTGCATCTCTAAATCTGAAAAGGACTTCTACAAAATTTACATGAAATTTAAGAACCCGATAGTTTATGTTTATACCTTACTTCCCATTTTCAAGATACAATTTAAATTAACCTGTTTAATTACATCTATCACAACGTTGTAATCTTTTGTTTGTTACCCCTCTCTTACTACAGATGGAAATAATATTTTTAATACCAATTAAATTTCCTCTGTGTCCCGTTTATTTGGGGGCTCGATTACAAGTCTGCAAACTCGAATAGGGAGGCTATCATGGTCATAAAGACATTAATTTCATAGGATTTGGAAACTACAGATGGTACTGAAAAATACGATTCGGGCAATGACATGCATTATGCAAGAATGTCTGCACGACTGCAATGCACGACATTCTTTCCCAAAGTCAAGAGCCCCTTACACAGGTGCCCGGCATGATTTGTCCAGTGGGAATTTTAAAAATGCAGAGGCATCGAGGGGAAGCGAAGATTTGTCTCGTGCACGCAACAAATACGTCGCATGTTCGTTGTACTTCCTTGCAACAAGATTGGAGCACATTTAAAAGATTTACGATGAAAGTGGAATTTGTTTTGGATGCTACCAAGGATATTCCAAGAGCAATCATTTTTCACGATGTGGCAACTTAAAGCGTAATACCTGCGTTTGCAAAATTGATAAACATACGTGGAACATACATACACACGTATACATATACTACATATATGTAGGAATGTTAGTTTTAAGGGCAAAGTAAGACGTATGCGATGCCGTACGGTGGGGAAAAGAAACAAAAGGGTAGCGACGGCCGTGGCCGATCGACGTCGACGGTCGCGGTTAGTTAGTAGTTCAAGATACCTCTTAGGAGAAGCGTTATATATTCTGTTTGTACGTGTTCATGTATTTGTTATGTAATATAGTAATATAATTAAATCACCATTGTTTCTTAAAATCCTACATATATGTAGTATACCCAATTTCACAAAAACAAAAATCAACGATTCCCTGAAATTTTTAATGGCCACGGAGAAATCGAGTCAGCTCGTTTCATCTATTGTACTTTATTCTCACGCGCGATCACATGAATTGAAGCATTCTCGACCATTACAGTTACACGATTCGTTTAATTCGCTCGAATGCGGCCAATGGGGCGAGATTCTCGTTTCGACAGCGCTAATAAATAAGGGAACTGTTTCGAATGGTTATTACCTGAGATGCAAATTTTTATTGGAATTCTTTGCCTGAAATGATTTGGTTCGTATCCGATTACAGTGTTTCCTGGATATTGCATTCGAAGGTTAACTATAAGTAACTAATGTTGCCTTCTATACTTTGATTATTACGTTCTCTGAAAATCAGACTTATTAAAGTAAAAGCACGATCCATCCAACTTTCCGCATTTAGTGTTTAAGAGAAGTTCAATAACCAATTTCTTCCATTTCTTTATTTCTGCTGAGGATATGGTTATACAGTAATGTCTCGATTAGTGTTCAAAACTGTGTCTACGATTAGTGTTCATTTCTATCCCTACTACTTGGGGTGGTCCCCCCTGGAACCAGCGAAGCGTGAAGCGCCGAGCATGTAATCTGAACCCACATCGAATGTCGGTGAGAGTCAACACTGTTGCAAGCGAGATTAAAAATTAAAACTTGTTCATTTTTAGTCCGTTTAATTGAAATTCTACCAAAATGTTCGTTACAATATCCTGATTAAAATGATACCAAACACGATATGGTTTGTACAATTTTTACTTATCAGGGTATAAATAATTCCATTCTCCTTTATTATTGTTTTCGATAACAACTAGAATCATATATTTTGGAACTATACATATATTTACTTATTATTATTGATGCGATAAATGACCCAGTTCCCTTCTCTGCGTAGTTTCTTTATCAAAAAAGAAGATATAAATGCTTACAATTTCTTATCAGAAAAAGGTATAAACTCTTATGAACACCGAATATAATGTCACAGGAACGAGAATAATTGTCGATACAACAATGTATTGCCATTATCTAAATGTAGCAATTTAAGATTAAGAGAATTAAGAGGCTCTCGATTCGAGAGTTTACATCCAAATTTACAATCTCACTATTAATTACCTTATTGCTGTTAACTAATATACACATATTCTAGTTGTTATTCAAAATAATAAGAAAGGAGAATAAAATTATTAATACCGTGATAAGTAAAAATTGTCCAAACCATATCGTGTTTGATATCATTTTCATCAGGATATTGTAACGAACACTTTGGTAAAATTTAATTTAAAACGGACCAAAAATGAACAAGTTTTAATATTAGATTTTGATCGCGGTAGTGTTGCCTCACGTACACGGGTATTTAAACTTGCTTTTTTCCTGGAACGCTGCCCCGTATCTCGGCTGCCACGACATCAAAGGGGACCCGAACTCGCTCGGGAAACGTGTCCTGCACACGATTAGTGTTCACATTCAGTCCCGAGCGAGGTACACTAATCGAGACATTACTGTAGTTACTGCATATGATACGCTTGTTTTTTAATCGAAGTTTAAAATTGGTCTGCATTTTATCATGCTTTGCATTTCATTGGATTATAGGTTACTGTTGCAAAGTATCACTTTCGACGAAAGAATTAGAAATTTGTGTAGGGAAAATCTAGTAGACGTGCACTGCAACGTAACGAAATTTGTAATGGAATTACAACGTAAAGTACTTTATCATCTGACGTTGTGTGTATTTGGAATTCTCAAGCAGCTTTCTATATGGGACTGAATTTGAAACGGGAGCTACAAAAGTTGCTGAATAAATTCGCTAATCTGAGAAGATTATGCAAATGTCACGGGGATTCATAGACGACTCGTAAAATTCAAAGTTGATTATTTCTTATTACATTACAGAACGATGGTAGAGAAATGTTGCAGAGAGTAATTTTGTAAAACATGTTACTGAAATCTTTCCAGAACAAACAAATTCTACAATTATTTGCTGTTTGACTCAATAGACAAACTTCAGGAAGGGACAAATACGTTTTGCACAACTTACGCTAAATGCAGAAATTTGAATAAAAATATGCATAAGATACAACGCGAACTGAGTACAAAGTTTTATAAGAATAATTTACTCTAATAAGAATAAAATAAGCATAATACATATACTCTAATAAGCTCAAACGAATTTCTTTTTCTGTGAATACATACTGGCCAACGGTAATCAATTTATTTATTACATTTACATATGTAGGAACCGAATAAAGAGGAAGGGCAGGCTTCGGGAATCGAACCCGAGACCTTCGTATTACTAGGCACTGATCAGTCCATTTACGCCACGGGCCCTTCCCAATCTTCGTTAATCCTTTGTTCCTTTTTAACGTTGTTCTTTGATGGAGGCGCCCGATCCTACACATATATATTTTTAACCCCTCCGACACGGACCATCGCAACGAGGCAACATTCTGCGGCGAGAATAAAAACCGTAGGAACAAACGTTGTCCACAAGCACTCGGTACTCGTATCTCCACCGACAGGTAAAAATACATTTCGGTCACTGCGCACAAGCGTTAAAAATCCAACATTAAGTTTTTGCAGATATTATAATGCGTCCCCCGTTACATATGTGGGATATGGTGATAGGGAATGGAATAACTTCCCATTCAATACTTGACACTTGCTTTATTGCCCTCCAGTCTTTAACCAAGACCCTTCTCGAACTCTGCTCATACACTGATTCTCGCACGCATCATTCGCTCCATATATTCTCTCACTTGCAGCTTCCCTCTCGTTCTATCCCTCATTCGTTCTCACTCATTGGGACCCACGCCGACACACACATCATTGCCACGCGTCACAGGTCGACAACGGGTCACCATGCACTCAAAGCTTCTCGTGCATTCCCAGAAAGCATTCGCTCTTTCCTAGAGATAAACATTCGTTCGACATCTCCACTAACACTTCTCATTCGCATCTCACGCTACATTCGATCCTTCCAGTCACACTACGGTTTTGCCTTACACCTGTCGAATAACTCGCCCATTCTATTTCTCACGCATCATCATATCACCCTTCTAAATTCTAATCAGGGTCAAAGGTCAAACCACTACTATCTAAATTCTAACCGGATGCTGGTCCACACAGAATTTCGGGAAATAAGTATGTGACCCCTGAACTAAAAATTCCTTCCTAGTGTAAGAGATGTCACTAATACTCGAATCGAGGACTCGATTAGGTATTAGAATAATTGCGTAGGCGTGTATATATTAACAAGGTATTCCGTTTATTAATACTGTGCTCCCTTTACCGTAGTCTATACAAGAATGCCTTCCTTTGGCAAAAGCGTCGGTCGCGAGGACGCCTACGTCACCATGCCCTTTTTAACCATTTTAGGGTTCGCCCCGAAAGAAAGCTACGCTAGACAAAGACAGCGTGCATCGGCGAAATGCACATGGCCCGCCTCGGCCGTTCCTGTACCTCGAATATTCTAACACTAGGCAATCTCCCACTACCGATTTTCCAGCACTTTTCCCAATATAAAAAGGGGTCCCGCGACACCCCACGAGTTCAGTAGAAAAATTAAGACGAGTAGTTAGTAGGAGCCGCAATACTGCGACGTAAACTAAAAGTATATTAAGATCTGTGAAACTATTGTAACAATAGGGTAACTTTGAATAAACAATTATCAACAACATCCAGTCTCAACCGATTCGACGACACACCTAAGGCAGAGACGTGGCGCCGGCTTATCGCCGCCACACATACATTGCAATCAATCTCACAAGTTCCTTATCTCGGTCCATATATTTTGCATTGTTCTTCTGATTATTATTGCATCATTGTTATATCAAGGTACACTTTGGTTTCGACTGCACAGCAGATCCAGTATTAAACTGTCCAAAAATTCTGATCTCCGTAATCAAAAATACTTCTTCCGTATCGGGGTACGTTAAACGCATAAAAGTGGCCCGCGGACGACTGGTATTATCCGCGGGCAACGATGCACGGAAAACCGAAGCATTGTTTTTGACACAAATCAAGCGAACGTTATAATACACGGAAACCTGCACGCCTGATCGTTAATTCCCGTCGAAATGGGAGCATCTCATGCGTTGTTATAGCGGCGCGACGTGAATCCCAGAAACGACTGTACACGACGATACTTTCGACCGGAATGGATCATCGCCGTGAACGGATTTGCGTCGGCCATTAATCCGATTAAAATCAACCCGACTGGCTTCCTTTTTCGGTTTCCGGTCGCGTAAATCAGCTTAATGTTGGTTATCACGAGCGTGAGCGTCTAGACCGGCCGCGGCTCAATTGTTCGAGTGCATCGATTTTTACCCGGACAAACAATCATTATCGGAACGGTCGTGCACCGCGACAAAAGAGTCGATGGACTCTATTGTTTCTAATCTGGTGATAATTATTTTCGTTTTTTTTTTTTTTTATTTAGGAAACGTATCGGGAGCGCTCAAGCGCGTTTGATTGAATTCTAGATTGCACGTATGGAGCTGGGCGCACAATCGACGTGCTGTAAAACGGTTTGGCGACTTGGACGGTTTCGCAACGAGAATATCGATTTGCGGGAGGCATTAGAAATCGATGGAAAAATTATTTTACGAGAAGGGAACGACCGAATCGGGCTGTTATACAATTTCGATTATTCGCACGTTGCCTGGAATCCGATTGCTTGTTTGTAATATTATTTTTTAATAACTGTCCGAGTATAAATATCAGGGGATATTATATTAAATCGTGGACGAACTTTTGCGGCACTTTATTAAGGTGTACCATTTCATTTCGTATCGATTTTTTTTTTTCTTTTTCTGTTGCGTTGCCAGTGTCTCCAGCGAAATTAATATTCCCGTCCGAAAACGGTTTTACTGGAGGTTATGAGGAAAAAGTTCTCTCGAATTCTGGGAGCGTTATATAAAATTGAGTGGTAAACAGCTCACGTCGGATGAACTGAATTTTTACATGAAAGAAACGAAATTGTAACACTAACTTATACATAGCGATCTGTTAAAATAGTTTTTCATTTATTATGTAATATTATTGATTTTATATTGTAATATATTGATATATTGATTTTATTATGTTATATATTGATTTAAATATTATTTGATTTGTTTAATTATTAAGGCCTGTTCAATAGCAGAGAAAAATTACCGTAACTAATACAAATCAACCGTTTCGCGCATCTACTAATGACGTAATTAATGCTTACTTATAAAACGTATTATGGACACATTATCACGAGTACACTGAACTATAATACAATATCCGGGGGAAATCGCACGAAAATAATAGCAAATTCATATTGCCATGGAAAATGGAATAAGGTTCCGACAACCTTTAGTGCTCGTCAAATGTAACTTTTCTCAAAAGTATAGAGCACTTCGAATGTTCAAATATTATTCCAACGCAATGAAATATTCTTTTTATCTCTTACATAAAGCCATACTTCATCCACAATTAATACTTTTGCTTTCAAACGAAATAAGTTAATTGTTTGTCTTTAAATCATCATATACTCTTCCCTTACTCCTTGGTAAGTATTCCCGGTCTCTGAAATTTCTCCTACTTCTCCTGCTTTATGATTCCATTTGGAAGGAAAACAACATGAAAAATGGCCGGCCTCTACTCTCGCCCACTGCCAATTGAAAGGGAGTTCATGCCGATGCACATAAGACTCTAACGAGGAAAACGTTGTCATAGAGAACCAAATATGACTAATAGGAAAACAGACTTGATAGGGACCGCTGACGCATTGGCACTCCTTGAGCCACGAAGGAGCACCAGTTCGACAGCCCAAAAAGTTCCACAACAAGACCAAAATACAGGATACTCATGCGAGATAAGGTAGGATAGAAAAGGGTTCCCAAAACGGGACCCGATGTCTTTTGATTTTGTAACATCGTCACGTGCGGTTCGTCGCTCATTTCATTAAAGATTTCGTTCGTTTGTAAATACGGTATTCCTTATTTTCCCTTCGTTTCTGTAAAATAGTCAGATTTCGTATACTCCCTCGCGGTGCGGAACTCTCTATATAACAACGTTAATACGTTATGCTTCCGCAGCAAAACTGACCAAGTTTTACGAAGTCCACATTTCCCAATAAAACTGATGAAAGATAGAATCCAATTCTGACTGACTTAATCGTCTTTCCTGGGAACAGAAAGCACAGTAGTCTATGCGTAACGTAACTTAAAATTCGAAGCGAAGAACTTTTGTAATTGAGAATTTAGAAATACAGTGTTGCAGCGATGGTACAAAAAATTTGCGAACCGTTTGCGTGTAAGCATTATATTATATAATTTATTATTCTACTAAATTAGTTAAGAAGAATGTATTGAGTTCGTTAAGTTTTATGTTCGTAAACATCAGCTGAAAAAAAGGAGAACATAAAAAGGAAGCCTGATTGCTATAAATGGAAGCGGTATTTCTTTTTCTACAACAGTCTGAAAGCGTGAATGAGTTCCCTGTATCATTAACAGTGAAAGATTTTTGTAGAAAGCAGTACTTGTGCAATAATATCTTGTGCATTAAAACAGCGCAAACATTGCCTTTATATTTCAAGAGCTATTCGGTGCAAGAGGAACATAATTTACGCAAAAAAGATTTTTCTGGTTAGCGCGCTAACAAAGGATTGCCCATTAGTTTTCCAACCCACGTTGAAATGCAAATTATACCACTAAATCATCTCGTAAAGGATATCATTGTTCGTTCTTCATTTAATAATCAGCAATGCCTTTTTCATTCAATACATTTGTGGGCAGGCCTGAATTGTTGACTATGCTTTTTCAAAACAACAGTTTTTTTTCCCGAACTTTGTATGACAAGAACACTTGTGTCTTTTTTACTTGTACAGAACATTGCAAGAAGCAAGTAAATAGCAATAAAAAAATCTGGAAATGTTCCACTATTCATATTAATGCACCGTTTATATCATTCAATATAAACAATTTATTCTACATTTAATATTGTGAAAACTCTTTAACATATACAACATTCTATATTTCATTTTACTTATCTTCTAGATTATTTCAATATCCAAATGACAAACGGTTAACTTAAAACAGACACAATGATTTTCAATAATATCTTCTATAATTATATTAAATTGGAGCGAGGCAATCTGCGAATAATTTAATATAGTGTTACTAAATATAATACAAACGAATTAAAGAAAACAACTCTTGCTTTGTAATTTTTGACTTGCTAAGCTTAAATCAGAAATACTATTTAATTCAGTAAATTACAATGGAAAATAATAAACACTCCCAATAGCGAATAAAATATTAATTCTAAAAAATAGTCAACTAATTAACATTATCCTACGAAAAGCGGCGGCGATGCTGTGCAACGATATCGATCGCGTGCACGATCGATTAATTACCAGAAGGAAAGCGAAAGGTCATTCGAGATGAGCGGACTTAATTATCTGCTGATTAAGTAGGGAAAGGTCGTGTCAAATCGACGCCCTCGAGAAAATCGTTGTGTTCATTAACCTTCTTCACGATGTTTACCCGGTTAGCAACTTTTATCGAAGATAGAAATGTGAATAGGAGTTCAGCCCACACGATATTGTGAATTCCTGCTAATTACCTAGCTATGTAGTGACTGCGAATGTGGAGGTAACGCTGATGTCAGCTTCTCGTGTCACCCTGAAATTGCTTTCTATCTGGACGAGGAAGCCTTGATTGACAATCTTCGTGCAAAATGCATGAGGTCATATCGTGCAACTTCTACTACTTCCTTGGCTACGTACGCGTGTGCCATACTGCACGATGACCGATTTTTCTGGACACGCGCACAGGATGTCTATAATGCATAATTTTATATAATTCAGTGAGAGCCTTTTGATTTTTCGTACGAAAGTATGTGAAATTTGTTTCCATTTCTTTTATTTTCAATTTAATTCAATTTATTCTTACATCCTCAGTTACCTTAGCACTTATTATTAGTTTACCAGGAGAAAGTTAGCAGAATTTAAATAAATTTGTAGGATTAAGTGGTAACAGAATTTCATATCATTTTAATCATTTGCCAGAATATGGTCTTCTGGCTGATATTTTCAATCAAATATTACAATACGTTTGATAGAAATCACCTCGTTAAGCGTAAAACTAAAATAGGGTCCCCTTTTAACATTGTACATATTTTAATCTTTGCGATATCCCCTATAATTTATTATCCTCTGTAAGAAATTATACTTAAACGAAATTTATGCAAATGATAACCACCAATTAATCAATATAAGATACTGCTGCCTAAATCATTCAGATATTATCTATACATAAATTACCTAATATCCTGATTATATTTATCGCATAATTTGTCTCGGAATATCACTGGTATCTATTATTCTGGATTCTCGTATCTAGAAGATCATGAATCGAAAACGTGTACCACTACAGCAATCTAGGTTCACGAGACGCTGCAAGAACTATGTTGCTTTTGATTTCTTTTAAATTTGTAGTCTTAACGAGAATATTGCAATATTATAATGTTTGCCATCTGGGTTTTTTAAATATTTCGCTCCTCCCATTTCCAATAATTAGGGACGCGGCGAGAACTTACAATTAGTAGCTGCCGAAGGACAAATGAGAAATTAATTGGTACGTTCCAAAGACCCAAAGCGACATCGAAAACTAAGGGATCAGGAACCGGGGGACTCGAATACCGTCAGACAACGCCTGCCAATAAATCATCGAATGCCACCAGATATCCTAATTACTTTCAAAATGTGTAATAATGAAAAAATTTCGAAGAATCGATAGACGATCAAAGTAAGATTCACCCAGCAGACTGAAACTATTCGGAATTAATTTCGGTGCATAGAATTAAATGTTATAATTAATTGACAAAGCTGCAGCTTTATTTATAGTGTAGTTGCGTTAATTAACTGACGAAGAATAGGTAGAAGAACAATTAGTCAATTATGATACTTAACGATAGCAGCAGTCCGGATGAAGATTAATAACTTTCTCAGTATTCAAATTTATCATTAGCCTCCAATAAAGTTCAGGGAATGGTATTACTTTTTTAATTAACCTTCACGAAATCTGATAAAGGACAATCAATAATAAGATAAGACTGTACTTATGTGATGTATGAAAATCTTTTTCCATGACTTATAGATTTCTCTCCTTACATTTTTTAAATCACGTTTGCATAGAAGAATTTATCAGATATGTAACACTTGTATGGTACACTTAATGCAGTATATCAAGCATTACAAATGATAGCGCGAGAGAATACGAATACAAATCGAACGGTACATCGTTCGAGTTTCATCAGCAACGTTTAAATACCTGGTTTTCACCGAATCATATCGTGAAATTCGATTTATTTACTTGACACACCGCGACATTAATTTCCAAACAAATCATGCACTCCAATCACCATGAGATACTATTGTATGTAGTAGTACTGTGCTTTCATTTGCTATTAATAAATCGGTTACACCCTGGCCATACATTTGCAGGATGCGATCATCTCTGCGTGACGCGATTCATACCGCCTGAACAACAAAACGAAAACGATACATGTATACGATGCTTCGCAAATGATTGTAATAACGATCGTTAGCTCCAGCAGTATCGTAAATCCGATTACACCGTCCCTGGGAAAAATTTGCTTATTCGAAAGCAGTAACAAAAATCTTCAGCAAACAAAATGTGATCGTTCATTTTTCAAACCTTCGGGCTAGTAAAGTTCACGTTAGTTATTTACACGTTAGTTACACGTAGAAGTTATTTTTTGTAAACCCCACGTAGTTTGGGATAGAGGACAGGTGGTTTAATAAGACTTCAGTTACTCTCATTAAAACACTAGCTTTATTATAAATACGTCGACACACGACGTTACTCAAACACACGATACTTTTCACTACGCTCTGGTTCAACTCTTACTTCGCTCTCCCTTAGCTCTGCCTCATTCATTCTTTATATTCTTTCACTCTTAGTTTCTCTTTCATTCTATTCCTCATTTGCTCCCAATCATTTAGGACACACACCCGCAGTCATTCCTCGGTGGTGGTCGGTCCCAACCACCCGAACCCTTGGGCCGCTGTACCCCCCATACGCACGACCTTCTCAAGTACACAGCTCCGAACGTACCTTTCAGACAATCGCAATCATTCTAAACAGTCACGCAGTATTTCCAATCCTACAGATCAAATCGGAAACATATTGCCAGAGTTAATGTCGAAGTGTATTCTGTGTGACCATACAGATCAAAAGTTCTACTTTGATATCAAAACTCGTAAAAATCTAGAAATAATATTATCCTAGGCACACTACGGAGCTCGACAAATACCAGGGCCGGTACGAAAGTCAAACGAAAGATTTAATCTCTCCAGAAACTCCTTACAAATTCATTCGAAGAGGTATCCAGAGATATCTAAGGAGAACTGTATCCAATACTACAACGTAATTGAATAATATGAGCAGACAATATATTTAATAATTAAAACAACAAGCATGCCTCGCAGCTGACGAATTCCAAAAAGAAAACACACCCCTTTCCCAATTCACGTTCCCTCGGCAGTGCAATCAATGACGGCGCGTCACAAAGACGCATCGGAAAAGGTGTAAAATAATAAAGAAAGGCAAAAGAAAATCACAAAAATCGGACGTCGCGAGCTTGAAAAGGAAAAGCGACTCCCTCTGTTCGCGGGGGACAAAGCAAAGGCTATGACAGATTGTAAAAGGACATAATGGAGGCAGCATGCGCGACAGTAATTTTCGAAACTCCCTATGGAAACGTGCCACTAAGTCCTAGCAAGTGCGTTTTTCTTTCGTGTTCTTTTCACCCCTCCGCCCCCTCGTCACATGCTCTGACTAGATATTCTGGAAACGAGATATCGCTCGAAGCTATTTCATATATGAAAGAAACGACGGGCCATTGTGTGGAAAAGGGTCGGGGCTGGTGATGTTACAGCGTTCGATGATCGTCCACGAAGTCGTACACGAGCTATCCAACAGAAAGGGAAGAATGTGAAAGCCATCGTGCGTATTGAGAACGATACATGTAACTAGCATGTTACGATTCTATGGCAGGCACAAAATGGCTAATAGTAGATGACGCAGTGAAGTGTTATTTATCAGGTCTTTCAATAAATAATGTACATCCCTATTTTGTTTACTAAAATGAATTTCATTGAGATTTGAAGGTATTTATGCATTTTTAAAAGCCTGCCTCAGTACTGTCTCAGACAATTTGGCTCGATTTAAAACTGGAACAAAGTGTTCGTTTATTGCACTTCCCGTTAAAAGCAATGGGTCATTAGGTTGCATGTGTGCACGAAATCTGGATTTATCGGAAGATTTTATTGTACGTTCGGCGTGGTGTGAGAATCCACTTTGAATTTGAATTGCCGGACGAAATCGAACCGCAAGTGTAAAAGTAAAAAATTTGGGGCAAGAAGTTGGAAGGATTACGAATAACGTTAACAGAGGAAAGATCAATATTAATGAATAATGGGGACGAACTCTTTCCCTGTATACGCGGTCGAATGCGGGGAAAGCAGTACTGGATACAATAAAATAGTATGATTGGGAATTATTGCTCCATACATTCTACTGGACAACGCCATAGACAGATTTTCATTTATTTCGTTCACTAAAATCTGGTGCAAACGGTAAAAAATTGAACGCAATGGAGAGCCAGAAAGGGGGATAACGTGTATTCCCTGCCAGAACCCAAGCCGAAGAAAGGAATTCAAACGTTACCAAAGAGATACAATATATTCATCGAAAACAGCAGACTAGAAATAACTAATGAATAACTGCGCCAGGTCCAATCGTACTGTGACAAAAAGATATTACAGTACAGAACGTAACTGGTGCATAATAACAACGAAGTCGCAACAAAATAAAAATATCTTCCATTTCAATCGTCCGAAAGAATCTAAACGGATATCCACGGGAAACAACTTCTTGTTCTGGCAGGTGTTACCTCATAAGATACTGCATGTCTGACACAAAGCACAGGGCAGCAGTCTCATTTCTCGTCATATCGTCAAACTGTGGCGACGGGAAAATAGAGCAAGGACGAAGGGGGTGGGGGTGGTATAGACTAGCCGGGACTAGTTTCGAACATAGTTTCGGAGAGTTCCGGGCAAGATGTTCATGGCAATTCATTAAGGCGAGATGCATATATCCTTTTTTTTCTCTGGCGGAGCAAAGTAACGAGGAAAGTTGGTGGCCTCTGCCTACTCCCATTTCCGATGATGTAGCGGAAGGACCAGTATCCTCGACCATTCGTACTTCCCGTCTTCCGTTTTCCCTTTATCCATCCTGACCGTGGCCGTCTCTGTCTTTCGTTCGCCGCGACTTCGAGATATGCGTCTGCAGACAGGATAGGGAAGCTGGCTGCCGTCCAAGCAACTCCGACCAATTGGCTCTAGCAGGCGTTGCAGTATGTTTGAGCGTCTCTGGAATGTTTGGTCCGCAAACATCGCAAGCCCCGGCATCGAATTTCTCCCCCCCCCCCACCACCACCACCACCACGTGGCACAACCCTCTTCGTAGATGTGCCGTTCATTGCTCGTGTTCTGGATTAATTGCTTTCGTATAAATCGTACCGATCGATAGCTGCAACGAGGTAACGCGGCTACCGGCCAGTCATATCGCCGGTACAAATGATCAGGGTGGCAAAGGTGACGGCAGGGAGGGGTTGCTCGTTTCGTAGAAAGTCACGACAAACTGGGTCTCGTTCTTGGTGGCCGTTTCTCCCTGGTCCTTTTCGCTGTTTTTGCGAGCTTGTATCGTATCGGACGATGATAGGGACGCGCGGCCGGAATCGTTGTACATTAGGAGGGATGGGGGTTTAAGTGTCGCGATATGGTTTCGTATCTTCTTCTTTGTCGGTGGAACGATTTTCGACGAGACCGAGACAAGAGTTTTAGGGGAGGTAGTATTTTTTGTTATATTTTTTGATTAGGTTGAGCTAGATCGTTCCAGGGCGGTAAAGTGTGGATTTTTTTTTTAGGGCTCGTCGTTCGAATGGCGGGTTACATTTTGCAACATGGTGGATAGTTCTCTTGCGCTATTGCGAGATGCTAATTGCAGTCGGATGGCCGAATGTCGAAGACATAAGTAACAATGATTGTGCTTAAATAATCCTTCGTGTTGGATATCTGTCAAATTTTAAGCAATTCGAAATTGGCAAGAGAACTGTTTCGTGACGAAAGCTTGCAAGGCTCTCTATATAACTTCAACTTGAATAATTCCGTTTCAATGTATTACGCAAAGATTGATAACGATGCTTCGTTTAAATTCATACTGTCTACGTCCACATTATGGACTTCGTTGATACGTTTATTTTCCATCGTACTCATCCACTTTTAAAACATTGCAAGCTATCAAGTTCCAGGAATAGTTTATTAAATTTGGTAATGTATATTAAAATAGATTAATTATTGCAGTAAATGTAAACTTATCTTAGCAAATAGCATGTAATATTAATTTCACAAAAATATTCAAATTCATAATTCTATAATCCATAATTTTTTGTCGACAAACGCTGCGTACATTTTGAAACCCTATCTTTATTCCAAACAATATGTAAGAAAACCCGAGGCTTTGGAGCGCCTTGCTTACCGATCTGGCAAATGTCACTACGAGGCCGATAGGCGAGCGGGACCCGTAAACATTTGGGGGTCTTAAAACGGACCCTCGAAGGGACTGCATCGTGGGACCGCGGACGCGCCTTCTCGGCGGGCAATATACAACGTCGAGGGACTCTTTAGGAAACGGTCGAATAGAGCAGACCGATTGTAACCTAATCATTGTATTAATACATAAATAGTTATACTTGTTATCGCAGACGAATTGTGCGATTTCCTCATTTATTCGTCTTACAAATACTGGTGTTATTTCAACCCAAAGTGTTTCGCGAACTTCAGCATGCAACAGCCATACGACTTGCCGTATCGAAGGTATACTAAGGAAGGTAGACTTGACATGAAAATTTTCCAAATATTAAATCTCATAGCTTGCGTCCCACGTGAATTTATTGTTGTGCAAGAGGTAACCGACGAGGCATTCTACGATTACAAAAGAGAATTTCGCAGCATAGAACGATAGACGGGGAATATCTCCTTGGTAAGTGATCCATTTATCACTGGGACTGGGTCACAATTCATTGAGAAGAGTAATGATAGGTAGAGGAACAGAAGGCCGAAAAGAGGCTGCAGAACAGAACGCTCAGATCAGCTTGGACATCTCAGCGACACTATAGAATATGTCTTTGTGATAACAGTGAGCGAAATTGTCCTTCATACGAAGAATTATTCCTCATTGCTAATGCGGAACTACCTTCAAAAGGCCACTAAAAAATTGAGAACCACATATTGCTATAGTAACTGCTTCGAAACTTAAATGGAGCAAGGTTTATACAATTAGGTAAATTACATTTGCACATGACATATTCCAGCAATTCGAAAAGAAGATAACGTCTCGCGGAATTCCGCAATAAGCAGAACTCGAATTATCCTCTGGAGCCATGTTAAAATATGTATCCCAGAAGACAGATAGATATATTATTCTTTCGCTGACCCCATTATTGGAACTCGACCACGTGTATACGAATATCGTCGTTCATCAATTTTGGGTCACTCGGCATGAATTCCGTTGTATTGTAAATTACCTGTCACTCGAATTAGGTTGCCCTCTACGGTCTTCTATTCAATTGCATGCAATTTTTATGCACGAAGCTGATCCAAATCTTACAATGTCTGAAAAACGCCGAGTTTAATAACAAATGTATGCACTTTATTATTACAGCCTTACGCTTTGCTGAAAAACAACTTTTAAATAAGAAGTTTGTCAGCAGGAAACAAAATATAATTTAATGTATTATACATTACGAATAATATCTGACAGTTTTAACCCGACAGTTTTTGCATTTTAAAGGTTTTATCTGAAATCGAGTGTGACTCGACACTGGAACTCCTGCGATGAAAACTGATGTCGAGTGACACTCGAGAAAGGAGTGGAAAGGGTTAAGTATGAATTATTGCTACGAGTTTCGAGTAGAGTTCGTAGGAGAATATATTTTTTAGTTTGTACGTAGAAATAAATGGTAGCCCTTTCTTAAGTCAAGGTGAAAGGGTTTATTAGAGAAATCCAGTAACCATAACTTTGTACGCCAAATCTGCTTTACTACGAGAAAATCTTGAATGACTTATCATTCCCTCAAAGCATTTCCATTTCCTCTGTGCCACGTGACCTGAATAACTCAACGAGGCCTTACTTTAATAGCCTTTACTTTAACACTGCATTGAATCAATTAATTAATTAATACACTGAAGTTCTACAGCTTTTCATTACAAAAATATGGGGAGAGTTTATGTTGTACGTTCAATATTATACTTTTTAACACGGCCACGATAAAACTGTGCTTCCTTATAAAAATTCACGCACGAGAAAAAATATTTTCATTCAGTCTGTATTATACGATACATTGTATGTTCTCCTTTATTCTCCTTCCGTTACAACAATGCCCCTGACAAAGAGAAACTGATTATTGCGAACTAGGGAATAGTTTCGGGAAACAAGAAAAGAAATCCTCTAAATGAAATTCAACAAGATATTTCTCGAAGAATAAACAAATTATTTCTTCGGCAACAGTAGAAATATTAAGAAGCCAGCACGCTTTAATTAAGGCCTCGAGGTAGATCTCTAAAATAGCATACGCGACCCAATAATGTGCACACGTTTCGAACAAATGACTTCTTCTTCCCTATGTTTCCTATTGGGAACACGGTTTCCATTTCAACTAATCAAACACGTTATTCTGCTACACGATTAAGCACCGTGCAATCTCGTTCGAGTATAACAGGACTGTAAGCAAAATTTAGAGATACATTCACGAGCTTTCTGCCGATGAACTGCACGTTGTTCCATTATTGCTGTCGCGTCGCAATAATGCACCCCGCAGAGGAGGCTAGAACCCATGGGCAAAGGTTTACGGCACGATCGCAAGTTAAAGCTATTTTTGAGAATAAGGCATTTTTATATTGATTGCCTTTACAACTCTAGAGTAGGTCCTGCCTCAATAGCTTGAAGACATGCCGTAAACCGAAGAGTTTCCGAAGGCACATCTGGATGTAACGGTTCGACAGCCGAAACATCAGCCGACGGAAATACCCATGACGGTCAATCTCGTCGCCAAGGCAAGCAGGTAACCTCCCTCCCTTCCAAAAGACAGCACGCTAAGGGCGTATTTGGAAGGGCGGCGATTATTCTTACTAACCACGCTGATTGGCATTTGCAATAATCGAATGTCAACCAATCAGGGGGATAATTGCCAAAACCGAGGTTTCCTGTAAGCTGCACCGTCAAACAAGACGAGAAGTAATAGAGAAGTCAAAATAACATCAAGTCAGGAACTACCAAGAACCTGACCAGTACTTCAACTCTCGTGTCGAACGGAACTTATCCGGTCAATATATATACACATACAATCTTTTACTGTACGACCACGTTGAATCCTTTTGTACAGTTTGTTAAGTTTACAAATACATACATTTATTTGCATCTACGAACTGTACCTGTCGTTGTGTTTTTATTCGGGAATCAGTGCAACCATTGACCTCCCATCTCGCGTTAAACTAAACGCGAGGAAAATACAATTGCCATCCCCTTCGGTTCTCCAAGAACGTTCTTTCGAAGCAAACGTTGTTTTCCATCGAAGACGTCCAACTACGATTAGAATCGTTATTCGCAGACACCGTTGTAAACGGGATTTCGTGTTGAACGCGAGATACAACCGAACGTCCCCTCTAATTAACGCAGCGCGATAAATCACGGAGGCGAGTCGATTCAACGGGATGCTCGGAAGAGTCTAATGTAACCAATTCTCGCAAATAAAACAATAAACGGCCGATATCGGGCCGCCGAGAAAAGGCGGCCGTCAGAAGTCTCGCAAGTATCGACGAAAGAAGCCCGAGAACTAATTACCAACTTTAATGAATCGTAAGGAGAACGAACTCGAACCGGGCAAATGAATTTCTTCAAAGTTTCAACAATTACGAACGGCCAGATACGCGCGAAGACTTGCAACAGGAGATGTCGCCTACAACAATTTCAATAACGCTAACGAGAAATTTTAACGTATGGCCGGACGATAATTCAAGGGAGGGAAATTGCGTTCAGGAGGATGCTCGATAACGAGTGCCCCGTGGACTCTCAACTTTCTGATTAATTTAGAGAATTCCGTGGGCCATATTTTTAAACGTCGTTCATTCGACGATCTCACGTTTCATCAGCAATAGGATCACTATGTTAGAAAGAGTAATTAACGCATATTTATGGCAACTGTGTAATGGTTTGCGGGATGTATAAATTGGATATATTTTGTACTTAATGGTTGGAATATTTAATCAGATTTGTAAATTGTGTTTTTATTATTACAGACGTTTGATTTGCTTCCGAAGTTTCAATATTTAATGAAAGAAATGATATAGAATTGATATAGGGAACTTGGATGTAACCAAAAAGTAATTGCAGTAACTATGTGGGTAACAGCCTTGTGTAAGAGATTTCGGCTGCGAGCGCCCTAGCTGGGCATCTGGTGTACGTCAGCGCGGGGCCCGATAGCGCACGTACCCACAGGACATCGTGGGCCGAAGGGAAAGACGTGACCGAGGCCCTTGAAGCGATGGCGCCGGGAAAAATACATAGAGCGCGTCCTTTTTGGCGATCACGATGCAGGAGGGCATTCTTGCATCGATCGCCGTTCGGAACAGTCCTGACAATAGTTTAGCGGAACGGTTAATAAAGATAGCTGGTTTAAGCGTCTTAGATAGAGTAGCCCTATCTATTTACGCGCAGCTACCTTCTAGAACGTATTATATTGTATTGTTTTGGAATAAAGAGAGATAGTACTCTTACACTTGCCTAAGGTATTCATTAAATCGAACGAAGTTTTAAAACTTTTTGCTAATAATCCAAACTTTAACAAGTTCTTTCATTCATAATTCTTTTGCCGTCTATACTTAACAAATCAGTTTATAATACAGAGATCCTCAGGTATAAACCCAACAGAAAACCTTTGGGCCCGACTTGTCTGTGACGTGTACGATAATTGTCAGCAATTTAATACTGCTGCCGAATTAGAAACTGCGATATTGGAGGCCTGGGATCGCGTTACACCGCAGCAGTGCCAAATTTACCACAATCATTGACGAATAGAATGAATTTATTAATAAGAAGTCGTGAAAAAGCAATAAATTATTGTAAGAGAATGTATACTAATACTTGAATCGAAGTCTCGATTAGGTATTAGAATAATTGCGTAGGCGTGTATATATTAACAAGGTATTGCGTTTATTAATACTGTGCTCTCTCGACCGTAGTCTATACAAGAATGCCTTCCTTTGGCAAAAGCGTCGGTCGTGAGGACGCCTACGTCACCGTGGCCCTTTTTAACCATTTTAGGGTTCGCCCCGAAAGAAAGCTATGCTAGACAAAGACAGCGTGCATCGACGAAATGCACATGGCCCGCCTCGGCCGTTCCTGTACCTCGAATATTCTAACATTATTGAAAATATTTATAGTTTTAAGATATTAAGTATTAGTTCATTAAAGTTTTTATTTTTCTGCAAGTGGACCCATCATTTTGTTACGGTCAAAAATTGACGAAAATCAGATAAATGTTTACTGTGCAAAAATGAGGCACTGCATTAACATGAAATTTTGCTCATATACTCCATAGTGTCCAGGCTACACGTTGAATAAGTTTCAGCTGAATCGGTAGACTAGGTCCAGAGTTATCGCAAAAAAACCAAGTGGGCCTATTATTGGAAATGGTGTGTTAAATAAAATAACTATTATATTTTTCTCAATCAATGTATTTAAGATAGCTTGAAGGAATGTCCTTTCACTCTGCAATGTTCTCTTGAACTGAATTGAAACACCCAGAAGAACTGGGTACTTATACCTACGAATGCGCATCGTCTCATTTTACAACCCGGGCCCTTTTTGACTCCCCAAGTAGAGCCCCATCTGGTTCCCTTACTATCTTTATTAGTAAGCCATTTCTAAGAACGTTGAGACGGTTTTGCTCTAGCATATTTTATATTCACTATCAATAGCAAATATCCAACACCTATCTTATGTTACACACTGTATGTACATACTTCAACCGCACTGCTGTCTTCTTTGAAGTAATTTCTGCCCCCCGTAATAAAAGATAATTCACCCACTTATTATTAACGCCTAGAACACTAGTAACTCTAATAATTATTGTCAAATAATTAATCACTTATAATCCACAGAAGTTTTATACACGCCTAACAAACGTCGTCAAACCGACGACGGCGTAGCGAAACGAAATTTCATAAACGCAGCCAAAAGAACGAGCAGATTTTTCAAGAATTCATATCCTGGCGATTTAGTTGCCCTTTGTCGCCACTAATTTCACCGTTAAAAGCTTACGAATTACGCGAGGAAATACAGTGCTCGCAGCATCTGAAGGTAGCACGCGACCAGGTAATGAGATTAAAGCGGCGGTAAACGAACGAAGGATTAATCGCGTAAAAATAAAAGCGACGGCGATAAACGGTCGTGGAAAATGGGAAAAACGTTGGAAAAGAAAATAAAAACCGGGTCCACGATGTAGAGAAACTCGCAGCGCTCTCCCTTGCACGAGGAGAAATGTTTTCAACTTTAACGATGCGTTTACGTTCCTTGCCACGACATCTTGCAAGTTCCTTAGACACGATAGATACTCACGTCGCATTACCGATTCCTGCTTTCGTATCTTCGCGAAGGGGTGCAAACAGAAATAAGAGAAGTATCTCTTGGAAGGCACTCAAAGCGAGCACCTCGCGTTGCCCGAGGAGATATTGTGATTGCTCCCGATAAGAAAAAAAAAAACCTCGAGACAGTAGCAGCGAGGTGTATAAGGAGAGAAAATGTAGAGATCTCCAGGCAATTGAGCATGCACCGGAAATTTAACCCTCTATACCCCCTATAATTTGTTTTCAGGCTTGAAAGGATTTTTAGCAGTTTATTTGAAGAAAAGAACGTTCCGCCTCTCAATTCGCCAATGGATGACGGTATAGAATAAACGATTTAGTTTTCTTCGATGTGTCATATGTTTGTGGTAATAATAGGAGCGCCGAACAAGTTTTTGGCAAAGGATTTCTTTAACCGTTTTATGATCAAACAAGAATAAAGGGAACAACATAATTGAACACCCTGTACATGTAATGGCACACTTTTTAATATCGAAATTTCTGTGCGGTTTTAAAAATAAAAATGAAGAAGTGTGCAAAGACCAATGGAAGAAATGGGACAGCTTGTGCCTCTCATAACATTCTGATATCCTTTTTGTGATCTGAATCTCTGTGTGGTTATAGATATATCATTGGTGAAATTCGGAATAATTACAAATTTTGCTGAGATTTTAATATACCTTGCAACTTCGTTTTAACAGCTGTTATGCAAAGCAATTCTAGTTATCGCATTTATGGGTACGCTTTGAAATGCATAAAAGTGGAGATTTAGTTGCAACGCTGTAGCCAACAAGCAAAACATATAGAATATTATTTCATTGATTGCTGTGAAAGTTTGAAGTTATACCAAGCATCGTAAAGTACAGTATTTATGCCCTACTGCTCTCGTACGTGATTAGTAATTTATATTTATACGTTTAATAACAGTTATCGCGCAGTTTATTGAACATTTAGTAACAATTATGCTGGTTGTATATTCTCTTTATCGCGTTCGTAATGCCAGTGATATATTAGCAATGCAGCTCGTTACAAATTGACATAGGAACTGTGCTAATCTATCCTTTAATACATTTCGAATGACTGTCAAGGCTAATGCAGCTTTTAATTCATAAAGAATGAATTAAAAATATAAATACACGTTCCAATTAACCACATAGAAAGAATCAATATTCCCATATACCCCTAACAAATCTTAATTTTCCTTTGAAATTGCAATCATTAAGAACCGACATATGTGTACGTTTAGTTCTTTATGGAAAAGTGACAACAAAAAATTCATATTGTTTGGTCGACTGTTCACTACGAAATCTCTCAACAATAGAAACAAAAAGCTTGTCGTTTCCTTGAATGTATGAAAGTGTTTTTGATTATTCGATGAATATCGTTAATATTTGATTAAGAAAATACCAGGTGTGTCAAATATAGTCAGCTGCGATGATTGTTTAATTCGAAATCGCCATTTTTAGGATCAATTCTATTTTATAAGACATAACAAACGTACACATATGCGTACGACTATCGTTTCGAGTTGTATTTTTCTAATAACCGTGTCTTTGGTTGCCGGCTTTGTGCAAGTGTACAGTCGAGTCTCTTTTCGGGTTTTTATCGTCGGCTCTTCCGGGTTTTTCCATTGCATGTATACATGTTGCCGAAAATTGTTAGATAGTGAGGATAATTCGTAAAAGTGTCAAAGGAATTGTTAGTTTTCAATCACATTAAATGAATATAGGTTTGAAACAAACTCATTTTAAGTTTTATATCAACTTCTTTCAGATTTTCGAAGGAGTTTTTTTGGGTCACTCTTTTTATATGCGGTTTTCTGCGCAACGCATCTACCGCATAAAAAGAAACTCAACAGTATTATAAAAAAAAATTGTACCATTGTGTTGGTACCCAGGTTACAGTGAAACTAAAAAAAGGACGCAGAAAGGGGAAAATTATGCTTTGAATGTATGAAATCTTTTCATTCGTAATATGCCCAGCGGCCACACAAGTTGACATTACCTTTTTTTTGGTATATTTATTGTTTGTCCAATTTCGTCTTGCTCACTGAATTGTTGTCGATGTAAAATGAATAGGAGCTAATAAAATAACAAATCACTCTTTTCTCACTTTAAAAAATTCGTCCCTGAGGGGGTTCATTGCAGCAAAGTGTTTGATTGAATACGGTAGCCCGTTAATAAATTTATCAACCCAGTAATCTGGTTTGATAAACCTTAAATCTCCGACAAATAACAACTTGTGCGCCAAAATTTCGACCTTCCATCGTACGAATAATCGAACATATAGTCGCGATATTTATTCTGCCTTTGCTGACAATTTCGTTGCGCAAGTTCCTTATATACATTCTTGAGCTCGTGGAATTGTAAATTCGAAAGTTCCCTGCATCTGAATCAAGAAGTTCGGAAGCGCAGGGTATCGAGGAGTTCGGTCACCGAAATTCAAAATTCACGAGGTGTAAAGACTGATTCGAAGCTGTTTCTGAATTCGAACTTTCTCCCATCGAGATATTCTTGAAGGGACACCGGAAGGGAAGCAGAAACGGTGGAATGGCAATAGTAGACGTATATACCGGGCGACTTGAATTTTGCATATGTCCTGCATATACATATTCCGAAATTTTAGAGTACGCAACTGTACCGTTCTCAGCTCGCGAATTGACGGTTAATCAAAAGCACGATGACCGTTGCGCTCTACGGCAAATTAATGCCGTGAGGGCTAGTTATATTAGATGGTGTAAGGTGATGAGAATTGATTTCACTTGATAAGTAGTCGTATATTTACATGTTAATGTACAAAATGATAATTAACTACGACTAGTCAACGGTGATGGAAAGATTGCCTCGCAAGGTGGTGTAAAGACCTTGAAGGAGTTGCACAGATTCTGACGGTGCCGTTGATACTTTAAATTGATGTAGTGATTCTTAAGATGATGATATCACAAGGTGATGTTGATGTAACTATTGCTGATGTGATCGTATTTGACGATTTGGTCGTACTACCGAGTCTTCGTTAGGTTCGCCCTAACGAAGACTCGCAAAAACCTGGGGATGGGCGTGTTGCTGTTGGTAATATGCTGATTGGTTAGTTCAGATGGTTTGTCGATGTTAATAGGTGACGGAAGGGATGTTCCAAAATCTGGTAGAAGTGGAAATTACCGCCCCTAATTACCGGTCACTCTCAGGTAGTGACTGACCTGAGGGTGCCGTGCGCGGAGTCCACGTGTGCAGCTAAAGCTTCGCATATTGTAAAGCCATAAAACGCTGTGAGTTCCAATAAAACCTAGTAATTCTAAAAAAGGCGATGTATGAATTTATAGATATATAGCTTGCAGCTGTAGAATATAGTAATTATACCCGATACGTAAATAATTATATTTTAAGGAACTCGATGGCTTTATGAGTCTACTGTTTGGGCCCGAAGTTTTCAATCCGAAGGTCGCTGAGAAAATGGCGTTCCTGGATTACAATGCACTATATTAATATTATAAAGACGACTAAAGCTCCGAGTATTTCATTTTTCTTGCTATGCCCCCCTATGCTTGTTATAATATTTACTCTAAGGCTACTCCCATCACTGTAATCTTGAAGAGAAGAGTTTCGTTTAGATGAAGTAAGATGAGCATTACCGTAAATAGTTTCGGGTATACATAGTCGCGAACGACAACGAGACAGATTAAAACAGAAAGGATTTTAACGAATCTTTGATGAAGCATCAAAAGTGGTAAGTGAGCGGGTCGTTAAAGCCCTGATACAGGTTGCAAAGTATCCATCAGCGAGGCAATTGGCCGAGTGCTAGAAGCTTTGTGCAAATTGAAGCAGAATGAAGCAGTTTTCTCCAGGAAGCTTTCTGCGATCTGAACGAATTGTAAAGCATCGATGGCAAAAATATTTGTGAGATGTTAATAATCGTGAGAAACGTTCGAATATTAAGGACCATTCTATCAACAGATTCGAATTCAAGAAGAAGTTCTATTTTGAAATTCAGTTTCAGCAATACATACTTGTATTTTTTTTCTTCAAGTAATTCGTGATCGGTATTGCACTTGCGTTTGATCAGCCAATTTGAATTTAAACCCAGATATACAATAGTTATTCGTTTAACATAGAAAACAAAATTTTCGTACTGCTATTAACACAGAAGAATATGTGTTAAAATGCAACATATTGTGTTGGTCACAACTTATCTTAATCCTTGGGTCACAACTTATTGAAAGCATCAAATTAGAAAAATTAAAAGAACGAAAGGGTTTCCAAAGTTAATATAATTTCATTTGTAGTCATTTCTAAAGCAGAACAGTTAGAAATGGCAAAATTAATTTTAAAGATGGAGAACAACTTTTCAGTTGCATTCAAACAATTACTTCCATGTACAATGTTTCCACTATCAGTATCTTTTATTCCTCTACGTTAACTCGTTGTCTGTGCAATATTTTCTAGCAAATCGTTTGAAACTCTCTCGCGTTTTACAGCTTCCACGGGTATTGGTGAACTACAAGGTACGTTAACAAGTTAATTTGCGAGAACAGTCTGGTATGTTGAGTACGTCTGTTGCAATACAGTGTCGGATTCAAATAGTCTGTTCTATCACACAATATAATTCTACGTTACAATGCTCACGTTGACCAGTTATTCTAACTGGTCTTGCATACTTAGCAGTAAAGGGTTTGTCGTTTGAACTCGGGGGATACCATAGAATGCACGACTTACACATACAGAGTGTTCTAACGCGCAAAGTATAGCAATTAGTTGCTTAAGTTAAACAACTTCTACAATTCGAATTGGATTAACGAAGTTAAATTTATTAGACGAATTTACTGGTTTAGATGAATGATGTGAATTTTATGCACCTCGGTGCTTCATTTGTTACTATGCGAAATATAATAGTTTGTTTTCATTCTATATTGAGTCTGAGCGCGCCAGAAGTGTTTATATAATTCGACCAGTTGGGGATGACATTTTATTCTCTCCTTTTTCTCTGGATATTGTAAATTAAAGTGGATGCGTCGAATATTGAAATTTTAGAAACAAAAATTGATGTAGGATTTCTATCGATATACGTTCGGTTAAGGTAGTGCTTTAAATCTTTGATTGTGGTAATATTTGTCCTATTGGGAAACGCATTCTGCGAAAATTAACGCGTGTATAAAACATAGTATATAATAAAACGCGACACGAACAAATTCGCAATTTCATGAATTGCGTGGGGCCCGCAGTTATTGGCAAATATAAATGTTTTTATTGGTAGCATTTTATCGTGAATGAAGATTTACGTTTCGTTCGATACGACAATTCATTGTAATATATAACCCTGTCTTTTGTGTTAGATATGTAGGAACCGAATAAAAAGGAAGGGGCATGCTTCGGGAATCGACCCCGAGATCTTCGTATTACTAGGCACTGATCAGTCCATTTACGCCACGGCCCGTTCCCAATATTCGCTATTCGTTTGTTCCTCCTTCCTTCGTTCTTTGATGAAGGCGACCGATCCCACAGATATACGAAGCAGCATGCCAATTAGCAGTATGAAGAAAAATTATATGATGAAGATAAAATTACATTGGAAACAGTGTGTTGCGTATATTTTAAATGATGTTGGCGTCCAATTAGCGAATAGTAAAATAGTATACTGTTATAATTAATTTACCATGTACATAGTGTCTGATGTTACTACCGAAAATGAGGAGCACTTTATACCTTTCGATGCATATTCGAACAAAAATGTTATTACTGTCTCCCACGAAACATGAAAATATGCGTACATATTAAATCCTGCACGCAATAGTTAATTGCAAAAAATTAATTCACACGTTAGAAAAAATATGCCTCTCTGGCAAATTCTTTTATTAATACGTGTCACCACAGCTGCACGAATTAATTTAGAAATGATTCCTCGCTATATTTATTGCAAGTGTAGTCACTAAAATTGCAAACCATTTCACATTATTCTGTATAATTGTAATTAATGAAAAATCAAAACAAATATTGTAACACGGGCGCTGTGAATAATTACGTCAAGTACCAGAAGGATTCTAATCAATTTAAAATCATGTCGCAGGTAATTAAAATACAAGTCTCCAAGTGAAATTGAAATTCAAAAAACATAATTGTTTTCATTGAATCTTTCTATTGTAAATATAATACCCCTCCCATTTCTCAATGTAAAACAATAGGAAGCGAAATTTTCTAGCTCGTATCTTTACCTTACACGGTGACGTGACAGATAGCAGTGGTGCAATGTTGAATTTGCAGACTTACCTGCAACAGAAAGACAAAGGAAACCGATTAGTCGCGTGACAAAGTGCTCGCGCGTTAAACCGTGTGGAAAAAACACGGGGAAACGAGATCTAGTTAGTCCGATGTTAATTTAATTCGGCTATAAGGAGCCGACCGAACGTGGCCGTGGAAAAGATTTAATGTGATTTCGAGGGACAGCGGCGTGAATTTTCACGGAACTTCCCTTGCTTCTTTCGCGCGTGCACGTTCGAACCAGAAATTCCGCATTGCGGACTATCGGGGGTGAATACGCAGACCGGCCATATACCGGGTGTTCCCCTCGAAACATTCCAGTCTCTTTCATCCCTTAAAAGATTAATTTTTCAAATTGTACGGGCTTAACAGCTGTGACTCTCGTTCTATATTACACTTTCTGCTGCGGAATACTAGTCCGGAATGGTTCGCAGAATAAAATGATTACACGTTGCCATTTTCTCTCACAGTGTGTCAGTAATTGACGATGGTGATTGAAATAAGTTTTGTGTAAGGTGTATGCAATTGGTGACAATAGTAGTCGTTTTTCAAATTGAAAATAAATTTACTTTCATAATGGAAATAGAAGATCTACTTGGGGAGCGATGAACGTTATAAACAGAAAGTATCTTCATTATAATCGACTAATAATAAGTAGGGAAGACTGGTTGAGTTGTTATCTGGTTTAAGAATATCTTTCAGGTACAATAATTAGTTATTAATTAATTACAATAAATACCCTGCGCATATATTTCAATTCATAAAAGGGTACGCCATATTAATGTACCCCGATTCATTTTTTACTTCGAGGTTAAAATTACTTTTCAGTTGAAAAAATAATCCGGTTGAAAGGCAAATGTAATTAAACATATAAGGCACTCGTTATTAGAATAACAAATCGTAACCATTAAATAACTTTTATACCTTGCCTTTACTTCACGAATAGTATGCAAATGTAGGAAGCATTGGAACGGGAGTATGTATTTCGCTCAGACAGAATTTCCAGGCTTGTAACATACTAAAACAGTGAACCTCGTGGGTTTTTAAAATTTGTAGCATCGATCAAATACACGGAATAGTTTAAGGAAACTGTATGCCAGTGAATGTAAATATTTATGCGAAAAAATCTTCCCCGAAATGTCTGCATATTGCAAACTACTATCGCAAGATAATATTTCTAAATATTATTGCATTGAAAATACGTGTAACGTTAATTAACGCAAGGCAGGGAACAAATTTAACATCCTCCACATGCACACACATCTACGCAGCCTCTGACATATCCATAGAAATTTGACGAGTGTGTGGCAAAGTACATGTAGATAATCTCGATGGGAGGCAACAACAATAAAGTCAAATGTCGTCCGTCTTCCGGATAGGCCAGCATTACTTGCCAAACGAAAACGTAAAATCACACGAGCCCCCGACGACACGAATGATTGCCGTGGATTCTCCAGTATCGAGCGCGACATATCCTCGCACAAATAACATTGCGGTGCTGCCTGATACACAGGCAGCAGCCGTAAAACAAGCGTGGCCGATACGAGTATCAATAATTCTGACGCCGGTTCGCCGCGAAAAAAGGATTCCCGCGGCGCTTTATCAGGGCCGAAAACGAAACGGGGAACGAAATGGCGGCGTTGTACGGAGGAAAACCACGGCACAAAAGATAATCATAAATGATGCTGCCTCGGCTGCTACAGACACTCGGGAGCCATAAAAGAATCATGCTGTGCGCCCGGCACAGAGAGCCACTTTTCACCTTCCTTCGAAACTTTATCGCTGATATTTGTCGCATCCGTTGGCCCGTGCGTCAATTGTGAAAGAGACAATAACACGTTCGAGTGGTCCTGGATTTAATCTGTAAGACAGTACCTGATACGGAAAGTGAGGGGAAGCAGAAGCTGGCTCCTTTTTTTTTTTGGTCGAGTATCGACGTATCTGGAATTTTACGAACCATCCATCAGTGCACTGTTCTTAAAAGCACGTAAGTGGAGAAGCTGAGAAGTGGATGCCGTTCAAAGAGGTATGGGTAACGTTGCGCGGATTTTTTTTCGTTTAGCAAGATTTGAAGCGAATGTCATACTTTACGCGATAGCATCATTTTCAATAATTGTTATCAATTTCTCTCACAAACGATTCTCATATTTATGTGAGACACTCGCGGGCAAAAACATGTAACTCCAATATTTGAAATTTCATCAATGTAGCTACTAAATTACATCACTGATGCTTAACTCGTTGTGTTCAAAAGAAATTTCCAGGACAGTTACGTGCAACGCCATTTAAGTGCAAAACTTTCTATGGCGGTCGATTAGGAAATAGTCTAATTCGGAAGCGAATGCGATTAACTAAGAAATTGGATTTGAAAATTCTGGTCGCAATATAATTGTTCGACATACATCACTGTATGTTAGAATACATTTGACAAGAATGAAGTACATTTCATGAGAAACCGGAATAATCGCAAGAAAAGTAATTGTGTCAGAAAATAAGACACGTTTTAAACCGCGTTAGTAGTGACATGGGCGAACTAAAACTTTTCTTAAAAATCTCCAAGTTAATATATATATAGAAACAACGATAGCTCTTAATTATCCTCTTATCATTCCCTTCCGCTAACAAAATTCCATTACTTTCGTAGTACCCATCATCCAATTAACTTGCCATAAACAACTGCGTTCAGCACGCGCCAATGCACCAGACGTGCCGAAATAACAAGTTCATTACTTTAGCGGAATGAATTTCGCGAAATAAATGAAACCTGCAACGAGAATCGAAATTCGATCGTCGATATAAATCTCCCAGGCGTTTTTTCATCCCCGTGGCCTGCCCGTCCAGTTTTCCGTCCCGACCATTTCCCGCCTAATGCTGGAAATTAAGGATGGGTCCCGGTTCCTTCCTGTTCCAGCGCGTTCATCGTCGAACACATAGACCAGCGAGTTCGAGACATCGGTTGGTCGACTGTAACTCAATCTATCGAAGGACACGCCATCGACTCGTAAGTTATAGGTGGAATTCACCAACTCTTCCCGCTATTGCACTAGATTCAGACATCATTAGTTCGGTGGAAAACAGTCTGAATGCGAGTTCACCAGAAAATCTCCGCCCCCTCGAACGTTATACTCTCGATAGATTTAGTGTGGCGTCGTTGGCTGTGTCGAAGGATGTGACAAAGTGGTTGCACCTGGGTTGGATATGCCATGAACTCTTCATCTCAGATTGATCAATTAAATGGACTAGGCGAAATTAAAGATATAGCTTAGCGGGATAAATTGATTTGGGTGATTGGGTAGGGTGGACTGGAGCAACAGTCGGGCGGTTGCACATTATATGTTAATCAGCCAGGTGAACTTAGTTTGGTGTCAGATTAGGTACGATAATTACGTTGATTGAATGCGCTGAGAAAGTAATGTTGAGATAAGTGAATTAGATAGAGCGAGGTCCAATTGAATAAGTTAGGCAAATTATACTCGGTACACGTTACATTAAGTAAATTTGGCGTGGATTACGCTGGTTAAGCTGAATCGTAATAGATTAAATTCGTTGGGACTGGATTAACCGGATAATTTAGTTACAGCCGTGTCGGTCGAGTTATTTAGTTTGCTGAATTTGTAAGTGTGCTCGTTTAGGAGACTAAAGTATCTATGAGTATATACTGTTTCATTTTTCGTTTGTTAACCGGGTATCTTGATCTTCGAAACTTATTTTTGCATGCATAAAACAATCCTACAAGTGTGAAATCAGTTTCAGTCTGTCACCAACTGATTCAACCAGGCTCGACATAATTTCAAACGAAAATTAGGCATTTGAGGGGAACTGATATAAAGATTTTGTTTCGGAACACTACGATTTAGAATATTGAAGAATATTGGAATATTGAAATAATGAAAGAAAATATGTAAGTAAAATCAATCTTACATCTCGTTTAAAATCAAACTGTCTGATAAACATTGAGATGTCACGTAAGAAACTGGCCGTAAAATACACGTGTGCCTTAAGTATTACGGGCACCAGATTCCACGAGCATCTGAGTGTCTGTGTCCGAACTGAACTCCATTTTCAACGCGAGGGCCAGGTAAACATCGCGGAGAAGAATATTTGCAGCAGCATCCCCACGATCACTATATCTGCATGAAGAAACAATTTGTCTGTCAGGAAAGGTAGAGGAGACGAGAGACAGTGATACGTATATTAGAGAAAAAAATAAAAGGGAGGACAGAGGAAGGAAGATACAGGTGAAAGAGGAATATCTAAAGAGGGGTAGAAAAAGCGCGCAAGAGGGATGAAGAGCAAGGACGCGAAAGAAATGAAGTGGACCTGACGAGATGCAGGATGCCCCATGAAGGAGATTAGAGCGAAAATGTTTGGTTTTTTACGGCACCCTGGTTGGCTTGGAAACTATATTATCTGCAACAAAATAACCTTGTCTTTTACTCTATCGAAGCTTCCATTATTCTTTTTACCGTCCATCAAATGTCTGCTGCTTTTATTCCCACCACCAACGGATTCTCAGGCAAACTCATTTTCCTTCTTTCGTGGTACTCGGTGCACGTTGTGCTCCTTGAATGCTTACAGTAGTATTGGAACACTGGGATTTATTGTCAGGCGAACGGGGGACTACACGAGTATATTTCGCTAAACAGTTACGCAATTTGAATTTCTAATATTTCATTTGGTTTGAAGAAAAATGGGATAAAGACACCTTCGGTTTTTTCAAGAAAATTGTACATTTTCATGCTTGTAAATATATTTATATATACATATATTCTATATTGCATTATACGCATAAAGCACGATACATTTCTGAACTAACACGAATCATTGATATCATAAATATCAGAGTTATTCTACAATTTCACCTAATCCTAGCGTTCAAACTTTCATATTCTGCAAGGCGTGCATATTGAACATCAAAAAATAAGTAATCTACTTTTCAATAATTGAAAAACTAACGAAAAGCTAGCTCGTTAATATTAACATCTTGGAAGCTATAAATACTATTTGTCTGTTGCCGAAATTCGACATAAATAATAGAACAAAATTTGCACCCTGCTCGAAGAACCTGCGACAGTCTAATAGTTGATTAAAACTTCCATACAGCAATAATCTTTCTCGATAAACCTCAAGCAATTCTACGATTGCTCGAGCATGTCCACAGCTCGAGCGCCTCATTTATCCACTTTAACGATCGCCAACAAGTACGTGCAGAGATTGCGGCCGAAATGTGCATCGAATATCGCAAAACGCGTCCCCTCCCGATCTTGTAAATTGTAAAGTATCATCTAAAAGATCCGCGAGGCGGCGCGAAGGAAGACGCTCGCTTCCTCCTCGCGCTGTTTATCATCCGAACTGTCATGGCCTCTCCCTTAAAATGTGACGCCGTTTCGGAAGACAGATAAACAGCCACTCGTGCCCTCGCTACGTATTAATTACGGTCGCAGCGGGGAACACTCGGTGATCCAGCTGCAACTCTTGCCGGCATGGCTGCTCCTAGCCCAGCCGGTGCACATCTCTGCCGGCGGTTTTAATTGCACAAGCGTGGCAGCGTTGCGATACGGGCATAAAAAGAGCGCGATGCATCCACTCTTCTCGCGGTCATGACTCTTACGGATTCCGTTCCAAATACGTCGTCCTTTGACATGGTCCGTGGAAGACGCCTCTCTTCGCGTCAAGTACGATCCCCGTCGCGTGTCAATTACGTTTTATGAATTACTCCTATCGCGACGGACTTAACGAGAAAGTTGAGAAAGCTGATCGGATCGGGGAGGCTGGAAAGATTATCCCGCGAGACGCGGGGGAACTTTGATTTGTTTTGGTCACTGGTACGGGAAGCTGTCGAATTGGAATGTTTCCAATGAACGTTTCGAAATTAGTTTTAATTAATTATCGACAATAGCGCAGCATGTGGGTGTCTGTTGCAATTCAATGTGTAAACATGATACGCGTTGCAATTTAATTTCAGGATGTAATAATGCGAGTGCACCGTATTAGTAATTTGGTAAGATGGTATTAAAATGTGTGTACAAAATATTAAATCTTTGTGCATATCGTAATTCGTATTTTCAATTGCATTGTTTCAATTACAAGTAATGAAATGTAATAATTATAACATTTTCCGAAGTTGTATACTTGCGTGAAATTATTAATCTGAGTATACGACAGATAATATTGTGTTCATTTCGTAAATGGTGTTTAATTGCATTTTAAAGTCATGGTGTATTTCATACTTCGTGGAACTAAATATACTTACTTAAATTTTCCATGCAGCTTTTCACCGAAAAGATTACTTTCCACGTCTTAGCTTCAATGAAATTTCCACATCACTTTTATAAATGACTATCGTCAAAATAATCTTATTCCACTCGGGATGTAAATTGGTTATATAATATTCATTTATGCAAGAGGAGGCTAAACTTTATACATTTTCATATGCATGTAAAATAATATGCAGAATCTTTTTTATTACGTAATAGAAAAGAAATTGGAAAGATCAATTGCGATAAAATTACGGGAAATAATTATAAGAAATCCCAAACTTTTGCCAACTAAAAAAGAAAGGGTGATGTAATTCTAAATATTTAATTTCTTTTATAAATCATTCTTAGGTTAAGCCATAAGTTCGTGCTCACCTCGTGACAATATTCAATAATTCAATAAAGGTAAAACAAAATCGTATAACAAAATTCCACCGTGATATTTATCTCAGACGATTCTAATCTTAACCTTAGTCTTTCAAATAAAGGCGATTCAATCATTATTCATGATACCAGCCACTCAAAATATTATAATTATTAGGTACAAAGAATACACCCCAATCTGAATTACAATTTCCGGATTCACCACCCTAGGCGGTGGAAAATTCTATTTCTACAAACGCGTTGTTCTCCGACAAATTTGCGCGGAACGCTAGATTACGCGCATACAGTGCCGTGTAAAAAAACCCAGAGCAGTTCACAATGCAAATGCGAATGTTTAAAATCCAAAACTCGAACGAGGGTTGCAGAGATAAAGGTGCCCGGCGAACCCTGGTTGCGCAACAGAAATGATTTCAGAAAGTGTTGCACAAATTTACGGTGCGAATTTACACTTAAATCCCATTCGAGCCTCAGCCGCCCACCTTTTATTCCCCACGAAGTTCATTTTAATCGCGAATGATTAACTCCGATACACATAATACAGGAATACCGACATGCCGTCGGTATCAATTCGAATTGCCTTTCAGGGCCCGACACTTCGACAGATTCGTAATCGAGTCGCCCTGGATATAGATTACGACTGTTCCGTCCGTCCGACCCGCCTGAATTTCTCTCTTTTTTTTTATCGACACTTTTTCCCCCGGCAAATCACGCTCGTCCGGCGCGATGAAAGGTAAGCTGAAAACCGGGCTACGCGTTACACAGGGACTTTCAGAAAGATTTAATTACGCGTGACTGACGGTCGTCGAAAGAAAAGAGCTCTGACTTGAAACGGGAGGCATCGAGGTCGACGATGAGCCTTAAGTTAATTATCGAACAGCGAACACGTTACTGTTCACTCTGTAGGTGCAATATGCATACGCGCATGGCCGGAGACGACAATTCGAACGGGAAACGTTCGGATAAAAACGTTACTACCCGTGCGCGAACGGATTTGCACAACGTCAACGTTTGATATCCGAATCAGCGATCGTTACAGTAGTCGCTGGCTCGATGAATTAAATCATTCCGTGGCCGTGACGTGCGTACATACTCGGGCGAACCTTCCCGCGTAGCCGCGTACCGATTCAGCGGTCTAGTCGATAGTCCGAGCATCTGCAAACAATGTTGCGCCGACCGCAAACCTGATGGAAAGGGTCGACGTGCCGAAGGTCACTTAACCGACACTAGGCCCAGGCTTGATTCCAATATTACTCACGTAAAGATTCTCGCGACACAATTTGGCATTTGCCTGTTTGCACCACTGTTCGACGATTAACACCTCCACGCCACCGGTGGTTTAATTTGTAACGAACGCAGTGGAGTGTGGTTGATAGTATGCAGACTTGGCGGTGGATATCTTTATTATACAGGGACCAGCTTCTTTTTTATGTACTGTAAGAGATTTCGGCTGCGAGCGCCCTAGCTGGGCATCTGGTGTACGTCAGCGCGGGGCCCGATAGCGCACGTACCCACAGGACACCGTGGGCCGAGGGGAAATACGTGACCGAGGCCCTTGAAGCCATGGCGCCGGGAAAAATACATAGAGCGCGTCCTTTTTGGCGATCACGATGCAGCAGGGCATTCTTGCATCGATCGCCGGTCGGGACAGTCCTGACAACAGCTTAGTGGAACGGTTAATAAAGAATAGCTGGTTTAAGCGTCTTAGATAGATCAGCCCTATCTATTTACGCGCAGCTAACTTCTAGAACGTATTATATTGTATTGTTTTGTAATAAAGAGAAACAGTACTCTTACAGTACGTTCTTTCTTAATTTTGGGGAACGACGAAGTTCCTCCTATTACTTTTGCATGTTATAATGCCAAATCGTATTCTGCGCGAGTGTGAAATAAATTTGGGAATTGTTACACAAATATAATTATAATAGTTAATAGTAAGTGAGATCTGTTCCAATATCATTTTTGTTTGCTACTAGTTGGCCCAATAGTGCAGAGAATGTATTTCATTTTTATTCTCACATTTTTATTGTACGAATGAACTTTTTTCACTCTGCACATGCGCACATAACAAAAAATTGCTGAAATTTTAGATAATTCATGCTGCTGTGTAACCGGGCAATCGTATACTCAATTTATGATTCATACCTTTAATGGAAAATGATTGATCGGATGAAGTTTCATGTAAAAAAATTGCATAAATGTGAAAAATGCATACACGATATGAATCATCCATTTTGACGGAAAAATTACCCGCCAGAAATATTTTAGTGCCTGAATATTGGACAACATAGTGTTATGGAAGTATCAAATGTAATATAGGATTTTTAGCATGGAATTTCTATGTTCAACAAATAGTATTAGTACCTATGTGTACGCCTTCATAGGGCTATTGATTTTATTGCTTACCAATTGAAAGCTTTACAATTTCTGCAGCAACCATCGCGTCTAAATAAAAATAAGTTTTAGCGGAAGGTATTGATAAAGCATTAGACAGACTTTTAAAACTGTAAACGAGCATTCATTACTGCAGATTAATAACGCATTGCAATGATATAACTTGTTTCGACCACGTAATCTAAAATTTACGTGATACGAAAAAATGTTGCCTCAAAAATTTGGCATACTACAGTTTTGCTGGACATCACAATGGTTTAATGATGCCAAAAACAATTATGTCAAGTGGAGCATCATATTACATTAGAAGACGTTACAACTCGGCCTAAAGTCGCTGCGCAGATTAGTTATGTATTTGATAGGAATTCACACTTCGCCGCACGCAAGATACGACGTAGGAATACCAATTAAACTTCATCGTCTTGTAGGATACCCCTGCCGTTTCTTCATCTGACTTCGTGCTTCTCTTCAATTTAACAAACCTACGATATACATGTATGTGCATCTTATATACTCATGTACTCATACAGTCATAGAGGACGGATCGCTGCACTGGTATCCCTCGATTGCTGACGATTCAAGCAATTCAATTTTCCGTGAGATGGCATTAAGGAATGCGCTGACATACCTGACTGACCATCAGATTTGGAAGATCGAGTTGCATGTGGCCACCATAGGATGCTGAGAACTTGCGAATAATTGTGCACAATCAATCGAATATTACGCAGATAATAATTGCATTCACTGTTACAGTAGGCGTTTGTTAGATTTCATCGAATTATGCCATTCACTTCGTACGCCTTTTCATTCAAATTAAAATTTCGTTGGTTTACTTGTTGTACTTTCCTTCTAATAGTAACAATAAATTTACAAGATTCCTGTTTTCGTAAAATTCCATTATCCTATTTTCCATTATACGATACTGTTGGGGTATTCAGAATAATTATGTGTCGGATATTTATTATTGAAATTACTAGGATGCTTGAACTAACACCGATAGTAGAGGAATTTTAAATAGATGATAGTATAGAATGTGGGTTACAATTGTTATTATGTGTGGATTTTTGTCAAATCTATCCTTCATTAGTAGAGATACATTTATGCGTTTCGTTCATATTGTTCGACATTTCATTTCGTTACACTTGAACCATTGAGATGTTTGAATTAATTAGATTTAATTGAACAGAATCGTATCTGCCGAAAATAAAATGACTACACGTCCTTATTCGAAACAAGATAAGTGAAGTGGTTATGCCTGTGAAAATTTAAAAGTGCTTCACATAATATACCAATTTTCACGATAGATATAGAATTCTTGGTATTGAACTTGTGCTACAAAATGAAAACACCATTAATTTATAAGCACGGACTGTACTTGTAGCGACAGAGAAATAATAAGTTGTTGATATCGGGCACTTAATAATACTAATTCAAACCGCTTCAGGAAATAATTATATCGGTGGAACAGATGAAATGAAAGCCATATTACTTTTTCAATATATTTCTTTCAGACATGTATACACAAATTCCTGTTCACTTAGTTTAGCTGCATTGCATTCCATTTGCAACATACGACAAATCTAGGCCTTTTTATTCTTGCAATCCAATATCCACCTGTCAAATAGAGACATACACCCTAAACAAATATAAAAACGAAAACAAATACACGCAATACCCATTTGCAATGATTGCAAATATCATACACGAGGCTCCCGTTGCACATATCTGAAGCTCGAAAGGTCTCTCGCCCATGTCGATCGATCACGACAAGCCATGACAATTTTCCGATCGAAAGCATATTTGGTCGGAAGAATCGATGGTCAGAAACCAAGGGAGGCCGGTGAGGTTAAGAAATTACCTCGAATGACACGTCCAGCATCGAACTTCCCCACAGTTCGAGGACGTTTGACGCTTGCTAAATGCAAAGCGCTCATGTAACCATTCCGAGTTTCCGCAGGTCGATTCCCGTTCCGTCCCGCGCGCGAATATTTCCGAAGTTCGTCAAACTAGCAGAAGAGCCGGCGCTCGCCGATCGAGATGATCGATATTCGCGGGTACATATTGAACTTGATACCATCAGCCAGTCGCAGATGGCAATAGGGGGGAGCAATGGTACAGAAGTTGCCCGTTTCTGTCCCGTACAGTCGTTCTCCGATATCGACCACCCTCTCCCTTTCTTTCTCACTAAGTCGCGAGATTATGAAGACATACATATTGGGCCGTGGCCAGGACCTAAGCCCACGGCAATACCCTCGCCACATTTATCCCGCCGCTGCTTCTGCGCCATTTCGTTCCCTTGTCGTTCGCCCTCCACAGAAACGGTCCCGCATTTCATCCGGCGAGTCGAGGGTTGATGCCGCATTCCAACGTTTCGAATTGTATCCAGAACGATTCTTAATGGGCGGCGTAACGGCAGCCGCGATATTTCATCGGCAAGAGTAATATTCCGGACGAATTGCCAAGTTAAAAGAGAGGCGAACCTTATCAATTTTTGGTGTTCATTAGTTCGACTATTGGCCAATTCGACTGTCGAAATGGAAAGAAGTTTAGTGCACTGTAAACGCGAACGGGGAGCACGGTGCTGTATAACATTATCCCGGAATTGTCTCGGAATGTCTTTCGAGCGTTTGAGAGTCGCGTGTTCTTATGTGGAACAACAGAGCTCTCGCTTCGGATCCTTCGATGATCCTTAGAGAATAGCCGTTTGTGCTCGCAGATGTGAATTTTAAAGAATATCGAGGAGCTTGCTTGAAAGGAACTATCATTTCAAAGAAAATTTGTTAACTGCTATGCAAGCAATTGTATGGAAGACAGATTTTAATATTAATGTAACTCGTTCCTACATGCATTTCCAAATAAACAATAAATAAACGAACATTCATGGTAAAGAGCACCTGGTTTCATTCTAGATTTCTCTAGACTGTGATACAGTAATACATTCTACCATTTCGAGACGGGAATGCAAGAATAAAAAGGTTTAAGGCATTCGCTTGATAAGCATCGTTGGACGTATTTAAAGTATTATAGAAAGCCATTTGAACGTTCGCCACGAACGTGTGAATGTTCTATGACGCGTTGGTGTGGCATTATAACAAGGCACCTATAGAATGACCAATACGGTGTATCGCGTAGGAAGTACTCGTGGTGACGCGAATCTACCCGAGGAAAGCATTCCACTTGATAAGTTTACTTCCGCTGCAGATTGCATTTTCATTGAAACATCTGAGCTCTCTACTCGGGGGGATTCGAATTCCTTTCGAAATCGCTTTCCTTCAGGACGTGTGTAATACCCACGACTGTGAAATTATAGGTTGAGTAAGACACGTGAGCCAGGGAGCAAGCGGAGAACTCTTGTGCTGTCACCCTGGAGATTTCTCGGCCGTCTAAAGCTGCAGCATTCGTGCGAAAGAATTGCTGCTTTAGATGTACGAAAATGTCACGGTAGAAAATGGAATTAATACGGCAAAATTGAAACAAATATTTCACTCTGTTAGACAATGTTTTAATACGGCATGTAAAAAGTTTAATCCTAGACAAAACTCTTGTTTGGAACAATTAATTAAAACCAATTGACGTAATGCTGTTTGATGGAACAAGTTTGTTTTAATACTGTCGGCAGGAAACAACAATGCCGGACCTAATTTTTCCCCACGGGCTCGTGTTGGTTCAGAATTTAAAGCGCCCGAAGCTGTTTCACAAATGTTCGAATTTTCGAAACATGTAAACAATGTTTTTTTCAGGAAGAGGATTTCATGCCCACGGTTACCATAGTTACGGACATTGATTCTCTTTGAGTTTAAAAGTTTGATGTCCAATAACAAGCTGCCGTGCAAACCGAGGTTTGGTTAGCTTGAAGTTCGACAATGACCTGATCTTTTTGGTAACGTACTGGTGACAACCACCACCTGCGACACTTTTAATTAGAAACTTCGTCCCTCGAATATGAGAGTTGCAAGCTAGAATAAGATCCAAGATGGTACAGTGGTACAGTGTCAAAATTAATTAGAAAAAATTAGTACCTGATTCGATTCTAATTAACAAACATTTGTAAATAAGTTCGTTGAAAATGATTTGAAAGCATTTGTGTCTATGGAATTAAGTCTGCTTTACGAGAGATTATACAAAATATTTTAGGTGGACCTAGAATATTATGAAACAGTTGCGAAGGAATATTTGCTTTTACTTTTACAAAATTAAACCCACGATTTTTGCTGAACCGACGAAAAGCTTTTGTTGTGATTCAAAATAAAAAGTATGTACACATGTAATACACCACTAAAACAACTTTTATAAATATTACTGTTCAGTACGGTATTATGTTTTTATAGAAGCCATCTTACAGTAATGTGCCCAGAATGTAAAATGAAAAACTGGAGAAAATTTTTCACGATCAATAATAAACTCCAGTCAAATATTTGGTATGCGATTATTTAACTTTTAAACATGCAAATTCTCTACCGGAGAATGCTTTGAAACGAAGGAGCATTAACTTTTGTGCTGATAAAAGATCTATACTTCACGTATATTTCATGAGCATACAAGTATCTCCGTTCGAAACTGCTTTCAAAAAGAAAAAAAAAAGGTATTCTTGATCTCTATGTGGAACTCCATTTCACATATCTTTATATAGCTATAAAGAATATTTTCAATACGCATAGTATCCCCCACGAAGCATAATTCGTTAAAATCGGAGTGCCGTTTAAATTTATTTCACACGAACTCATTGGATGTGTCAACCGTGGTGATAAATTGTGACGAGTAGTATCAAAAATATCAAACAAGTACCTAGCGCAAAGTATATCCACGTCATAAGGTGAACCATAAAATATTCGCACGGCCATAGATCATTTCAAAATCCTTTTAAATCACCGCACGTTGATATATTGCGCAACCCTTTGTGTCTGATGATGAAGATATTCCATTTGCCGGCTGTTTGAAGCTTCGAATACTGTGTTATTTAGCATAGTTCCATCAAGCTGCCGGCTTCATTAACGGCCCTATTAATATGACTGACAACCACGATACGTTACGACGCATGCGATTTTCCTGGGCGAGATCCCTTGCTTGCACTATGCCGCCACCTCACGTGCCTTAACGTGCTCTGTTCATGAATACATTTGCCACTGAGCCGCATAATGAGACCTGGTAGTTGCATAAATAACAAAAGTCTATCCGCAAAACGCGTTACGCCTGAATTAGTTTGAGCCCTATGGTCGCAACAGTCCACGTTCTGCTTTATGGGTACTCGGGAACGATTCATTATCAAATTGGGTTCACGCTCGATACAGTTTCAGGCGAAATATACATATGATATGTGCATTTGGTATGATAGGTATATGTACACATTTATAAATTGTAACTGGTAAAGTTAGTACGAAGTAAATGAAGTAAAAGCATAAAGGTAAGTAAAATTTGATACGTTTATATTGCGTATGATAAATATCAAACAAATATGGCGTATTAATAATAGAAGTATCGAATTGTTTGGATATAATAAATAAATAAATGGCTAAGAAAAGTCAGGGAAATTTTCAGACATTGAATTCGACTTATACGTTATATGCTTTGAATTCAACATTAATACGTGCAATGGAATCTGGATTAACCGGCTCCTGATTATTCGTGGACTCGATTATCCGAGGTGTCGAATTCATTAATAATTCGTGTATCTTTATATTTTTACATTGCTGGAAAGGTCCCCGCGTTTTTAGCGATACCTTTTAAAAATGGAGGGAATTTTGTT